>CM053622.1:48672975-48709966 GCA_028646595.1 Phalanger gymnotis | reverse complement strand
TATTTGTTGCAGGCTCTTTGACTTTGTTGATTTCTTCTGGCTGTATGTTTTGGTCTTCTTTGTCACCACAGAAGGATTCCAGAGTCTGACACTGAATCTGGGTGCATTTTCGCTGCCTGGCCATGTTCCCAGCCAACTTATTTGACCCTTGAGTTTTTCAGCGGGGTATGACTGCTTGTAGAGTACAGAGTTCTATGTTCCACGCTTGGAGGGATGCGCCAGCTCTGCCACACCAGCACTCCTCCTTCCCCAGGAACTCCCAACCTGGACTGGCCTTAGATCTTCAGCAAGCTCTGCACTCCTGTTCTGATCCGCCACTTAATTCCTCCCACCAGGTGGGCCTGGGGCCAGAAGCAACTACAGCTGTAGCTCTGTAGGTGTGCCACCTCCGCTGCCCCCGGGGTGGTGGCTGAACCTGCAAACTCTATCCCAGTCCCCAGCATCTTCTCCCACTAACCTACTCTGTTGTCCTTGGTGTTTGTGGGTTGAGAAGTCTGGTAACTGCCACAGCTCATTGATTCAGGGCGCTAGGGCATGCTCCGCCGGGCTCCGGGTCTTTTGGGTCCGCGCCGCCCATGCTGGACTCTACTCCCCTCTGCTCCCAACTCCCCGTGGGATAGACCTTACCTAGAGACCATCCAGGCTGTCCTGGGCTGGAGCCCTGCTTCCCTCTGCTGTTTTGTGGGTTCCGCAGTTCTAGAATTGGTTCACAGCCATTTTTTATAGGTTTTTGGAGGGACTTGGTGGGGAGCTCATGCTAGTCCCTGCTTTCCAGCTGCCATCTTGGCGCCGTGCCGTTATCCTCATTTTATAGAAGAAGAAACTGAAGTAGATGGAGGTGAAGTTACTTGCCCAGATTCACAAAGCTTACAAGTTTCTGAGACTGGCTTTGAACTCAGGTCTTCCTTACTCTAGGTCCAGTGTTCTGTCTACTCTGGCCACTATATAAATGCTAGCTATTTATAACATAAGTGTATATTGAAACCTAGCCAGCACAACTGAGTGATTTCCTTTCTGCATTGTAAAGTAACACATGAGTAGGAGTAGAAAAGGCTCTTGGTGTGAACATCCTGTGTTGGAGTTTGGCATGGTACTGATAGGACAAGGCCTGAGGAAATCAAGAATTGAAGAGTCAGCAACCTTAGGTCAGCATTGGGAAAGAGGGAAAAGTGAGAGAAAACCCATTAATTCCTGAGCTGGTCTTTTACATTATTGGATAGCACAAATTGTCAGGAAAATTTCCCTTATTTAAAACTTGAATTGGTTTTTTTTCCCCCAGTTTTTTTCCTCTTTCCCCTAGTTGTGCTGTATGGAATCAGACAGGACAAACCTAAAATCTAAGTATTTTGGATAACAGACCCTTATTAGTGAAATTCCATGTAAAGATTTTTTCCCCACTTGATAGCTTCCCTTATTCTGATTGCATTAATTTGGTTCATGTAAAAGCCTTTCAGTGCCATGTAATCAGTTTATCAGTGTTATCTTTTGCAATTACATCTATACCTTGTTTGGTTAAGAATCCACTCCCTACCCACAGCTATGAAAGTTGCATGGATTTGTTTCTTTCCTAATTTTTATGGTATAAGCTTTAATAGTTTGATCATGTATCCATTTCAAATTCATCATGGAAAGTGGTATAAGGAGTAGTTTTAAACCTAATTTCTTTCATACTGCTTTCTAGTTTTCCCTGCAATTTTTACTCTAAAAGCAAGTCTGACTGTGTCACTCTCCTGCTCAGGAAACTTCAGTTACTCCTTATTTCCTCTGGGGGTAAATATAAATTCTTCCATTTCGTATTTAAAGCCTTTGTGTTTCTAATACTTCTTGACCTCTCTGCAGTATTTAACACTTGATCAGCTTCTTCTGGATAGTCTCTCTTCTCTAGGTTTTCACGATACCGTTTTCTCATTGTTCTCTTTATAATAATAATAGCATACCCATAATTGTGGGTGTGCCCCAAAGGCTCTGTCCTGAACCCTCTTCTCTTCTCTCTCTATGCACTTTAACTTGGTGAGCTCATCAGCTCCCATCAAGTCAGTTGTTCTCTCTTTGTTGATGTTTCTCAAATCTGTTCTAACTTCTAAGCTGACCTCCAGCCCACAGCCTATTGGGCATCTTGAACTGGATGTCCCCTAGACCAGGGCTTCTTAAACTTTTTCCACTGTTGACCCCTTCAGTGCTTCTTAAATTCAACATATCCAAAACGGAACTCATTATCTTTCTCTCCAAACCCTCCCCTCTTTGGAACTTCTCTATTGCTATTGAGGACACCACCATCCTTCCAGGTATGCACACTTATAACTTAGATGTCATCTTCAACTCCTCACTGTTTCTTACCCCCATATCTAATCTGTTGTCAAGGACTGTCAGTTTTGCCTTCAAAACATCTCTGGTACATACCCCCTTCTTTCCACTTAACCTTGCCAACACCTTGATGTAGGCCCCATCACCTCACATCTGAACTATTGCCGCAGCCTGCTAGTTGTTCTGCCAGTGGGGACAAATCTCCCACTCTAGTACATTCTCCAAAGGGGCCTTCCTAAAGTGCAGATGTGACCTTGTAACTGTCCTACTCAGTAAACTCTAGTGGCTCCCAGTCACCTTCAGTATTAAATATAGACTCCTTTCTTTGACATTCAAAGCCTTTCATAACTTGCCCCACCTCCCACCTTTCCAGTCTTTTAGTAACTGATTCCTCTCTCTGCCTCCAACAACTCTGAGATCCAGCGACACTGACCTTACTGTTCTTTGTACAAGACAGTCTACTTCCCAACTCTGGTATTTTCTCTGGCTGTCCTCCATGTCTACAGTGCTCTCCGTCCTCATCTCTGCCTCCTGCCTTCAAGTCCCCACTGAAATCCCACCTTCTCTAAGAAGGCTTTCTCAATCCCCCTTAATGCTGGAAGTGCCTTCCCTCTACTGAGTATCTCCAATTTATCCTGCTTTTTCTTGTTTGTACATAGCTGTTTGCATGTTGTTTCCCCATTAGACTACGAGCTCTTTGGGAGCAGGGGTTGTCTCTTTCCTTTCTTTGTGTCCCCAGTGCTTAGTATGGTGCCTGGTGCATAGTAAGCACTAGTAAATGTTTGGTGACTTTTGACTGTCTTTCTGGACTGGTAACACATTGCTCTTACTCATATACTCTAGGCTCTAGTTAAATTAGCATGCTTAGTATTTCCCATACATGACAGTCTCTCTCTGTGCCTTTGCATAGTCTATACCCCATGTACTGAACCTTTCCTACCTTGACTTCTTGGACCTTCCAAGCTCCCAGGCTCAACTCAAATGCTACCTTGTACCTTCTTGTCCACCTTGTTAGTTCCACCCCCCCCCCAATTACTTTGTTTTTATTCTTATTTTCGTAACTGTGTACATATTTCCCCCAGTAGACTATAAATTTCTTGAGAGCAGAGACTGATCTTTGTTTCCTCAGTGCTTAGCACAGTGCCCAGTGTATATTTTTTCAAAATTTTATATCCAGAATTGAATATAGTAGTCCAGTTGTGGCCTTCCCCCGTCAGAGTGTATCAGGACTCTCAACTCCTTTATTCTGGACACTAAGCTTCTATAGTCTGAGATTATAAGAGTTTTTTAGGTTGCCGTGACATTCTGTTGATTCGTTGAACTTAGAGTTCTCTAAAACCTCTAGTTTTTCTTTTTCAAATGTACTGCTGTCTTAACCATGTCTTCCTCATCTTGTATTTGTTAAGTTGACTTTTTGAACCCAAATGTAAGAATTTCCATCTTCAAAGAATCTTAGAGTTAGATCTCTTCCCAACTGTCCCTCACTTCACCAGAATACTTAAATAAGAAAATAAAACTCACAACAAACTTGCATAGTTCAGCAAAGTAAATTACCATATTGCCACGTCCGAAAAATGCAAGTCTCATTTTGGATTTTAAGTCACATTACCTTTCTAGCAGAAGGTGGACAGCATGCTTCATCTTCTGTCCTCTGGACTTGTGGGTTTATCAGGGTGTTAATCAAAAAGCTATGTAGGCCAACATGTACTTGAACAAAAAGAATTCATTTCATACCCAACAAGTGGTTATCTAGGCCTTACTTGAAGACTTATAGGGAGGGGAGTTGTGAGTCGTTCATGGTATAAGACCTTGTCTAGGTCTTTAGAGTCTCATCCTCTCCCTCTCCCATGACCCCTCGCTGTTCCACCTGCATCTCCACACACATACTCAGCTTCAGGGAGAGGCACCCCTGAAGAGCACTGACTTAGACAAGTGAATCTAGCCTCAAATTTCACTTGTGCCAGTTACTATGTGGGTGACCTTAGACAAATCATTTAACGGCCCTGGTCTTCAGGCACCTTATCTTAAAATGAGATGGTTGGAATAATTGATCTCTGATGTCTACTCTAATCTTACTAGATTTGTCTCAATATTCTAGCCTGTCAAGATTTCTTTGGATTTTGATTTTGTCATCTATGTGCTAGCTATTCCTCCTAGCTTTGTGTCATCTTCAAATTTAATAAGCATTCCATCTTTAAGTCATTGATAAAAAATGCCCAATAGCGTAGAGCCTAGCACAGACCCATTAGAGACTTTTTCTAAGTTGACATTGAACTATTAATGATTATTCTTTGGATCTGGCTTTTCAGATAGTTATGATTCTACCTATGGTCTCTAGCCCATTATCTCTCCATCTTTTCTACAAGAAATGTATGAGGTACTTTGTTAAATGTTTTGCTAAAATCTAGGTCAACTCTATCTAGAGAGTACTCCCCTGAACCCAAAAAAGCAAATGAGGTTTGTCTGGCATAATCTGTTCTGGATGAATCTACACTGATTTTAGTCCATCGTGGTCACTGCTGCTTTTTCTAGAGGTTTATGAACCATCCCTTTAATAACAAGAGCTGAAATTTTGCCAGTAATTGAAATCAAATTTAATGGTCTCTAGTTTGCATATTCTTCTCATTTTTTTGAAAATTGGGACAGTATTTGCCCTTCTCCAGACGTAAGATCCTTCCCCAGTTCTTCATGATCTTGCAGAGATCCCTGACAGTGGCTCAGTAACCATATCTACCAGTTCTTTTTCACATCTTTTAATATAGTTAATGTAGGCTTGGTATCTTGGACTCAGCAGCAACAGTGAGGTACTCTCAGTGCCTTCCTTTTCTTGTTTCCCTGTTAGCTGTTTTTGTTCTGTCCTTTCCAGCCCAATTTCCTTTCCTTTGTGGAGAAAATGTAAAAAGCAAGAGGTAAACAGTTCTGCCTTTTCTTATCACTGCCTCAGTCATCCTGAGCAATAATTCTCTGACTCATTTGATGCTCCACTTTTTCTCAGTTTAGCTGAAAATAGAGGCAAACACAGCCTATGGTCTAGAGAAATTAAAAAGTACTTAATAGGAAATATTAGACATCCTATTTTAGTACCAGCCAGATTTAAGAGAGTCAAGTTGGTGTAATGGATAAAGAGCTGGCCTCGCAGTCAGGTTCAAAACTGCCTTTGATACACTCTGGCTTTGTCACCCTGAACAAATCACTTAGCATCTCTGTTGCCAAGAAAATGCTCAAGTATGTTGGTAAGGAAAGTTCCTCACCAGACTCCCTACACAGATGAAATCACAGCCCCAGTCAAAACAACACCAAAAAATTTCAAAATTTCAGCCCCTTTAGTAGATGTAGCTGGGTTGTCCTTGTTCAACAGATGCATAGTTTTTTAGTGAGCCTGTATGCAAAGCCTTTCTGGATTCTTAGGACTGATCAGTGCTTACAATGATGTGGCATAGCCTTTGAAAACCCAAGGTCCCCTCCATGCCATAGTAAGGAACTGAGGTGGACTTTAGTGAAAGATTACATGAAACATCTCCTCCTCTATCCAGAAAATAGCCTGTGCTTCCTTGATTGCTTTATCTTAAATGGCACCAAAAGAGGATTCAAACATAGACCAAAAACTAGTGAATGGAAATTGTTTATTATGTTTTGAAATTATTGCTCCTTTACTGTTTTGCTGTTTCTTTTCTCTTTTCCCCTGTGAACTCAGCTTCATAGAAGAGCAAGCATCTTTTTATCTTTTTCCCCCTCTAGAATGCTTCTAATGCAGATTCTAGAATCAGAACACGAGTTGTGACCAAGAGACTTCTAGCCCAGGCTGTCTGCCCTCGTGCCCTCTTCTCGTACTGATTCTTTGTATTCCAGGCAGTTAAGTGGAATGCAGTAGGCAAGGGAGATGCACCCTGCTCCCTGCACTGAGCAGACTGTGATTTGGATCCCAGTTGTAGTTGAATCTCTGCGGGGCACTTCTGTTACCAGACAGCCTCAGAGAAGGCAGTGCTCTGCCGAAGTGAAGATTTCAGACAACCGAAGCCGACCTGCCTGCTTCGGCGCTTTCTCATACGGAAGACATAAATGTGATGTAACTTTGGCAACTTTGTGGAGTCACGGAAACAGCAGTGCATGGGAGTCAGAGGACCTGGGTGCATATCCCAATTCTGCCACCTCATCTCCAAAATAGTGGGGTTGTAGAGGGACTTGAGGACCTTTTTAGGTCAGAATCTGTGAACCTATGAGTCTTTTGTTAGGAATGCTGAGTTGTCCTTTTGATATCCTCTTAATGTGCTGGGCTTTAATACCATCCTGTTAGTAGCACTTGAAGACATGTTTGGGGGCTATTTGCCCCAGCATTCAAGGACACTAGACTGTTAAGCTGTTGAATTCAGGTGTTTTACTTATTGTCATCTGTCAGTTCTTTTTGTTAGTTTATTAGCCTCTAGCACTGTATCATAGCTTCCGTACCTCTCCCCGCTTTGAAGTACTTATTTTCTGTAGACTGAAAGAAGAGATTACCAAGCATGTTTAAATTGTGTAGAAAATGAGTCACTAGGCCCTGAGCGAGGGCATGTCTATTAATAAGCTTTGTGGATTTTATAAAATCCATTTTTGTTCCTCAGAGGCCTTTGTTGGTTCTTTCAAATCGACTACTGGATACAGGAGATGTTACTTTTTTGAACACATTTGGTAACATCTGAAGGGAATTTTTAAATAAGAAGTATGTTTTAGGGGCAGCTAGGTGGCGCAGTGAGTAGAGCACTGGCCCTGGAGTCAGGAGGCCTTGAGTTCAAATCCGGCCTCAGACACTTGACACTTACTAGCTGTGTGACCTTGGGCAAGTTACTTAACCCCAATTGCCCTGCCTTCCCCCTCCAAAAAAAAAAAAAAACAGCAACAACAACAACAAAAAGAAGCAGTATGTTTTAGTTTATTGGTAGTAATTTATTCTCAACTTGGTACCCATCAATAAATCATTCAAATACACAGGGTAAAAAAAAATCCTGTAAAGAATTCATAAAGTGCAAATTACTTACATTTTCTTAAATATGCATGTTAACCTGAACAAAAGAGTAGCAAAGCTCTCCTGTTTATTTTCTGTCTGGTTTTTTCTTGTAATTTTTGTATCCTTGTATTTTTTATTTTGAAATTATTTTTATTTTAGTCATATCATATATGTTCCTACTTTTCTTTCTTCTGTTATTTCATGTCTTTTCCATATTTGTATTCCTCATGTTTGCCATCTCTTATGGCACATTTATTGCATTGTATTGATATATTACAATTTAATCTCTTTATTTGCTATTGCAAGTAAAACTGCTACGAATACCTTTGTACAGTTAGGTCTTTTGTTCCTTAGTATTTTTTTTTTAATATTTCAAATTATTCTCTCTTCACTGCTTTCTCCTCCCCCCAATTAAAAATAAGACTCATAACAAGCTTGGCACAATACAGCAAAATGATTTCCCATATTGCCAAGTCCAAAAATACATGTATCATTCTGACATTTTAAGTCCATTACCTCTTTGGCAGGAGGTGGGTAGTATGGTTCGTCTTCAGTCCTCTGGACTGGTAGGTGATCATTGCATTAGTTAAAGTTCTAAAGTCTTTCAAATTTGTTCTTTTCTGTGGCATTGTTGTCATTGTGCAAATTGTTCTAATTCTGTTCACTTCACTTTGTATCAGTTCATAGAGTTCTAAGTTTCTCTTAAAACTATCCACGCTGTCGTCTCTTAAGGTTTTCTTCCTCTTAGTAGTTCTTACAATTTTAATAGTTATAACAATGGAATCAAAAGTGTACTTTTTTTATAGTGTATGAAGACATGGGTATTTATTGTTTCCCCCTCCCCCTTTCATTTCAGAGCTTGGCTATGACCCATATAACCCTGACCTTCCGAAGCCTTCAGTTGGGACTGAACATGGCTCCCTGGGGGATGTCCCAGAACCCAGCTCTGGCATCTTGGAGCTGGAGTTAGTCAACCAGGCCATTGAGGCTGTCCGGAATGAAGTGGAACGAGAGGAAAAGAAATACAAGGAGCTACTAGAGACAACCAAGGAGTATGGCACCACAGAGACCTCACTTGTTTCACAAAGCCCCACTGGAGCTGGGATACCTAACCCAGACTCCTTTGCCACATCCTTAGAATATAATCCAGGTAGCTACAATCTATTAAATAATAATGCAGACTATAACCCTACCCCCTTGGCTGCTGCTAATAAATGTAACAAGTATACTTTGGATTCTTTGGAGAAATCCAAGGCTAAAGGTAACTCTCTGGAATACGTTCCAAAGTCTGTGATACAGCCCAAAAAATATGGCCGTGCTGTTCCTAACAGCAAATATGTGATTGACAATTCTAAGCCATCCACAGATTTGGAATATGACCCCCTTTCAAATTACTCAGCCAGGCTTTTAAATAAGGGCAGTCCAAAGGATCAGAAAGGGGTCAAAAGGAGAAGGGACTCAAACCAAGATGAGTCCTATACTCCTTCGCTCAAGAAGCATTGTGATGTTTTTAGCAATTATGAAACAGATGCCAGATTTTCTGACTCAGAAGATGAAGACCCTAGCTCAGAGAACCAGCCAAGTCCTGCCAGCCCCACAAAAGCCAGAACCAATTCAGAGAGTCAGTCCAGCAGCGGGTCCTCCCCTGCCAAGGGAAAGCCTCTGGAACCTGAGGAAAGTAGTTCGAGGGAGACGAAAGAGATCGCTGTGCAATATGACATGGGGGATATCCAGAGGCGGCAGAGTCCCCTTGCAAAACCCCCACTAGAGAAAAGTGGAAAAGGAAGCAAACACTCTTCAGAAGGGAGAGAGAAAGTGGCAGGAGGGGACCTAAAGTGTAAAGGCAGCCTGAAGGACCACAGAGTCCAGAAGAGAAAATCACATGACCAAAAGAGCTCAAGCCATCAGGAGATGGAGAGTCAGAGAGAAAAAAGCAAATTGTCTGAGAAAGACAAAGGGAAGAGTAAGGACAAAGCAAAAGGGAAATTAGGGGAAAAAACTCATAGAGAGAAGAAACTCACTAAGGTCAAAAGTGATGGACACATAAGTAAGATGGAGAAATCCAAGTTGGAAAAGCAAGAGGTGGCCAGGAAAGAGAAGTTATCATCTGCCATGTTAGTGGCCAGCTCAGGGAAAAGGAAGAACGATGGCCTTAGTAAGAAACCTAGCACAGGGAAGCTGGGGAACCATAAGAAGGAGTCCAAGGTGAAGCCAGCAGATCCTCCTAATGGGAAAAACATGTCCAGTAGCAATAAGCTCAAAGACAAGAAAGGAAGCAAAACCTTCTCCTCAGGTAGGCTGAAAGACAAGAAATCCCTTTCTTTAGATGAATGCAGTTCCCAGGGGTCTCCAAAGCCTAAAAAGAGGACATTGAGCCATATCGACCTCTTTGGAGATGAGAGTGGGGATGAAGGGCAAGGGACATCCCCAGTTCTTCCTGCGACCCTTCCAAGTCTAAGCTCAGACTCCGACTCAGATGATGGAAGCCTCCTGAATGACAGCAAGGGACCAAAGTGTCTCCGGGGTGCCCAGACTGCTACCTCTTCTTCCTCATCTTCTGAGGCCTCCGATGACATCGACTATTCTGTCCTGGAGAAGGAATTAGATTATGATTCAGACCCCATGGAAGAATGTCTTCGGATTTTTAATGAGTCTACAGATGTGAAGACTGAAGACAAGGGGAGGCTCAACAAACAGGTAGCGATCATTTTGCTTTTAGCTCTAGGAACTACATTTTAGACTCAGTGATTTGTTCCTTGGCAGATAGTTTATGAAAGCAAATGTTTGAAATCAGCGGGCAGGCTATCCAGAGGCATCAGAGTCATTACTTTGCTCTGTGAGGTCATAGAAAATCTCTTTTTCCAAGTGGGGAAACTGAGGCCCAGAGAGGGGGAAAGACTTGCTAGAGGCCATGCAAGGAGTCAGTGGCATCTGGGATTATTGGTTTAGGGCTTCTGATTGCCATCCTACTGCTCTTTCTAGTATGACTAACTGATGGGAGGAGGTTGTGTTTTTTTTGTTTGTTTGTTTGTTTTTTGAGGAGAGTGTCCTGCCCCCTGACCCAGCTGTCCTTTTGGTCTTTATCCTCATCCCCAGATTCACTCTCAGTTCCTCCTACTGGAGCCTGGTAGAAGGGACTCTGCTGCATTGTCCTTTCATTTACATGATATATAGTGGAAAGAGCCCTGGACCTTGGAGTCAGGAGACCTGTATTCAGAGTCTGGCTTCAGCATTTACTGTGCAAATCACTTATCCTTTTTGAGCTCTGTTTCTACTTCTGTAAAATAGGATACCAATGTCGCAGAGAAAGAGAAAGTGCTTTTATCAGCCTTTAAAGCATTTTGAAAATTTAAGCTGCTATTAGAATGTTATTGTAAGAAGCATTTACTGCTTTCCTTCTTTGTGAAAAGTGCTGTACTGGGGTATTGAGGAAGGGATTATGGAGGTTAAGAAGACATTGTCTCTACTCTAGGAGTATACTTCTGTTTGGGGAAATAACATGCAGGAAACAGGTAACTGCTAGGGAAAATGCAGTTAAGTATCAGAGTAGATTAGGTATGGGCTTTTGGAGTGGAGGAACAAGTGAGATCAGTAGTGCCTCCAAAGGTCAGGGAATGCTGCTGGGAGGAGGTAAGAAAAACTTGAATTTGGTCCCTAAAGGGTGATCAGGATTGAGGGAGAGAGGAGGGGAAAGGTATTCAAGTTGGGGAAAGCAGGGGGGAGGGGAGAGGTAGGCTACTGGCTCAGAGCATTTACTCAATATACAGCATATATTAAATTACTGCACTGAGCTAGGCTGGCCAGCATGGGGTATGCAAAATCATGGAGTGAACTGGGGAGAAAGAAGAGGGACATGGACTTTAAAAGGATCACTAATATTAGGCAGCTTCTGAGAGAATGTCAGGTTTTCTTTAAGTATTCTAATCCTTCAACCTACAGAAGTCACAGCAGCAAATGGGAGAAATTAATCTCAATTAATTTCAACAAACTTAGCAGACTGGTAGAGTAGAATCCTGGCTCACTTACTTAGTCATTTGTATTCATGGTCAAATCATTTCAACCTTTCTGTGCCTTATTTCCTTATCTAATAAAATAAGGATACTTATACCTTCCTGAACTACCTTGCTGGATAATTGTGAGGAAAGGACTTCATAAACGTTAAATCTATGTGACACAGATGTATTTTATAGGTGTATATACATCTATAAACCTTAAATATGTATAAATATAAATGTTACTTTATTAGGCACTCTGGTAGACCACAGGGGCCAGGACCAGAGTAATATTAACTTGAAGGTAGATGAAAGCAAGTTGAGGGCCAGGAGCTCCCTTCTCTGGTGCCAGATTATCCTTATGGGACATATGTAATTCCCACTGATTCAGGCCTAGTCTCTGAGCCAGACTTTCATTGGCTGAGAGGATGTGCCAGGGCCAATGATTGCTCTCTCTGGGGTCTGATGTTGTTAGGGCTGGGGGCAGGGAAGGGGTGGAGGGGAGTAATTGTGGAGCTGGGGAGCTGCAGCTCCTAAAATGGCAGGAGGAAAACAAAATACCTCCCTAAGGTTACCCCTAGGGCCAGGAAGTATCCACAGACACTCACCGGAAAATGCCCCCCCCACCCCATTAGAGGTGCAGATACTGGGGGTCTGTAGCCCAGATCTTCAATCTTATAGCAAATAGCTCTTGCCTGAAGAAGCCACATGGCGTAATGGAAAAAGCTTTGAATTCAGAGTCTCAGAGCTGGAAGGAACTGCTCAGGTTGTTGAGCTCAGGCCCCTCTTTTTGTAGAGGAGACCCAGTAACTTTCCCAGAGTCATTCATAGCAGGGCAAGGATCTGATCCCATCCCTCTGACTCTACATACATACAGCATTCTGAGCTGTACCATGTTAGAAGACCTGGGTTAGTATACTCTGTTGTATTGCTTAAACTTGGTATGATCTTAGGAAAATCTTTTCATCCTTGTGACCTTATAAAACGAAAGACTCCTTATGGATGGGTCTTCAACACTTGTAGAGTACTGTTTAGGAATATCCCAGGAAGGTAAGTGACCCCATTTGATGGATGAGAAAATTGAGGCTCAGAGAGGGAGTGTGACTTACTCAGGGTCACTCAGGGAGGCTAGTGGTGATGGGCTGAGACTTAACCCCAGCTCTTCCAAGGGCAAGTTTCATGTTCTTTTTTCCATACTCTGCTGCTTCTCTTTAGCTAGCCTGTATTGAGTCAACACCTTTGTCTTATATTTTCATTATCTCTCTGCCCAATTTCTGACCAATGAAATATTTATTAAGTTAACACTTAGTATATGCCTGGCACTTTGCTGGGTGCTGAGAATACAAAGATAAAAATGAAACAGTTTCTCTTGCACTTAAAGAGCTAACTTTCTAATGGAGAAAACAGCATGTATGTGTATAGGAATAAAACACATGTAGGTGCATACAAAGCACATATAAAGTCGATTCAAGATAACCTTAGATACACTAGCACCTCAGAGGACCAGAAAAGGCCTAATGCTGGAAGCTGACTCTTAAAGGAAATCAGGTATTCGAAAAGTGGAGGTGGGGAGGGGGAGTACATTGCAGGAATGGGGCACAGCTAGTGCAAAGGCATGGGGACTGGAGATGGAGTGTCATGTGTAAGAACATGTAGACCAGTATGACTGGACTATGGAGTTTGTAGAGGGGAGTAATATGTAAGAAGACTAGAAAGGGAAGGAAGGGACAAGGTTGTGAAGAGCCTTACATGCCAAATAGAAATTTATAGTTGATCCTGGAGGTAAGAAGATTATTGACGTTTATTTTTTAAAAATATTTAATATTTTATTTTTTCCCCAATTACATGTAAAAACAACTTTTTTTGGGGGGCAGGGCAATTGGGGTTAAGTGACTTGCCCAAGGTCACACAGCTAGTAAATGCGTCAAGCATCTGAGACTGGATTTGAACTCAGGTCCTCCTGACTCCAGGGCTGGTGCTCTACTCTCTGCGCCATCAAGCTGCCCCCAAAACAACTTTTAACATTCATTTTTTTAAAATTTGAGTTCCAAATTCCCCTCCCTTACTGATAAGGCAAACAATTTAATGTTATAAATGTGCAGTCATACAAAACATTTCCATGTTAGTCTTGTGAAAGAAACCCCACCTCACTCCCCCCCCCCCCAAAAAAAAAACCCACAAGAAAAATAAAGTAGAATAAGATTCTTCAGTCTGCATTCAGATTCCATCAGTTCTTTCCCCGGAGGTGGATAGCATTTTTCATAAGGCCTTCAGAACTGTGTTGGATCTTTGTATTGCTGAGAATAGCAAAGTCATTCACAGATGGTCATATTACAGTATTGCTGCTACTGTGTACAGTGTTCTGGTTCTGCTCATTTCACTTTTCATCAGTTAATGTAAGTCTTTCCAGGTCTTTCTGAGCTGCTTATGATTTCTTATAGCACAATAGTACTCTATCACAATCATACACCACAACTTGTTCAACCATTTCCTAATTGATGAGTGTCCCCTCAATTTCCCATTCTTTGCCACCTCTAAAAGAGCTGCTTTAAGTATTTGTGTCATGTGGGTCCTTTTCTTTTTTCTTTTTTATCTCTTTGGCATACTGACCTAGTAATGATATTTCTGGGGTCAAAGGAGATGCATGGGTTTTATAGCTCTTTGGACAAAATTCAAATGGCTCTTCAGAATGATTGTATCAGTTCACGGCTCCACTGACTATGCATTAGTGTCTCAATTTTCCCACACTCCCTTCAACATTTGTCATTTTCCTTTTCTGTCATGTTAGCCAATGATATTAGAGTTTATTAATGGGGTTGGGGGAGTGGTTAAAGTGGACAGACCTTTGCTTGCATTGAAGTGGAAAGAGGCTTTGCTGAAGCAGGGGATCCAATTAGGAAGTTATATGGTTAATTAGTTCAGGTGAGAGGTGATAAGAGTCTGCATTAGGATTGTACCTGTGTAAGTGGGGGGGCGGGAAGGTGGGAGATTTATTGTGGGAATAGAAACAAGATTTGATAACTGATTGGATATGGAGTAAGGGTGAGTAGTAGAGTAAGACACTGAAATTGCAGACCTGGTGACTGGAAGCGTGGTGGTACCCTTGACAGTAATGGAAAGTTTGAAAGAGGAGTGAATCTTGGGGGAAAAGAGTTTGGTTTGGATGTAATCGAATTTGAGGCACACATCAAATGTCCAGTTTGAAGATGCCCAACAGGCAATTTGTAGTGTGAAACTGGAGCTCAGGAGAGAGGCGAGGATTGGATATTTAGATCTGGGAATCATCTGCATAGAAGAGGTAGGATATAGAAATGATAATTAAACCCATAATGGGAAGGGGAAAGAAACAAGCACTTATCAAGTGCCTACTGTGTGCTAGACACTGTACTAAGCACTTTACAAATATCTCATTTGATCCTCATAACGACCCTGGGAGGTAGGTACTATCATTATGTCATTTTACAGTTGGGGAAACTGAGACAGGGCTTAAGTGACATGACACAGCTGGTAAGCGTCTGAGGTTGGATTTGAACTCAGGTCTTCCTGCCACTTGGCCTGGAATTCTGTCTGCTGTACCACAGCTGCCTCACATGTCAGTAGCCCTATTCTTTGAAACAGTTTGAGGAGTTGGTCCCCATTTTTAGAATAGGAATACTGAGGTTCAGAGAAGAAAAAGTGTCTTTGCCTTAGTTTTGATACTTGTTAAGTGGAAGGGCCTTATGTGTCCACCTCGTCTCGCTGTAATACAAGGTCTTGGACATAGAATCACAGAATATGGGAAGGGGTGATTCTAGAATTCATCTAGTTCACTTATTTCAATGTACAGGGAGGGAAATAGAGGCCTAGAAAAGATGTTCCCAGGGTCATTCACCTAGTAAGTGTCAGAGCGAGTTTTGATTGGCAGGCTCTAGGCTTTTTTTTTTTTTAATTCCATAGGCACCATGGTGTAGTGCAAAGAGGAGCCAACTTAGAATCAGCAAAGACTTAGGTTTGAATTCTTGATACTTAAGTTAAGAACTATGTGACTATGAGCAAGTGGCTTCCACTCTCTGGGCCTGTTTCCTCATTTATAAAATGTGAATAACACTTTCATTATGCATTTCACAAGGCACTTCTGGAGAAAGTCATAGATGTAGATCCATCCAACCTCTGCCCTCCCCAGATGTCCTCAGGGAGCTTGCTGACTTCTCTATTTCATTATCACTCCTGATCATTTTAACTTAATTCCTCCAGTTTAGTGAGGGTAGTACTGGTGGTGAAAGCCCCACAAGTCCAGGGAAGCACTGCCCCCGTAGTGTCCTTTGCTTTGTGTCACAGATGCCTACTGAACAACTGTGCCTATCATATTTGTGTCCCTGGGCAATACCATTGAAGGAGTATTGGCCCTGAGAGAGAATGAAAATCACGCTAAAGAAGTTAATGGGCTTTTTTTTTTTTAAGGTTTAGGTGTTTTATTTTTTTCCCCACTTAATAGTATTTTATTTTTTCCCCCAATTCCATGTAAAGATAGTTTTCAACATTCACTTTTATAAGATTGTGATTTCCAAATTGTTCACCCTCTCTCCCTCCCCCATCCCCAAGACAGCATGTAGTCTGATATAGGTTGTACATGTACAATCATATTAAATATATTTCCACATTAGTCATGTTGTGAAAGAAGAATCAGAACAGAAGGGAAAAACAAGGAGAAAGGAAAATAAAGAGAAAATAATATGCTTTGATCTGCATTCAGACTCTAGTTCTTAGCATTTTTCATCATGTATCTTTTGGAATAGTTAATGAGCTCTTAAAAAATAGATGCTTTTAAAAGAAAAAGAACAGGTTTGTTTTTTGCCAACACAAATCCTAATATTACATCCTTCTCATTCTTAGTTTATTCACATTAGAAAATTTAGGCAGCTGTGTCATTCACAAATAATAAAGCAAGAGGCAGGGTATTGCCAAAGCCCTCTAAGTGGAATTGAAAAGTTGAGAACTAGACTAGAATTAGTCCTAACTTGGACATGCTATATATTTTTTCCCTACATCGACAAAATGTGATATTATGTGTAATGTTTCACACTTGTAGATCTCTCCTCACCTCCTCCACCTCTGCAGAGTTATAGGAGGTGGCTTCTTTGAGGTTCCTTTCAGCTCTGACATTCTGTGTGCCTGCTTTTCTTCTCTGTGCCACATTTTTCCAATTTCCTGACACATTTTAAATTCTAAGGGCTCCCCCACCTCTGACCTGTGTTCTAAGGGCCCTCCTAGCCCTGACATTCTATGGTAGCATAGCAGATAAGAATATTGGACTTGTTCACATATGGCTTAGACACTTCCTAGCTGTGTGACAAATTCACCTCAATTTCTTTATAAAAATGAGGTTAATAACACCTATCTCACAGGGGTGTTGTGTTAGAGATAGACCCTGGGCCTGTGATTTTATTGGTATAGGGAACTTATGGATGAGGAAACCACTAGTGCAGGTTCTCACCTTCTCTGCAACTTACAGTTTTAGAGATTTACCTAGAGCACTGAGAGGCTATCTGACTTGCATGAGGTTCCATAGATAGTGTGAGAGGCAGTGTGAAATGACAGGGCTTCTTGGCTTCAACATCAGCTCTTTATCCAATATGAGTGATAGTCCACCTCTCTGTCTCTCCTTCTGTCTCTCTCTTTCTCTCTCTTCTCTCTCTCTGCTTCTCTCTCTTTATTATGTAAGCATTTATAAAGCATATGTATTAGAATTATACATATCTTAATAGCATATACAAATGCCATTTTGTTTGTAGCTACATAGACATACAAAAATTATATTGTTGTTGTTGAAGTTATTTTCAGTCTTTTTCAATTCTTCATGAATTGATTTGAGGTTTTCTTGGCAGAGATACTGGAGTGGTTTGCCATTTCTTTCCTCAATTCATTTTACAGATGAGGAAACTGAGGTAAACAGGATTAAGTGACTTGCCCAGGGTCGCACAGCTAGTAAACGTCTAAAGCCAGATTTAAATTCAGAAAGATAAGTCTTGTTGACTCTAGGCTCAGCACTCTATCCACTGTGCCACCCAGCCCCCCATTATGTTATTACTGTTTTATATCTGAGATAACTATGTCTATATCTCTCTCTATGTATCATATCTGAGATATATAATATATATGTAAAATATATATTTATATTATATAATAAAAAGAAAGGCTCTCTCAGCTCTGGCGTTCCATTTATTTTCTTTTACTTTAGCTTAAAGTTTTCAATTAACAAAAATATTTCATCTCCCTTTCCCCATGGGAAAAAAAAACAAAATCGAAAACAAATAATGGATTGTTAAGCAAAATCAGTTCCTGCATTGTCTGTGTCCAAAAAAAGTCTTATTCTGTACCTTGTCAGAAGGAATGATTATAGCATATGTCATTGGTTCTCTTGAATCATGCTTAGTTATTGCATTGATCAGAATTAAAATTTGTTAAATTTTTTTCAATTTTCAAGGATAATTTATTACCAATTGATTCTTAACAAGTAGACGGTCACTTCCAACTTGTTATTTGTTTTACTTTTTAGTACTTTGTCTTGCTTTGCCTTCTTTTTTTTTTTACTTGAGTTCTTCTAGCAATGTTTTCCTGTAATTTTCTTCCTTCAGCCTGAAATTTCAGCTTAGATTGATGTCCTTTATCTTTTCCTTACATTCTCCCAAATTTTTGCTCCCCATATTCTTTCTGGCTTCGCCCCCTCCCCCAAGCCCTTCATAGTTTCTTGTGCAGCTTGTTTCTTCTCCCTTTTCTGCAGCTTCTTCCCAAAGAATCTGGCAGTGGGGAAAGGAAAGGGAGAGAATAGAATAAGCAGTATGCCAGACTCTGTACTATGTTCTTTACAAATGTGACCTCTTGAGGCAGGTCCTGTTATGATCCCTATTTTACAGTTGGGGAAACAGAGTGGTGAAGTGACTTGCCCAGACTCACAGTCAATATCTGAAGCCACATTTGACTTCAGGCCCTCCTGATCCCTCTGTGTCCCCAGTGTCTGGATAGGACTAAAGAGCAGGGTCCTTAGCCCTTAATTGTTTTTGCTAGCAGTTTCTCTGGCAAACTCCCCTGGAGAACTCTGGTCTGGTTAGCATCTTCTTTCTTGAGCTTTCCCACCTGTTCAGCTCCTTTCATATTTTAGCATCTTTTCTCTTGTACTTTGAAAGGTAGCTAACTTTCTCTCCTACTTCAAAACTTGAGTTCTTTCCGTTCTGCACAACTTCTTGGTTGCCTAGTCTTTTTTATTTTTTGCTAATTTGGTCAGTCATTCAATCAAAAAAGGATTTATTAAGTGCTGGCTAAGCGCTAAGCCCTATACTAGGGGCTTGGGATACAAAGAAGGGCAAAAGCACTGTTTCTGACCTAAGGAGCTCACTTTCCAATGGGGGAAGACAGTATGTAAACAATGATGCACATACGGAGATTACTTCTCTTCTGCTCTGTATTTCCCTACCCAGGGTCAATGGGCTTACCCTTCCTTCTCTTTCTGTGTGTATGTACATATATGTGTATGTACACATACACATACACACACCTTGTTTGTAGCTGGTTATTTACATGTCTTCCCCATTATAGTGTATGCTTCTCGAGGGCAGAGGCAGCATGTTTTTGCCCTTCTTTGTCTCCCCAGCTCTTAGCACTATTCTTGGCACTGATGAATCAATTAATAAATGCTTGTATTGACTGACTATTAGAAAGGCACGAGTATCTCCATGGAGGGAAAACAGGAAAAGCTGTCTGTGAAAGGTACGATTTAAGCCGAAACTTAAGGAAAGCTAGTTGCAGGGATGGAGAAAGCTGGTAGTGTCTTCTGGGAGCAATACTAAGTAAGTCAGTGTTCCAAGTCTTTCTGCCCAGTCTTCCTTTTCCTCCTCTTTCACTTTTCTCCTTGCCTACTCTCAAATTTTCTCTGCCTCAAGCATGTCCTCTTCTCTCATCCTTCTGTATTATTTCACCCTTGGCTCTCTTCTCTTTTTCCACAGAATTATTTCCACCTTGGAGATCTTAATCAGCATCTGTGGATTCACTTATCTCTATGTAAATGACTCTCAGATCTGTTTTGCTTGTATGTTTTCCTTTTTTGGATCCTCCATGCTCGGCTTAGTACCTGGCACACAACAGGTGCTTAATAAATTCGTGTTGAAGTCACTTGAGCCCTCAGTTGATCTCTAATCTTCTCTAGCTCTTTCATTTTAGCTTGTGTCTTACTCCTGCTCCTTCTAATCTGTTTTCTCCTATGGAATCCTAAAGTGGCTGTTCTGACCATTGATCCTGTAAAAGAGAGATTAGCCTTGTCCTGTGTGGTGGTCACAGAAGACAGAGCTGGGAACATTGAGAGAGAGATTTTGAGTCAATTTAAGGAATAGGGAATACTTCCTAAGAGTATTTAAGAGTTGCCTAAAAGTGGAATGGATTGCCTCAGGCATTAATTAGCATCTCTTCAGTCACAGAGTCACAGCTATCTGAGCTAGAAGGCATTTCAGAAGCCACCTTGAGTTCATTGCTGGGGAGAACAGGATTCCCCTCTTGAGGTCTCCCTAACAACAGTTGCCCCTTAGCCTTTGCCTTTAAGGTGTCTTCAAGTGACACAAAACCCACCACGTTCTAAGGCATGTTGGTTGACTGCCCTATATACATACCTCTGTTCCTTGGCTGTGGCTCCCCTGTATTTGTTGTCTCCACCTGTTAAAATGTAAGCTCCTTGAGGTCAGGAACTGTCTCCTTTTGCATTTGTATCCCCAGCTTTAGCCTGGCACACAATTTAGTGTTTTTATTTTCTGCTTATTAAATGTTTTTCATTTTAAAAATGTGTCCTAGAGCATTATTTGAAAGAGGGATTTGGAAAGAAGGAGGGGAGGGGGAAGATATGCAGTAACATTGGATAGCAAACAGATGACCATTTCTCCCTGTTTCAGTTTAATATCCCACAAAAGAAAGGGGTGGTAATGTACGTTGTAAGGGAGTAAAAGCACTGGGCTGGGTCTCAGAAGGCCTGAGATCTAATTGCAGCTCTCCAATGACTCCCCACTCTTAGGCTCTCAATTTCCTCCTCCCCCACTATAAAAGTGAGTGTGTTAGATTCAGTGATCTCTCTTTAAGACTCATTCCAGCTCTGACTTTCTATATTCTGAGGGCCCTCCTATCTCTGTCCTGTTTTTTAAAGTCACTTCCAGTGCTGACAGTCTGTATTCTATGTTACGTGGCCCTTTCTAGCTCTGATATACTCTGTTCTAAGGTCTTTTCCAGGCCTATCCTGTGATACTAAGATTGGGTCTCCTAGGAAATGTGACTCTTTTTGTGTTCCAGCCATCCAAGGAAGAGAAGATTGAAGGAAAGTCAGAGGACAGTTTGACTACGTTGTTTCCAGGCCAGAAGAGGAGGATTTCCCATCTCTCCAAGCAAGGAAATGTAAGGATCCTTTGCCCCAAATTAGGCATGTTAGCACTGTGGGTCGGGGAAGGAAGGGAGGTAAGTGCACAGCTGCTTAGGGGTGTAGAAAGATGTTCCTTTAGAAAGTCCACTCTGTAAACAGCATGACAGTCAGTTTCCCAGGGAAAAGGCGTTAAATCATTTGTCAGTTAATCATGTTAAATCATGTCAGTTAAATCATTTGTTCACTTTCTTCATTTACAAAGTGAGGGATAAGTAATACTTGTGCCTCAGAATCTCAGAATCATTTGTTCACTTTCTTCATTTATAAAGTGGTGGATAAGTAATTCTTGTGCTGCCTGTGCCTCCGAATCTTGAGGTCAAAGGCTTCTCTGTCCAGTCTGTGTCTGTATATATGGAGAAGGGGTCTTACACAGCTAGTTTGGCTTGGCTTTCTGCAGATTAATGGACAAGCATGTATTGAGTGCTACTGTGTGCTGGGCACTAGGTTAAGCACTGAAGAAAAGGAAACTGAAGTTCTGAGACATCTCAGGACTTCCTAAGGGTCATATGAGGTGGAGCTCAGCAGAGCTTGGGATTCAAAGCCGGGTCTTTTGGCTCTAAATCCAAGGCTTTTTCTTCTCTACTTGTAGGCCATTATCATTACTTCCTTAGGAGGAGAGTGTATTTCAAGAGTACTGTATTCTTTTTCTTCCTTCCTGCCCATCTCTTGTTTTCCTTACATCACTCTCAAATTTAATCAATCACTCAGTCACTCAAGCCAGCAAGTATCTACTGAGTGCCTACTGTTAGTTAACAGTTCCTGCCCTGGAGGACTTACAGTCATGAATGGCAACATGATGAAATAGAACGAATTTTGCATGTGGCCTAAGGAAAATCTCCACTCTGGTCCCTTGCCAGAGTAAGGCAGATCTCTTCTCTGTGCTTGTTTCCTCAGCTGTGAGAATAAAAAAAGACGGCTAGATTTGGAGTCAGAGAACTTGGATTCTAATCTTTAGCAAATTGCTTTCCAGTTCTGGGCCTCAGTTTCCTCATCTGTAAAAGGAGGAAGTTGTTCTAGATGGATTTTTTAACTTCTCTTCCAGCTCTATAGCCTAAGGGAAAACACCTACCTCGGGCTTCTTAGTAGGATCAGATGGAGATAATATATTTAAAGGGTTCTGGCTTTCATTGAATGGCCAATAACAGGCCCATCCGAAACCTGTGAAGCTCATTGTTTAGATTTTGATGGCTTAGAATGAGCGTAAATAGCAATTGTTTTCTGTTCTGGCCAAAAACTCTGAGAATCTTCCCTCCAAGATTGATTATCTTTGGGGTGGCAAATTGGGCCATTTTTTGTCTCAATTCTTATTTAGTCATTGAATGGGCATGGCCTCAGACAGAGACCTGGGAAAGACTTTAATTTAGAAAGGTCAAAGTCACCCAGCTTGTCCTGGGCCATCACCAGTTACCTTGACCTTTGTCTTATAACCAGAAGAGAGAGGAAAGCTAATGACTTTGCGCAGCTCCGCCTCATTCAGATCCAATTCTTGGGCAAGTCTAGACATCACACTTGTGATTGTCATTGGTTCTCTTCAAGAATGAAGGAGGAATAGCAGCTTAAGGGTATGTCTCACCTCCCTCAGTATTCTTGGTAGGATCAAATGGAGGTGATGATGTATTTAAAGTTCTTCAACCCTAAAGTATTATTAGTAGCTCCAAAGTAGGTTTGTTAGTTCTTTTAACTGATGAACTCAAGCCTCTGTTTTAAAGATGAGAACCTGGTTCTTGGGCCTTGCCTATAAATAACCTACCTTGTAGTTGGAGTTTATTTTCTCCTGGGATTTCTGATTTGCTTGGCACTTTTTCTCTGTTCTGTTTTTAACTGTTTTTCATCTGAGCCCCCTAAAATTTGCCCAAAGCCAGTATCTAATTTTTTTTTAAACTTGGATCAAGAAGAAAAAGTCTAAAATAACTTGGAACATAGCTGCTTTCTCTTTTTTCCCCCCACAAACTTGAACCATACTCCGGCTTGTTTTTGTTTGGTAGGCCCAGATTTCTCATTTCCTGGGAATGGGGTACTTCCCTTACCTCTCCCATGCTTTTAGCTACCCTTATTTGGTCACCTGGTTTCTAGACTGCTATAGCTTCCCTTTCATGGGTTCGGTGCGCTTGGACAAGAGACTGCCATACTCTGGGACAATAGAATTCTCCACCGAATGTTGTGTGATCCAGCAGGCTGAAGTCCCAAGCAAGCCAGTCATTCGGCCCTATCGCCCACCCACGGCTCAGGAGGCCTGCTACCGACGAACCCAGCTTGCCCAGAGACAGGCCTCAGATATTCTGGCAGCGAGACTGGCAGCCCAGAAGCATTCTCTATCTCTGCCTGAGGAGAAGAGGAGAATTGCCCACGTGCCTAATCCCCGAATGGCCACTGCACTGGCTGCAGCAGTCAATTCAGGTAAGTCACTATTGAGTTCTATTTATCTTTGTTTCTCTAGCTTGTGGGAAGGAACTTTGGAGAGAGGTACTGATATAGTTTAGGACCAGTCCAGGGTCCCAGTTTCTAGTGCCATCTTTGTCCCTAATTCGCTGTAAGTAATTCACTATAAGTCAGTACACAACATTTTAGTCATTTAGCAAATTGTGAGTCAAACATTAAGTGCCTACTGAATGACAGGCACTGTGCAAAGTGCTGGAGGTTCAAATAAAGTCAAGAGATAGTCTTTGTTGGTCTTTGTTCTCAAGGAGTTCACAGTCTACTTGGAGAGACAACATGTAAACAGCTGTGTATAAACAAGCTATACATGGGTTTAATTGGAGTTAATCAATAGAGGGAAGGCATTAGTATTAAGAGTGATCAGGAAAGGCTTCTCATAGAAGGTGAGATTTTAGCTGGGACTTAAAGGAAGCCAAGAAAGTCAGTTGGTAGAAATGAGGAAGGAGAATATTCCAGACATGGGAGACAAGACAGGGAAGATGCCCAGAGTGAGGATATGGAAGGTCTTGTTTGAGGAAGAGTCAAGAGGCCAGGGCCACTGAATCCTAGGTTAAGTGTGGAGTTTGAAATTTAAAGGATATTAGGGGCAGAGAGGGCAGGTTATAAAGGACTTTTGTTGTTGTTTTTCCTTTTTCCTTTTTCTCCATCCGTATTTTTTAACTAGGAGTTTTTAAAAATATATTTTTAGTTCCAAATATTCTCCCTCTTTTTATCTCCCCTCCATTGAGAAAGCAAGAAATACTATACCCATTATACATATGAAATCATACAAAGCATATGTGAGCCATGTTGGAGGTTGGGGAAAGCAAGAAAAACAGTGAAAAAACAAATAGAATTAATATATCTTAGTGCAGCAGAAGCTTCAAGGTATTTCACATATTTATCTTTGTTTTCCATTCCTTTTTTGTTGTTGAAATAGGTAATAAGTGACTGATTGCTTGCTGTAGAATATCCTTTCTTTCACTAGGAGCCAGACTACTAAATATCATGGTGCCGACTACATAAATCTGTTGGAAAAAAGAACAAAATATAGGAATTTAAAGGAAAGTTGAAACTCAGATTGTTTATTCAAACTCTGAGGTTCTTTTTAAGTGATAAATACCAAACCTGGAGCACTTAATGGGTCTGAAGTTGGAGCATCTGCTTGTAGATTTGAGTCTTGAATCAATTTATATGCTGAGTTGCATGCTTGAAGTGCTGGAAAAGTTGGAGGGGAAGTTGGTGTGTTCCATAATAAATGTTATGGGATCTTTTCCTAAAGGTTCTTTGGCAGGAATAAATTTCTTGTTGATATATTGCGAGAAAAGATACAACTCAGCTTATTTTTGTAGATTGCTTTGGAATGTTAGTAGGCATGGCTAATAATGCATTTAAGAGTCATTGTCTAAAAGCTGGCATATAGAAAATACTTAGTTCCTAAAGTAAGTGTTGCTTTTGAGCAGATGTGCTTTAAAAATTCATTCATTCATTCATTTATTCATTTTTAGTTTTCAACATTCACTTTTATAAGATTTTTGAGTTCTGAATCTTCTATCCTCCCCAAGATGGCATGCAATTTGATATAACCTATACATGTACAATCATATTAAACATATTTCCGTATTAGTCATGTTGTGAAAGAAGAATCAAAACAAAAGGGAAAAACCACAAGAAAGAAAAAACAAAAAAAGAGAAACTAGTATGCTTCGATCTGCATTCAGACTCCATAGTTCTTTTCTCTGGATGTGGATAGCATTATCCATCGTGAATCTTTTGGAATTGTTTTAGATCATTGTATTGTTGAGAAGAGCCAAGTCTATGACAGTTGATCATAGCACAATGTTTCTGTTAGTGTGTACAGTGTTCTCCTGGTTCTGCTCTCTTCAGCAAGCATCAGTTCATGTAAGTCTTTCCAGGTTTTTCTGAAATCTGCCTGCTCATCATTTCTTATAGCACAATAATATTCCATTGCATTCATATATCCACAACCTGTGCAGTCATTCCCCGATTGATACGTATCCCCTCAATTTCCAATTCATTGTCACCACAAAAAGAGCTGCTATAAATATTTTTATACATGTGGGCCCTTTCCCCTTTTTTTTATAATTTCTTTGGGATCTAGACCTAGTAGCTGGATCAAAGGATATGCACAGTTTGGTTCCCCTTTCGGCATAGTTCCAAATTGTTGAGCCAGGTGTTCTTAACCTTTTTGTGCCATGGACCCTAAAAAGAACCCTTCTCAGAATGCTTTTAAATGCCTAAATTAAAACACATACAGTCGCAGAGGAAACCAGTTATATTGAAATAGTTATCAAAATGTTTTTTTAAAATCATTTAATTCACAGACCTAACTAAAGAAGCACTGCTTTAGCAGGGTAGTGACTTTTTAAAAATACCCATTTTAATGTTGTTAAAATCTTCAAAAACTATTTAGGGATATAATCTTGAAAAATAGTAACAATATAGCAATTGTAACATGTAAACGAACTACAATGGAGGAGCAATGCTAAATTGGTAAAATGTTTATATTTTCTTAGAAAAAAGTAAAAAATGTTTTAATCATAGATTACTTCAGTTCTGTCTCTAGAGATGTACAACATTTTTCGTCATGAGTCCTTTGGAATGGTCTTGAGTCATTGTATTGATTAGAGTAGCTAAGTCTGTCATTGTTACAATGTTGCTATTAACTGTGTACAGTGTTCTGCTCACTTCACTTTTCGCTAGTTTGTATAAGTCTTCTCAGGTTTTTCTGAAGCTATCTCCTTCATCATTCCTTACAGCACAATAGTATTCTGTCACAAATGTTATACCACAGCTTGTTCAGTCATTCTGCAATTGACGGGCATCCCCTCAGTTTCTAATTCTTTACCACCATTAAAAGAGTTGCTATAACTATTTGTATACACCTAGATCCTTTTTCTATTTATTTTTTATCTCTTTGGGATACTGAACTGGTAGTGGTATTGTTGGGTCAAAGGGATGTATGGGTGTTCAGAGAAGGCTAGTACTTCCGGTGTGAGGGCTGAGCTCTTTTCGGGACTGCTTTCCACCTTTGGTGTTCACCTGCCACCCAACTCTCACCTGTGGCTCCAAGAAACTGTAGCATGCTCAGTGGCTGCACCTTGGTGAATCATTTTGGCAGATGGGCTAAACAAAAAACAAGAATGCCACAGGCCTTACCATTGGGATACTTCCATTTTTAAGAGGGCAGCATTTTACTCCATCAAAATTAAAGTACAAGCAAAACTTAGAGAGATGCAGGATTCTTGGCTCAGTAAGAAGGCAGATGAAATTCAGTTTTATATTGATAGTAATATTCCAAAGTGCTTCTATGATCCCTGAAAACTATTTATGGGCCAAAGACCTATGATACATCTCAACTACTCAGTAGTGATAGTGCCACATTGATTAGTGATAAGGATATGATCCTGGAGACATGGGCTAAACAATTCCATCACCCGATGCTGAAGCCATTGACCATAGACCTCAGGTCGAAGTCAGTCCTTCTCTAGCCAAAATTCCAGCTGAAGAAATACCATTAAGTTCCTCCCCTGTGGCAAAAATGCCTGGTGCTAGTTCTTTTCTAGCTGAGATTTACAAGGCAGGGGATCCACTGCTTATACCAAAAGTTTACTGAAATCTTCTGCACTATCTGACAAGAGGAGGCTATTCCCCCAGGGGTAAGAGTTTAAGGATGCCTCCATTGTCCATCTCTATAAAGGAAAAGGAAATAGGTTATCATGTGACAATCTCTCATAGTCATTGCTGTCATTATTCTTGCTGGAATCCTCCTCAATAGCTGATCCTTCACCTGAGAGATGGTCATCTTCTTGAAACTTCAGAAACGGCCATGGAATGGTCGATATGATGTTTGCTGTCCTACAGTTCCAGGAGAAATTCCAGGAGCAGAACAGAGGTCTTTATACAACAATCAGATATCTGACCAAGGCCTTTGATACTGTCGGTCATGAGGGTTTGTGGAAGATCATGGTAAAATTTAGTTGTCCAGAAAAGTTCATTGTTGTTGTATACCAGTTTCAAGATGCCATGGGTTCTGAATAATGGATGATGCCCTTGTGTTTTCCCAGTCACCAATGGAGTGAAGCAGGGCTATGTGCTTCCTGTCATGCTTTTTAGCATAATGTTTTCAGCGATGTCAGATACCTTGAAAAAGGATGAAAACAGCATCAAAGTCAACTACTGCACTGATAGTGAATTATTTAATTTAAAAAGCCCATAAGCCAAGACTAAAGTGGAGGGAGAGTTGATGCATCACTTTTCGTTTGCAGATGATTGTACATTCAGTGCAACAATCTCTGAGGGTAAGATGCAACAGAGTGTAGAGTGTAGGTGGATTTTCTGCTGCTTGTGCTAATTTTGGCCTTACAACATCAAGAAAAAAGGTTCTCCACCAGCCAACGCCAAACCCTCCATACGTGGGACCGAGAGTTATGGCAAAGGAGAAATTTAAACGCTACGGATAAGTTCATTTACCTTGGCACTATACTTTCCAGGGATGTACGCATAGATGATGAAGTTGACACACGAATTGCCAGAGCTAGCTCAATGTTTGGGAGGCTTGGAAGGAGAGCATGGGAGAGAAGAGGAATTATTTTGCCTACCAAAATGAAGGTCTACAGAGCCATTGTGCTGACCTCGTTGTATGCCTGTAAAATCTGGATAGTCTACCAGGGTCATGCCAGGAAACCGAATTGCTTCCATTTGAATTGTCTTAGGAAGATTCTGAAGATCACTTGGCAAGATAAGGTACTAACACTGAGGTTTTTTCTTGAGCTGAACTGCCAGGCATTCAGACTACTGCAGAGAGTGCAACTCTGATGGTCTGGCCACAGTATTCTAATGCCAAATGTATGTTTGCCTAAAAGACTATTTTATGGAGAACTCACAGAAGGCAAGCACTTACACAGAGATTAGAAGATGCAATACCAGAATACTCTAAAGGTCTCTCTGAAGAACTTTCAAAGTGATTAGGAGACATGGGAGACACTGGCACCAGACTGCCTAGCATGGCTTGCCCTCATCAAAGAAGACAATGTGCTCTATGAGCAAAGAAGAATTATAGTACCTCAAAAGAAATATGAGATGTACAAATTTAGAGACATCTCCACTCCAAATGTTCATATGGACTATTTGTGCCCAATGTGTGGTAGAGCCATCTGAGCTCTTATTGGTCTGATCAACCACAGTTGTACATACTGTACCTGGACATAGTGAAGTCATTTTGGTCCTCTTTGAGCACAAAGAACACCCACCACTGTCTTTTTGTAGTATAGTTTCAGATCTGGTACTGCTAGGCCACCTTCCCTCGTTTTTTCATCAATTCTCTTGTTATTAAGTCTTAACTTTTTATTCTTCCTGATGAATTTTATTTTTTACTAGCTCTATAAAATAATTCTTTGGTGGTTTGATTGGTATGGCATTGAATAAGTAAATTAATTTAGATAGTATTGTCATTTTTATTATTGGCTTAGCCTACCTGTAAATGTTTAATATTTCTTCATTTGTTTAGATCTGTCTTTATTTGTGTGAAAATTGTTTTGTAATTATGTTCATATATTTCCTGTGTGTGTCTTGGCAGGTAGACTCCCAAGTATTTTTTACTGTCTGAAGATATCAGATTTCTCTTTCTATCTCTTCCTGCTGGGTTTAATTGGTAATATATAGAAATACCACTGATTTGTGGTAGGTTTGACATTACATCCTGCAACTTTGCTCAAGTTGTTGTTTTGACTAGTTGGTTAGCTGGTTCTCTGGGGCTCTCCAAGTACACCATCATGTCCTCTGCGAAGAGCAATAGCTTTCTTTCCTTGCTGCCTATTTTTATTCCTCCAGTTGCTTTTTCTTGATTTATTGCTATAGCTAGTATTTCTAGTATAATACTAAATAATAATGGTAAATAATGGAGATCTTTCATCCTTGATCTTATTGGAAAGGTCCCCCTTCCCTCCCTTCCTTCTACTCCCCTCTTCCTGTCCACATAGGTTATCATACCCTTGCTTGCTGGTAAAGCAGATTGATTTTTTTTAACTAGGTAAAAGAGGCCATTCTTTGCCTCATTTCTTACTTAGCCTTAATCACTGAATGAGCATTGCCTCAGACAAACCTGGGAAAAGGCCAAGGTCTCCCACTGCTTCTGGGGCCATCTCCAGTCATCCTGGTCTGTATCTTGCCACAAGGCCCAGATGGCTCCAGAGGAGAGAGTGAGCTGGTGACTTTGCATAGCCCTGCCTCACTTAAATCCAATTCCCTTGCAAGTCACGGCATCACCTTCCTGATGTCCTGATGTCAAGAACATAGGACAAAAAACAACGATGTTGGAAAAGCTACTAGTTTATCCCCTTTACTGAGAATGCTTGCTCTTGGTTTTAGATAGCTACTATTTATCATTTTAAGGAAAGCTCCATTTATTCTTACGCTTTCCAATGTTTTTAGTAGGAATGGGTGTTACATTTTGTCAAAAGCTTTTTTTTGCAGCTAATGATATAATCATATGATTTTTGTTGTTTTTGTTCTTGATATGGTCTGTTATGCTTATAGTTTTCCCAATATTAAACTAGCACTGCATTCTTGGAATAATTCCAACTTGGTCATAGGTTATGATCTTCATGATATATTGCTGTAATATCTTTGCTAGTTTTTTATTTTTAAGTTTTTGCATCAAAGACGGTGGAGAAAAGCCAGGAAGTTGCCTGAGCTCTCTCCAGTTTCCCTTGGAAACAACATTAAGTCAAGCTTCTGAATGAATTCTGGGGCGACAGAACCCAAAAAAAGACAAGAGTGAAACAATTTTCTAGCCCAAGATAACTTACAAGGATTTCTGGAAAGGTTTGTCTCGCTTGGGTAAGAGGTGAGTGCAGCCCAGCACAAGTAGTGTCTGGGCAAGCCAGGGAGAGACTCAGCTATGGCACAGATCAGCAGCTGAGGCCCTGTGGTCCTGGCTCAGCAAGGTAGCTGTGAGGTCTCTAGCCCCAGTGCAGCAGGCAAACTGCCAGCCCTGGAACCCTGGGCACAACAAGTGGGATGAGGCCAGGTCATTCTAGTACAGTGAGCCAGGAGCTGACCCTCAAGGCCCTGGGGCAGAAAGCCAGTGACCAGGCCCCTGACCCCCAGTGCCAGAAGCTTGGGACAGTGCCTCCTGTGCCCCAGAAGCAGAGCTCAACTTTGAAAGTCACAAAATAGGCTAGAAAATAAGCAAAAAGCAAAAAAGAACCTTGACCATGGAAACCTACTATGGCTACAGGGAAGATCAAAACACACTCTTAGAAGAGGACTACAGTGTCAAAATGCTTACATGTGAAGAAGCCTCAAAGAGGATTATGAATTGATCTCAAGCCCAAAAATCCATTTGGAAGAGCTCAATAAGGATTTTTAAAAATGAAATAAATGATCAGGAGTAGATTATGTTTGGGAAAGTATATGTCTGTATATGCATATATATAAGTATATGTATATATCTGTATGTGTATGTATATATCAAGAAATATCTAAATTATATTGTCACTTTCTGGGGGAGTGGGGGGAGGGGAAAAAAGAACAAAGTTAAGAAGTGCGCAGCAGAGAACAAAAGAAAACACAGGGAAGCAAAGAAAAGATGGACAATTCTCAACACAAGGTGTACCATAGTTTGAATCCTCTCCTATGTTCTGCTATGCACATGACATGCTTTTTTTTTTCTTTCTTACTCTATATTTAAGTTTCAATATTTAAGTTTATGGTATGTTTTTGTTTCTTTTCTCTTTTGTATTTGTGTTTTGGTAAAATAAAATAAAAAACTTTAAATCAAATAAGAGGGGTAAAAGAAAAATTTGGAAAAAAAATGAGAGTTGTGCAAGAGAATCATGAAAAAAGTCAACAGCTTGGAAAAGGAGGCAAAAAATTGACTGAAGAAAACAACTCCTTAAAAAATAGAATTGGGCAAATGGAAAAATAATCCACTGAAGAAAATCACTTCTTAAAAAGTAGAATTGAACAAATGGAAAAGGAAGTACAAAAGGTAACTGAAATTATTTCTTAAAAATTAGAATTGGGCAAGTGGAAACGATGAGATATCAAGAGTCAGTCAAACAAGTTCAAAAGAATGAAAACAATAGAAGAAAATGTAAAAAACATCATTAGAAAAACAAGATAATTTAAGAAAGCCATGATCAGAAAAAGAGCCTAGGGGGTGGGGCAGAGCCAAGATGGAGGCTGGAAAGCAGGGTCTTGTGAGATATCCCCCCCGTCCCTCCAAAAACCTATAAAAATGGCTCTGAACGAATTCTAGAGCTGCAGAACCCGTGGAATAGCAGAGGGAAGCAGGGCTCCAGCCCAGACAGCCTGGATGGTCGCTGGGTAAGGTCTATCTCACAGAGCTTGGAGCTGAGCAGAGCCCAGCATGGGCTGCACCTGGATCAACCAGATCCAGAGGGTAAAATAGAAATTGAAAGAATTTACCGATTGCCTCCTGAAAAAGATCCCAAAAAGAAGACTCCTAGGAACATTGTTGCCAAATTCCAGATCAAGGAGGAAATACTGCAAGCAGCCAGAAAAAAACAATTTGAGTATTGCAGAAACACAATCAGGATAACACAAGATCTAGCAGCTTCTACATTAAAGGATCGAAGGGCTTGGAATATGATATTCCGGAGGTCAATGGAGCTAGGATTAAAACTAAGAATCACCTACCCAGCAAAATCGAGTATTGTGCTCCAAGGCACAATATGGATTTTCAGTAAAATAGAGGACTTTCAAGCTTTCTCAGTGAAAAGACCAGAGCTGAATAGAAAATATGACTTTCAAATAAAATAATCAAGAGAAGCAAGAAAAGGTAATCAAGAAAGAGAAATCATAAAGGACTTACTAAAGTTGAACTGTTTTATTTACATTCCTGCATGGAAAGATGACGTGTGCAATTCATGAGATCACACTATTAGGGTAGCTGAAGGGAGTATACACAGAGGGCCCAGGGTGAGTTGAATATGAAGGGGTGATATCTAAAAAAAATAAAATCAAATTAAGGGACGGGAGAGGAATATATTGAAAGAGGGAGAAAGGAAGAGATAGAATGGGGTAAATTATCTCACATAAAAGTGGCAAGAAAAAGCAGTTCTGTTGGGAGGGAAGAGGGGCAGGTGAGGGGGAATGAGTGAATCTTGCTCTCATTGGATTTGACCTGAGAAGGGAATAACATGCACACTCAATTGGGTATTTTACTCCACAGGAAAGGAGGAAGGAGATAAAAAGGGGGGGATGGCAGAAGGGAGGGCAGATGGGGGAGGAGGTAATCAAAAGCAAACACTTTAGAAAAGGGAGAGGGTCAAGGGAAAAAATTGGATAAAGGGGGATAGGATAGGAAGGAGCAAAATATAGTTAGTCTTTCACAACATGAGTATTGTGGAAGGGTTTTGCATAATGATACACATGTGGCCTATGTTGAATTGCTTGCCTTCTTAGGGAGGGAGGGTGGGTGAGGAGGGAAGAGGGGAGAGAATTTGAAACTCAAAGTTTTAAAAGCAGATGTTAAAAAAAAAGTTTTTGTGTGTAACTAGGAAGTAAGATATATAGGCAATGGGGCATAAAAATCTATCTTGCCCTACAAGAAAGTAAGGGAAAGGGGGATGGGAGGGAGTGGGGTGACAGAAGGGAGGGTTGACTGGGGAACGGGGCAATCAGAATATATGCCATCTTGGAATGGTGGAGAGGATGGAAATGGGGAGAAAATTTGTAATTCAAACTCTTGTGAAAACTAATGCTGAAAACTAAAAATGTTAAATAAATAAATAATGATTTAAAGAAAAGAAAGAAATAAAGAAAAAGAGCCTGGACAGCATCTTTCAAGAAATTATCAAGGAAAACTTCCCCATTATCCTAGAACCAGAGGGAAAAATAGTCATTGAAAAAATCTACCCATCACCTCTTGAAGGAGATCCCAAAATTCCACCAAGTATTGTGGTCAAATTCTGTAACTATCAGGTCAAGGAGAAAATACTGCAAGCAGCCAGAAAGAAACAATTCAGATATCAAGGAGCCACAGTCAGGATTACACAGGATTTAGCAGCTTCTACATTGAAGGATCAGAGAGCTTGGAATAAGATATTCTGGAAAGCAGAGATTGGATTACAACCAAAAATCAACTACCCACCAAAATTGAGCATAATCTTTGGGGGGGGGGAAATGAACATTCATTGAACTAGGGGACTTTTTAGATTTTGATATTCACTTTTACAAGATTTTGAGTTCCCAGTTTTTTTCTCCCTTCCCAAGACAGCAAACAATCTGATATAGGCTATACATGTACATATTAAACATGTTAACACATTAATCATGCTGTGGAAGAAAAATCAGAACAAAAAGGAAAAACCATGAGAAAGAAAAAACATTCCCCAGTTGATGAACATCCCCTCGATTTCCAATTCTTTGCCACCACAAAAAGAGATGCTATAAATATTTTTATATATGTGAGGCCTTTTCTATGTTTTATGATCTCTTTGGGATATAGACATAGTAGTGGTATTGGTAGATCAAAGAATATGCATAGTTTTACAGCCTTTGGGCATAGTTCCAAATTGCTCTCCAGAATGGTTGTATTGGTTCACAACTCCACCAACAGTGTGTTAATGTTCCAGTAATAGGGGACTTTCAGATTTTGCTGATGAAAAGACCAGAGCTGAACAGAAAATCCGGATCTTCAAATACAAGACTCAAGATAAGCATAAAAAGAGCACTGGCCCTGGAGTCAGGGGGACCTGAGTTCAAATCTGGCCTCAGACACTTGACATACCCACTAGCTGTGTGACCTGGGGCAAGTCACTTAACCCCAATTGCCCTGCCTTCCCCTCAAAAAAAAAAAAAAGATAAGCATAAAAAGATAGAAACAGGAAAGAAAAAAAAAACATGTTAGTCAATAAAGTTAAACTGTTTACATCCCTACATGGGAAGATGATACTTATAAATATATATACACACAGGGGTTTCTTTTTTTCCCCATATTTATATAATCTTCCTTCTTTGAAGCAATTCAAGTGAGAGAGAGGCTAGAATTGTCTACTCTTCCACATTTTCTCCTACAGTATAAAAATTCTTCCTTGTGTGCCTCTTTTATGTGAGATATTTCCTCATTCTCTCTCTCCCTTCCCTTTTCTCCTAGCATATTCCTCTTTCTCACCTTTCCATTTTTCTTCTGAGATCATCCCAACATAATAGAGAAAGTTCTTTGGATATACATGTATCATCTTCCCATTTGGGAATGGAAACAGTTTAACCTTAAGTCTTTATAATTTCTCACTGATGTTTACCTTTTCATGCTTTTCTTGAGTCTTGTGTTTTAACGTCAGATTTTCTCTTCAGCTCTAGTCTTTTCATCAGGAATGCTTGGTAGTTCTCTATTTCATTAAATGTTTGTTTTTTACTCCAGTAAGGTTATAATCAGTTTTGTTGGGTAGATTATTTTTAGTTTTAATTCTAGCTCCTTTTCATTCTGGAATATCATATTCCAGGTTCTCTACTCCTTAACAACAGTGGCTGTTAAATCTTGTGTGTTCTTGACTGACTCCATGGTATTTGAATAGGATTTGGGGGGAAGGGGAGGAGGAGAATGCTTTTAGTATTTTTCCTTTGACCTGGGATCTCTGAAATTTGGCTTTTTTGGCCTAATTTGACTTATTTTCCTGGGAGTTTTCTTTATAGGATGACTTTCTGGAGGTCATTAATGGACTGTTTCAATTTCTGTTTTGCTCTGTGCTTCTAAAATATCTGGACAGTTCTTTATAATTTCTTGAAATAGATGTCTGTGTTCTTTTTTTGATCATGGCTTTCAGGTAGTCCAATGATTCTTAAATGATCTCTGCTTAAATCTGTTTTCCACGTGAGCTGTTTTTCCTATATTTCCCTTTTTTTTCTTTTATTTTGACTTTGTTTTGTTATTTCTTGATATCTCATGGAGTCGTTAGACTCTACTTGACCAATTCTAATTTTTAAGGAATTGTTTTCTTCATTGAAGTTTTATATCTCTTACCATTTGGCAATGAGTTATTTTCTTCAGTATTTTTTTGCACCTCTTTTACCAACTTCCTGATTCTCTTTTCATAAATTTCTTGCATTAGCTCTCATTTCTTTTCCAATTTTTCCTTTACTACTCTTATTTCTAGTGGGGATGGTATGAGTGTCCTGAGCTTTAGGCTTTTATGTCCTGTTTTTATAGCTAGGTCTGGGAGTCTATAAGTTTTTTGGTGCTTTTACGGTGGTATGATTCAGGAAGAGCTCCTGGTCTGTACTTTAGTCCTTATCCAGGTAGGGCCCCTACTCCCTTGTGATTGCAAGAGCTCCTTTCCACTGAGTCTGGATGACTTGAGAGAATGATGGTACCTTCAACAATGAGAGAGAAGTTCTGAAAAGGGGAGGATATGAGGAAGAAGATGGTGAGTTAATTTTTTGACTGTTTAAAATGTCTGTGAGATGTCCAGTCTAGATATATGAAAGGCAGTTGGAAATGTGAGACAGGAGGTCTGGAGAGGTTAGGGCTGGATAAGTAGATTTGAGGATCATCAGAATAGCAATGATAATTGGATCTCTGGGAGCTGATGATATTAAGTGATATAATATAGGAGGAGAAGAGAAGAGAGCCTAGGACAAGCCCTGTGGGACACCCAAAGTGAGATGGATGTGACTTGGATGAGGATACAACAAAGGAAACTTGAGAAGGAGCAGTCAGACAGGTCAGAGAACCAGGAGACAGCAGTGTGCCTTTGGAGAGAGCAGTTTCAGTGGAATGGTAAAGTCAGAAGCTGGATTGTAGAGAGTTAGAGTCAGACATTTACATGCCTACTATATGAGCTGTTCTAAGCACTGGGGATACAAAGACAAATGTCCTCAAGGAACTCACAGTCTATTTGGGGAGATAACATGCAAACAACTGTACACAGTGATTTATACAGGATAAATTGGAGATTATCAACAGAGAAAAGGAAGTACAATTAAGAAAGGAAAACAAATGAAGACATTGATTATAGAAGGCCTCTTCAAGAATTTTAGTTGCAAAAAAGGAGAAGAAATATGGGATGATAGTTAGTGGGGATGGAAGAATCAAGTGAAGGGAGAAGCAGCCAGTAGTAAGGGAGAGACTGATAGAGAGGGACTGATAGAAGGGACAGTCTATTAGAGAAAACAAGATGGACTGGTGAGAATAATACCAGTCCTAATCTTCCACACACAGTTGTTGATGAGAATCAGGCAAATTCCTAAGTGAAAGACATGTGAAGGAGAAATATATGGCTCAGAAAAAAGAAGGCTAGATTTGCAGTCCAAGGACTTGGATGTGAGTTCTTGCTATGCTACTCATGACCTGAACAACCTTGGATAGATCAAATACTCCCTCTCCTACCCCCCTACTGTGCCTACAGGAGGTGCTTTGGTTATATGATCTCTAAGGTCCTTTCCAGCTTTAAGACTGTCCCAATTGGAGCATCCCTCAACACTCTCCAGTCCACCTGTATAACAGAAGAATAACTTGGGTGTTATTCCTTTGGGTGTAATATCTACACCAGGAATTATTGTGTGCAGAGGTAGTGTGATGGAAAGATTGCTAGATTTGGCCTTAGAAGACTTGGGCCATGTTCAGGCTCTGATATGTGTTAGCTTTGTGACCTTGGGCAAATTGCTTAACCTTCACGAACCTTTTCCCTCCCCTCTAAAGTGGAGATCGTGATACTTCTCCTAGACCCATAGGATTGTTGTGGGCAAGCTGCTCCAATCTTTTTTTTTTTTTTTTTTATTAAATTCTTTTTTTTTTATTAACATCTTTAGTTTTCAGCATTAATTTTCACATGCATTTGAATTACAGATTTTTCTCCCCATTTCCACCCCCCCCAC
>CM053622.1:48566194-48672475 GCA_028646595.1 Phalanger gymnotis | reverse complement strand
GGGCTGGAGTCCTGCTTCCCTCTGCCCCTTTGTGGGTTCTGTAGTTCTAGAATTGGTTCAGAGCCATTTTTTCATAGGTTTTTGGAGGGACTTGGAGGGGAGCTCACGCCGGTTACTGCTTTCCAGTCGCCATCTTCAAGCTGCTCCAATCTTAAAGGGCTACAGAAATAAGAACCTTGATAGTAGTGATAATTGCTGTGGACTGAGGAACATCCCACCCACAGATGGCTGCAGCAAGAGATGACATAATTGTCTCTAACATTTTCTGGTGCTCCTTGCTATTTCACAGCTTTATAGACATTTTCATTTTATGGTCGGGAGACTGGGACTCAGAAAATGAAGTGACTTAATGTCAGGTAACCATAGGTAGTAGAGCTGGATTTGATTGCTCAGTGATGACTGACAGTAGCTCAGCAACCTCCTGCTAGTTCTGTCAGCACTTCGAATGGAGTCCGTCTGGACCAGGTGATAACCAGGTCATGGGCAGCTAGGTACTTCCTTTACTCTCACCTTACTTCTGTTGGGTACCAACTCATTATTAGCCATTTTTTCCTGCCCTTTCTAGTCCAAAGATAGTTTTTCTTGGCAGAGAGAACGAAATAAAAGCTGAACACTTCTGCCTTCTCAAGGTTAATTGTTCTTGCCTTCCTCCAGTGCCACTCCTGTCCCTCTGGGAGCCCTTCTAGGGCTGAAATCCTATGAATTACAAATGGAATTTTCCTGTTTATAAACAATAGGTTGGTGTATAGTATTAAGAAATAAAACTTTAAACACAAATTCTTAAGATGGCCTATCCCCCAAATTATCGTGCATTTGATTCATTTTAGAAAGTAAATAGAACATGACGTTCTCTTAGAGCAATTGGTGATGGTGGTGGTGGTGATGTTGTTGATCTCAAAGAATTCAGTCAGACCACCTCCAATCCAACTACAGGCATTTATTGAGATTGACACCTCTCATGAAGAGAGCTGAACTTCAAGAGGGACCAGCAAGACAGATTTTTATAGGGTAAAGATGCAATTATGTAACAGAAATTGAGTATTAAGAAGGCAGGAGGGGTTTGTTAAGCGATTAGGTAACAGGAGGGATCCCAGATGCAGTGGAACTGTGCATGTAATTACCCACAATGCATACCAAAAAACCCATTGGAGGGGTATGTATGTATAATAATGATATTATAATAAGCCTCTCTACGTCACAAGTTCACCTAAAGGGCAGCTTTTGCTTTTACTGTGCAGGTGCCTGTAGCAACAATTTGGCTAGTAGCTGTTGTGGGGTGTGTAAATCCAACAACAACCAGCACACAGAACTGCCAACACAGGTTCTTTGATCTGCTTTACTAAGGAAAGTAACTTTAAGGGATTGACAATCTCACTTTAATCACACATATAAATATAGCTCACTTAGTTCAGGAGGAAAAGCCAGAAACCTGAACTTAAGAGCAAATATAAACCAATTACAAATAGAGACAATATAAACAGACCAAATCACAATTCATAGTTCCCAAAGAACCAATGGGTCTGGGTTAGCAAAGCTGGGGGGCAGTTACAACGGCTTGCCCAGAGTCCCATGCCACTCTTCCAGTAACTGAGAGCCCCCTAAACCAAACAAACATCTGGGTTTCTTGGCAGGGGGGGTGGGCACAGCTCAGCTATGCAGAGTCTCCACACCGACACTCTTCCAATGAGTAAGAGCCCCAGACAGAATGCTAACCTTTTCGTTTTAATACCCTGTTCAGGGCCCCAAGAATTCACACCTAATCAGCAAAAGGGTGTGAGCCTGGGGCTTAGCACCTAGTTAGCAAAAGGGTGTGTGGGCCTGGGGCTTTGCACCTAGTAAGGCTTAATCAAAGGCCTTTGATTACTTTAGCATTTCCAAGAGAGAAAACAATTTTAAAAAGTCCCACCTTAATTACCAATACAGTGCCTACTTAGGTAAGGTCCTTTTTGTTTTTCGGTCTACTTCCTGCTCAGGCATCCTGGTGATGCTGCTTTCTGATTGGCTGAGTATTTTGGTTCTGTCTGAGACTAGATCAATGTGGTTGTGGTTGAATGCATGGACATACTGGGTCTGGGGGCAGTGACTAGCTAGAGGCAGTGGCTGGGATCCCATCACATGGAAATGCCTGCTGTTCTGTGGGAAATACAGGTTCATGGACACACCTGTTGTTTTAGTAAGCAGTGAAGCATATGTGAAGAAGTTAATATTGAGTTGGGGGTGGAGGTGGCTAGGTAGGGGCAGTGGGCCTGCTGTTCAGTAGGCCCTATAAGGAAGTTAAAATATTGGGGCCAGGGGCAGCTTTATTAGGATTCCATTAATGGAGTTGGAGGGAAGAGTTGAAAAAAGTGTTTTGAATGACATCTATGGCTAGCATGGGTACATGGACTCACGCAGACTCCTTTGAGCAAGTTGTGACAAGTGGAGAGGCAGATCAGCCCAGTATAAAGAAGTGCTTCATAGAGACTGGCCAGAAGTAGGTCGGAGGTATTCAAGCAGGGGCCGTTCGTCTCTTTCCAGTCAGGGCCTTTAGAGAGAGGGAGTAGCACTGCATGGAAAGGCTTATCTAAGAAACCTCTCAAGTCCCTTCCAACTGGAGTTAACATCTCTCTCCCCAAATTTTGGTGGTTAGAAAGCAGGCAGAGAGAATTTGTGCTTGAGGAGGGAGTATTAAAGGAAGGAAATATGAGGTCATCAATTTCAATATGTACGTGACTGGATTTTACTAAAATAGAATTAAACATGCCATTTAAAAGGCGCTATGCTCATCTCTGTTCTTCAGTCACTGTTAATTGGCCTCATATGAAGATAAGCCAAAAAACCCTTAACTTCCAAGAGGTCTTTTCTTTTTCAAATGAGCAAATCCCAATGCATTTTCTATAGCCATTTGTCACATTTCCTATACAGACTTGAGTCATTCATTGTTGTGACATTGAGGACACTTGATTCAATCCACTCATAGGTATTGAACACTTGCTTTGTGTATGATCCTGTGCTTCCTAGTCTATTGCCTGCTCTTACTCTTTCTTTTAACCTTCTTTCCTGTCACTGCTTTGGGGTCCATAGAAGACCAGTTTTCAGTGACCTGCAGGTCAGTCTTGATGGGGAAAAGGGCCCCTTGAGCAATGTGTATGAAAGGGAAAAAACTACCTTCCTGATAGAGATGGGGAGAAATGGGATTTATGAGCCTAGAAGGCATTCAGGAAACTTTGTCAGCCACCTGTTAGTGAGGACTTTCCTGTCTCTCACCCATTTTTATCTTCTGCTGTGGGAATATTTTTCTCCCCCTCAAAGAGTCTGTGCCACGTGTTCTTTACTTCTCTAGGGCACTGGACCTTGTGAGCATGCCATATCTTTTCCTTTAGACTAAAGCCTAGATTTTTGTAGGGCTTTTTGATCTCTTCGAACACCCTCATTTTATTGGTAGATAAACTAAGGCCCAGAGAGGGAAAGAGACTTGCCCAAAGTAACACAACCAATGAGTGGCAGAGGCAGAATTAGAACCGAAGCCTACTGGGCTCTTGAGTTCAGGGCTCTTTTGGATGGTCCTGCTGTGCTGTCTCCCCTGTACCACAGGTACACAGGTACCACAGGTATTTGAAACCTGCCTCTGTGACTACCTCTTTAACTTTGAACAAGTAATTTCCTCTTTGTTTCTTGAGCCTCAGTTTCTTCCTTTGTAAAATGAAGTAGTTGTGCTAGAAAGTCTCAAAGATCCCTTCCACCTCAATTCTGTGTGATAGATTGGAAATGCTCTTTTTAAAGCAGCTTCTTGTCACCTTCATGGAAATGTCTCAGGTACTGTGTGGTTAGGTGTGGCGAGGGTAGGAAGGAGCTAGAGAGACAGATAAGACAAAGTTCTTGCCTTCCAGTTTACAATTTGTTTGTGGGAGACAAAAAAAAATAAAAAACGAAAAGAGCATCTCCTGCCTTACATTCTGAGAGGTTAAATGAGTGCAATAGTGAGTGCTATAGACCTTGAAAGAAAGGAGAGATGATTGTAGGCCAGCGAGATAGAGTGAGTTGGGCCTTGGAGAATGGAGAGTTAGGTGGGAAATAGTGAGTATTGGAGGGAGTGAGCAAAGGTGTGGAGGTGGGAATGTTTGGTTCTGGGGACAGTGAAAGCCACCGTTTTGTCCAGGGATGAGGTCTGTGTAGGGCAGCGGTGGAACAAGTAGTTCAGAACAATAGCCGGGGCTGGAGCACTGGTTTGTGTGGTTTAGGCTGACTGCACTAGCAGTAGGAACGGGAAGTAACAAGATGAAAGGGATGTGGGAAGAGGGGTCACGTTAGATTCAGCAAAAGAGAATCCTGGTGGTAGGGGGATGGGGAGGCTTCACCTTTCCAGGCTTCCCGCCCCATCCACCCTGATTCCTGGTCAGGCTGATTATCCTCTTAGTACATACATATCTTGTTCTTTCAAGCTGGCTGCATAGTGTGGTCATCATTTTTCCGTTCCAGTAACCATAAATGTTTTTGTTCTGGCGCAATCGAGATTGCTAGCCATTTGGTCTATTTTCCCACCATTGAAAACAAACCCACACAAAGTAGTCTCTTGTCTAGGCTGCAAGGGACTATTTTATTTGTGACCTCATCAAAGGGAGTGGAAGAACATAGAGCTGGGAGCAAGTAGTCTTGTCACAATGACCAGGAGAGCAATGGCATAACCCCTGGGTCCTTTGCTAAGGAATCAAGGCCCTTTCTAACTCAGATCTAAATGCTTCAAACTGAAGGACCTGACCATGTGGCAGAGGCTAGCAGAAACCTGTACCTTTCATTGGACCTACAAATTGGTGACATTGCCTGATCTGACCACTGAGTATTGACTTTTTTTCTCCATGGCCTTGCCGCAGAACAGATCTTAATGTCGTCATTCCAAAATCCTAGTTCAAAATCCAGACCTTTCCCTCTGTGCACCCAGATGCACATTTTGGTAACATTAAATGACCAGAATTACTTGGTTCTCCGGAGCTCGGTGATGGGAATTTTGTCTTCCTACAATCATGTGCCCTGTACCCTGTCAGCCCCCACAGGTGCCAAGAAAAGTAATTCTTTGAACACCATTCAAGTCGCAAATGGCTCTGAGCCAAACATCTCCTTGAAGTCCCGAACACTGTCTGGAATGGCTTCTAAAACAAGCACGACATCCGTGCAGAAGAGGATAGCACATATGCCCTCCCTACAGGTAATGCACATTTTCCCACGTTCAGTTCAATAAACATGTATTAACTGCCTGTTGCGTGCAAGGCACTGGGAATATAAATACAAAACCAAGACCTCTGCCTTCCAGAGGCTGAGAGGAAATGATAATAGTAAAGACATAATAGATACAGAATAATCATTATAGGGTGGTGGCAGTGGGGTGGGGGTGGGAGGGGGCTGGGGCAGCTCTTTGCAGGAAGTGATATTTCATCTGAGGCTTGAAGGGACTTAGGATGGAGGTGAAGTTCCTTCCCCCCAAGTCTAGCTTGCTGGACTTCACATTTCCAGGACTGCATTGAACCAACAGGTTGGGAGCAAATAAATCCCACTGGGGAGGAGCTTTGGGATGTGCTGAAAGTTTCATCAAAAGATAATTTTAAAAACTAAGAGCTTTTCTAATCTGTCCTCCAGTCTTGCATTTGCCATTTCCATCCAAACAACAAAGTACTGTTTTATCTCCCTGGCCTTGTGATAATCTTGTCCTTGGCTTGTGAAGAACAGATATTCAAAAATTTTGAACTGCAGATGGGCCCTCACTTGGCCTTTACTTTCACTCCAGGAGTTCTTGAAGGCCCAAGCATTAGGAAAAAAGTCAGCAGATTGTTTTGGAGGAGACTACGAAGACTTGGAAGTTGTAACTTAATGTGTTTGGCAATTCAGAAAGGCCTAGAAAAGGGGAGAATTACTTCTGGGAGAAACAAAAGGCTGACTTTCCTTGTGTCTAACCTCGTGTGGTCAGTTTCTCTTCTTCACATCTAGCCTACTTTCTTCTGATCCCTGGGGCTGTGGAAGCTGGGTAGGAGTGGGAATCTCAAAGTAGCTCTCTCGTAAACTGTGGTTGACCCTGTCTGACCCCTTGCCTGGCAGAATACTTTGAGACCTGATTACAAGTTCTTCGTTTTTAGGAGCAAAGCCTGTACTCCACCTCTAATCATCTCTCACTTCCTTAGACACTAGCAGCAGCCCCTTCTGGCTCCTTTGTCACACGTTCTTGTGTGGCTTCTGTCATATTTTGCCTGGTGATATGGTTATTTGTGCCCATGTTTTACCCTTCATACTAAGCTTTCCCTTCTTCTGCCTTTTTGCTACCCGTCTTCGTTCTCCCCATCCTCTCCTCCTTCTTATCCTCCCTTTCCCCTTCCCTTTTCTTCCTTCACGTCTTCCTCCTTTCTCCTTTTCCCCATTTTCCCTTTGTCTCCTGTTTTTTCCTCCCTTTACCCCAAATCCTTTCTTCCTTTTCCCTATTTCAGGGAAAAAGAAACAATTCAGATGATATTATCCCATGGTCTAGTAGGAAGTAAAGATACAAACACAAATGAATGATACACATTACACTACAGACATAGCTAGAGGTCTTGAACTAAGTGCTCTGAGTTTTGAGGGGAAAGATTTTTAACTGACAGGGCAGGAAGAAGCATTTGCATTGAGCTTTACAGGATATATTATAAAGTCATGAAATTGTTCATATGACAGGGAATCTTAGAGATATTGAATTGAAAAATTCTGCTGCTAATAGTAAGCATTTGTTAAGTTCTTACTGTGTGACAGGCACTGTACTAAGTGCTGGGGATACAGAGAAAGTCAAAAACAGTCCTTGCCCTCAAGGTGTGCTCAGTCTAAAGAGGGAGAAAGCATTTTGTACAAACAAGCTATGTGCTAGATAAAGAGGAAGTAATTAACTAAGAGAAAGCACTGGAGTTGGGGAAGGCTTTGGGTAGAACTCACAGGAATCTTTCTTTTTTTATTCCTAGAGAGTAAACTTAAATAGGCCAGTCATTCCAGTTGAGTTTGGGGCCAGGATTCCCACCGATATCCAACAACACTACCATGAATGGAGATAACATAACACCTCCCTTTCAGGGCTGTTGAGGACCAAAGTGCTTTGAGTTTGAAGGGGAAGGTTGTTACTGAGCGGGCAGGAAATGGCATCTGAGTTGAGCTTCAGATTATAGATTTAGAAGTCGGTAGTAGGGGAAGGGAGCTGGTGGGACATGTTTCAGGCCTAGGGCACAGTGTGAACAAAGGCATGGAAGCAGGATGACTTAGGCTACATTCGTCTGTACACACAGTTCTTGAGTTAACAAAATTTTTTTTAATTTTAAATTTAATTTTAAAATCCTAAAATAAATTAGCAACAAGAATCACAAATCCATGGATGATAAAGAAAGATAGTACACCCTCCCATTTCCTAACAGTAATGGTGCGAACTGGTTAGGAAATAAGTTTCAGCTCAGAAAATGGTAATGGTCTGTTAGTTGCTCCCTGCCCCCATCTGTTTAACAAAAAATAAGCCCAACCTCTTCGAACTCTGTAACACACTTCTGCAGTAACAGTCTGAGAACCCTCCACTCACCTCACGCGCCTTGGCCTGATGAGGGCTGAGAAGAAGCAAGCACGGACTCTTGGAGGCTGGGCTAGTGGATCCAACCTCTGGGCAGCTTCCTATGAAGCTGGGAAGGCTTCAAGCAGGGCTCAACACTGATCTCTCTGTTCATCAGTCTCTGTGGGATGTGAGCTAACCAGGGCTGACCTCAGCAAGACTCCTCCCTGGGGGAACATGAGTCTTGAAAAAGCCACAGCAATTTGTGAAACAGCTTCTTGAGCTGTTGGAGGAGGCTGTGTTGTGTGTCACTGGAGGGACACCCCATGCTGACAGAATCAGAACAGTGGATGACAGAGGTTTTGGAACTGAAATGAATCACATCATGGTGTCAGAGTTCCAACAGGTCTTAAAAAGGAAGTCATGAAACTGTTGTCAAGGAATCTTAAAGATGTCGTTTGTAGAATTAGAAAATTGTGCTGCTGATAGTCAGGAAGCATTTATGAAGTGTACCTGGTACTGTGTACCAGGCCCTGTGCTAAGTGCTAGGGGTACAGAGAAGAGAAAGACAGTTCCTTGACCTCAAGAAGCTCACAGTCTAATGGCGGAGACAACAACTGTGTACAAACAAGCTGGATAAATAGGAAATAACCGAGGGAGGGCACTGGGATTAAGGGCTGGGGAAGGCTTCCTGTGGAATACTCACTGATCTTTCTTTTGTCTTTCTAGAGTGTAAGCTTAAATAGGCCAGTCATTCCAACTGAGTTTGGGGCCAAGGTTCCTACCAACATCCGCCAACGTTATCTTAATCTTTTTATTGATGAGTGCCTGAAGTTTTGTCCGTCACCCCAAGAAGCTTATGACAAGGTCTGTATCCATGATATTAATTATTTTGTTATGCTGCGAAGTTGCAGGGCTGACAGTGGGGAGCAGCTTAGTTTGCCATGGTCTGACCTGGATACAGCCAGTGTGTCTTGGCTAATAGTTGGGCACTCCCCCATGTCTTTCTTTGTTCTGCTCAGAAGGGATTAGGAGCTATCCATTGATCTGGAAGCTTTGCTTGGTAGATCTCCAAGCTGGTTTCTGCTGCCTTGCACCTCATCTTTTGTTCATCTCCCTCTCTCAGTTATTGGCCAGGCTTCCCGGGAGGGAGGTGGTAGAGGCAAGAGCCTAGACTGTTTGTCCAGAACTTTGAGTTAGTCAAATAGAAGAAGATCTGTAGAGCTTGAAGGACCCTTAGAGCTCATCATGATGATCTCTAGGAGGGGAGTATCCAGAACCCTGTGCTCAGGGCAGAATACTTGAGTGTGAATCCTCTGGACTTGGCTTTTTGGCACACGGATCCTGGACCGATCACTCCCACTGAGCCTCGTGAACTCTCTTTAAGTGAGGGGCTCTCACTGGATGACCTTCCAGCTCTAATATCCTGTGATCTGACCAGTCCTGGATCAGTGAGAGATGAGCCGGGGAGGAAGGACCAGGTCAGTTTGTGGAGAGGCAGAATTGGGTCATTGGCTCGGTATTTGACCCTGCAGAAGAACATTAATGAAATGACTTTATACACATCCGTGTTTCTTTGAGGCAGTGTGGTTCAGGGGACAGAGATTGGATTAGAGTCAGGAGGACCTGGCTTCAGATTTTGTCTTTTGTCATGTGACCCAGGGCAGGTCTGCCTTGTGTGTACAAGAGAGATAATAGCAATACCTCCCTCCCAGGGTGGTTGTTAAGGACCAAATGACATAATGTAGGTAAAGAGCTTGGTAAACCTTAAGATCCTCTGTAAATTTCAGTTATTATACTTGTGAATATTTTCATCATTGCTGACCATCTCGAGTTACACCTGAGGAATCTGAAGCTCAGGTTAAGAGAATTGCCCAAGAGCATTAGGACAAGTTTAAGCTCTCGATTATGTGTTCCAAGGGGCTGGCGGCTGTAGCAATAGAAGCCATTTGAAGATTTCTGATCTAGTAGTGCTGCCCCTCGTTCTGCAGCATAGAAAACATGTCTGTTGAGCTGAGGTCACATGCCCAAGGTTGCCTAGATAGTTGCCGCTGGCACCACCTCCTCTTTCCCTTCCTGCCCCCAGTGATCTCAAGGCTTCATGTCCTTGTTTTCTCCCCTTAGTCTGAGCTCCCTTGGCTTGCCCTAACTAGGATTTTAGGGGAATTCAGGGTTTCTGCTGTTTCTTCATTCTGTAGGACCGCCATCACAGGAAACCCACAGGTCTGTAGAATAACTGAGAGTCGTGCCATAAGAGAAGAATGGTGATCTGCTAACCCAAGTGTTCAAATACGTGTTTCTGCTCTTATTGCTCTAGGAAATGAGGAAACTCCTGTCCCTCAAATAACGTTCTGATGTGAGAATACCAGTCCTAATTTAGTTCTTGATGTCACATTTATTCGATCTAATTGCATTGTGTTCTTTTATCTTGGCTACAACCCTCCTCTCCACCTAACCCTATGAAAGTTGAGATTAAATTTCAGCAACACACATTTTCTTCCCAGGCTTTATCTGAGGAGAAGGTGGCCTATGAACGAAGTTCAAGCAAGAATATCTACTTGAATGTGGCTGTTAATACCCTAAAGAAGCTAAGGAGTTTAGGACCTGGTTCTGTACAATGTGTAAACAGTAAGTATGGCTATAGTGGCAGATCCTTTCCTTCTCTGATTTTGAAATTGACGCTCTTCCCTAGACGGCCATAGTTCTAACAGCATTAGCCATGGAAGCCGTCTGAAAACTCTGAAAGAAAACACAGGAGTTCTTTGAGCAGCCTTCTGTACCCCAAGTCTTACGCTTTCCCAGGAGTGCCCCTTAGGTTCTTTCTCAGAGCCAATTGACACTTTCTTTGAACACAATTCTAACAAAGATCTCTATTGTTCAAGCCCACACCAGAGAAGAAAGGCATGGAAGGGCATTGCTAGAGAAAGCAACAAGAAATGACTGGATAACAGAAAAAAAAAAAACCCTAGCAAAAACAGCTTAGGCCTTTCCCCAGGGCGTCTAGCATCCTTAGGCCCAGGATCATGCGACTTAGAAGGAACTTTGGAGACTAGCCAGTCTATCCTCTTCTTTTTCTAGGGGAGGATACAGTAGCTTGGAGAGGTTGTAGCTTTTCCTATGGCATGCAGGTAGTAAGTATCATAGCCGGGGTTTAGAATCCAAATCCAATACTTTTTCCTGACACCTCATTCAGTGTTATAGCAGATAGTGTGTGTGTGTGTGTGTGTCCCCGCTTCACTGTAACTGTAGTCCAGGAAGTACAGTTGTAGGTGTTCACTGGATGATCAGCTGGAATCCTCCAAAAAATTATTTTTCCTCATAATTATAAAAAGTAAGGAAATGGATAATCTGTTTCAGAAGGATTTCTATCTAAAATGATTATAGAAATTATTGTATCAGGTTTGGCATTTAGAGGGGACATGCTTCAGTTATGTGGAGACTGCCCTCAATGGGACCCCTGGTATGCCAATAGAATGCTAAACAGATGAGATGTTAGCACTAGGTGATCTGAGTGGGTGGGAGAGAGGTCAGGACCTTAGGGGAGATGCAGCAGCTGCTCTGCTGACTGTCACTCGTGCTTAGCACTAAAAGTTCTAGGGGCATCAGTTATCGTTGTACTTTGAAATAAAAGATTTCATTCTACTGTACTTTTTTTTCTTTGTCTTTGGGATAAAAAAAAATGCACTACATCAATGGAGGCAGCTTGGTCTTTTGAAGTAGTCTTAAATCTGGTCCTGTCTATGCTTTATTGAAGCAGAGTGGGGTGGTGGAAAGAGAGCTGCATTTGGAATCAGAGGGTCTGGGTTTGAATCCTGGCTCTGCTGCATAGGACCTTGTAATCCTAACATTCAGCACTAGGTGCAGTGGAACTTGTGTTGTCATCCCTAGGGAAGATGACACATGAAAAAATAGAGAACAAGACTATCTCTGATAACTAAGTGATAGCGTAACAGCAATGGAGATGAGGAAGACGATAACAGGTGACATTTCTCATTACCTCACTATTTATTTTACTGTTTACAAATCACTTTACATTCTTTATCTCATCTACCTTGTAAGGAAGGTAGTACATGTGTTATTTCCAGATCAGAGAGAAGATACTACTTAAGCCCTGGTAACCCATCCAGTAAGAGTTGGAGTTGGTATCTGAACTCTTCTGACTGTGCACCATAGATGTCTCTCAGTCATAGAACAAATTAACATCTCATGGGCTAATTATAGGGTTCAGATAGTAAATGCTGAGAGAGGGTCATGGTGGAGGAAGAAGACAAATGGGCTGCCTGAGGCCTGATGTATCAATGCCTGTCTCCAAGATAATTAAGTTTGTGATGTTCTTGGAACATCCAGTTACATAGATTCATAATGTTACAGATGGGAGGTCCTTTGGAGTACATTCAGAGTCGAGAAGGATCTCATCATGTGCAGTGTCAGAGCTAGGAGGGACCCTTGGAACACAGAAGGTCAGGGTCCTTAGAACAAGAAGTCAGAGCTGGGAGGGCTGTTAGGACACAAAATGTCAGGGATGAGAGGGCACTTGCAAACATACAATTTAATCCATCCTGTTTATTTTATAACTAGAGAGACTAAGGCCCAGAGAGGGGAAGGAACAATGCCAAGGTCACCCAACTCGGCCTGCTGAATTACCTTTCAGTATTCATTTTACTTTTACATTGCTCCCTAGCTAATTGGGGATGAGAATATCTGAAACCTGAACATGGAGCCGACAGGTCCAGATAACATTTGTGCCTCCTTTCCCTCTCCTCCAATAATTATGGCCTTTCAACTAAACATCAATCCTTTGTTTACCACTGTCATAGTATCTTTGGGGAAGGGAGGGGGAGCCATGGTAGAAATATAAACTAAGTAGTTTCTTCTTTGACAACATTGTATTGGCCATTTTAGGGAGAGGATATGGAGATGGAAAGACCAGGGTACTTTAGTGGCCCTCACCCTATCTGAAATGGAAATAGGCTTCGTTCCCCAAAGCATGATGCTTTTTCCTTCATTCCCTCTTATTCCTTTTCAAAGCTCCTGTTTTTAAAAGGTAAAGGGCCACTAATGGAGTAATTTTTGAATGTCTTCAAAGCACTAGACTGGCCTTTAAGGCATATTTCTGTTTCACACATTAAGCCTCAGAGAAGAAAAAAGAGAAGAGGGTTAAGACATTTCATTATTGGCTCTTGAGAGGGTACATTAAGCAATCAATTTGTGCTGTTCTCCTAATTTTCTTGATCTCATCTTCCTCACCCCTTCCATCTCCATTATCTTTGCAACCATTACTTGGAGAGAACTTGGGAAGGTTAGCTTTAGAATGGCTGCCAGCTAATGATTGCTACAAAGTACCTGTAAACCATTAGATAATGTGTTAAATCTGTTCCCCAGTGAGGGCCTTCGTCGTCCTTACTTTCTAGTCCTTCCCTTCAGTGTGAAAACCTGGCCTGCAGGAATCTTTTAGGGGTGAAGAGAATGAAGTGGGCTCTGAAGAGGCACCATCTGGAACTTCTGACTAATGGAGCTTACGACTGCCACAGAGCCACAGAAGGGCTTGGTCTGACTGTCACCTTAGGCATGTGTGTGCGTGTGTGCGCGTGTGTATACACACACACATACACACACACACACACACACACACACACACACACACCCCTTTTTGCATCTCTGTCTCCTTGTGGGGCTTTTTTGTTTATTCAGGGAGCTCAGTTTCCTTTCAGCCCTCCTTAATTAATTTTCCCTTTTTGGACTCCCAAGTGAGGGCACTAAAAATCAGTAGAGCTGTCTGAAGGAGGGGGACGATGGGTCAAAAGAGTCCTTTGTCTTTTCACTGATTGTATTTTGAATAGAAAAAAGTGATACCTAAAGAAGGTACCCATGGTGGGTTGGGGTGGGACTGCATCTAAATTCTCATATCCAGTCCAGATCTTTCACAATCCACACAGGTAAAAATGAATGGCAAGGGGTTGATTCTAGTGCAGAGGTCAGCAAAAGCTCATTACCTGAGCTCTTCTAGGGGAAGAAAAAGCAAAGAAGTTGGGGGCAGGGGAAGAGAATTAGGAAGAGAAGAGAAAGAAAGAAGGAAAGGGCTGCGTTTGAATCCAAGTGATCGAGACAACCTTCAGTCATTATCTACCGCCCACCCCCAATTCAGCAAGAGTTTGGAGCTCTTACCATGTGCTAGGCACTGGAGTGGATGAATGGGTGGGTGGAAGGAGCCACAAAAATATGAGAGAATTCCTCTCTGCCAAGTCTTCAGTCTAATTAGGTGAAACAGGCTACACACACACACACACACACACACACACACACACACACACACACACGAGATCATATGATTAAATGTTCAACAGTGCATAAGACTGCTATAGGAAATCAGAGAAGGGGAGATTACAGTGAGTTGGAGTCATTGGAAACCTTCACAGAGACAGTAGGTCCCTATTATTTTAGGTATTGTAGCAGAGATAAATTTGACAACCTCCCTCCCATCAAGGAGCTTACGATGTAGTTAAGGAGATAAGGTGAACATGAAAAGATAAAATATGCCCCTTGATTGTTGTGTTACATTCAGAGTGAGTGACTGAGACCTTTAAGTTGTAGATGAGGTTAGAGGGGGAAGACCTCCCTATGGACCTTGCTCCATAAAGGCACCCTGGGGGAAGTGGGGTGAGCTGGACCTTCAAACTTCAGGGAACGTTGTGGAGAGCAGGAGGAAACAGGATGGGACAAGGAGGATGTTCCAGGAGTGATGGGGACCCAGATGTGCCAAAGCTTGCCATTTTCTTTTCTTGGTCCTTCCTTCCCATTTGGGTTCAGTCCTGCCCACTGGGCATGACTCTTCCAGTTGTGAGAGTAATAGATCAGGTTGTTCCTCCTGCCCCCCTGCAGAGAACAGCAATCGGAAGGTAGTGTCTCATGAAGCTGTGCTGGGGGGGAAACTGGCCACAAAAACGAGCTTTACACTGAATCGATCGGGAAGCCTCAGAGCAGAAGATTTGACAGGTAAGAACCTTGTTTCTGTATGTTCATGCCTTTAAAATGTCTAGGCTTGTATATGGCAGAGAGGAAAGGGTAGGAGGGTTAGAATGGGTGGCACTCTGCAAGTTCACCATTCTTACTAGAATCTTAGCGTATCAGTGGTGGAAGAGACTCTGGGATCGTCTAGTCCAGCTGCCTTATTGTACATGTGAGGAAACGAAGGTGTAGAGGGGGAAAGTCTCTCAGTAAGTCAGTGGTAAAGAGGCAGCCAGAACCTTTTTCTCTTGATTTCTAAGCCTGGGATTTTTTTTCCTGCTGCATCCTTTGCTACCTCCCTTCATTTGTAATAGGCCAGGTCTGCCAAAGATACTTCCCCATAGGAACCCAAGGAAGACAGATCCTTACTTTGGAGGCCCTCCTACTTGCCCTAGTCTGTCACCCTGGCCCACCCCCAGCCTCCTGTTCTGTGATCCTATTGTTATGCCACCTAGGCCTTCTCCCCTGCCTGCTGTGCTTCCAAGAGAGATTTCAAAATAGGTTGCTCAGGCATTGTCTCTCTAGTTGTCCCTTTCTTTTCAAGACTCACTCTGGCTGGTTATTATGAGCCCACATCATAGTCGTTACATGCCCATTTAGTTCAGGTGGCCCTTTTACTGGCCTGGGTCACAAAGGACATCCCCCTCCCTGGTTGCCCTTTTGTAGAGATGCTTTCATTGGTCATGAGCTGGTGGGTAGAGAGCTAGTATCAAAGATGGCTTAGTGTGTAACCCATCCCCATTACAGGAGAGACAGCTCTAAACTTACTGTTTAGTGCAGCAGTTCTTAAACTTGCTGGTCTCAGGATCCCTTTACACTGTCACAAATTATCGAGGACTCTCCAGAAAGCTTGTTTGTGAGTCTATCTTGATATTTACCATATTGGAAATTAAAAGGTCTTGGTAGACCTCCTGAAAGGAGCTCAGAGACCCCTGACCACACTTTGAAAAGCACTATTCTAGTGGATCAGGGATACCCTCTTTAGGCAGGAAAAGACTTAGGTCAGGGACGGTTTGAAGCAGTGAGTGTCATTGTGACCTTCATTGTCCCTAGGAGCTGCCTTGTACCGAAGATTGAAGGACTACATTCTAACAGAGGACCAACTGAAAGAGAACGGCTACCCTCTGCCCCACCCTGAAAAACCTGGCCGAGCGGTGGTCTTCACCACTGAAGAGAAGAAAACCACAGACTGTGAGTTGTTCCCTTCTCTAGTGCTCTGAGGTAGATCAAGTGCATTCTTCCATAGTCCTGTGAGGAGGGCATGGCACAAATACTGTTTTCCCCATTTAATAGATGGGGTTCTTAATTTGACCAAGATCAAGTTAGTAAGGGTCAGATCTGAGACTTGAACCCAGTCCCCTGACTCCTGGGCCCCAGTGCTCTCTTGACTACTCTGTTCTGCTGTCTTATCACCTTTAGTCCCTGTCTTATTGGTTTCATCCAGTGTTCAGCTGAGATCTGGGCCTCTGAGCCTATAGATCTGTCTCCAGGTGCATTGTGGGTATATAATAGAATTCAGCAGAATTCTGCATCCTCTACTGCCTCACAGCTCACAACAAGGCGAGCTTTTTGTACTTTCCAATCACATTAGTAATGATTAATCCACCCCATATAACTTTGGCTAATCCACATTCCCAATGGGCAGGCCAGATTTAAATTCCCTTTCTTCATGGTGCTCTTTATTGAAAAGAGATACTGACTATCCCATCCTAGCTGAGCACTGTGCCTAAGGTCACAGAGGGGCGAGGCTTGGAGGAGAAGGCAGAAGCAGTTGCAATGCTGCTGTGAGCCCTTTGTGCAAGGGTGTATTGCACCCAGGATGCCAGATGTCCAGCAGCAGCGGCGCAGTGGAGCCAGATAGATCGATGCATAGCAGGCAGCTGTTGCCTCATTGACTTTCCATGTAGAATAGCTGGCTCTCTGATTCTCCCACTTGGCAGTGCAACCCTGTTCAGTAGCTTTGTTCCAGTACCCCCTTTCAGCTCTCCTCCAAAGGAAACAAACAGTTTGGTGCTGTAGCCTCAGTGATCTATTCCCTGCCCGTGGCTTTGGGAAGGTTTAGATAATGTGCTGCTTGCTGGAGCTGCTCCAGACATTTAGAGGTAGAGAAGGTACTTGGGTGCTGTGTACTTCAGGAGAGGCTTTCTGGCCTGAGTCTTAAATTGGACTTTGAAAGGAATTTTGGGTTTGGCTTGGCAAAGGGGAGCAGGACAGGCATTCTAGGTGGGTAAAGCAATGGAGGAAAAGGTGGAGAGGAGTGGATGACAGAGACAAGTCTACTTAGAGTCATTTGGGCCATCATTGAAAGTAGTGTGAGGAAAAGCTGAATGAGAGAGGAACTAGTAGTTGATGGAGGACCTTGAATACCTTAATCCCTATGCTAAAATGTAAGAAACCCTGAAATGTTGGGAGAAGGGAGATAGCAAGTCGCTGGGTCTTTCCCTGCTAGTGGAGTCCATGGCTATGGACCCCTACCATATAAACATTCATGGTCATCCTGATAATGCCCTGGATTCAGTGCTGTTATTTTGTAAATACTTTGCCTTGGCCTAGTAAGTGACATCTTGAATGAGGCTAGGCTTGGCCCTGGAAATGCAAGTTATCTTTAGTGCTTGGTTGTTAATAGATTGCTTGGTGGCTACTAGAGCAACCCAGGGTAGAGGTACAAAGGATGAGGGTTAAAAAAAGGCAGTTTCCACTAAGATCTGAGGCATTTTTTCCCCAGCTGATCAAGCTGCCACTTCTATTTGTCAGCCCTATTTCCCCTGAGCCTTTGCAGTCCAAAACTCTACCATAAGCCTTATTGCTTTTGTCACATGTTTGGGAAAGGTAGATTGCTTCCAATACGTCCATCACTTCCTAAGTGAACCAGAATGTGCTGGGAAGAATTCGAAGCACTCTTTGATTATGTTGAAATCACTAGCTCTATGAAAAATATTGATGGTCTTCAGACCTTGTTGCCAGAGAGTGCCATCTCCATTCTTCATGTTAACATGTAACATGGAATGTGGAAGTGGTGTTCCGTTCCTTGCAAAGATGAGTGAAATCTCTGGTATTTGGCTATAGCTGGGAGTGGGTGACATCTTTTGAGTTCATTCATTTTGTTTAGTGTCTTTCCACGTCCCTAACACATCCTTTATGACCCTGGACCTAATTGTCTCAAGCAAACCTGGGAAACAACAGCTAGCTGTTCTTGTCTCTCCTGCCTCCTCTCCCTCTACCCACCAAGTTCCTTTCAATCTCCAGATCTTGCAGAAGCTACCAGATTAGTCTTCCAGGGTGGTGTAGCAGAAGGAGCCTGGACTTGGAGACCTGAGCTTAAAGACTGACCTTAATACTTGCTTGTAGTGTTAATACTTACAGCCTTGTATCCTTGGGCAGGTTGCTTTGTGTCTTTGAGCATCAGTTTCCTCACTTGTAAAATGAGACTAATGGTATTTGCACTCTTACTTCATAGGGTTATTATGAAGAAAGCACTTTGTAACTCATTAAAGGGCCCAGTAAATGTGAATTAGGATCATCACTTATTTCTCAAACCCAGCTTTCATCATGTCTTAGTACCAGCCATGACTGCTAAGGAATACTCCTCTGCTGGGAGTTTAGGCTTATCCCACTCTCTCTTGCCAGCTGACTTTTCCTCTCTGCTTTCCAGTAACTCCATGTTCCCTCCCTCCTCTGGTCTTTTGCTCTTCCTGTTCCCTGTTCTTCTCTGCCTGTGGAACCCTTTTTCTATCTCCCCCATGAGTACTGTAGATTTTGGTTCATATTTCTGAGTCAGGGTTTTAGGCTGGATTTACAGAGCCTAGAAAGTGGTTTAAAAAATAATCTCGCATTCTGTTTCTGGTACATGTATTAATGTACCAGGCAATAGAAGTATGATATTTCCTGTAGGACCCTGTTTCAATTTGCTTTTAAAGTCCTGCCTACTCAGTGGCCTTGTTTCTTTCGGGGCCATGGGTCCCCTCCTAATTGTTGTGGCTGTTTAACTCTTCTGAGGCTTATAGTCCCCTGTGTGATCTGTGTAAAGGGTCCCCATTAGGATGATTAAGTGGTGAGTTTAGTGATCCTCTAAGCTTGATAAACGCAGTGCTCTAAGGTGACCTGCTCTCTCATTCCATTACAAGCTCACTGTAGGAAAGGGTCCCCAGTGCCTTCAGGGTTGCACTAGCTCTTGGTGCCTGGGATTTGCACCCTTAGCATGGAACAAATAGGTGCAGTCTGGTAACACTTTCGCTGTATTTTCTTGGGGGGTGGGGCGGGGGGGGGGTTGGGAACGGGACCTGTTTAGACAAGGTAAACATAATCCAGGAGAGAAGCAACAGGTAGGGGAAGGGTTGTGGAGGGACAGGTCAGTTTTCTTAGATATTCTGAACCAACTTTGGGAGTACAGTGGTATTGCTTTAGAGCATAACCACTACATACTCATCTGTTCAAGTGCTCTGGGTGTTGGGGTACATGTTGGAATCCCCAACATTCCCAGACCTCATCCCCGACAACCAATGTCAGATTGGTACAGAGAGAGCATGACATGAATATGCCTTTCTTTGACCATTTCTTGTCCCTTTCCCTTTTAGCATCTCTAGTTCTTACTTGTACTCTTCATTAAATAAGTCTCTTTAGTTTCATCCTATTCAAAATATATCTCTTTTGGTCTTTTGTAACTTCATTTCTTTTTTCTTTGTGTCTTTGGTGTCCCCCATCCCCTGTCCCTAGAAATTCCTTTAGCCTACTTTGGAAAGGATCCCTTGGGACTCTGTGGCCCTCTCTTCCTTATGCCATGGTGGGGAAGTGGTACAATTGGTATGAGGAGTTGCCCCCAGGGCCCTCTTTCTTCTTCACCCATCACATCTCTCTTTCTTTCTTTGCAGCATCCTGCCGAATTTGCTGTCGCTGTGGCACTGAGTACCTAGTCTCGCCCACCGGCAATTGTATCCGGAAGGAGGAGTGCTGCCATCACTGGGGGAGGCTGCGTCGACAGAGAGGTTAGTTCCTGGTTCCCGATGCGGGATTGGTTAAGAGAATGGGTCAGAGAGCATAACCACAGTTTTAAGATTTTCCTTCCTTTATAACCAGACACTTCTGCCACCCCCCAAGAAAAAACAGGCTTCCTTGCACAAAAGAGCTTATAATAGGACTTCCTTTTACAGGTGATATGGGTATGGAGCCGCAGATCTACAAAGCGTCCACAAGGTGGTGCCACATCACCTCAAACCACAGAGAAACAACTGGCTCCCAGGCTGTAGGATGGCAGTACCTTTAAAGTGGTGTCAGACACATAGGCCGAGCTGCTCCTAAGTTTGGCCTGAACCAGATTAAAGTGTTAATGGGAAATATTTAACAAGATAAATAATGTATGGCTAACATTCCATTTTAAAACTAAGTCAATATGTGGCCCACAGGCATCTTTATGTACAGTTTAGGGGTCCCTGTTTCTATTTTAATTTAGCACCACTGATCTAGTATAACTCCCTCATTTTATGGAGGAGCAAACCGAGGCCTAGAGAGGGTCTTTCCTGAGGAACAGAACTGCAGCTGGTTTGGGATGTTGCTGAGTCAGGGGAGTGAGTGCCTTGAAACTGGAGCCTCTCCTTAGACAAATGGTTTGGAGGAGCCATTTGTTTTTAAAGGCCAAAGATGAGCCTATGTGCTGATGCCCATAGAGGTGCTTAGAGCAAGGCAAGATGCCCCCAAAGTTATCTACTTTTGCCAGTGACAGGTGCCAGGCAGAGTCAAGTGTGACCATCTTTTTGATAGGGGTGGGCAGAAATAGTACTGTTGACTCAACTGTCATGTGCATCTTCTGCTGAGCCTCTTAAATATAACAGAAATCCCATTGAACTAGAAGTCATGGGGCTGGCTTCCGTTCCCAGGTGTACCACTTCAACATGAAGTGTAACATTGAGTAAATCCTTTCTCCTTTCTGAGCTTCAGTATCTTCACCGAGAAGATGAAGAGGTTAGGCTGTTTCTAGGGTCCCTATAATGGTTCCAGAATACCGTGATCCTCCCAGGGTAGGCTCGTCTCCTGCTGGATTTAAGAATGGCAACAATAGGCTATGAGGAACTGTCCTCAAGTCCTGCTCCTTGTCTTCTGAATCTCAACTTGATTCATAGCGTGTAACGGCAGTGATGATCACCCAACAGATGAAAACATTAATCTGCGAAGACATCACCATTGGCTCTGGTTTAATTAAATCAGTCCTTCTAATTGGCTCTAAACTCTGGCAGCCCATCAATTTAGTGAGGTTCCCTTGACCCACAGTGCCTTGCTGTGAGCCAAGAGGACATCTCCGTACAGCACCACAGTGTGTGTGATTAGCAGCCTTCTCTGGTAAAGCTGCCTGCCATACAGTAGGACTCTAGAGTGTCACAGCATCTCTGAGGCCTGGGCTTCCTCCTTGTCATACCTGCCCCTGACTGCCAACTACTGCTTCCCTTGGGATAGCTTTCTTGGGAAAGCTTTCCTGTCTGACCACGTTTCCTTGCTCTCTTTCCACTTTACTGTTTTAGTGGCTGGTGGATGGGAAACCCAGTATAGTTGCTGTTCAGGAGCTGTTGGTTCTGTTGGGTGTCAGGTTGCTAAGGTAAGTGCTAAACAGGGCTGGGTCTCCTGGGTTTGGGGTTCTTCGCTTCCTTATCAGGTATTACCAGCCCTCATCGTCTAGAAGATCATAGATCTTAGGATTTTAGAACTAAGGGGAAGCTCAGAACACAAAATGCTGTACCAAGTAAAAGGAGCTGCTGTGGTGGGCAACTTTCTTTCTTTCCTTTGAAAATTGTCAAGGGGAACTCTGTTTTAGGTACTGGTAGGGTGAAATTCTGTCGGTGGCCCCTTCCAGCTGCATGACAGTTTTTTCTGTTCTTGTCATTTTCTAGAGAAGAACATTTTACAGAGAGGTTAAGCCAGTGAGCTTGACTTTGATTCTTGGGAAAACCCAGAATGTTGAGTTTAAAATAATAATGTCTCAGTTATTAATGTCTCAATGAGCTTATAGTGTCTTCCTTGAGGGGTTGGGAACCTACAAACTCTTAACTCATTATCTGAGCTTTATAAGAAGAAAAAAATCTGTACTGGAAGTCAGGAGATCTGGGTTCTAGACCTGGCTCTTCTACTAGCTTGTTGCATGACAGTACACAAGTTGTTTACTAGTGCTGAGCTTTAGTTTTCCCCCTTTAAAAATGGGAATAAAATCGGTGTGCTATGAGACTTGTCTGGGATGTGAGAGTATATGGATAAGGTAGAAATGTCCTTGAACTCATGTGTATTGGGGTCTCGTGGAAGTCATTGGAGGATGCTGCTTCTGCATCCTTACAGTATCCTGTCAGCCATTTAGGAAAAGCCTGGTAGCCAGCCAATGTCTGTTAGCAATGAGGACATCAATTTGAGAAATTCCAGTGTCTATTTTTACAGAAATCCTCATAGAACCTTTTCGAGGGAGGAGAGAGAGCACCGGGGCCTTGGGCATTTGAACCTCCTTAACAGTAGACTACTCCCTTGCTCCAAAAGTGTAATTTCTTTGGAATCATCAACTTTTAGAGAAAACATAGGATATCAGAGCTGGAAGATCATTTAGAAGAGATCCAGTCTGATCCCTTCATTCTTTCGTTAGGGAGTGTATGAAAAGCTTGTCTCCGTTCATGCAGAAATAGCAGCCAAGCCTCTTTTAGATGCCCAGTTTTCCTCCCTCACTCCCACCCTTCCACTGTACCAATCCTAGTGGTATTTATAGAAGTTTGTCAGGCTGTCCCACCTGTGGGCAGCAGAGGGCAGAGAGGAGCCAGGCCAGCTGCAGAGCCCTGTGCACTCCTGTGGTCCCTGGAAGAGCCCGCATCTAGGTGCTAGAAGAATCCGTCATGGCTGGAATGGGTCTGGAGACAGCTGGGGAGAAGCTGATTTTTGGTGACTTGAGCTAAACTGGTCCTAGCTCTAAGAGCCTTTTATCCTTCAGTGCGTATCAGTTTTTTATTTCGTCCTCATAAGACCCAAGACCAGAGAGCAGTGATCATAGAATTCTAGAATCTCCAAACTACAGGGCCCTTAGAGAACATCTCATTTAACTACTCACATTTTATAGTTGAGGAAATAGGCCCAAAGAGCAGAGATAATTTGTCCAGGTCACAGATGAGAGAGTGGTGGAGACAGATTTCTAGTCCAAGTCTCTTCCTCCGTCAGTTATGATCCTTAGGAAGGGTTTCTGAAATGGCCTCTTGATGGAGGTCTTTGGTATGAAATGAACAGAGAGGGGTGTTTTACTCACCCCAGTGTGGATGAAATTTGCTTCACCTTTTCTCTTCAGACTAAAGCACCTTCAGGGCAGAATGCAAGGGGTTTAAGTTTCCTGCCACTTGTTTTTGTGTGGTTTCTCGATTGTCAGAACAGATTATGGGTTTCCTCCTTGTTTTGTGCTGGTTCATATACCAGCTAGTTCGCTGACGGGATAATTATCGTTATATAGTTATATCATTAATTAATAATATTATAAAATTGTTGTTATATAATGAAAGGATAATTATTGCTAATAATTATTGCTCAGTGCCTTAGCTGCTCTGGGAGCCAGGCTTTTTTACAGCATAAGACTCCAGTGATCCATGTGTGGTATTCACCCTCCACTTTTGTCCATTGACAAGGTCATGTAGTTTTGCAAGATATTTCACAGTGGTGCTTGAGCTCAGAACCAGGGAGTTATATCTACCATAGAGCCAGGGTGTATCAGAGTTGGGGGCAGAGTGGTGTCGTGGCTGGCCAGTCAGCCCTTGTGTTGGGGTTCAGATTATTGGTGGACCCTGGTACTTTGGGGAGTTTCTTTGCTAATGGACAAATGAAATCCACAGGATTTGCTTCAAAGAAATAACAAAGCAATACAACTGAATTATGACTTGGGAGATCTCTTAATCCAACACTAGCCATCTTAAAAAGAGAAGGAAATAGGGCCTAAGAGAAGAAAAGATTTACTTAAGATAGATAGTAAGCAGCAGAGTGAGGTTAAAACTCAGGCCACTTGACTCTGAATGCTTTACATGAGAGCCGGCTGTGGGAAGGAGTAAAGAGTAACATCAGTGGGCAGTAGTGATGAGAGTGGCACCAAGGAGTCAGGGACCTGGGTTCTAGCTCTGCCAAGCACTCATGTGACCATATCCATATCCCCTTTCAGGCCCTTCATTTGCTTTTTATGGAATGAGAGGGGTGGGCCCACCAGCAATCTAACTTGGGGGGGTGGGGTGGACATGAATGTCATATGTTGTTATATGAGATGCACCAAGGCCCAGTACTGACAGATGATGAAAGAATGAATGCTAACAAAGGGTGAACTGTGTGCTGCAGAGGAGAAAGGCTACAGGAACAGTGGGATGACTCCAAGGAGACCAGGGAATCCCAAGAGGACGTAGGACCCGAGATATTCCTTAAAGGATGGGTAGGATATGGAGAGATGCATTGATTCTCAAACTTTTTTTTTTTGTATTATTCTTTTCTGTGAAGAATCAGGGCACAACAGGGAGAGCCAAGAGACTTGTATGTTCCTTATAAGTTCCTTATAATTGGTGGCACAACTTTTTAGAGGAAAAAGGTTGGAGTTGAGGGAAGAACAGAAGCCAGAGCAGCCTCTAGACGAGCATTTCCCTGTTCTTCTAAACAAGGCGTGAAGGTTTCCTTCGACCAGGCATTACTAGGCACCAAAGGCTGGAACTCACTCTGTTTCACAGAGGCTTTTCCTAGTCTCAGGCCATCCTGCTATATAGAGACTATTCAAGTGTTCCCCCACCTTTGTGTTAGCCTTCACGGAGGGGGGATTCCCTGCCTCTAGAGCAGATGAACAACAGCTACAGAGCCCTGTCCTGGTGTAGCTAGCTCTTCGGGAGGACTCCTTCAGTGGTCCCTGGACAACTTCAGATCTAGGTGGTTGAAGAATCTTATCATGGCTGGAAGAGGGATGGGAGACAGCTGGAGAGGAGCAAGCTGATTGTAGTGACTTGAGCTGAACTGGACACGGCATTGTTTCCAGGCTTTGAGGATAGGCCTCCATTTGTCCTTCAGTGCATATAGATTTTTCATTTCATGGTTTTGGTGGGTTTAGTCCTCGTAAGACCCATTTGCCACCACTTTGCTTCCCAGTGCAGCGCCCTATGGTCAGTCTCCAGGTTATTTGTCTTCCTCCTGTCCAAGTCTAGAGAACACTGGGCTGAGAGACAACCTGTTCCATTTTGGGGCAGCTCCAATTGTTCATTTTCAAGGCTGCCTCTCCATCTCCCCGATTGCTTCGGCTCATCTTCAGTTTTGGGATGACCTCTGGCCCCCTCCCCATCCTGGTCATGTACCCCTGGATATTCCTGGTTTGTTCATTTCTATCTAAAGTATATTTTCAGAACAGAGAATATTCCAGATGGGATCTGACCAGGGCAGAGAGCAAAATTACTGTCTTCCTGGATAATATCACAAAATAGACCTCTGTGTCCTGCAGAGACTATAATTTTTGGTATTAAAAATATTCATATTTTGTTAAAAAAATGTCCCTTTTAAAAATGTCCCATACTATGTGCTCAGCAGCTGCCTAACTTGCCCGTTTCTAGTCCCAGCCCCTGCATGACGATTTGTGGGGTCTAGAGGAAAGCATTGGCTGTGCTCCCCTGAATATGCCCAATACGATCGGAAGTAGAGTGGCTTCTGGTCTGTACTTGGATGAAAGATTGCCCGGGGAATACCCATGGCTGCAGGCTCAGCTAGGTGGCCCTAGTATTAGACTTGGAGTCAGGAAGAACTGAATTCAGATGCAGCTTTTATCTACTTATCTGTGTGACCCTGACCAAGTCACTTAACCCCTCTGGGCATTTCCTCATCTATGAAGTGAAAGGCTTTGACTAGTTGGCGTGTAAGCCCCCTTCCAGCTCTTCTGTGATTACAGCTGAAACTTTGGGGAGGGGACAGGGCGGGGCTTTACAAAAGATATGCCCTTCCCCTACCTCATCTAAGCATCTCTATGGTGTACACAGATAGCATTGTTTTTGGTTGGAGAGTAAGAGCTCACACAGATCATGTAGTTGTTGGTCACCAGCGAGTGTTCCCATGTTCGGGCACCTTTTAGAAGGCACTGTAGGTAAGAAAGCCACTGAATCCTGCCAGCACGGGCTCCTCATGGTACCCGCATTCTTTGGGCCAGCCTCGGGTTTCAACATCTGCCTGACGAGCCAGCCAGGCTGTTGAGCTGCTTCACTTCCTGAACCATGTCCAGCTTGGGGTGGGGGGCGGGGTCCTTCAGTGGACTAAAACGATAGTCTTTAGGTGTGATGGTGGCGTGTGAATCACTCGGTCCACGTGCCTTTATGAAGGGCCCGTCATATTCTAAGAGCAGGGAGTTATACAGACAAAAACACATTTAGGCCCTGTCCTCACTGAGCTTGCTGTCCATCTATATAGAGATTGAGCCTACTCCAGGGATTTTCACTGGTGGAGGGAACTCCTAGTGAGGAACTTCCTCTACTAAAGCAAGTCTGCAGCTTAGAGTCCGTGAGAGCTGCCTCAGGCCCTGACCTCTGAAGAGGCTGTGTCAGGGGCGGCACCCTGAGCCTTAAGGCCTTTGCCATGCTGCCTGCCTATAGAATACGTACCAGGTAAATACAGTCATTTAGGGAGGGAGGAAAGGTGTGAAGAGTGGGGGCTTTATATAGAAGGTGCTTCTTGAGCTGGAGCTCAAAGGAGCTGAGGAATTCTATGAGGTGTGAAGGAGAAATATTCCAGGCATGGGTAAAGGAGAGAGAGAGAGAGAGAGAGAGTGTGTGTGTGTGTTCACATGCATACTGTATACCACACACTGTGCTAGTTTCTCACTGAATACCCATAATGCATTGTACAGGTACCAGAGCTGGGAGGGCCCTTAGAGCCTAAGCTTGCAGAGCCGAATTCTGTGTGTCAGATTTATGATTAGGAGATAAGGGAGTTTGAAGCTCGGCTCTAGTCTGACCAGAAGTGTGACTCTAGGCATGTTCACCTTCCTGAGCTTCTTTTTCCCGGTTTCTAAAATTGGGAGGTAATATTACTTGCACGATCTACCTCACAGGGTTTGGGTAAGAAAGGCTTTGTTAAACCTTAAATCACTTAGAAATGTGAGGTCCTGCCTTTACTTGGAGGAACCTTAGAGCAGAGGTGTCAAACGTGAAGCCCACAATACTCCCTAAACCAGATTAAAATGTCCTTGGGAAATACTTAACAAAACGAATAAAGCTACAGTAAAACACAGGTAATGTTACTATGTGGTTTTCTGAGTCAGTATGTAGCCTCAGGGCCCCTTATGAGGGTTGGTGGCCTCATTTCTACTTGAGTTTGGCCTGGATGCTTTAGAGTGTAGAACTCTATTAGAGCTGGGAGGGCCCTAAGAGACCACTCATCTGCTCCAGCTTCCTCATGGTGCCCCGGGATGCCCCAGCTGATGTCAGGCTGTTTTACTTATGTGCAGACCATTGATTTGTAACAGCCTTTTCCAGAAGAAAGGTCTTCACCTTAGTGCCTCTCTGTCTCCCTTATAGCAACATGTGCAAGATGGCCGCAAAGAAAACCTTGAAGGATTCGTCAAAACCTTTGAAAAACTTCCCTCTACAGATGGGTATCCAGGAATATATGCCCTTGACTGTGAGATGGTAAGGCCTTGGGTGTGTGGCTGGTGTTTCCCTATCCCACAGCTGTTGGCACTGTGCTTTGCCTGTGTCTCCTTGGTGAAGCCGGTGTCACCTGGCCTAGTTTATCTTGTCCTGTCCTGTTCTTCCCCTGCTATACCAAGGACCAGCAGTGTCCTTCAAACAGTGCTCTGTAGTCTCTGGACCTCAGCAACCCTGGAGTAGCATGAGAAGGATTGGTTACTGCCTGGGGTTCAGAGTTTAATTTTCTTTCTAGTAAGTTGCCATGAATCCCCTGAACATTTCAGGATAAAGAAAAGCCAAGGAACAATGAGCAATAGTTAATCCATATTGAAAATTAAAATGGTTTTGGGCGATACTACACAGCCCCAAATTTATTACTGTCGACTTCAGAACTTTTGGAGTCTTTCAGGCTTTTTCTGTTTCTTTCTTATTCTGCCTCTCTTTTCTCTCTTGCTCCTCTTTCACTCTTTTTCCTCTGCATTTCTTTCCTTACTGTATTTGCCTTATTCCTTTCTCTGGCCACCCCTACATCCTATTCTTTCTTAACTTTGTCATTAAAGTACATTTTAAAAAGTTGATTGTTTCTATTAAACAAAAACTTAGGTTCTTTAATCTCTATTGACAGTGATCAGAATTCATAATTACCAATATTCTCCCTTCAGGGTTTACTGGCTCCTTTTGAAGGATAAGTTTGGCTGTTTGAGTCTGAGATTCCTCCACTTCTGGGGTCAAAGCCCTGACTTGTTGCCTTTAAATTGCGTGTAATGCTCACTTCATTCTAGTTTTGGGTCACAATGGCTCTCCATAGAAACAAGGTTCTCCCACCTCTGCTTTAAACTTTGGCTGGCACAATCCATCACTGAAAAATTGTGTCCATTTCCACTTTATCTTTAAATATAAGTGGTTCAGGATGTCTCCTGGGAATCTCCTACATTGATTCCCTTTCCTTTGATTAAGGAAAAGTCTTTCTTGGGAGCAAAGACCTAACCAGGACCCCTGTTCTGTCTCTAAGCTGAAGAGTCTCTTGTTATATCCAGGTGAGAACCTGGATCATAACAATTTGTTTATGCACCTGACAAAGGAATTGTCACATTTGAACCAATCTCTGTGTGTTTGCTTCCCTTTTAGTGTTACACCAAACAAGGCCTGGAGCTGACGAGAATAACTGTGATAAACTCTGATCTGAAAGTTGTCTATGATACATTTGTGAAACCAGACAACAAAGTTGTGGATTACAACACCAGGTAAGTGAGGATTTTTGCCTGCTGTTTCAGTGGTGATCTGTGCAGACAGAATCAACTCAGTCTCTTCTTGCTCAGTTGGTGTTTTTTTCTTTTTGAATTCTCTGCCAGTTTCACTGATGGAGAGGTAGGGATCTCTTTGGGGCAGTACAGGCTTTTTCCTTGCCAGTCTCATCTGTCTCACATTTATCTTCTCCCTTTAGAAAGATAGTGGCTCCCTGTTTGTTGTCTGGGACATTAATTCCGTACCTTCTGGGACCCACTGCCATCTGACGCTAGGCGCCCTGTTTAAACTTCTTTCTGGTCCAGATGAATTCATTTTTCCCAACGCATACATCTTGCTCATCCCCCTGCCCCATCCCATCATTGTGAACCCTTCACTTGGAATGCTTTTTATTGTCCTTTTGACATCTCAAAAGCCAAGATCCTCAAAGGTTCTGCTCTAGTCCTTTCCTCTCCGTGAAACCTTACTTTGCCTTGCTAGCCCTTCTCCTCTCTCTCCATCTTCACTGAATTCTCATTGACTCTCCCTGGGACTCTTAATTCCTGTTGGACTGTGCCATAGAGGTTAGGAGGTAGGCCTCTGCACGGCTGTGCCTAGGGCCATGATTTGGTTCAGCAAGCCTGCTGCGTGTAAAGCCCTGTAAAGCTGAGTGCCAGGGTTACTAAGAGAGTGCAGGACATGGCCAAGTCCTCAAGGAGCTTACCTTTTTCTGGGGGCAAGAGGAAAAGGAATAGTGAGGCACGTAGATAAATATGCTTACATAAGAGTGGGATGTGATAAAGGCAAAGGAAAAGTCTGGGCATGGTGGTGTGGCAAGTCAGAAGAAGACCTCACTCTCATCCACAAGATGTTATCTGAACTGGGCCAAGAAGGCAGCAGATTCTGCAAGGCCTGGCATAGGCTTGGCAGAGGCCTAGAAATGGGAGCTGCCAAAACAAGAGAGGCCACTTGGGCTGCCCACTTGGGCTGGACCGTAGGCTGGGGAGAGGCATCTCGGTTCCCTCTCCGAATCCCCTCCAGCCTGCTTCGTGGGAAGTTTGCTGAGATCCGCTCCTTTCAAGGATTGATGACCTCTGTGCCTCTACCTCTCCATGCAGGTTTTCCGGGGTGACAGAAGAAGACTTGCAGAATGCGTGTATAACCCTTCGGGATGTCCAGGCAGTATTGTTGAACATGTTCAGTTCAGACACCATCTTGATAGGACACAGCTTAGAAAGTGACTTATTTGCTCTCAAGGTAGGAGTCTGCCCCTCTCCTCTTCATCCCACCCTACCCCTTGCACCCCACCCTCAGCAGCTACCTGGATTGGTTTCTAAAGGGAAAGACCTGTGACTGAGCGCAGGTTGCTGCCTTCCTTCATGTGGAGGCTCTTTGGAGAGAAGATTAGGCATTTCTCTTTTAGGATGGGGGAGGATATTTCACCTGGAGAACAGAAAAAGACTCAGGGGGCACAGTCACTGTCTTCAAGTGTATCTGAAGGGCCATTATAGGTAGAGGGAGCAGACTTGTTCTGTGTAGCTTCCCAGGCTAGAGCCAAGACCCAGGCAAAGGGGAGAGCAGATTAGCATGAGGATTTTTAGATGGCTAACTACAACTCAGCCTAAGAAGGAAATTCCTTTTGCTGTTTGATTCCCCAGTGGGTGGCTTGGGCTGTCCTGGGAGGTGTCCTCCCATCAGGAGTGTTCAGTCAGGGACTGGATGCCCACCTATCAGAAACACTTGCCTTAGGCAAGTCAGCTCCCAGGTCTTTTCATGTACTAGAAAGTCTCCCTAGTTTTGGGAGACAAAGCTAGAAACCAGGCCGGGAGAATCCCAGGGAAGTTGAGGCTTCCTTTCATTCTAGGTTCCCCAGGGAGTTGTCCTTTTGGAACTCTACCACCAGGTTGGTAAAGTTACCATAAAGTTACCAGTTGTAAAGTTATCATGGCCAGACTGCAAAGCCAGCTAGGAAATTGATTTCCATTTTCTCGAATCAGGAACAGAAGCCCTATTCTGTTATTAAGGAATCTAGCCGTTTGTCTCATTGTTGTCCTCTTGAACCTAGCTTTGGGCCCAGGTGGGCCTGGGGGCGAGAAGATAACTTGGAGTTGTGAAGCAGGAGAGAGAGATAAAGAAATACAGACTTAGAGACAGACAGCAGTCTCCCTGGCCCTCATATCCCTGTCTCCTTACATGTATGTGTACACACATATGTGCATAAACACATGTGTGTAAGTCTGGAAAGGGAGGTTGTAAAAGGATTTAAATTCTAACAGAGGCATTTCTCTTTAATCCTGGAGGTAGTAGAGAAGTGTTGGGGTTCTTGAGCAGTGCCATGACTGAGTGAGAAGCAAGCTTTAGGAAGAGCACTTGAGCAGCTGTGTGGCAGAAGGATTGGAGAGATCAGGAGACCAGTAAGGCTGCTAGAGTGGTCCAGGCCGGAAGTGATGAGGCCCTGGCCTGAGGTGGGGGAGCAGGTCACGTGAAGGATGTTGTGCCGGGAGAGACAAGCAAGTGTGGCAACTGGCTATGGGTAGTGAGGGGGACCTGGGTGACTGGAAGGATAAGGGAACCCTGAGCAAAACTAGGCAAGCTTGGAAGACAGGCGTGCTTAGAGGGAAAACAGAATTGTTTTGGACTCTGTTTTTGGATCTGAGAGTGTCTGTGGGGCTTCCACCTTGAAATGGCTCATAGTCAGCAGGAGACTGGGACTGTCCAGTGACCTACCGTAAACAAAGGAGGCAGCTAATTAGGAAGGTGGGCCAGGCACAGCACTAATCAGCATCTGCAAAAGTGTTTTTGAAACTTGTAAGGAGGACTTAATAGGAGACTGTAGTAACTGACCAGTCCTGCTGCAGCCATCTTAACTCTGACCTTAGGCAAGTGAGGCTCAGGTCTGAAACTCCATTTCTTCTGTAAAATGAAGATAATGTGCTACTCCACTCATGATTTAGTGAGGACAGCCCTGAATAGTTGGCAGAGGGAAGTGCTGGATTCAAAATCTGGTCCTGCCACTTCTTCCCAGTGTAACCTTTGTTACTTAATGTCCCTGGGCCTCAGTTTCCTTATTAGTACATTGTGGCGATTGGACTAGAGGCTCTCTAAGGCCCCTTCTAGCTCTGAATCCTTTAGTCTCCTCATAGGACCTCTCAGGGGCATTATGAGGCCCCTAAAGCACTTTAGAAATGGGCATTTGGCTCTTCCTGCTTAAAGGTGAAGCTTCAGGCTTCTTTCTTCCCTGAGAATATGACAAGTTGGATTTTTCCTTTAGTCTTTTCCACCTGTCCCCACTAGAGTTCATTCTCTCCTCCCTTGGAGTGATGCTCTCCTCCCTCCTCCCCCACCCATGGCTTCATGGTTTCCCATGTCGAATCTGCAGGCTGTTAGTTCAAAGCTCTGATCAGCCACCTGGGCAGAGTGATGCTTTGGGATTAAGACATGAAGGTCTCACTTGGTATAAACAAACAGAAAAAGACAAACTGCTTTGCCTTCTAAAGAAACTAACTCCCGGAAGTTAACAGTTTGTCCCCAGTTAGCTCTCTGGTTGGCACCTGGTCCAGTTTATCTTGGTTTAATGTGTCCCACCCTTCAGGAAAAAGAACAGTGGAGTGCATATGTGTGTGTGTGTGTGTGTGTGTGTGTGTGTGTGTGTGTGTGTGTGGTGGTGGTGGTGGTGGTGGTGGTGGTGGTGGTGGTGGGTGGTGGTGGTGGTGCTGTTTTTCAAAGTTCTTTCAGCTCTTACTAAAGAACTCACCCCCTGCTGCAGTTGGAGGCTATTTTGGCTCTCCGTGGAGTGTGGGCATCATAAAGGAGGGAGGGTTTCTGAGGAGAGGTGGTAGTTGACAAAGAACAGGCCTCTGCAGGTGGCTTGGGCCTGTGTACTTGGGCTCCTCACGTTGGCTCCTTCAGGAACTGGTTTGGTGGGAGCTTTTGTCTGGTGTGTTATTTCAGAAGGGCCTATGGGACTGGGCTGACCCAGGTGAATAGGACTAAATCCCTAAGGCAGGAATAGAGCCTGAACCCTGACTGGACACTGGAATACATATACGCGTGGGTACATGCACAGTCACAAGAACTTTATTCCTTTTCCCTCCCTCTTTCCTTTAGCTTATTCACACCACAGTAGTGGATACATCAGTGGTCTTCCCTCACCGCCTCGGGCTCCCCTATAAGAGGGCACTGCGGACGCTGATGGCTGACTACCTCAAGCGTATCATCCAGGACAATGGTGAGTTATTCCAATATGTCATCCTTCTCCTTCTCTTTCTCTGGAAGCAGCAGAGCAGTATGGCCTAGTCATTGGATGGCTCCTCAGCCAGTAGTACCTTATTGGGAGTCATAGGACTAGAGATCAAATCTTGATTCTGTGACCTGTGACGTGGAACAAATCACTTAACCTTCCTGGGTAGGACCTCATTTTCCCATCTGTAAAATCACTGGATCTCAGAAGCCCCTTTCTTCTGCCTCTAAATCACATCGTCTCTTTTTTTCTGTAAATAGTTGAAAGCTTTTGAGTGATATTAGGTCCTGGCTAGTGCAGACTTGTTGGGATGTCCAGGGGCCATGGTGAAATGGTGCAAAGTGGATTGGATTGGGCAGGGCATTTAGGTTCTGCTGTTGACAGTTGTGTGGCCCTGGCTAGGGCCCTCCCCTCTCTGGGCTTCAGTTGGTATTAGACTAGATTGTCTCCAGTGGCCTTTCTAGCTCTGATGCTCCATCCATTTGTGTTTGATTTTGTGGGCTCTAGTATTCACTGACCTCCCTCTCCCGTCTCTCCCCATAGTGGAAGGCCATGATTCAAGTGAAGATGCCAGTTCTTGCATGGAACTGATGATTTGGAAAATCAGAGAAGACTCCAAAGTCAAGCGATGACTCCTCTCTCCTCCCCTTCCTTTCCCTTCCTCCTTAACCCTCCATCATCACCCCAGTCCCCTCACTTCCTCCAAAGCAGTGCAATAAATCCTCAGAGTTAACACTGTTCACCTTGCAAACAACAAGAGCCTCCCCTGCCCACCCCCTACCAGAGCCCCTCCCTCCTTGCCTTCCTGCCCCTGCTCTCCTCCCTCGGCCCTAGCCCAGCAGCATGCTTTACCCTGGCGTGTCTGTGCACTTTGGGGTGCTCGTGGAAATCTAGAGACCTGTGCCAGCTCAGCACAAGGGGCTGGGCTCCCTGGCTCCTGTACCTCTTGTCTCCGTCACATGAGCATTTCTGATTCTTGCCTTTCCGGTCCCACAAGGTCATGTTGAGCTGCACACCCAGAACTAGATCCTAATTCTCTGCCCCAGAGGCAGTTTGATCAGGTCTGCAAAGTACTGTTTGTTTTTACATGATGTTAAGGGGAGGGTGGGTTGGGTGGGCAGGGGAGGGTATGTACAGTTATCGGGTTTATTTAGGAGGGGGGAATAGGGTTATTATTTTTTATTGTTATTTTTATCATTTTTAATTTAAACCTGAAGAATTGCACAGCATCTGTCTGCCTGCCTGCCGCCGCAAGGATCTAGTGCTGCGCCACCCTTGGGGCTGGTGGATGGTTGGAAGAGAATCTGACAGGGCCCTGTCCAGCTCCTGAGGGAAAGAGCAGGATACCAGCAGGATGACGTTTCCTAGAGGGCACAGGTCACATTCCCTTGAAGCCAACATCGAGTGAGGCAGCTCTCCATGATGCTACCCCCTAGCCACTGTCCTTGGGGGAAAGAAGCCACTGGTGTCTTAAACACGTTCATCCCCTCCTGGGACAGGCTGCACTGCTGGAATCCCAAGGAAGGCCTAAGCCCCTGGCTGGTATGGAACTAATGAGCATGCCACACCCCCTCTTCCCCAGTAACCCCAATTTCCTGTCACATGCATAGAGACCCCAGCCTTGTTCTGGGTTTTGTATCTTGTCCCCTACCCCTGGTTTGTTCCTCTTGGAGAGAAAGCGTCACCTCCCATGGAGGGGGATTGAACAGCATGTCTTTTGGCGCATTCTGGTATTTTGGCCCCTGTGCTGGGGCCTTTTCCCCTTCTGTGTCTTCATGGAGATGAACCAACTGTGATCTAGGCATTCCCACCCTCAGCTCTGGGAGCAACCCAGGAGTCCTAGACACAGCTTCAGTTTGCTCAGCCAATGATAGTGGCCTGGGGTAGCATCCTTGGCTCTTTGCCTGAACATCAGCGTCTGGTCTGGCGCTGGCATCAGTGACGTGAAACCATCGGCCTGTTCTTTTCTAACTTTTTTTTCTTATTTCCACTGAATTTTGGGGGTTTGTTTTTATTAAGGGAAATTTCCAGAAGGCTGCATAGGTACTGTTCTCCACTGCCTAGTTTTCTTCCTCTTCCCTCTCAGCTGAAACAAAATAAATGTTTGTATAGATTTCAGCTTTTGTATAGATGTCATTGGTGACTGAATGAGCAGGTTAGAATCATGTGGAGTCAACTTTCTAAAGGCTTCCATGGCTAGAGACCCTTTGCTATGGGAGACAGTCCTGGATGGAGTTCAGCCATGTGCTCCCCTTCCAGCACTGAGATAAGAACCCTCTTTTGCCTTAATGTTAATAACCAAGTTCCTCAGCCTGGCTTATTCATGGGAACAGTGCAGGGATCCTGGGGTTTTGTGCGTGGTTTTTTGTTTTTTTTAAGGGAGAAAACCAAATAGGATCCACATGCTCCAGGAGATTGGCCATGGCCCATCTCTCAGACCAGACGAACCCCTGTGGGGACTGGCTAGCCTGAGGGGCTTGCTTTCCTCTTTCTCCTTAAGGCCCTGCCTGGCAAGGTCATTGGTCCAGTGTCATCAGTGTTGTTATTGACAAAAGCCACTACATTCTGGACCAAAGTTGTCCATGCACTTCCTTCTAGCATGGCGCATATGATTCTAGAGGCTTTTATTTTATTGATCCTTTATTCAATTGCTTCCTCTCCCCAGGAGGAGAGATAGATGCAGATATCGTTCTGTACCATATGTGAAAATGACTGTTTGCCCTCTAAGCAAAACCCTGTAAATCTGCTCCAGTTTTCCCATTAACTTGAATTATCTGGAGGGTTATGTGTTCCCAGGTTGGCTGTTTAATGTGTGGGTGAGGGGATGGATGGAGTCTCTTCATTTAGGAGAGTGGTATCTCAAATCTATTTCACTTTTTTAAGTGAAAATCAGACACCTTCCTCCTTCAGCCCCCACCATGCCACCTCTGCCCTGAATCTCTTTTCCCCAGTGACTGTTCTGTATCTCTGATACCAATTTAAAAAAAAAAAAAGTAGGGGGGAGTAGTAGCTGCCAACCTCCTGCTGTGAGCACATGCCCTGGTGGCCTTTTGGGGGGTGGGGCTTGGCCTGAAAATGTCATGACTTTGAATCTTCAGGTTATATCCAATGAGATCTGCTGCCTACTTTGAATTACAGCCTGGTGGAATTTTATATGTTAGGTTTTTGGACAACACAGGAGGTCTATCCCTCTGTATTTCTAAGCCTCTCCAGTGGCCAAGACCACTGTAAGGGGCCACACTGTTTGAGAAGAATAGGGGAGGGAATTTTTTTTTAAATGTAGCCCCCTGAATTTTCTTGTTTCAGGGGCTTTTGATTTCTTCTTAAGTATGAGTGCTGCCTCCACACTTCAGTGGATGTTAGATGGTCTTCCTTGCTGATCGTGGCCAAAAAACCCACAGTTATCTGGTGGCCAAACTTTTAGCCTCCCTTTAAAGGAAACAAGGGGGTCTGAGCAAGAAAGAACGTCAACAATAAAATCCTTGTAATCTCTGTGGAGCTACTGAGTCCCTCTTTCCACGACTTTTAGGAACCAAATTGATACTTGGAGCTGTTGGACCCACGGGGAAGTGGTGGCCTATAGGGGCTGGCCTCCTGGAAGCATTAAAGAACCAGCTCTTCTCTGGCTTTCTTCTTTCCCAGGAGACTTAAGTAGACTTTTCTTGATTCACTGTCAGCCCAGGTCTCCAGATGGTCACTTAGGACCTCAGTGTTCTGCAGGTTACTCTCTCTGTCAGAGGTATCCAGGGCACACAGTGAAGAACCACGTCTCCTTGCTTTAAGGGTTGGTTTGGGTGGCATGGGCCTGCGAAAGCCACTTGAGTCCATTCGAGTAAGGAAAGGAAGATGATGAGTGGCTTGTGCCCTCCTCCCCCACGTTCAAATAGGCTCTAAGCTCCATGCCTTCTGGAGGAGTGTTGAATTGGCCATTGGCTTAAGCCTGTGACTCCCCTGGGGGGAAGGACATCTTCTTCCCCATAAAGCTTGGCCCCCTGGGAGAAATCATTAGTTGGCTCTGTGGAGGAGGAAGCCTTCAGCTATTTCAGCTGGGAGAGCAGGGGCAACCAGCTGAGACGGTACTGGACCGTGAGCCCCCCTACTCCTTGCTTTCCTTCTTCAGAGGCAAAAGCAGCTGGATCAAAGGGGAGAGGGTCATTAGCAGATGATGCTTAGCTCCTGGATTTCAGCCAGTGGCTGATTGAGAAATTTAGCAGGTCCCTTTCTTCTCAGAGAAGAAACCTTAGCCCCGAAGGGATCTGCCAGTTTGGGGATGGGGCCATTGCTGCTAGTGGACTGCTAATGGAGAAAGAAAATAGTCTTTCTCTTCCTTTTTCAAGTGCCCCACTTTCTCAAGAGCCTTCCTGGCTGGGTATTTCTCCTTTGTGAATGGGCCCAGTATAGCTGGCCCCTTCTCCTTTGAGAATTCTTTGAAGCATTTACCTTTCAAAGTTTTTCCAGGCTTCTCACCCCTCTAAACAGCCTCACACATACTTGTGTCCTCCCCATCTTTAATCTCCCTGGGCCTCAGTTTCCCAATTTGTGAAAGGAGGGATTTGAACTAGATGCTCTCCTAGCTCTAAATCTTATCTTTCCTCTCTCCCAGTTGGATATTAAATTGGGATAGATTGGAGGCCTCAGTGTGCCAGGATGCCCAGAGACTGCTGGAGTCGGAATGGGTAGTCACCAAGGAGGGGCCCTCCCAAGCACAGCTTTGGTGCCCTAGCCTCTGTGATGCATCAGGCACCCCCAGGAGAGAGGCCTAAAGCTCTGGGTAGCGTTGGGGACTGTACATAGAGATATTGTAACTGTTGATTTCTTTTTTGTAACTATTATTATTTTTTAATAAAAGGTGCTGAGCTTATTCACAAAACCTCTTGTTTGCTGTGCTTGCTTGATCGGGATGGGCAGGTAAGGGTTGCTGCAGTAACCTGTCAGCTTGCCAGGATCGGAGCACCACGGCAGAAAGGGGAAAGTCACAAACCCCCAAAAAAATGCTTGTGTTTCTGGAGCACTTTAAGGACTAAACAGCACCATCCTCACCGAAGCCTTGTGAGCTGGACTAGTGAAGGATCGTTGCCCTCATTTATTACATTCAACTTAGGAAGGAAAGAAAAAAGCATCTATTAAGTACCTTTACAAATATTCTCACGGCAGCCCTGGGAAGGAGGTGCTCTGATTATCCCCATCTTACGGATGAGGAAACTGGCAGAGAGATTAAATGACTTGTCCAGAGTCACACAGCTGGTAAGTGTCTAAGGCCAAATTTGAACTCGGGTCTTCCTGAGTCCAGACTGAGCTCTATCCACTGTGCCATGTAGCTGTCAGGCACTGAGAAAAGACTTGGGCTGGGGTGGGGAGGAGGATATTAAAAAAGTTTCTGTTCTCAAAAAGATTGCATTCTACTGGCAGAAATCTGTCCACAGAGAAGCAGACACAACTGTCTACACAAAGTAATTTGGGATGAGGGAGGATCAGGAAAGGCCTTCACTAGGATGTGGCACCTGAGGAGAAGGGAGCTGGGGATTCCAAAAGGCAGAGGAGAGGAGAGGGCATTCTGGGCCTGGGGAACAGTATCTGAAGCTTGGAGGCCAAAGATGAAATATCTTGTACAGAGAGTCGGCTAGTTAAAGCTAGGCTGGAGTCAGACTACGAAGGGCTCTAAATGCCACATCAGCAGAACTTGGTTTTTGTTCCGGAGACGACAGGAACCACTGAAGCTTGCAAGGAGGTCCAGTGTGATGATGACTTGTGCTTTAGGAGTATCAGTTTTGCAGTAGTCTGGAAGATGGTTTAGAGGCGAGAAGCTGGACTGAACTCACTTTGGAAATAATCATTATTTCTAGGGTCACCCATCTAGTAGGTGTTGGAGATGGGCTTCAAACCCAGCCTTTCACTCCCAGCACTAGTTCTCTATTACGTATTTTGTTGTGGTGGTGATTCAGTTGTTTAGTCATATCTACCTTTTGTGACCCCATTTGGGGTATTCTTGGTAGAGATACTGGAGCAGTTTTCCATTTCCTTCTCCAGCTCATTTTACAGATGAGGAAACTGAGGCAAGCACGGTGAAGTGACTTGCCCAGGGTTACATAGCTAGTAGGTATCTGAAGCTGGGTTTGAACTCGGGTCTTCCCGACCCCGGGCCTGGCGTGGCATTCTATCCATTGCTTCACCACCTAGCTGCCCTAGCATCCACACTTCCTCTCATACTGCGGGGTACAGTGCCAGCCAGGTTCACGAGTCATCTAGACCAGTATGGTCCCCAGCTGCTTTTGGTATAAAGAGTAGATCAGCCACTTTTATGGACCCTGATGTGATGACAGTACTTAAGAAGCCAGTAATGTTTTTACCTAACTTTGTAGATGATTGGTTTTTGCATTAGATCTGTTTAGCCACTCAAGACAAAATTTTTCTGTTGGGCACAGTTGAAGCATGAACAAAATAAAACTCTTGGTATTAGAATTGTTTGCTGGAGTTCAGTGGAAATTAAAATGGCAGTGTTTGGTGCTGCAATGACTTTGGGGTCCACATACTGTATCAGAAAGAGGATTGGACTTGGAAGACCCTGGGTTTAAATCCTGCCTCGGACATTTACTAGCCATATGGTCTCTGGCAAGTTACTTACTGAATCTTGGCACTCTCTTTATCTGTAAAATGGACATGATTGCACATTTGTTACCTATATAAAATTGCTTACCATTTTAGGGAGGGGAGGAAGGGAGGGAGAAATATTTGGAATTCGAAATTTTTAAAAATGCTAAAAATTGTCTTTACATGTAATTAGAAAAAATAAAATACTATTTTTAAAAAGTATCTATAAAGTGGAGATAATAACACCTACCTGGTAGGGTTATTGTGGGAATCAGGTTAGGTAATATAGGAAAAGGCTGAATAAATGAGAGCTATAAAACCTGTCCTCTTACCTGAACAGTGAAGGGGAGTCTGACTGGAACATTTTCTGGTGCCGTAACTCTTAAAGCAGGCCAAAGGAGAGATCCTTGGCAAGAATTTAGAACACCTGTGTCCAAGACCTTGCTCTGATTCCAGGCAAGTCACTTTCCATCCTCCGTTTTCTCCTTTGAAAAATGGGGATAATGACGTCTTCAGGAGGACTGGTGACAAACACATGAGTAAGATGGGGTGCTATAAAGAGCATTCAATGCAAATACTAGAATCTTGTTAACTTTGGTCCCAACTCAATTCCCACCCACGATACATAGTGTGAGCCTGTGTGGTCAGCTTGTAAATGACTGGGATATAGGATACAGGAAATCTTAAGCCTATGTGGTGTGACAGTTCTGGGTCAGTGTCCAAGTCCAGGTTCAACTTTCATATCTCAAATCTAACCCCTTCCTACCTGCCCAGTTCTGCTCTGGTTCGGGTCCTCATCACCTCTCACCTGAACTATTATAATAATGCTTTCCCTGCCTCAACTCTCCCCTTTCACTCATCCTCCACCCAGCCTCAAGTACACATCCAGCCTTGTCACTCCCCATGTTAAGTAAATTCCAATGGCTCCATATTGCCTCTAGGTTCAAATACAAACTCTTGTTTGATATTTAATCCATTCATAATTTGGCCCTAACCTTCTTCTCCAGGCTTACTTCATATTCCTCCCTGTCACATCTCTTTATGCACCAAACCCAAACTGGTCTTGCTGTTCTCCACATCTGAAATGTACTCCCTCACCTCTGCCTCTTAAAAGTCCTTTTATTGCTTTCTGTTCAGTCATTCAGCCATGTCCAACTCTTCATGAATTCATAGACCATAGCATGCCAGGCTGTAATATCCTTCACTATCTCTGAAGTCTGTCCAACCTCATGTTCATTGCTTCTATGATACTATCTATCCATCTCATCCTCCATCTTCCCCTTTTCCTCTTGGCTTCAGTCTTTTCCAACGTCAGGTTTTTTTTTCTTCTTTCCAATGAGTCCTGTCTTCTCATTATGTGGCCAAAGCATTTAAGCTTCAGCTTCAATATTTGACCTTCCTGTGAATAGTTTGAATTAATTTCTTGACTGCATTAATCTCCTTGCTGTCCGAGGGACTCAAAAGTCTTCCCCAGCGCAATTTGAAAGTGCTGATTCCAAAGCACTCAGCTTTCCTTATAGTCTTAACTCTCACAGCCATATGTTGCTACTGGAAAAACCATAGCTCTGATTATACAGACCTCTGTCGGCAAGGTGATACTCTGCTTTTTAGTATGCTGTATAGATTTGCCATAGCTTTCCTTCCAGGAAGCAAATGTCTTAATTTTAGAGCTACCATTTCTATGTGCAGAGTTCTTTGAGCCCAAGAATGTAAAATCTGACACTGCTTCCATTTCTTCTCCCTCTCTTTGCCTGAAAGTGATGGGACCAGTTGCCATGACTTAGTTTTTTTTTTTTTATGTTAAGTTTCAAGTTAGCTTTCACACTCTCCTCTTTCACCCTCATCAAGAGATTTCTTAATTCGTCTTCTCTTCCTGCCATCAGAATGGTATCATCTGCATCGATGAGATTAATTCCAGTGTTTGATTCATCCAGTCTCAAATTTCAAGTGATCTACTCTACATATAAGTTAAGTAAATGAGGTCACAATATACAGCCTTGTCATGCTCCTTTCCCAATCTTAAACCAATCAGTAGCTCTATGTTGGGTCTGTTGCTTCTTGACCCATGTACAGATTCCTCAGGAGATAAGTAAGATGATCTGGTACTCCCATCTCTTTGAGCACTTGTCACATTTTGTTGTGATCCACAAAATCAAAGAATTTGGTGTAGCCAATGAAACAGAAGTAGATTTTTTTTTTCTAGAACTCCCTTACTTTATCCATAATCCAGCAAATGATGGCAATTTGGTTTCTAGTTCCTCTGCTTCTTTGAAACCAGCTTGCACTTCTGGTAATTTTTAGTTCAAATGTTGCTGAAGCTAAGCATAACTCTTGCTGGTGTGTGAAATGAACACCGCTGTTCAGTAATTTGAACATTCTTTGGCACTGCCCTTTAGGCCTGGGATATAAACTGAGCTTTTCCAATCCAATGACCACTGTTGAGTTTTCCAAATTTTCTGGCATATTGAGTGAGGCACTTAACAATATCATCTTTTAGGTTTTTAAATAGCTCAGCTGGAATTCCAGCACTTCCATTAGCCTTATTATTAGCAGTGCTTCCTAAGGCTCACTTGACTTCATTCTCCAGTATCTCTGGCTCCAGATCAATAACAACACCATCATAGTTATCAATGATGTCAAGATCTTATATAATTCTTTTGTGTGTTCTTGTCACCTTTTCTTAATCTCTTGAGTCCCTCTACCATTTTTGTCTTTTATTATACCCATTTTTGCATGAAATCTTCCCTTGAGATCTCTGATTTTCTGGAAGAGACCTATTTCTTTGCATTGCTCACTTAAGAAAAACTTCTTATTTCTCCTTGCTGTTCTCTGGAATTCTGAATTCAGTTAGCTATATCTTTCCCTTTCCTTCTTTCCTCAACTAATTGTAAAGCCTCATCAGACAGCCATTTTGCTTTCTTGCTTTTTTTATTTGGGATGCTTTTTGCTGTTGGCTTCAGTACAGTATTGTAAATCTCTGTCCATAGTTCTTCAGGCCCTCTACCAGTTTTAATCCCTTAGATCTATTCACCACCTCCACTTCATATTCATAAGGAATGTTGTTTAGGTCATACCTATTATGGCCCTACTTTCTTCAAGTCTGAAATTTGCAGTAAGAAATTCATGATCTGAGCTACAATCAGCTCCAGGTCTTGTTTTAATTGTGGAAAAGTACATATTCCGGTTTAAATATTGACCAAGTGATGGTGTCCATATATAGAGTTACCTTTTGGGTTGTTGAAAAAGAGTGTTTTCTAATGCTGAGTGAGGTGAGCAGAACTGGGAGAACATTATCCAATGACTAACTTTGATAGACTTCACTCTTCTCAGCATTGCAAAGATCTAAGACAACTCCAAAAGACTCATGATGGAAAATGCTGTCCACATCCAGAGAAAGAATGATGGGAGTCTGAATGCAGATCAAAGTGTGCTATTTGCTCCCTTTTTTTTTTTCTGGTTTCTTCTTTCTCGTGATTTCTCCCATTGGTTCTAATTCTTCTTTACAGCATGACTAATGTGAAAATATGTTTAATATGAATATATACATAAAAGTTATATCAGACTGCATGCCATCTTGGGGAAGGAGGAGGAGGAGGAGAAAATTTAGAACTCAAAATCTTATGGAAGTGAATGTTGAAAACTAAAAATAAGTTAATTAAAAATTTTTTTTAAAAGAGTGGCTTGCTATGACCAATGAGTTATCTTGACAAAATTCTGTGAGTTTCTGCCTTGCTTCATTTTGTACTTCAAGGACAAACTTGCCTGTTATTCTAATGATCTTTTGACTTCCTATTTTTGCATTCCATTCTCATACGATGAATGTGACATCTCTTTTTTGGGTGCTAGTTCTAGAAGAGGCCAAAGTTGCTCAATTCTATGGAGACCTATAACAACGGCCAAAGTTGAGTCATAGACTTATATTACTATGATGCTAAACAGTTTGCCTTGGATTCAAACAAATTTCATTCGGTCATTTTGGAGATCATACCCAAGTCCTGTTCTTCTCACTCTTCTATTGACTATGAGGGCTACTCCATTTCCTTTAAGGGATTCTTGCCCATAGTACTATATATAGTGATCACCTGAATTAAATTCATCCATTCACATGACACCCAAGATGTCGATGTTTAAAACTTTACATCTCCTGTCTGACCATGTCCAGCTTACCCTGAAGGCTCACAGATCTTACATTCCAGGTTCCTGTGCAATATTCATCTTTACAGCATCAGACTTTCCTTTCACCACCAGATGCATCTGCAGCTGAGCTTTCTTTCAGCTTTGGCCCAGGTGCTTCATTCCTTCTGAAGCTACTTGTAGTTCTCCTCTGTTCTTACCCTGTAATGTGTTGGACACCTTTGGATCTGAGCGCCTCATCTTCCAGTCATCTCTTTTATCATTTTAGCCCTGTTCATGGCGGGGGGGAGGGGGTTGACAAAGATACTGGAGTGGTTTGTCATTTCCTCCTCTATTTCCTTCTTTTGTCAGAACTCTCTACTATGACTGAGGCCCAGAGAGGGAAAAGGAGTTGGCCCGTATTGTACAAGTCAGTGGCCTCCACTCCTTAGTCTTGGCCTTTTTTTCCCTCATCCACAGGGGCTCTTTCACATGAGTCTCTTTGAACAAGCATTTATATAGTACCTACTATGTGCTAGGCACTGTGGTAAGTGCCTTACAAATAGTGTCTCATTGGATCCTCAGAACAACCCCAAGAGGTAGATACTATTATTATCCCCATTTTACAGTTGAGGAAACCGAGGCAAACAGGTTAAATGACTTGCCTAGAGTCACATAGCCGGTAAGTGTCTTAGGCTGGCTTTGAACTTAGATCTTCCTAACACCAGGCTCAATGCTCTATTTGCTGCACCACCCAACTGGCCTGATGGAGAGGTTACAGGACAAAGAACTAAGGTGAGCCTTGTCACTCTCCTTTGCCCTACTTAGTCCATTCATGAAAGCTTCAGTCCTTGGGCTTTATATCATTCCCGTCTTTGGCTGGCCAGCTTGGAGAATCACTGCTTTTAGGTACAGTTCTGCTGGGTAATGGGATTGGGGGGTGGGTCATACTTTCATTCAGCAGTCACTTGTTAGGTTTGAACCAAATGGAATAGCCCCAAGGATAGATCCTTAGGGCCACTCTATGACAGCCCTTCCTCCAAGGTGACATTCCTTTAATGATGGCTTTTTTTCATTAGGTCACTGAGTCAGTTTTAAACCTATCCAACTGTATTTTACAGCTAGCCTATCAAATACCGAATGCTTTGCTGAAACTCAAATATTGCTATGTTGATGCCATTCCTATGATTGCCTAGTCTAATGATCCCATTGTAAAAGGAAAAGAGATCAAATTGGCAGGAGAAATAGTAAAATTATAATTAGTGGGATTTTTCAGTGTTCAGATCTAGGCAAATCTAACCAAAAGATAAGCAAGAAAGAAGTTAGGGGATGTTTCTGGGTCATGTGTCCAACAAGATGGAAAATTAGGCATTTTATCTTATCCTCATGACCTCTCAGACATCTCCCAGATAAGAATTATGTTCAAGAGGTAAAGCTATTTCAGCTTTCTCCATGATCTAAGACACCAAGAATCAAGCTAACAACTTGATGAACTAACAGCAAAGGCTGATCCCTAATGTGCTCACTTAGCACCTCTTCCCCACCAGCCCCCATACTTTGGCATGGACCAACAGCTTCTATTAGAACTCACTAGGCTCCTCTCTTTTCCCTCTCCTCCCATGGTACAATACAGCAGAGGTAGAAATACAGAAAAGAAGAAAGCTTGCTCTGCCTAGGGGAGCAGTATTCCTGCTATGCTATAGTAGTTCTCAACCAGACAACTGAGAAACAGAGGGAACTTGATAATGGGGGAAAGCATGTCTTTATGGGATTCCACAATGCCTAAGGGGAAGGGCAATGACATTCAGCTGAGGCCAGCTCTTACCCCCCCCCCCCCCCACGAGTGATGGAGTACAGACTGAGGTGATAAAAAATTACTTCTCCAGTGTGGTAGAGGCTGAGAAAGCTTTGAGGTCCCACCCTTGGGAAAACTACTATCAAAGGAGGAGTCAGAAAATGATTAATAGGGGAATGTAAGGACCAAAACCCCCTGAAATTACCAAAGATCTCAGGAGGAAGAAAATTTAGTTAAAAACCTTGGGCACAAATGAACCAACAGGGAAGATATAACAAAAGAGAATATGGGCTCTAGTTCATCTAAATAATTTCAAACATTTCTGAATTAGCAAGACAAAAGGAAATGAATCAATACCCCATGAGGCAAGGATCCTATGGATTCTCAAGAAAGCATGGAACCACAGTTCAATGTTCCCAAGTGGTTCAAGAGAAAAATAAGAATTGTGAAAACAGAATTTATAGGCTTCACAATTGTATAAGTAAGGCAATAATAACAATGTAGATGATAATTGTCAAAATGCCTATGTAGTTCTGTATTGCTAAGTATATGAGACTCTCCACATAGGAGGTAGAATTAAACCATTTATTCAGACACCAGAGAACTATATCCCACAAGCCATTTATCCAGTCAGTTCATTTCATCATAACAGCAAGGAACACAAAACATTCAATACACAATATAACAACCTGGAGCCTTGCCATCCCAAAATCTCTCCCATTCTCTGCTGGGGTGTTCCCCAAAACAAACTCACAGTACAGCTAAGTCAGCCTGTTCAGTTTTTTTTTTTATTCCATAAATTAACCCATTTATTGTTGGACTATGGGCTGCAAGTATTTGGTAAGAAGATTTTACTGGTCTTTCAATTCCTTCAGTCTTCTGATGGCAGATTTGACTGTGACTGCAGAGGTGGTATTGTAGGTCCATGCACCACCAGCTACAGTTTTCATACAGGATCCACAATGCCAGATACCCACAGCCCGTCTCTTCATTTTGGTCTTGCCACAGAAGGAGCAGGAATACTTGGCGTGCTGGCTAATTTCAATTTTCTTCACCATTTTTCTGAGGGATGCACCATAACGTGTTCCATATTTACCAACAATCCCGACTTTCTTGGTGCGTTTAGCCATGCTGCCAGTCGTGGGACTGTAGCTCGGAGAGCCTGTTCAGTTTTAATAATCAGGAGGGCAGCCATCAGCAGCTATAACATTTCTTTCTCTGTTTCTTTCTTCCTTCCTTCCTTCCTTCCTTCCTTCCTTCCTTCCTTCCTTCCTTCCTTCCTTCCTTCCTTTCTCTCTCTCTTTCTCAGTATTTCCTGTGACATAACTTCCTTTTCCTGTTAGGAAGCTCCTCCCACCATGTTACTTAAGCTTCCTGTGATGTAAGCAGGTCACATGGCCTATTAATGGGTGGGAAAGATATTCAAATCTAATTGCTATTACAACAATAGAAATAATTGGCAGAATAGAAAAACTTGAATCCATGGTGACAAATACCTACAAAGAAACAAGAGAGAACAACTGACTGTAAATGCAAATACATAGAAATGAAAAAACAATCTGGAAGAAGGGAAGCAAAAAAGCAACAATATTAAAAGAAAACATGATCTCCATACAAACAAGATATAATGATCTTGAAGACAGGCTACACAGGGAAAAGTTAAGGATTATAGGCCTTCCAAAAGAATATAACAAATCAAAACACCTGCACACTTAATGTAAGAAATAACACAAGAAAACTACTCAGAACTTCTGAACACACACAAAAAAGCTGCTAGTTGAAAGAATCTTCATATTGCTTCCAGAAGAAAAAGAAAACAAAAAACCCTATACTTCAAACTCCAAGACACATAGTGTTTCAATTTAACAATTCCAACATCAAATAACAAACTCTGCAAGTGACCAGGAGAAAGACCTTCAAATATAAAGGAAGGTAAATTAGAATGTCACAAGACTATTCTGTACTTATCAGTAACCACAGAAGGGAATGCAATAATGCACTCAAAGCACAAAGGAGCTTAAAATGCAACCTGAGATGGCATACTCTGAAAACCTAAGTCTAATCACCAATGAAAAAGATATTTGAGGCAGCTAGGTGGCGCAGTGGGTAGAGTGCCGGCCATAGCGTCAAGAAGATCTGAGTTCAAATCCAACCTCAGACACTTAGTAGCTGTGTGACCTTGAGGAAATCTCTTAACCCTGATTACCTCACCAAAAAAAAAAAAGAAAGAAAGAAAGAAAAAAGATATTCAATAAAAGAGAGGCATTTGTGGCATTTCTACAGGAGAAAACCAAATACAAACATTATTAACTTTGGAAGTACTTCAGACAACAGAACTAAAGGAAAGGTAAGCAAATATAGCAACCAAGGAAGTCACAGTAAAATAAATTATCCTAGAATAAAAGGGGGGAAAAAAACTAAAGAAAGAAAGAAAAAAGAAAGATGCCTATGAGGTTAAAAACAATAACGAAATGAGAACAGAGGGATCATGAAGATATTTAAAAGGAAACAAGAGTGACAGAGAAACTTAAATAGAACTGAGAGTGAAGGAACAAGCCTGAAACACCATGGACCAAATCTCACAGCACCCTGGCTACAAAGAAGGAAATAAGCATTTCTTAAGGCAGTCAGGTGTCTCAGTGGATAGTGCCTGACCTAAAGTTGGGAAGACCTGAGTTCAAATCCTACCTCAGACACTTACTAGCTGTGAGACCCTGGGCAAGTCATTTAAGCTTGCCTCGGTTTTCTCATCCGTAAAATGAACTGGAGAAGAAAATGGCAAACCATTTCGGTATCTTTGCAAAAAAAACCCCAAAAAACCAAAAACCCCAAATGAGGTCCCAAGAGTCAGACACGACTGAACCACAAATTATGTGCAAGTGCTTTACAAATACTACCTTATTTGATCCTTACCACCAATTTTGAGAGATAGGTACTATTATTGATGTTTTATAGATGAGGAACTGAGGTAGAGAACATTTAAGTGACTTGCCCAGAGTCACACAGCTAGTAAATGTCTGAGGTCACATTTGAACTCAGGTCTTCCTGACTCCAAGGCCAGCACTCTATCACTGAGACACCTAGCTGCCTACAAATGAGTAATTGTCTTTTGTGAGACTAGACTATAGAATGAGAGGGTGCATAAAAAGGAAAAGGAGGAATAAAAGCCAAAGGAGAATGTGTGGAGGTAAACAATGAAGGGACAGTTCTCAAAGGTAGGAGCCCAGGTTATCTGTAGTCATATGAAAAAAATGCTCCAAATGACTAATTAGAGAAGTGCATATTAAAGCAATTCTGAGACTCCACTGCATCCATCAGAGTAGCAAAGATGACAAAAATAGAAAATTATAAATGTTGGAGGAATTGTGGGAAAACAAACCCTTTTTTTCCCCCCACATGCATTATTGGTGGATCTGTGAATGGGCATAACCATTCCAAAAATCAGTTTGGAATTATGCACAAAAAGTTAATAAATAGTGTGTGCCCTTCATTTACACCACTTCTATGTCTATGTACAAGAAACTATAGCGTGCACAGTGGCTACAGGTTGAGGGTAACCAAGAGGTCTCAGACTCATTGGTGAGTTAGGGCATGTCTACCCCACCATGTGAAGACTTCCCCTGACAGAATGGGCGTTGAGAACAATTTCTTCCAACGGCCATGAAAAGTGGCTGAAGCAGGCACTGTGGAACACTTAGAGCTTGGCCAGACATCGAAGACACCAAAGTCATCCATTGTATCCTGGGCCATTGCCAATCCTCCGGACTTTTATCTTAACACAGGACTTTGATAATCCTCAAAGAGAGGAGCAAGGCAGGTGCCTTTGTGGGACTCTGCCTCCTTCAATTCATGTGCAAGTCAAGACATCACCTCGTGATGTCATTGGTCCTCTTTGAAAATAAAGGACAAACAACAACCCAAAAGAGATCAAAGTAATCAATAAACATTTATTAAGTGCCTACTACTGTGCCAGGCACAGTGCTAAGTGCTGGGGATGCAAAAAGAGACAAAAGACAGTCCTTACCCTCAAGGAGCTTACAATCTAATAGAGAAGACAAGATTCAAACAACTGTATACAAAACAAGCTATGTACAGGATAAATAGGAAATAATTAACACAGGGGAGGCACTGGAATTGTGAGGGGTTGGAGAAGGCTTCCAGTAAAAAATGGGATTTTAGTTGGGACTTAAAAGAAGCCAGGGAGACCAGTAGTCAGAGCAGAGGAGGGTTACCAATGCTGTCTTTTTTGACTGCCAAAGAACTAGAAACGATCAATGGTTGTAGCCTCTCAGAGCCCAAGGATTTAGAGACTGATAAACAAGCATTGGTTTTAATTTAAAATTCCCTTCTGCATTACCACCCAATAAAAGTGTTAGGCAATCATTAGACACTTTAAATCCAGGTTGAGTTTTTCCTTTCGTAGAAATGGAAGTTCTAGAAGGCATCCTTTTATAAGAATCAGCCTGTTTCATTAGCATTACAAATTTGTTGATCAATGTATCCACCTTATTCAATTACTTTCCTCAAAACATTAAGATATTTATCCACCACACCCTTATGTGTACTGGCTAACTCTGGTAATTTTAACATTATGCAACTAAACTTGATTTTTAAAGCAATTGAACCAACTAACGATTTTCTCAAGTTTTTTATCCCTCTGCAATCCACTTCATTTCCATTTTCTTTCACTGTTTTAGATAAACTTGAAGCTTTTGCATGAATGTCTGCTTTGCTAAGTGCAATGTGTTTTCAATTGTAATCTTCAAACCATATAGCTAAAAAATACTCCATTTCTATCACTGTAACACTTCTATCCCTTATAGTTGTTTGCAAGCCACATAAAAAAACTGGCTACAATTTTGTCTTTTCTTTTATTTCACTTACCTATTTTATAATGTTTTGTACCATAGACTCAGGCATTTAGGTAGCTCATCCTGTTTTAGAGTTACTATGACAACATTCATTTTTGTTGTTGTTTGTTGTTATTCAGTCATGTCTGACTCTTCATGACCCCATCTGGGGTTTTCTTGGTGAAGATATTGGAGTAGTTTGCCATTTCCTTCTCCAGCTCATTTTACAGATGAGCAAACCAAGGTAAACAGGATTAAATGACTTGCCCAGGGTCACACAGCTAGTGTCTGAGGCTGGATTTGAATTCAGGAAGATGAGTCTTCCCGACTTCCTGACTTCCTGACTAGCACCTGACAACATTCATGCCATTCAATTATATCAATTTTTTTCCTAATGTAATAACAAGCATCTTGTGTGTGTGTGTGTGTGTGTGTGTGTGTGTGTGTGTGTGCTGGCAGTGTTTCCTTCTGAAATATTCTTCCTTTTGTCCATTTCATTAAGGGGTCTTTATAAAAAAATTAACATAACAGCTGTTAAGAGATGGTGGACAGTGGCATGTCATATCCACTCACAATAGAAAAGGGCAGAGTGATGAAGTAATGGCTTATTAAAACTCATGGGTCATAAAGAGTCAGCCACTACTGAATGACTGAACAGCAACTAGCTTGCATTAATTGAATTATGACATGCATTAAATTTGACTTGTGTTGTCTTACCTTATTAAGCTTCTTAATAAAGAAGAAAGTAGGCTTAAAAAAGGTGAAGAAGGAAGTAAACTTTAAAAAGAAGTAAGCTTTTTTTTTAAAAGTAAGCTTTTTGAACTGTCTTTCTTTTTGCTCATATCCGTATTCCTAATGCTTAACACAGTGTCTGGCACGTAATAAGTGTTTAGTAAATGCTTGCTGAGTGTTTGACTTGGCTTGTCATTGCAAATTTGCAAGGTTTGAGGCAAAATCTCAGAGCTGTTTTGATTTGCAACAATGGTGCAAAAGCAAACAAACACAGTATAGTGTTTGATAAACCCATAGACCCCATTCACTATTTGACAAGAACTGCAGGGAAATCTAGAAAGCAGTTTGGCAGAAATTAGGTAAAGACCTATATCTTACACCATATATTGAGATAAATTCCAAATGGATATCATAAGGAAATTATGATGAGCAAGAAAGAAATTACCTTTCAGATCTATTGATAGAGGAAGAGTTTACAACTAAAAAAGAGATAGAAAGAATCATAGAAGGTAAAATGAATAGTTCTGATTATATGAAATTAAACAATTTTTGCACAAACTAGAAGGGAAAGAAGATAAAATGGAGAATTTTTATTACACATTTAAACATTTTTCTTTTTTGCACAAACAAATGCAATGTAGCTATAATTAGAAGAGAAACAGTTAATTGGGAAAAAAATCTTTACAACAAGTTCTTTGATAAAGGTCTCATTTCCAAGATATATAAAGAACCAATTCAAATTTATAGGAACAAGAGCCATTTAACACTTGATGAGAAGTCAAAAGATATGAAAAGGTAATTAATTCTCAAGGAAAGAAATCTGCTATCTATAGCCATATGAAAAAAAATGCTCCAAATCACTAACTAGAGAAATGCAAGTTAAAGCAACTCTGAGTTTCCACTTCATATCCATCAGATTAGCAAAATGGACAAAAACGGAAAATGACCAAATGTTGGAGGGGCTATGGGAAAATAGGCATATTAATGCACTGTTTTGAGTTGCAAATTGGTACAGTTGTTCTGGAAAGCAATTTGGAGCTATGCCCAGATAGTTACCAAACAGTAGGTATCCCTACAGCAATACTCCCACTAGGCCTATATCCAAAAAGATCAATGAAATAGAAGAAGGACCCAAACGTACAAACATATTTATAGTAGTTCCTTTCATAATAACCCCAAATTAGAAACCAAGAAAGTGCCCTTCTATTGAATAATAGCTGAAGAAATTATGGCATATGAATGTTAATGGAATAGTATTATGTCAATGAAATGGAGGAAATCAGAGGAAATTGGGAAGAGTTTTATGAACTGATACCGAGCCAAGTGAACAGAATTAGGAGAACAATTTGTACAATGACAGCCACAGTATAATAATAGCTAGCACCAGGGGCAGCTAGGTGGTGCAATGAGTAGAGCACAAGCCCTGGAGTCAGGAGGACCTAGGTTCAAATCCAACCTCAGACACTTGACACATGTACTAGCTGTATGACCTTGGGCAAGTCACTTAACCCCAATTGCCCTGCTCCCCCCCAAATAAATAATAGCTAGCACCCTAGAGAAAAACTAATCTGAAAGGCTTTCTAACTTGGATCAATGCAATGATAATCCCCAAATTCAGAGGACTGAAAATGAAACATGTTGCTTATCTCCTGCCAGAGAAGTGATAGACTTAAAATGCAGCATAAAATATGACATTTTTTTGTACGTGGCTAATGTGGGCATTTGTTTTGCTAGACTATGCATGATTAATTTGAGGGCTTTATTTTCTTTTCCTCATTGTTCAATGGTCTTAGGGGACAGTGGGAGGGAGGGGTCACAGATGCTAGTAAAAAATAAATAAATTTTGTTTAAAATACAAGGAAAGGAGATTAGTCTGGTTTGACCTGTTTTTGGTTAATCCATAATGGCCGTTAGTAATCACTACTTCCTTTTCTAAAGGCCCGTAGACTATCCCTTTAATAATATGTCCTAGAATTTTGCCAGAAATCAAGGTCAAGCGTACTGATTTGAAGACTGTTTAGTTTCTTTCCCTATTTTGAAAATCAAGACATCTGCCTTCTGCAAGCCTGCCTATTACTATTTTTGATAATTTTTCAATATGGACAGTGACTGAGCAATCTATTCTTTTGGTAGCCTAGGACCAAGTTTTTCTGGGGCTGTTGACAAGAACACATTGAGGCTAGCTCTTTATTTCTCTTGGCTTTTGACTTCCTATTAACTATTTCTGTTCTATCTTTCCCAACCCAGAGATCATTCACCTTGGTACAGAATACAGAAGAAAAATAAAACTTGAACAGTCTGCCTTCTTCCTGTGCCTTCTGGTGCCATTTACCCTAAATGGCATCCTATCCCAGCTCCAATCTGCCTCTCGGCTCAACTAAGCTTTAAAAAAAAACAACCCCCAAACCAAAGCTTTTTCATCCTTTTTAATTATGACCATCTTTGGATGACTGGGCTTTAGTGTGCCTAACATTATTCTCATAGGACTATCTAACACTTTTATTTTCATCCTTCACTGTCTGCCTTTCCATCCATTTCTTTATAAAAATCCAAGTTAGTCAATGAATTTCCAGTGCATCCATGATGGTTCCCTCACTCCCGTTTTCTTCTCTGTCCAAATCATTTTGTTTGGGTCATCAGAATTTGGTTTGGGGAGTGTTTCTTCTCCCTATTTTGGATTGAATGAAATTGGATTGAGAGCTGGAGACTGTCTCACTCCTTCCTCAGATACTTCCTAGCTATGTGACACTGGGCTAAGTCAACCACATTTGGCCCCAATTTCCAAACCTGTAAAATGGAGCCAATAATAGCACTTTTCCTCACAGGGTGGTTTTATCAGATCAAATGAGACTACAGTTATCCCTTCCGCATCTTGACATCCCCTATCGCAGTTGTGATAGATCGCTGGTAGGCACAAGAAATTAGGTGAGCATTTTGGGAGAGTTTTGCGGAAGCCACAGATGGCACGCAAAGGCCAGCAGCCCACAAAGAAAACCTTTAGAAACTCAGAAATGCATAAAATATATATAGCATCGAACAATATGAACATATTTTATCTGGAGGGCCCAAAACTTTTACATGGATTTTCCAGATCGCGGGGTCACCAAGCCCAAAGCGCCCCGCAATGTGGAAAGGATAACTGTACATTTGTGAACCACTATGTAAGTGTTAACTAGCAAAGATCCCTACCAGGATCTTAATCCAAGACTATAAATTGAGCGGAGAAGGTGCCAACCTTCTTTCATAAAGGAATGTTCTCACCCGGGAGTTCCCTGTACTAATGAAATCCGAGGTCTGGAGCCTGTCCCTTTCTCTGTTTCAGGGATTGAGCTAAGTTCTAGGAATATAAAGGGAGGCTGAAGAGTCCCTGCCCTTGGTCAGCCAGTGACAGAGTGGGGATAATGACCAAGGTCTTCTGCCTCCAAGTCCGGCTTTCCTCAAGTCAGAGTGAGTGGGCCCTTACAGATCATCCACCCCATTTTTACAGGTGGGGAAACTGAGGGGAAATACAACTACCTGCCTTTGATGAGTGAGCCCAAGCAGATTCCTGTTCTGTTGCTCTGGGGGCAATGAACGAGGCAGGTGAGTGGAGGTGACCCCAGCATGTTGGGAAGAACAAGCTTGTTGGTGGAGGGCCGGCTGCTTGCCTGCAAATCCCATCCCCCACTGGGTATCTTTCTTAGGGCGTCTGGTGCTGCTGACCCTGTTTGATTGAGCCAAGGGGCAGGACAGGTCAGAGGTCAGTGGGGGCAATCGATTCCAGCTTCTAAAGAGCCTTTAACAGGTTTTCTCCTTCTCCAAAGCTTGCTTTGCAAAGGCCCCTGCAGCTCCTTTCTCTGGGACTCGCCCCAGGCAGGAAGGATGGCAGGCTGGGGCCCACAGCACAGCCTCAACATTTCCCATCGATTGGACCCCTTGGAGGGGGCAGCCTTAAGCTCCTTCGATCATGGCCCCTGCCCATCTGTCCTCCTGTTCCAACTCCTCCTGTTCCCTCTTCCTGTCCCCACCCTTTAGAGGAGGGGCTCTATCTAGAAAGGCTGTCTGGAGATGGAGAAGGGGAGGAGTTGGTGAGCTGGGAACCCAAGCATTCTGCTTCCCTCCTCTGGCAAGGGTGACTTAGGGATCCCTAGGGTCTCCAATCTGTCCCTGGGATACAAAACATAGTCCTGCATTTGGAAGCAAAGATGTAGGCTTGAATCTTGACCTTTTTGACCCTCAGTATCTTCCCCTGTGAAATGAGCGAGTTGGTCTCTAAGGTCCTTCCCACACTAAATCTATGAGCCAAGGAAGGCAGATTGGGTTGGGGGAAAAAGAGGTTATGCATCATTTCCTGGTATAATGGAGTCGTTAACATCAAAAAGACTTGGTTTTGAAACTTGTCTCAGGTATTTATTAGCAGTGTGACTCTGGCCAAGTCATTTAACTTTCACTGAGTCTGTTACCTCACCTGTAAAATTGAGAAAATACCAGCATCTGGTATTCATTCACAGGATAGCTGGGAGGAATAAATGAAATAGCATACGTAAAGTGTTTTGCAAGTCTTTAAGACGTAAACCAGGGGTCCGTGGTGCCTCCCTCACTGTTATGGGTAGGAAATGAAACAATTCTGAGCAAACAGCCTCTGATACAATTAAGGATCGGGTCTAGGATTTGGGGGGAGAGGAGAAAGAGGCGACACTGCCCTTGGGGGAATTCCTCTGGTCTGTCCCATTCATATGACCCTCTCCAACCTCACAGACCCTTCTCTAGCTCCTCCCTTCTCCATCTTTACAGACACTACTTGAGCTTGGGCTTTTCACTCCACACTGGAATATTGCGTTAACCAAATCACCAGACTTCCCACCTCTGATTCCTTCCAGTGCTGAATATATGATAATTTTTCCAGGGGTTCCTCATAGACCCCCTTCGACAGTCTGGCAAAGTCAAAGGGTCTCTTCTCAGAATAAGTTTTGAAATGCACAAAATAAAACACATAGGATTACAGTTGTACTGAAATACAGTAAGTGAATTATTGTATTTTAAAATAAGTTCATGTCCCCCAGGTTAAAAACTCAAGTCCAGGGTGGAGAGCCTGCAGCCTTGGGGCCCCTAGTAGGGCTGCACTTGAGGGCCTAGAGAGGCACATGTGGCCTTGAGGCCGCAGGTTCCCTCCCGTGGTCTAGTCCTATACCTGGTGTTACAGATGAAGCCCAGAGAGGGAAAATGATTTGCCTAAAACCACAGATCTAGGTAATGGAAGTGACAGAGCTTGAACTCATGTCTTCTGAGTCCCAGTCCAAAATGTGGGTGCCGTATGGTATGAAGTTGAGGGGGCAGAGGGTGGACTAAGCTGAAAGTGAGAGAGGGCCCTAAGGGGAGTGAGCCTCTGCAGCCATTCTCTAACTTTGGAGTCAGTGAGAGATGTGGGAGTGACTGAGAGGGCTGTCCCACTAGCAAAGTCTTTTTCCTGGAAATCTCTGCTAATCCATCCCCAGCCAAGCCCGAGGCCTGAGGCCTGAGTCCCCAGGCCTTCTAATCCCCTCCTGGACCTGCCCCCAAACTGACTTGTCTTGACTGGAGGCTGATAGCCTATGACAGCCGTGGAGGGCCAGGGGCCAGCTAGCCAAAGGGGAGGAGGGGGGAATCCAGGAGGCCTCACTGTCCAGGCATCTGCATCAGCCCTGTCCGGCTCCCAGTCAGAGAGCTGAGAACAGAGAATGTTCGAGCTGGAAGGGACTTCTCCCAAGCTCTTTTTACAGACGATGAAAATGAGGCACATAGAAAAATGATTTAGCCAAGATCACACCGTGGGGAGAGGCAGGAGGAGGGGTAAGAACCCAGGTGTCCTGACTTCTTATCAGGGAGATGAGTGATGGAGTCTGGTGGATGGACACAGGAGGTAGGTTGGGGACACTTCCTCTTTCCCTGGACACTGCATCTGTTTCCCGGAGTGATCCCTGATGGAGGGGGAGCAGAAGGCAGGGAGGGAGTAGCTTTGGTGACATAAGCTAGAAAAGCTAATCCAGGACTGACAAGGGAAGAATAGCCCCCCTTCCCACCCTCGATGTGGGGTTGGCCCAGTCTCTGATTGCACCCCCCTACACACACACCAAGTTCCAAGTCCTAAGGGGTTTGGGACCAGGATACTCTCCATTGGCCAGTGGCTCAAAGGGACAGGTGCGGCCCAGTCACAAGAGCTTAAATAGCCAAGGGGGAGGAGGGCACTGGGGGCTCATCCTGGCCAAGGCTGCCCAGGAAGAGGAACAGAGAGAAGGTGAGTAGCTCGGGACCCTGGCTGTGTGGAAAGGAACAGGGTGATAGATCCCTTAACCCAGCCAAGGGTTGGGGGAGTGTAGGGCACATTCTTTCTCCAGGAGGCCAAGAAGATGGCCAGCAAAGGTCAGGCCACCCTCTTGCTTCCTCCTCTGAACCAGGAGCCCGAAGAAGTAGATTCTAGTCTATTAACTTTGCTGAGGATCATGGACAAGTCACTTCCTCTGGGCTTAATGTAGTCAGGGGATCAAAAGATTTAGAACAAGAAGGGGCACCCAATCCAACACCCTCATTTTACAGATGAGGGAACTGAAGCCAGGGGGCAAAGGGGAAGAGAGTACTTGTCTAAAGTCACCCAGAGAATCAATGACAGAACCTGGGAGTCTTGTGCTTGGGTTCACTGTGGGTAGAGGATGTGTTTTGGATTCCTTGGGGACCAATGGTTTCTCACTCTGAATCAAAGCCAAGAGAGTGGACCTGGCATCTCCCCAGCGCCTGGGAAGGGAACCAACTCCCAGGGGCATTCCACGCTCTGGTTGGGTGGGAAGGGCAGCTTTCTCCATTAGGGATCAGCCTGTGGTGGCCCATATTGCAGATGGAGAAAGTAAGGCCCACTGGTTAAGTACCAAGCTTCATGAAAGACATGCAAACCATCAAGTCTCTCCAGCCTTACTAAAGGGAGCCTTCACATCTGTCTCGTGGACATGGACCAAACTTCTGCTGGCCTGTGGCTGCTGGGCTTACGGGAGCCTCTGACCTTGCTTTGTGCTTCTCCCCCTCTGCTGCCTACATCTTTTCAGCCTCAACTAGGGGTGGACCGTATGGGAGGTGAGAAATTGGGTGGGGCAGGTTCTGAGGAGGGAGGGAAGGAGAAGAGCAGGCTGCTGACCAGCCTTTAGTGGATCAGGGAGGGAAAGAAGGAGAAAATGCTTCCCTTAGCCTTCCTTTCCCCAAGGCAGCTCCACTTCACCTCCCATGGCCTCCTTCTTATCTGGCCATCCGTCCAATGGATCCTCAGCTTTCTCCCATTCCCAACCATGCTCAGTCCCCCACCTTCATCTCTCAAAGACTCTGATTCTAGATGTCTTAAGACCTTCAACTAGTTCTTTAGCCCCCCAAGACCCAGCCTCTCTCTGGTATCTTTCGGCAGAGCCATGGGGGGCCAACACACATCTGCCACCTCCACGGAATCGAGTTTCCTTCACGAAGCCTCAGCTGAAAGCCTTGGAGTGGGCCTTTGAGCAAAGTCCCTACCCAGACCAGGGCACCCGGCGACACCTGGCTGGGCTTCTCCTCCTGCCTGAGGCCCGAGTCCAGGTGAGCATCTGTCTGACCCCAGCCCAGCGGGCTCCACCTGAGCTCATCTTTGCGTGGCCCCTTCTGCATGAAACACTGACTCCTAATGTAGGGCAGGGTCTGCTGCCCCTTCTAAGAGAGGGAAAAGGGGGCCTCTGCTGTTCTTTGTGACCCTTTCACACCCCAAATGGGAAGGAGATTCTCATTATAAGAACTTAATCAGTACTGCTCAAGTCAAAGGCCTCAAGTTGGACTCAAGGGTTAGAATATCAGAGCAGCAAGGAATCAGAGAATATGGAATGTTGGATCTGGGGAGAGACCTTTTAGATGGAGCTCCGGATTTAGAGGCAGAAAGACCTGAGTTTGAAGCCCGCCTCAGGCACTTACTAGTTAGGTTACTTTGGGCAATTTGCCTAACCTCTCTGTGCCTTGGCTTCATCTATAAAATGAGGGAGTTGCTCTTAATAGCCACCAAGGTTTCAGCCTAGGGTCCTGTGATCCTATCGAATATCAGAGATATTAATCTTTCACACGTAGCCCCCAGGTCTCAGATCTTAGAACACAGAATATCAGATCTGGGTGGGACCATAGGATATAGAATGTTGGAGCTGGAAGGGTCTTAGAATATCAGAGCCATGAAGGGCTTTAGGATATCAGAGCTAGGGGGGCCCTTAGAGTCTAGAAGATCAGAGCTGGGAGGACCCTTAGGAGAAAATGTCAGAGCTAGGGGGGCTCTTAGAGTCTAGAAGGTCAGAGCTGGGAGGGCCCTCAGAATACAGCATGTCAGAGCTGAGAGGAACCTTAGAATACAAAATGCTAGATCTCTGAGATTTTAGAGAATACTAGTAGTACCAGAAGGGAAAAGGACCTAAGATGTTTCTCTTTTTTCCAGTGGGGAATTAGAGAATGGGAATGGGGGTGGGCAGCTTGCTGATGGCCTTGCGGACAGTAAGTGGCAGAAGCAGGCTCAGATCTGGTTTTGTGACCCCCTCTGGGTCTTGGCGGACACTAAATCTAGTGTTCCATCTAAGTCTCTCCCCAGATCGGACTTACCATCCAGGTCTTCCTCAGGGGAGAGCTGATATCCCAGAGCCCTTGTCTCAGGTTATGTCAGGAGCCCATCAATGTGCCTTTGGGGGGAAGGGATGATATGAGCATCTTATCTCCCTGATACAAACTTTCTTCCTCCAACGTCCCCTTCTTCCCCAGGTGTGGTTCAAGAACCGGAGAGCTAAGCTCCGCCGGGGGCGGCGGCTTCAGCAGCTTGAGGAGCAGAGATCAATGGCCCTGGATGGGGCCAAAGTGGCACCATGCCAAGGTCCAGAGTTTCCACCCACTGCTTCTAGGACCAGTCCCCAAACTCCTGTCCCAGAGCCATACCAGCTCTGCCAGAGGCATGAAAGCCAGATTCGGGGCTGTCAGAGGCCTCTGGGCTCTCCATGGAATGTAGGCTGGCGCATGCCCTGGGCATGCCAGGCCCTGGCATGGATAGTGACTCCCAGATGGGGGGCCATTCCTTCCCATTGGCTCTGCTCACCCCCTGCCCAGTGTTGGCCTGGCCTTCCTGCTTCCTATCCTCCACTCTATAGACTAGCTATGGGTCTGACACCCACCGACCTGACTAACCATCCAATCAACAGGTATTTACTATATCCCCCCTTCATGCCTAGGTCTGTGCTCAGTGACATGGTGGGCTAAATAAGAGACAGGAAGCCAGCAGCCTGCCTTAAGAGATTTCCCAGTGACTGGGGAGTTAAGACTCATACACGAGAATACCTCCTCCTGTAGATTTAAGGGCAAAGACTGTTTTGTTTTTTTGTATTGTTGTAGATCACGTTACATGGCTCTGGGTGGGCACTTCATGAATGTTTGAGTTGGAGTCCAGGTGCTGGGGAGGGCAGCCATTTAGTTTGAGCTATCCACAGCCTTTGAGGCTAACTTGTCCAACCCCCACCATCCTGAGAACAACCAAAGCCTTTACGTGCTGCAGTTTTCATGGTTCACTGCAATGTCTTCAAATGACATATTTGGGAGAGTTAAGGGGAGGGAAGGAGCCAACAAGAGCTGAAGCTTGGAAATGGAGGGTGGAAGTGATCTGTCAGGGGCTCTGGTATTCAAGGACCTTCCCTCTACTGTTCCCTCCTCTCCTTACTCTTCCTGCTACCATACCGCCCTCCAACCCGCCCCCCCGCCCCAAGACTCCCACAGCAGTGGGATGAAATCGCTGATCTGTGGCTCCCTGGAAAGGGGCAGGCCATGCTAAGGTAGCCTAGAGGCACTTAGAAAGATGCTGGCTTGGGGGTCAGGAAGACCTCAGTTGGAAGCCTGCCTCAGACCCATTACCAGTGTGCCCATGGACAGGTGGCTGCTTAACCTTGGTCTGCCTCAGCTTTCTCAGCAATAGAATGGAGATAATAAACACTACACCAAAGGGATGTTGTGAGGCTCAAATGAAATAACAGATGGAAAATGCTTTGTAAACTCTAAAGAATTATATAAATATTCTTGTTCTTTGTGGTTGTTATCTACACTCACCCCTTCGTGTACTCTAAAACCCCATTGCTGTTTTCCCCTTTGTGCTGGCAAATAATAGGTGCTTAATAGATGCTTGCTTGCTTAGGATCTGTGTTCTGGCTAGAGCTGGGGTCAGGAAAGGGTGCCGGTGGTCACATTCAGACTGACATTGCTGAAGAAGCCACCTGCTCTCCCCAGCTGCATCTCAGCCAAACCAGAAGGCCGGCTCCTGCTTAGCCAGGATTTCAGAGGGGGTTCTGCTGTTGGAGACCTTGGGAATCTGCCCCTACGGGAGAGAGATTCCTTTGAAGGCCCATTCAGTCTACTTTCCCCTACTAGCCCAAGTTCAGCCTGAGGTGGGGAGGTCAGGGGTCAAGAAAGAGTAGGCCCAAGGGCCATTGACCTTTGGAACCTGCTGAGCTGAGAAACTGGAAGCTGGACTTGGGAGTTTATTCAAGGTCCGAGACTTGGAAGTCTAGCCACTGTTCTGGGGAGGTCAGGGGAATTAGAGATAGGCTGAAGAACTGTATCAATTCTAGCCTCCCTTGGTCCCTAATTCTGCATGAACACACCTCTCCCTCAGCCCCCTCCAACCCTAGCCCCCAGCTTCTGCCTTGCTGGTTAGGGTCCACAGTCCTGTGGGTGTGTGGGTCCCAGGCTGTAAGCCTAGGGGCACTGGGGGATGGAGGGGGTGGGGAGATCACAGGGTGAAGGCTTCTAGCTTGTTCCCAAATCTCTGGACCATGTTGTTCCTGTGCCCACCTTCACTGGGCCTGAGGCTGACCTTGTAGAACCTGAAACTGTGGGTGTTGTAAAGGACCTAAAAATATAAGACATAGAATATTAGTGCTGAGAGGCATGCTGGGGCATAGACTGTCCAAGCTGGGAAGATCCTAAGGACACTGGACACAAAGTGTCAGGGCTGGAAGGGTCCTGAGAACCCCAAATGGAGTCAGAAGGGGCCTTAGTACATATGTCGAAACTGGGAAGGTCACTCCCTTAGGCAAATCACTGGCCTTCAATTCTCTCACCTATAAAATGAATAAATGACCTTCAATGGTCTCTCTCTAATCCCTGTCTAGCATTTTATGATCCTTCATTGTACAAATAGTAAAACAGAGAGAATGGAAATGATTTCTAGGCTTGCAGACTTAGGGCTAGCAGGGTCCTTGGAGACCACTGAATTCATCACCTCCCCTGTCCCATTTTACAGGTGAGGAAACAAAGAAGGGGCAGAGATGAGATTCAAATCCAGGCCCTGTGACTCCGAGGCCACACATCCAGTCAGTGTAGGGCAGGCCTTCTTCACCTTTTGGGGGTCCTGGAGCCTCTTGACAAGCAGTCTGGTGAAGCCTGTAGACCCCTTCTTAGAATCATGTTTTTAAATGCATAAAGTCAAATGTGTAGGGTTACAAAGGGAACCAATTATATTGAAATATAGTCCTTAAAATAATAATTAAAAAAACCAAGGCGAGAGTGGGGAAGGAAGAAAAAAAAAGAAATTTACAGGATAACTTTGTTGATATTTAAAAGGAATAGCAAGTTGTACATAGATTTACAGTTTCAGGTGCAATTTTTTTTATTATACTATATTGTGGAAATGCTTATTTTATTCCATAAATTAAAATATGAAATAAATTTTAAAAAACACAAGTCCACGCACCCAGATTAAGAACCCCTGGTCTTGAACTACGACAAAAAGCCAGGTCTCCTTACTTTTAGTCCCAGTCTCTATCAATGAGTCATCACAAGAATTTTTAGAGTGCCTACTATGAGTCAGGCACTGTGTCAGGTTCTGAGGATATCCTCTTATCCTCAGGGAGCTTCTGGTCTGCTCTGTTAAGGGGTGATCAATGTGGACATAAATCAGCATAATACAAGGCTGAAGGCAAGGTGGGGGGGGCAAAGGAGAGGCTTCTGGGAGGAAATGCTTAGTTTCATCCAGGGATGTTGGCCTTCATTTGCTCTGAACTAACCTGGAGCCCCTGGGAAGAGGGGAAAGGGCTGCTGGTGAACTTGGAGATGGGAAGAGGAAAGATGATGACAGCATGGGAGAGGGGGTGTCTCTTCCTTTCCTTCTTCCCTCCAGAGGGATTGCTTAGCTTTCTTTCAGCTCTAAAATGTCCCTTTGTGCCAGAAAATAGAAGGCACTTCAGAGAAACTTGCTTGCTTAGGTGGTACAGTGGTTAGATCTTGGAGTAAGCGAGTTGTTGTTTTTCAGTCATTTTGGTCACGTCTGATTTTCCGTGACCCCATTTGGAGTTTTCTTGGCAAAGATATCAGAGCAGTTTGCCAATTCCTTCTCCAGCTCATTTTACGGATGAGGAAATGGAGGCAAACATGGAGGCAAGTCCTTTAACCTAGGGTCTCATAGCTAGGAAGTGTCTGAGGTCACATTTGAATTCAGGAAGATGAGTCTTCCCGACTTCAGGGGCCACCTAGCTGCCACCTAGCTTCCTCAAGGGAATGAGGATAATAACAAGTTCAAATCCAGCCTCAGTCACTAACTAGCTATGTGGCCGTCAGCAAGTCATTTAACCCCTATCTGCTTGAGGTCCTCAACAATAAAATTGGAAGGATAATAGCACCTACCTCCCAGGGGCTTTGTCAGGATCAAAGTAGATAACATCTGTCAAATGCCTAGTACAGTGCTGGGCACATAGTAGTTGCTTAAGAAATGCTTGTTTCCTTCCTTCCTAGATTAAATTCCAGAGCCCTTTTCTTCCTATGTGGGTAGAAATACTAAGGGATCCTGGCTGGGAGGTGGGGGAGTGAGTAGGGAAGGTGCTGTGGGGTATAGAGGCAGCCTCCTGCTGGTGGAAGGTGAGCACTGGACTAGAATTCAGAAGCCCCGGCTTAGAATCTCAGCTGTGTCCCTCACTCTTTGTGTGACTTTAGGCAAATTCTTTTCCTTCACAGACTCACAGAACCCGAGATTTGGAAAGGGCCTCAGGGGCCATCTAGTCCAATCTTCCCATGAAGGGAATTCCCACTGTAACATACAGATGGTTATCCAACCTATAGACCTTTAAGGAAAAGAAGCTCACCCTCATCTCAGACCATCACATTTCTCTCATTCCATATTCTGTTTTCTGTCTCCTATAATGACAGGGTTTGACTAGCTGATTTCTAAGGTCCTGTCCAGCTCTGGTCACCCCAGCATTGTAGATATATGGTATGGGTATTATTACTGGACTACAGAGGGCACTGTTTGCCCAGTCTGGCCCAGAAGGAGCCTAGGAACCATCTCTGCTTGTGTAGAGAGAAAGGAGGAGGTTGCAAGGTCTCTAGGACCTCTCAGTGGTCAGAGTCTCCCTTGCAGCCTCTTCCTTCTTAAACAAGCAAGAACCAGAAGGTATGGCCTGGAGTTCAGCTCAGCCTAAGCTTCACTGCATCAGCATGGAGCTTGAGCCCTTCATATCTGTCTGGCTGGGGAAGGTGAGGACCTAGCTCTTGGACCTGACACAAAGGAGAAGGTGGGGTCACCATGTGCCTGGAGGCCAGAGCATTGCCCTATGCCTGGGGTTCTGCTTGCCCCTAGGTGACCCTGAATTGAGTCCCAAAGGCCTGCTTTGCTTTAGCTCTGAGCCCAGAGAGCAGAAGCATAAACAAGTGGAACCAGGCAGGTGGAGACATAGGTGTTCTCATATATTTGAGGTGTCAGGGCCTGCATCAGGGATTTGTGAAGGTTGGGGATGGGGAGGGGGTCGGTAAGGATAACTAGGAAATTGTGAGATGAGGCCCCTGTACCTCCTGGGTCACCTCCTCCAGGAAACCTGTCCAGAATGGCTCAGGTTAGACTGACCAGAATTCTACCTTCTTAGTTGCACATGGGCTCAAGGAATGTCAGAACTGGGAAAGCACTTAGAACACAGAATGTCAAGGCTGGGAGGGCCCTTAGAAAGTAGGATGTCAGAGCCGGGAGAGTCTTTAGAACACCGAATGTCAGGGCTGGGAGGCCCTCAGAACACAGGATGTCAGGGCTGGGAGGGCCCTCAGAACACAGGATGTCAGGGCTGGGAGGGCCCTCAGAACACAGGATGTCAGGGCTGGGAGGGCCCTCAGAGCACGGGATGTCAGGGCTGAGAGGGCCCTTAGAACATGGAATGTCAGGGCTTGGAAGAACCTCTTTGTGTGACAAATGGAAAAAACCAAGGCCCTCAGTGTAAGTGGTCTAATCGTAGCCTTTGATTCTATCCTGTGTTGCCTTATTCTTCAGTTGTTCTATTTGCGAAGCCCCACAACCTGAGAAGGAGGTCCAGGCATGAACCTTAAGCTCCTTTGTCCCTCAGGCAGTTCATATGTTCGGTGGATCCCGGACTTCTTAGTTCTTTGTACTTTGTCCCTGGGGGGGGGGGGGGGCACTAGTGAGGGCACTGTTTGTGCTGGCTAGCCCACCTCAAGGAAGTGTGTGTGGGGAATGGCTGGGTTTGTCTGTCTCTCTGTTAATAGGTGTGTCTCTGTATGTCTTTGTGTTTCACTCCATGTTTGTGTCTCTCTGTGCCCAGTGTATGAGTTGTGCACATGTCTGGTGTGTGTGTCTCAGTACATCTGTTGTGTTTCTGTGTCTGCTGTACATCTGGTGTGTGTGTCTGTGTCTGAGCACACAGCCAATTGCTGCTGATGCCAGTATCTCTCTCCTCTCTCCCTCAGTCGTCTCACTTTTCTCTCTTTTTGTGTCCTCTCTCCCTCTTTTTCCTCTCCCCTCTCTCTTCTCTTCCTCTCTCCTTTTTCCATTTCTCTTTTCTTCCTTTCTCTCTCCCCTCTCTCTTTTCTCCCTCTTTTCTCCTTGTCTTCTCTTATTCTCCCTTTTCACTCATCTCCTATTCTTTCTTGCTCTATCCTCTCTCCCTCTGTTCCTTCCTCTCCCCTTTATCCCTCTCTTCTGTTCTCTCTCCCTATCTTTTCTCTCCCCTCTCTCCTTTTTTCCTTTCTCTTCTCCAGTTTTCTCTCCCCTCTCCCTCTCCCCTCTTTCTCTTCTCTTTCCCTTTATTCTTTCCTCCTCCTCTTCTTTCACCCCCCCCTCCCCGCTCTCTCATATCAACTTCTGTCCTCTCTTCTGTCCCCCCCGCCCCCGCTCTCTTCTCTCTCTTTTCCTCCTCTCTCCCACCCGCGCTCTCTCTCTTTCTCCTTTGCTTGGGGCGGCTCCGCTCCTGGGGCCCCGGGGCGCCGGGGGCGGAGCCGGAGCTGGCCTGAGCCGGCCCCTCCTCCTCTTCTTTCTCCTCCTCTTAACCGCTCCCCATCCTGCTTAAAAGTCCAGATGCCGCCTGGGCGCCTCCAGATGCTCCCTGGGCTGTCAACTACCCAGTTCGGAGACCCCTTGGTGTGGCGCCGCCTGGCCCCGGAGAGCAGGTGAGCGCCCGCCCAGTGCCGCCTCACTCAGGCTGAACTCCTGGGGCCTCCTTCCCCGGGCGGTTCTGAGAGACTGGCGGAGTGAGGGAAGGAAGGTTTACACTATCTCTCTCTGTCCCAACAGGTGGGTCAAAAAGATTGAACTCCTTAGTCCGGAGTGGGGTGAAAAACAGCAAGGTAGGGAATGGGGGAAGGAGGAGCTCCCTTGGCCCCCCTCCCAGACTTGGCCGTGTCCCCAAGTGTCAGCAGGTGTCTCCTTAGAGGACTTCAGCCCCAAGCACTGTCTTCATTTTCCAAGAGTGGGATGGATTTGGGCTAGAGGGAGGGGAAGGACTTCTTTCCACTTTTCGGATGGGAACCCTGAGGTCCTGGCTCCTAAGCTGGAGATGGAAATGCTGGTAAACACTAGGATGGGAAAGAGGACTGTCTTTCTGGTTAGCCTTGTGACCTTTGCTTCTACTGAACTTGGCTTAGAAGGGTTCCCCTGGGGATGCAGGGGGATGAGTCCTGGGCTGGCAATATGATTCAGTATGTGACCCCAGGTAAGTCCTTCCTTGGTCCTGGCCTCAGTTTCCTTATCTGTAAAGCGAATGGCTCATATGAAGTGATCTCTGAGGTCCATTCTTGCTCTGCCTTCCTAAGGGCACTTCTTACTCTCACATTGTGTTTTTAGTTATGTCTCTTGGGTTTTAAGATACCCAAGGAGAGTGTGTGTCCTCTCCGCAGTATGCTCCTCTTTGTCAAGCTCAGGAAGCCCCCCCCCAAAGTGTGTATGTAGGCTGCTGGGCTGATCCCTCTAAACCTGCTGGCTCTCAGTGACCCAGGCTCCAAGCCAAACAATTCTACGAGGGTAGAGAGTATGAACCACGTTTGACAGATGAAGAAAACGGGGCACACAGAAGTCAAGGGATTTAGAATCACAAGATTTTGAAGCTGGGAGGGATCTTGTCTAACTGCTTCATTTCACAGATAGAGTAACAAGACCAGGGAAGTTAAAAGAGTTGTCCAGAGTCTCTGGGTGGCACGTGGCAGAGTGAAGGGTGTGTGTGGGGTGGCTCTACTCCAGTGTTTGGACTCTAGATCCAGGGATCTTTCCATTATACCATGCTGGTCCTCTACGGGCCCTCTCAGGTCTGAGATCTTGGGTTCTAAGGGTATCTCCTACTCCTATGTTCTAAGGGTCCTCTTAGCTCTAACCTCCCATGTTCTTAGAGCACCCCCACAGCTCTGACCTCCCGTGATCTACGAGCTCCTCCAGCTTTAACATCCCACATTCTTTTTTTATTAATTAATTTGTTTTTAGTTTTCAACATTCATTTCCACAAGACTTTGAGTTCTACATTTTCTCCCCATTTCTCTCCTCTCCCACTCCAAGATGGCATGTATTCTTATTACCCCTATCCCCAGTCTGCCTTCCCTTCTATCACCCCACTCCTCCCCACCCCTTATCCCCTTCCCCTTTACTTTCTTGTAGGGCAAGATAGGTTTCTATACCCCATTACCTGTATATCTTATTTCCCAGTTGCATGTAAAAACAATGTTTAACATTTCTTTTTAAAACTTGGAGTTCCAAATTCTTTCCCTTCTTCCCTCCCTACCCACCCTCATTGTAAAGGCAAGCAATTCAATATAGGTTATACATGTATCATTATGCAAAACACTTCCGTAATAGTCATGTCATGAAAGACTAACTATATTTCCCTCCATCCTATCCCTCCTCACGTGACCCTGTCCCTTTTCAAAAGTGTTTGCTTCTGACTACCCCCTCTCCCAATCTGCCCTCCCTTCTATCATCCCCACCCTTATCCCCTTCCCTGCTACTTTCCCGAAGGGTAACATCCCATGTTCTAAGAGCCTTCCTGGCTCTCCCATCTTATATCTAAGGGCATCCCATGCTCTGTCGTTCTAACAGGATCTGAGTATTTCTAAGTCTTTTGGCACCCAGCCCCTTCTTCTTTGTCCTCTGGCTGTCTCTTTGTCCCTCTCTCTTCTACCCCTGAAGAATAACCATAGGAAGTGAAGATGTGAGGGTGCCTGGGGATCCCCATCTCCATCCCTGATTTCCGATGAGGTGTGTATGTGTGTGTGTGTGTGTGTGTGTATGTGTGTAGTTTCAGTTCACATTATTATCTATCTAAGAGCCTGGTTTAGACTTGTAGGCTATTTTCTGAGCCTGCCTCTATTTTTTTAATGTTACCTGCTGCCTCTCCCTGCCTCCCCTCTTCTCATCCAATCCCAGGGCACCACTCTCAGAGAATGGTCAGGAATCCTACTCTGGTCCTCCCCCTAGACAAAATGGACCTCAGGAATTGTCGAGGGGTGGAGATTATCTGGAGAACACTTTGCTTTCCCCACGAGGAAGCAGTTAGCCCCCTGGTTAAGGGGGCTCAATCAGGGGCAGCTTTTGGACAGGGAGCTACTAAAAAAGATGAGTGGATTGTCACTAGGTCAGGTCTAGGTTTTGAGGGGCTCACAGTGCTGGCTTGGGGTTACAAGCTAGGCATTAATGCTTCTGGCACTAACTCACTTTGGGGAAGGCTCTTCTCTGCCTCAGGCTCGCCATCTGTAAAATAAAGGGGTTGGACTAGAGGGTCTCTAAGGCCCCTCACATCTGCTTTTTTATAACATCTGATTTGCTCCCTATGTCTGGGACTTCTTTTTTCTGAGTCTCTATTTCCTCCTCTTTAAAATGCCGAGGGTAAGACAAAGACTGCTCCTGGGGCCCAGGGAGGTCCCATCCCTACCCTGTTTGCTTCTCAGATTGAGATGAGCTAACAGATTGATCTCCCACTTGGAGCAGAAAGAGGGTCACAGAGGAGGAAAGGAAGATTTCCTGGAGGACTAGAGGAAGGTCTCTTTGGCAGGGACTTCAGAATATAGAAGGTCAGAGCTTAGAACCCAGGATGTCAGACCTGGGAGGGCTCTCAGGACATAAAATGTCAGAGTTGGGAAGGCCCTCGGAACACAAGCGTCAGAGCTGGGAGGGTCCTTAGAACAGAGAATATCAAAGTCAGGAAGGTCCTTAGAACATAGAGTGTCAGATCCGAGGGTGGGGCTAGGAGTCTTAGAATACAAGAGAACAGAATGTCAGTGCTAATAATGACCTTTGAACTTATGACATGGAATATGAGAAATAGAAAGGACCTAAGAGTTCTAGTAAATCCAAATCCTTCATTTTACCGGTGAGGAAACTGAGGCCTAGGATGGGGGATGGGAGAAGTGACTTCCTGAAGGTCATGTAGAAAGTCAGTGGCTAAGCCAGCATGAGAAACCAGGTCCTCTGTTCCTAGTCCAGAGTTCCTTCCAGAATACCACCTTTCCTGGCTGTGTTCACTTGAACACGGGTGGTATCCCAAAGCTCCTTATTTAGGGGCAGGTGTCCAGACAGGACTTCACAAATATTTATTGCCTTGGAGGGAGGGTCACTCTTCATCTTAGGATGGACCATTCCTTTTTTCTCAGGAGCTGGGAGACTCAGGTATAAATACTTCCTGTGGCACGTTTTTTGTGGGACCATGGGGAAGTCCTTTTACCTCTCTGGGCCTCAGGTTCCTCATCTGTAACACGAGGATAATAATTTGTGCTGTTTGGCTCCTATGGCTGTTGGAGGGAAAGCCCCTTTTTGCAATCCTTAAAAAGTACTATATAAATGTGTTGTTTTTATGTAAAGTGCATTGTAAATCTTAATGTGTTATATAACTGTTAGCTATTAAAACAATGCTGGGGACATTATCTCCATTAGCCTTCCCTGTGAGAGTGTACTTTTTTTGTTGTCCATTAGGATACATCTTCAGTATTTCATTTCTACTTTTCGTAGGGAATTTTAGTACCAGGCCTCACACAGGATAGGCACGTGATGATTTCTTGAACTGAACTGAATTTCCCATCAACCTTCATTCTTTGAACACTCTTTGCTCATTTGTAAACTTGTGATAAAAATATCTTCTTTGGCTTATCATAGGCTCCCTATCCACCACCTCCACAAAAGAGAACAATTGTACTAGCTACAACAACAAACTAGAGCTGCCGTTTCCAAAGCGTTTTAGAGCTTGCAAGGGGTTTTACATACTGGAGTCAGGAAGACCTGAGTGTTGACTGCTTCAGCCCCTTCCTACCCGTGTGACCCTGAGCAAGTCAGCTAACCCCTGTTTGCTTCAGCTTCCTCATCTATAAAATGGGGATGATAAGAGTAGCGCCTGCCTCCCAGGATTGTTTCCAAGATCCAATGAGATCGTATTAGTAAAGCATTGTAAGGGCTAGATGAATGGTAGCCATTATTATCTCACTGGATCTTCTCAGCAACCCTGGGAAGTAGGTGCTATTACCATACCCATTTTACAGATGAGTGTAGTGCTTTCTCATATCTCTTCTCTGGGGCCGGGTCCCAGGTGTGGGATATGGCAGATAATGTCAGATTTTCAATATCTCGATTAGTTTTGTTGAATTGATTTCCCAAGGGACGGCTCTCTAGGGAAAGGGGGAGAGAGCGACAGACTGGGCAATATAGGTGATGTAAACACGAAAGGCGGAAAGAATACCTGCCCTGTTTATCTTGCAGGGCTATGGTGGGTGGAGAGTGTTGGTCCAAGGAATTCCCTGATCAATTTGATAAGCTTGGGATGGAGGGACTGGGAGCCTTTTGGAACTTTGGAAAGTGTAGCAGGCATGTGAGGGGTTGTTTTTGTTAGGCATAAGAAAAGTACTTTTTGATATATGTGTGTATGTGTGGTAGTGGCTGGGGAGGGGTTGTTTGGGGAGAGCAGAAAGGGAACAGATTAATTCTGACTTCTTGATTTTGCCAGGGTACCAGCCTTGGTGGCATACCACCTTGTTCACCAGCCATCTTTCTTCCCACCTATGTCTGTGCTTGTTCAGGGGCAAGGAGAACTTGGCTGTGAGAGTGGTGTGCTAAACAGGGGGCAGGGAGGGGGAGGACGGATTGTTCGGATCATTCAGTCAGCAAGCATTTATTAAGTATCTGTGTTGTGCCAGACACTGTGCTAGGCACTGGATCCCTACCTTCAAGGTGCTCTCACAGTATCTGGAGGGGGCGGGGTGCAGAGGAGTTCATCTGTACATACATATATATATATATATATACATATATATATATATTATATATACGCACACATACATACATCTACATATATATTTAAATGATTCCTTTCTTTTTAGCATTCTTTTCTTTTTAAATTTTGAGTTGCAAATTTTCTCCCTTTTCACCCTTCTCCCACCCACTGAGAAGGCAAGCAATATATCAATTACACATGTGAAATCAAATCAGACAAAACAAATTTCCATACTGGCCACATTTTAAAAAAAAACAAGAAAAAGAAAGTGAGAAAAGTATACTTTAGTTTGCCTTCAGAGTTCTTCGGTTCTCTCTCTGGAAGCGGATAGCATTTTTTTTCATCATGAGTGCTTTGGAATTGTCAGGTATTATTACACTGGTCAGAGTAGCCAAGTCTTTCACAGTGGATCATCACTACAACATTACTGTTACTGTAGACAATGATCACCTGGTTCTTCTTACTTTACTTTGTATCAGTTCATAGAGATATTGCCATATTTTTCTGAAACTACTGTCTTTGTTATTTCTTTGTTGTTGTTTTTTTTTTTTTTTTTTGGAATGGGGAAGGCAGGGCAACTGGGGTTAAGCAACTTGCCCAAGGTCACACAGCTAGTAAGTGTGTCAAGTGTCTGAGGTTGAATTTGAACTCAGGTCCTCCTGACTCCAGGGCTGGTGCTCTACTCACTGCGCCACCTAGCTGCCCCCTCTGTCGTTTCTTATAGCAAAATAATATGCCATCACAATTATATACCATAACTTGTTCAGCCATTCCCCCAATTGATGGACATCCCTTCGGTTTCCAATTCTTAGTCATCACAAAAAGAGCTGCTAAAATATTTTCGTACATATAGGTCCTTTTCCTTTTTATTTGATCTTTTTGGGATACAGACCTAGTAGCGGTATTGCTGGGTCAAAGGATATACAGAGTTTTATATCCCCTTGGGCATAGTTCCAAATTGTTCTGCACAATGGTTGGGCCAGTTCACTACACCAACAGTTCATTAGTGTATCTATTTTCCCCTCATCTTCTCCAGCATTTATCATTTCTGATAGACGTGAGGTCATACCTCAGCGTTTTTTTTTTTTTTTGCCTTTCTCTAGTCAATTAGTGATTTAGAGAATTTTTTCATATTGCTATAGACAGCTTTGATTTCTTCTTCTGAACACCTCCTGTTCGTATCCTTTGACCATTTATTAAATGGAGAAGGGCTCTTATTTTTATAAATTTGACTTAGTTCTATATACCCAGTATATATTTTAGAAATGAAACCTTTATCAGACAAACTTGCTGTAAAAATTTTCCAGATTACTTCATTGTCTATGGTACCTTCTAGAAAAATGTAGTTTCCCTGATCATCTCTTTTAATTAGCCTTATTTTGTTTTTGCTTTGTTTGAGATCATAATTGCTATCTCTGCCTTTTTTTTTTAATTTCAGCTGAAGCATTTTAGATTCCACTCCAGCCCTTTGTTCAATTCTGTGCATGTCTTTCTGTTTCAAGCGTGTCTCTTGTAAACAATAGATTGTGGGATTCAGGTTTCTACTTTGTTCTGCTTCCTTTTTATGGGTGAGCTCATTCCATTCACATTCACAGTTATGATTACAAACTATGTCTTTGCTTTTATCCCCTTTTCTTCTGTCTCTTTTCTCTTTTTATCCTGTCCCTCCTCAAAAGTCTATTTTGCCTCTCTAACCACTGCCTCCCTTAATCTACCCTCCCTTTTATCATCGCTAGTACCTTTCTATTATCCCTTTCCCATCCTGGTTCCCTGTTGAGTAAGTTAGATTTCTATACACAACTGAGTGTGTATATATATATATATATATATATATATATATATATATATATATAGTCTTCTTTCTTTCAACTAATTCCAATGAGAGTGAGATTCAAGCATGTTCCCCCTCCCCCCCACTGTAAAAAAACTCTTCCTTGAATGCCTCTTTTTAAAATTTTTATTTATTTATTTTTAGTTTACAACATTCAGTTCCACAAACTTTTGAGTTCCACTTTTTTTTTTTAATGTGAGAAAATATCCCATTTTCTATGGGAAGAGTTTTTAAAGATATCCTGCAAAGGATTCAAGATATGTCTATTATGGGCTTGTTGTGTACAAGGTAATGGTTAGGTGCTGGGATACAAAGAAACAAAATGTGGCCTACCCTCAAGGAGCTCATAATCTTTTGAGGGAATAGAACAAGAAAGAAGCAACTTAGTAAATACAAATTACATACAAATGGATACAAAGTTCAATCAAGAGGGACAAAGGGCTAGTGACTGGGGGGGATGAGGAAAGGTATCTTGTAGGAGGTGACCCTTGAACTGTGCTCAAAGGAGGCAGGTGAGGTAGAGGTGAGGAGGAGATGAATTCCAGATTCTCTGTAGTCTGTGTGGCTTTGGACCTGTTAGTGTTGCAGCTGAATCCTCCTCATTCAAAGTCTTCCAGAGGAGACTGGATGACTATTTGCAGGGTATATTGTAAGGTATGGGTTGAACCGTTGAGGTCCTTTCAAACTAAGGAAATACGGATGTGAATGTGCCTGAGTGTATACATATGTGATGTACTTAAACAGATTTAAGCTCTCTCTATTCCAGTGAAACTGGCTTATGTGAATTTCCTTATATGTGACATTCATTTTCCACCTCTAGCTAGCCTGTTCCCTATGCCTGGAATATTATCTCTCCTCACCTCTGCTTTTTGGAGCTAAAGCTACACTGAGACTTTGGGGACACCCTGTATTTTGGGTTTACTTACCTATGTTCACATTGTTTCTGCCAGTAGAATTTAAGCTCCTTGAGGGCAGGGACTGTTGAATGTTTATTTTTGTATCCCTAGTGCTTAGCACAGGATAGGCTAGGGAGAGAGACAGAAACTGTGATTTCACTGATATAGAGAACTCTCTGATGGGGAAATTGTCTCTACCAATTCAGATAGGCACCTTCTGTGTAACTTATAACCTTGGAGACATAATAAATGTTTATTGAATTGAAGCTCTCTCCTTGTGGCTGCTTGCCCAAGGTACGCAGATGGAGGTTTGGGATTCTCCTTTCCTGATGTCAGAAGGACAGCTTCAGGTAGAAACAGAGGGTGGCAAGGTTCCATTGTATCCAGCCAGCATGTGTTTACTATGTACCTAACCCAGTGCCCTGCCTGGATAAAAACGAAGTGGGATTTTTCCTTCCTGTCCTCAAGGGCCTTACATTCAACTGGACAAGCCTCAAATACAAGAACCAGTCAAGCGAGTAAAGAATGAGGGCTAACAGAGATTACAAGTGGGATCATAAGCGAGTGCACTAGGAGCTTGGTGGAGGAGAGGAGAGATCACTGGAGGTAAGTGGTAGGGGAGTACTTCATGGACAAGGTGGGGAAGCTGTGGCCTCAAGGCCACATGTGGCCCTCTAAGTCCTCAAGTGCAGCCCTTTGACTGAATCCAAACTTCACAGAACAAATCCCCTCAATAAAAAGATTTGTTCTGTAAAACCTGGACTCAGTCAAAAGGCTGCACTTGAGGACCTAGAGAGCCATGTGTGGCCTCAAGGCCGCAGGTTCCCCACCCCTGGGTAAGATTTGGAGCAGCTGACGGGAGGACAAAGGGCCTGCCACATAAGTGATGTAAAAGCAAATGTGTGAGATATAATGTTGGGGTCTTGGTGAGAGGGGCTGTGTGCCCATCCCTCACCGTCTAGTCTCCACGCCCTCCCCAGGGTAGCAGTTCTCCAAACTTAAAGTCTGGGAGAAGACAGATTAAGGTGGGAAGGGGAAATCATCTGCATCAATCCTTAGATGGGATGAGTGGGAGGTGTGTCGGTGGGCCATTGGTTCCCTCAAGTGGGATGTAACACTATCACACATGGTGACCTGAGCCAGTGAATTAGGTATCTGAGTCATGGAGTCAATGGAGAACCAATAGGGGAAGAAACACATCTTTCTAAATGTTAGCTTCTGGGACAGATCCCCCCATTGTTCCATCTACGTAGCCCTGTCTTTCTTCTTCCACCAAGCTCTAAGGGCTGAGGTTTTAGTAGATTTTTAGGGGTAATTCAACCTAGTCCAGGCATCATGGTAGAGAGTCAAAGAGACTCTGGAGTTGGAGTTAAAAGATATCTCCTCTGCCGCTTTCTGTCTGTAGGAGCTTGGGCAGTTGGTGTCCCAGCTCTGGGCCTCAGTTTCTTCATCTGTAAAATGAAAGGATTGGGCTTGATAATCACAGATATACCTTCTGGCTCTACATTCTCTGGTGCTATATAGAATCCCTTTCTGGATCTTCCCCACCTATCCCTGGTTGAAGCCACCATTGCCGCCACATTCCAGAGAATACACAAGAGGGGTAAAGCCTTAGCCTTGGGCAAATCATTTAACTGCCTTTGGTGTCAGCTTCCTCATTTGTCAAGTCAGGGCTGGTCTCTGAGGTCTCAGCTCTAGGCCTATGATACTGGCCTTCTAGAACTCCATGATGTTTCCCAGTATCTGCATATGTGGGCCATTTACACACATACACATGTCACAGATGTCACTCAGGTGTCATCTGAGCAAAAAGAGAGTTAACCACCTAGCCAGTAGGCTGGTGGTCCCATAGACCTGTTCCTAAGAACCCTTAGAACCCAAAATATCAGAGCTGAGAAGGACTCTAGAACAGTGGATGTCAGAACTGGGAGGACCCTTAGAATAGAGGATGTCAGAACTGGGAGGGCCCTAAGAACCCAGAAGGTCAGAGCTAGAAGGGCCCTTAGAACCCAGAATGTCAGAGCTGGGAGGGCCCTTAGAATAGAGGATGTCAGAGCTGGGAGAGCCCTTAGAACACAGGATGTCAGAGCTGGGAGGGCCCTTAGAACCCAGGATGTCAGAGCTGGGAGGAATTTTAGAACACAGAGTATCAGAGCTGGGATGGTTCTTAGAGGATATGGGATCCAGTCATTTTAAGGATAAGGTAACTATAGCTTAGCAAAGGGAGGCCATTTGCCCAAGGTCATGTAGGGTGTAATTCAGCCAATAGATAATTAATACTACTGGTCAGTGTACATGGTCAGTGCCATGCGAGTAGGACAGACAGAGTCGAGGAAATTCAGTGAAAGGAAAGAGATCTCTGCAGGCTGGTGAGACTTGACCTCCTGGAAGGATGGAGAGGATTCAGCCATGAGGGAGGAGAGACTTTTAGGAGGGGAGCCAAGGTATAGAAAAGGGGATGTCATATAAGGGATGGTGAGACCCATGGTGTCCCATGGTGGGAGATAAGTTGGGGAAGGCCTTGAATGCTAGGCAAAGGACACTGGGAGCTCTTGGTGGTTCTTGATTACTGAAGGAGCCATCAGAGCTAGGTTTTAAGAAGATAGATTTTGCAGTGTGTGCAGGTGGGATTGCAGGAAATAGACAGTTCCTAATGATCCAGGGTATGTTGCCTGAGTCTAGGCCCTGCAACCTTACCTTGCCTCTGGCCTTAGCCCTTCCTCTGGCCTTCTCAGGAGTCCTTGCAGCTTGGCTCATGTTTCTTCATTATCTTGGTGATGAGTGAGAACAGTGTAGCCTGTGGATGGAACTCTGCCTCCCCTTGCTCCCTGGTCCTTTCTCTCTCCTTGCTCCTGCTTCTTAGACTCCCCTCTGTCCCCAGAGGGATGTTCTCCCTGCCCCCTTTTGTCCCAGGTCCTAGCCAAGGCCCAAGGTTCTCTGGGATTATTCATGCAGAAGGGAGATCACCTGCTGAAAAGCCACTGTCTCACCAGCAGCTAACCCCAGCCCACCTTGCCCTGAGTTTCTTCTTCTGCAGTAATTCCTAATCTCCAGATAACAATAATTTGCTTTTATTTTTTTGTCTGTCTTAAAGAAAGTTTCATTGATGCCTTCTGGGTTTTTTTTATATCAGAGTCACTTCTGGAAATGCCACCCTCTTTCCCACTCCACCCCATACTGAACCTCCTCTGTAACAAAGAAAAATAGTTAAGACAAAACACCCAATTTCAGTGACTTCATCTGTATACCACATTCTGCCCTAGTATTCCCCTACCTTTCTGCTGAAAGGAAGGTGGTATATTTTATTATGTGTTCTGTAAGATCATAATTTGTTTTTTAGTCTATTTAGTGAGTCACTTTCCTTAAGCTTTTTGAGTAAATCCCAATTCGATTACCCACATTTTACAGCTCAGCTAATGGAAGCTCACAGGGGTTAAAATACCTTGTCAATGGCCACATAGCTAGTAAATCAGGATTCGAGCCCAGGTTTTCTGACTCTAAGTCAAGCACCCTTTTCACTAAACTAGACTACCTCTCCGATTTGGGCTGTGGACTTCACCTTATAATTACAAGCTGCCTAGCCTCCGGGTGACTCTGCCCTACTGTGGTCTTCTCGGTTACAGTTCAGACAAGAGCTTGGGCTCATAGGATCATGGATCTAACGCTGGAAGAAACTTCAGAAAACATCTAGTCCTGCTTCCTCATTTTATAGGTGAAGAAGCTAAATCCCAGAAAAGGCAAGTGACTTGGCTGAGATTATACAGGTTGTAAGCAACGGAGTTGAGATTTGAACCCAAGTCCTTTGACTTCAAATCCAGCCCCTTTCTTTACTGCAGCATATTGGCCCTCTGTTCCTATGCCTGGCTTCCTATGAGCCTGTGGGCTTAGTAGGTAATAATAAACCTTTGGGGAATTGATTTGGACTCAGCCCCAGGGCCTGGATTCAGATTCCAACTCTCCTATCTACTGTCTTTTTTTCTTTGGGCATGACTGACTACGCAAGGGGCCCAAGAGGCAAAAAAGGGCGAAAACCGCTATCTAAAGTCCCTCCAGCTCCTACTAGTTCTAAATCTTATGAATGGAATGGAATGAATTCTTTGCTTATATGAAGAGGCAGCTGGAAGGGCCCTTAGAACACAGGATGTCAGAGCTGGGAGGGCCCTTAGGACATAGAATGTCAGAGCTGGGAAGCTTTTTAGAACACAGAATATCAGAGATGGAAGGCCCTCAGAACCCAGAATGTCAGAGCCGAGAGATTCCTTAGAATACAGAATGTCAGAGCTGGGAGTGTCCTTAGAATACAAAATGTTAGAGCTGGAAGGATCCTACAGAACGTAGAATATCAGAGCTGGAAGATCCCTGGAAGACTTTTCAGATGAGGAGAAACGAGGCTTAAAGAAGGGAAGAGCCAAAGTCACACAAGATTATTGATCCCAGAATCTGAGATCCTTAGGTGCCTGGTATTGGGGTCAGTAATTTACATGTCATTCACTGATCCCAGCCCCCACGCCTTTCTCGGCTTCCTGAATAGCCTCTTTGTCTCAATGGAAGCCTGGAAAGCTCCAGAGGAGACATGGATGGAAAAATACTCCTACAGGCTGTTGGTGGGAAAGTCTCCAAGAAGATAGCAATAATAATGCTTGCCCTTCACTTTGAAGCTTCCATGAGGAGAGCCCTCACAGAATTTGAAAAGAGAGACAAAATGGATGTATTGAGTCTGCAGTTAAAATCTTAGAGGCACAGCTAAGCAATATACCAACAGAAAACAGAGCCAGACTAGTCTGTTTGCCTGGGTTACGACAGCCAGCCAAAGTGTCTGTAGCCTTTCAGGAGCAAAAGGCTGCTGGAGGCCACAACCCTGTAGCAGAAGAAGGTTTCTGAACCTGGGGTCTGTGAACTTGTGAGTAGTTAAAAGGAATTTTTTTTGATAGCTACAGTTCAAGACAATTAGTTTTCTTTATAATCCTATGCATTTAAAACAACAACAACAACAACGTGACCTTGAGAAGAGGTCCATAAGCTTCACCAAAGCTGACTGCCAAAGCCAACCAAAAAAAAATGAGGAACACTGCAGTGGAGTGTAAGCTCCTTAAAGGCAGAATCTGTTTCCTTTCTCTTTGTATCCCTCACACCTGACGCATAGTAAGCGCTCTATAAATTCTTGTGGAATTGAATTGTACCACTCAGTTTCTACATCACATGAGTAACGAGATGGAGAACTAGACATTTTCTCCGATTCCCGTGATGTCTCAGAGCTCTCCAAAACAGAAACTTTGCACAAACATAAAGAAACTTCAGCAGTGTTTACGGTCTAGACACCCAGAATTTAAAAATATATATTAAAAAAAACCAAACCTATCAAGTGACGCTCAGTGACCCTGAGCTCACTCACCTCTTATGCTGTTGGCAGCAAGGCTTCACTGGCAGACCCAAGGACCCTACGCAGAATTACAAGTGCATCCCCACACCCTGGTCCCTCCTTCTTCTTTCCAGTGCTACGGATACTCCAGATCCAGGCTGTGCAAATTTGCCTATGTTGCAGCAGCCATTCAGCATAGCTGTAGCCCTTCAGAAGCAAAAGGCTGATGGGGGCCACAGCACCGAAGCTCTATCCCGCCAGTGTGGGGGCCAGCATAAGGAGAGTAGCATTCTGAACTTGCTCAGGTATGCAACCTTGTAACACGACCAGGGCAACTCTGTAAACTGTTGGGGCCAGGTCAGGGAACTAAGTAACAGAGAGAGCTGGACAAGATACCATGTATGTGGGGGGCTATGCAGCATTCCACTAAGGCTGAGGGAAGCAGTACAGCGTCCAACTGGGGCCAGGTCTCATCACTGCAAAATCACTTGAAGCAGAGACCTAGGCTGGTGAACTGGGAATCTGGCATGGGAGAAGGCAAGGACGCTTTGAAATCTAGCCGTTGAGCAAACCACCATCAGAGAGGATAGAGTGAGCAAGTAAATTGGGGAAAATCAGGAGGAAAAGGAAAACTGAAGTTATCAAAGATCTCAGAAAGAAGAAAACTCCAAGAACTTAAACATAAGCAGATAAATCGATGGGGAAAATATTAACAACAGAAGGGAATATAACCTCCAAATCCAGTGAATTAGTTTTGGCGTCTAAGAATAAATACTGCAAAACAAAAGAAAATCATCCAACCCTCAATAAGGCAGAGGATCCTGTGGAATGTGAGAACATGAAACCACAACATGCTGTTCCTGAGTGATTCAAAAGAGAAATGAGAGTTATGAGAGCAGAATTTATAAACTTCACAGCAAAAATAATGGTCAGAATAGAAAAACTGGAGTCTACAATGACAAGTCTCACCTAAGAAATTAAAGCGAGGATAGCAGATCGGTAATGCAAATGTACAGAAGTGAAGAACAATCTAGAAGAAGCAAAGCAAAACCAAAATCAATAACATTAAAAGAAAATATACTCACTATGCAAGGAAAAAAAATATTGATCTTGAAGACAGGGATGCATAGAGACAATCTAAGAGGACAAAACAACAAAACAACAACAAAAAAAACCCTGAACACCATAATGCAGAAAATAATAGAAGAGAACTTCCAAGAACGTCTGAAAATAAAAATGAAATACAATGGAAAGAATTCATAAATCACAAAATACTCAAATCTGCAAATTCCTAGGCATTTAGTAGTTAATGAAAATTCAATTCAGAAACAAGTTTAGCATGTGATCAGTTAAAAGAATTCCAAATACAAAGGAAAGAAACTTTGAATAATACAAGACTATTTTGCAATCACCAGAAAATGTAAGAGGTAATGGAATAATGTGTTCCAAAGAGCAATAAAGTTCAAGATGCAGCCCAGGGTAATCTGCGCTGCAAATCTGAACTTAATCATAAATGAAACAAGATGAATGTTCAAAAATAAAAAGTCATTTGAAACATTTGTAGAAAGAAAACCCAAGATGTTATTTGCTTCTTGAACATTTGAAACAATAGAAATGTAGGAGTGAGCAAATGCAGCAGCCAAGGACAGCAACAGCAGTGGCGTAACAGCAGAGAGACCAGTAAGAGATGGCTTTCTAAATGTCCACAAGGAGACCAGGGTAGAGGCAAACATCTGGTGGAGGTAACAGTGAAGGGGTGAGCATGGAGCATTATGGTGACACCCTGCCTACAAGTGAATCAAAAAAATTTTTTTTCCAAGATTACATTACAGCATGTGAGGGTACATGAAAGGGGAGAGGCCAACAGAGGGAAGAGAGAGGAATGTGTGATACATCAGGGTAAAATCAAGGACTAGCAACGAGAGGAAGGTGACATCTGTGGTTTAAGAAATTGAAGAACCTATAGGGGAGTGAGTGAAGAGGAGAGGGGTGAGGATTGAAAAAACAGGGAAAGGAAGGAGGTCTTGCTTTAATTGTGGGAGGAGGTTCCACTGATGAATGCTCCCATGGGTGAAGAAAGATGGTTTGTGAAGGGAGATGGGAACCTTGTGCTGAGTGTGGCCATAGGGATTTGATGCTTGAAAAACTCTACTCATCCTACTAGGAGAGAGGGGAGTTGGAGCTCCTAGGAGGGGGCAACTGGCACTTGGGGAAGTAGAAGAGTATGGACCCAGTGAGGGTCTAGATCAGTGATGGGCTGCATAATCAGGGGCATGGTGGAAGAGGGGCCCTATCATGGGGCGTACTCTTTCTGTCACCTACAGTAATTAGTATTGTTCTGGAAGTAAGACAAGATGGAAAAGGGGAATCCATAGGCAAGCTCTACTAGGCAGTGGCAGAAACTGCCTAAAAGGCAAGAGAATACATATAAAAGACAGAGAGACCAGATAATTATAGGGAGCATGAATCAGAGAATGAGGGTCTTGATTAAACAGAGATGATGGATAACAAAGAGAGGAAGATAAATTGCTTTTGGAAAGAGGAGCAAAAAAACACTCGAAAAAGAAAAAAAATTTAATTTTTTGTTTACAACACTCAGTTCCACAAGCTTTTGAGTTCCAAATTTTCTCCTCCTTCCTCTCCGCCCTCCTCCCCTGTAAGATGGCATGCAATCCGATAATATAGGTTCCACAGATGCCTTCATATTAAACTTATTTACACAATAGTCAAGTTGTAAAGAAGAATTATAACCAGTGGAATGAACCATGGGAAAAAAGAAACAAAGCCAAAAAAGAAGAAAAAGAAGAGAGAAAATAGTTTGCCTCCATCTGCATTCAGACTCCGTAATTCTTTCTCTGGATGTGCATAGCTTTTTTCATCAAGAGTCTTTTGGAGCTGTCTTTGAACCTTGCACTGATGAGAAGAGCCAAGTCTATCAAAGTTAATAATCACAGACACTGTATGTCTGTAATGGTGTATAGTGTTCTCCTGGTTCTGCCCCCCTCACTCAGCATCAGTTCATATAAGTCTTTCCAGGTTGTAATGAAGTCCGTCTGCTCCTCATTTCTTATAGCACAATAGTATTCCATTACATTCATGTACCACAACTTGTTTAGCCATTCTCCAGTTGATGAGCATCCCCTTGATTTCCAGCTTGCAGCTGCTGTGGCTATGTAAGACCAACAATACCAGCACACAGAAGGGCTGCTAGCACAGGTTCTTTAGTCTGCTTTTTAAAGAAAAGCATCTTTGAGGGGTTTACAATCTCACTTTAACTAAACATACATATATCATTCACTTAGTTCAGGGGGAACAGCCAGCACCTTGAACTTCAGAGGGAATACAAACAGAAATTACAAGTATATGTTATATAAACACAGCAAAATAACACAAATCAGCAGACAGGCTTCTAGCTGTCTGTCCAAGTAATACATAAACAGCTACTAGAGAGAGAAGCACCAATATCTGGGTTTTTCAATGCCGGAGGGAGCTCCCTAACGATAGCTACCTAGAGTCTCCTCTGGTCAAGTCACACAACACTCTTCCAATGAGTGAGAGTCCCAAAACAAACCACCGACCTCAGATCATATATACCCTTCTCAGAGTCAGAAGACACCACAACCATGTGACTCAAACCCATGTGAACTAGGTTTTCTTGTTTCTTAAGTAGGTCATTAAAGACTCTTGATTCAAAGAAACAAAGGCAAGATTCATCAAAGGCACTTGATTACCTCAGTGCTGAGAGCAGTAAACCAGCAAAAAGTCCCACTTTGCTTGCCTTTACATTTGAAAGGCAAGACTCAAAGGTACTTGATTACTTAGCATTCCAAAAGAGAAAACAGTAAAAAAAAAGTCCCACCCTTCTTACTATTACATTGTCTCCTCAAAAAGAGCTGCTATAAATATTTTTGTACATATAGGTCCATTTCCCACTTGTGCGATCTCTTTGGGATACAGCCCTAGAAGTGGTATTGCTGGGTCAAAGGATATGCACATTTTTATAGCCCTTTGGGCATAGTTCCAAATTGCTCTCCAGAATGGCTGAATCAGTTCACAACTCCATCCACAATGTAACAGTTCCAATTTTCCCACATCTTCTCCAGCATTTATGATTTTCCTGTTTTGTCTTGTTGGCCAATCTGACAGGAGAGATGTGGTACCTAAGAGTTGTTTTGATTTGTATTTCTCTAATCAATAGTGATTTAGAGCATTTTTTCATATGACTATAGATATCTTTAATTTCTTCCTCTGAAAACTGCTTGTTCATATCCTTTGATCATTTCTCAATTGGGGAATGACTTGTATTTCTGTAAATTTGACTCAGTTCCCTGTATATTTTGGAGATGAGGCCTTTGTCAGAGATACTGGTTGTAAAAATTCTTTCCCAATTTTCTGCTTTCCTCCTAATCTTAGTTGCATTGGCTTTGTTTGTACAAAAACTTCAATTTGACATAATCGAAATTATCTGTTTTGCATTTTGTAATGCTGTCTCTTATTTGGGCATAAATTCTTCCCTTTTCCATAAATTTGACAGGTAAACTATTCCTTGCTCTCCCAAATTGCTTACAGCATCAGCCTTTATACCTAAATTGTGAACCTATTTTGACTTTATTTTGGTACATGGTGTAAGATATTGGTCTATGCCCAGTTTCTGCCATACTATTTTTCAGTTTTCCCAGCAGTTTTTGTGAAATAGTGATTTCTTAACCTAGAAGCTGGACTTTTTGGGTTTACCAAAGAGTAGATTGCTATAGACATTGACTACTGTGTCTTGTGTACCTAACCTATTCTATTGATGCACCACTCTATTTCTTAGCCAGTACCAAGTAGTTTCGATGACTGCTGCTTTATAATATAGCTTAATATCTGGTATGGCTAGGCCACCTTCCCTAGCATTTCTTTTCATTAATCCCCTTGATATTCTGGACCTTTTGTTCTTCCAGATGAATTTTGTTCTTATCTTATCCAGTTCTGTAAAATAATTTTTTGGTAATTTGATTGGTGTGACGCTGAATAAGTAAATTAATTTAGGTAAAATTGTCATTTTTATTATATTAGCTCGGCCTAACCATGAGGCAACTGATGTTTTCCCAATTATTTAAATCTGACTTTATCTGTGTGAAAAGTGTTTTGTAATTGTGTTCATATAGTTTCTAGGTTTGTTTTGGCAGGTAATATTTTATAATGTCTACAGTAATCTTAAATGGAATCTCTCTTTCCATCTCTTGTTGTTGGGCTTTGTTAATAATATATAGGAATGCTGAGGATTTATGTGGCTTTATTTTATATCCTGCAACTTTGCTAAAGTTATTTATTATTTCAAGTAGTTTTTTCATTTGATTCTCTAGGATTCTTTAAGTAAATCATCATATCATCTGCAAAAAGTGATAATTTAACTTCTTCTTTGCCTATTCCAATTCCTTCAATTTCTTTTTCTTCTCTTATTGCTACAGCTAACATTTCTAATACCAAATTGAATAAGGGGGGTTATAATGGACATCCTTGTTTCACCCCTGATCTTATTGGAAATGCATCTAGCTTATCCTTATTATATAAAATGCTTGTTGATGGTTTTAGATGCCACTTACCATTTTAAGGAAGACTTTGTTTATTCCTATGCTTTCTAGTGTTTTTAATAGGAATAGGTATTGTATTTTGTCAAAAGCTTTTTCTGCATCTATTGAGACAATCATATGTTTTCTGCTAGTTTTGTTGTAAAAAAGAAAATTTTAAACACGAATGAACAGCACTAGTTGAAGGGGGGGGATCTACTTGACTGACAGGAAAAAAGGAGTAGAAAAATTTTATATTTCAATAAAATCAGGAGAGAAAAAGGAATCAAGAAGCAAAACCCAAAAGGAAAGGGGTAATAAACTAAAGAAAAATAGTACAGTGGTTATAGCAAAAGAGGGGGAAAAACCTTGAAAAAAAAAGTCCCAGTATTAGAGACAGATGGAGGAAATAGAAACTTAACTCTCATAACTTTAAATGTGAATGGATTAAACAATCCAGTAAAATGAAAAAAGAGTGACAGGTTGGTTAAGAAAACAAAGCTCTACTTACAAGAAATATTAAAAAAAAAACAAAGTCATACACAAAATAAAACTGAGGAAGTAGAAAAAATTTACTCTGTATTAAGTAAATCCAGAAAAGCAGGTGTTACAATCATGTTATCTGACAAAGCAAGAATAAACATTCAAAAAATAAAAAGGGATAAACATGAAAAAGTACATTATGCTGAAAGGAACCATAGATAATAAACCAAAATCAATAATAAATTTATTCCTTAGAATCCAAATTCCTAAAGAAAACATCTGCACATAAAAGACAGAAACAATAACATAATAGTGGCCAGAGACTTCAATACCCCTTCTCAGTTTTGGATAAGTCTAACAGAAAGATAAACAAAAGGGAAAATATGGAACTAAACAAATTGCTGGAGAAATTGAAGTTAAAAGACTTATGGCATATTCTAAATGGTAGAGCAAAAGAATATCCTTATTTCTTAGCATGAAACAAAAGATACAGACTCAAATAGAGACTTAATAATGAAATCCTAAATAGTGAGTTGGAAGGGGAACAAATCATAGAAATAATTAATAACCATGTAAAAATAAATGGTAATGATCAAACTAATATACCAAAATCTCTAAAAGGCAGCTAACACAGTCCTCAGGGAAAAATCCTTTCCTTACATTAACAAAATAGAAAAAATGAAGGATTAGTGAACTGATTATCTATTTTAAAAAATTGGATAGCCAATGAATAAACTTAAATAAACATAAAGAGAAGATATTAAAAATTAGAGGAAAAATAGATAAATTGGAAACTAAAAACTCACAGAAATGATAAAACTAAAAGCTATTTTTTTAAAAAAGGCTACTAAAATTGACAAACCCTTAGCTAATCTGATTAAAAAGGGGAAAACAGAAAAAGCAAATCAATAAAATAGTAAATGTGTAAGGTGAAACCACAACAAAACCAGAAGAAATAAAAAAATGATCAGCATATTATGTACGATTATATGCTAACAAAATTGAGAACATAAAAGAAACAGAAGAAATTACCACTCTCTTTTTAAAGAGGAAACTGAGACCCAGAGAGGACTAGGAACTTGCCTAAGGCTACACCAGTGCTAGGGTGAGGATTCTAACCCAATCTTCCTCATTCTTGATCCTGGTTCTTTTCTCCCATATACCAACTGGTTTCCTGTTGGCATATTTACACATCACTTTCAAATCTTGTTCACCTTTTGTATTTTATAAGTCCCAACAGGGAAGTCTTTGATTCTGTCTTGAGCCTCTGATTACATAAAGGCAATAGAAAACAAAAATCCTTCTTTGGTTTCCGAAAAAGTTTTAATGAAAAGGCATTACAAAAAAACCAAAACAAAACCCCATCCAAATCTAGGAACTCCAACTCCAACTCCAACCCCAAACCCCAACTAAAATAACCAGCATTTTTGTGGCTACAAATTCTTAGAGGTATCTTTGGTGACTACCTTCAATTGTGGTAAGAAAGTCCCAGGCTCAGGGAGAGCTGGTCACTCTGAAATATGAGACACTCTCAGGCTTTTCCTTAGTCAGCCAACGACCTATGGTTTTGTTTTTTTTTTAAGGCAGGAAGGTCCTTCCAAGGTCAGTCTTGTTTGTATGGTGTCTCCATTGGGAAGGTGAGATGCTGGGGTTCTAGGCTAGCCCTTTCCAGGTTACTAGGGGAGCCACTGAGCAAGGACTCAAGAGGGGAAAGGGAAGAGAGCTCTCAATGCTACAAAGAGTTAGTCAGTTGCAGGTGGGGGTGCTGGGAACCCAGAAATGCAAGGGTACAGAGAGGGTCTGCCTTGAAAGAATTCAACCACAAGCCTTTTTTCAGTCAGAGTAGTGAGGTTTTATTATAATGCCAGTTAGGTGGGTGAGATTCCTAAGGAATTTGCTCAATTTAATAGGGGTAAGATTGGTACTTTTATACAAAAAAAGGGAAAAAGTGTCAATGAGAAGATCTGGATGGGATTAAGGAATAGCAAGTAGCCTGGGATGGGCCAGGTGCAGACAAGGAAAGGAGTTAAGTGGTATGGGCTGGGTTGGAGGGGCACAAAGAAAGGATAGTTAAAAGGATTACTCAGGAGATCACCAGGGATCTGGGCTGCTGAAATGTATGGGAAAGTTCAGGGGTCCAGGTCCCTCCCATCATTTTCACTGTGTGGCCTATAAAGATTAGGAAGATTGAGAGTTGGAAAAGACTTACAAACATTTGTGTGCTTTAAAAGTTTTCAAAGTATTGCAAACACATGATCTCGTGGACAGGCAGTATGTTGGAGGAGACAGGGCATTTGGGACCTTGAGTCAGGAAGACATGAGTTCAAATCCTGCCTCAGACACTTACCAGCTGGGCAGGTCACTTCAGGATCCTGGGTTCAGGTTCTTCATCTGTAGAATGAAGGGATTGGATTTGATGGGGTCTAAGGTCTCTAAATATGGGACCCTAGGATGATTTGATCTTTACAACAATCCTGTTTATTAATCTTGATTTTACAGTTGAGGAAGCTGAAGCTCCAAAAAGGTAAACGGCCCGCTCAGAACCACATATCTATTTGGGGGAGGATTCAAACTCTGGACTTTCCTGATCCCAAGTCCAGCATTCTCTATTGTGCCATGCTATCTCTTCACCAGGCTCATTTTAGAGTTAGAGAAACTGAGGCCCACAGAAGTTAGGTGACTTACCCAAGATCACGCAGTGAATACGTGGCAGAGCCTCTAGTCTCCAGGGCTCTTTCCCTCATATGACACAGACCCTTTATTCCATGAGTACAGACTGAGCAGTGGCCCTCAAGGGCTTGGGAAGGAATCTCCACCCAGAAAAGCTGGTCTGGGGCTTCCTGTAGGCTTTTCCTTATGCCTCTACTCACCCAGCTCAGATGTTCCTTAGAAAGGTTATAGTATCATAGATTTAGATTCAGAACTGAAAGGGGCCTTAGAGGCCATTAAGTCCATCCCCCTCACTTTACATATGGGGAAACTGAGGCACAGAGGGATTAAAGGGCTTTCCCTGTATTGCACAGCTAGTAAATGTTTGCGGTGGCATCTGCACCCAGGTTTTTCTCACTCCAAGCCCAGAGCCCTTTTGTGCTCTACGGGCAATCTCAAGTTCATCTTCCTGAAGTCAGTCTTGTTTGTGTGGGGTCTCCATTGGTTTGCAGTAGGGGCTTTGGGTAGGCGATCACCAATAGGAATCTTGATATGGCAATTTTAGGAAGAACGTTGGCCAAAGATAACTGGGATGCTTGTAGACCTGGTGATGGTGCCATGTTCTGCTTGGCCCCAGAGGGCAGAAACGAGAGCTACAGAAGGGGCAGAATTCTGTTGTTAGAAGGGAAAGCTTCCTAAGGATCTGTTGTCCAAGAGTTAAAAAGGCTGTTTCAGGAGGGCAGCCAATGTACCTTGCCTTGCTAGTTCAGGAAGCAGTTAAGTGGTGCATTGAAGAGACAGCACTAGGCCTGGAACCAGGAAGACTTGAGTTCAAATCCAGCCTCCAACACTTACTGGCTATGGAACTCTGGGTGGGTCACTTAGCCTCTGTCTGTCTCAGTTTCCCTATCCATAAAATGAGGACCAAGTGAGGTGATATTTGCAAAAAGCCCTTAGCACCGTGCCTGGCACATTTTTGTTGTTGTTAATTCTTTTTCATTCATGTCTGGCTCATCGTGACCCCATTTTGGGTTTTCTTGACAAAGATACTGGGGTGGCTTGCCATTTCAGTCTCCGGCTCCTTTTACAGATGAGGAAACTGAGGCAGACAGGGTTAAGTGACTTGCCCAGAGTCACACAGCTAGCGAGTATCTGAGATCAGATTTGAACTCAGGTAGATGAGTCTTCCTGACTCTAAACCTGGTGTTCTATCCACTGCACCACACTTCATAAATGCTTGTTCTCTTCCCCTCCTTCTCCGTTGCTGTACATCTTCAAGCTGAGCCTGGGTACCCACTTTGGCAGATGTTATTGAAGGGATCCTTGTTCAAATGTGGGGTAGAATAGATGCTCCCTGGTTTTCTTTCCAATTGTCAGATTCTGTGGTTCCATGAGTTATGAGCCAGCATGCCCCCAGGCGTAGCGGGCAACCACCTGCCTGATACATCATTCTGAGGTCAATCCCATTTCCCTCTGGGTGTGCCTGCTTCAAAGATTGCTGCCTTTGCTAGCTTCCAGGTTGGGAAGTCCCTGATGTCTGGGTAGGTAAGTGCAGGGCTGCCTTCCTGGGTCCTGGCATTGTTTCCGAGGTGCCATGATTTCCTCAGAACACTTGAGGTTTGAACCAACCTCTCCACTTTCAGTCAGGTTAGTTTCCTGAGAACAGACCCAGCCCATTACTGGCCCAGCTTACAATAAGTTTGCCTTGCTGGCAGTCTTCAAGAACCTAGGACCATCTTCACACTTCAGTGCATCACCAGTGGCAGGTCTAAGTGTAGGAATCCATTTATTTATTCATTTCTTCAGCAAACATGGATTATGCTCCTACTGTATGTAGAGGGATGTGCCAGGTGCTTGGAGAGACTCAGGTTTAGATAAAACCTAGCCCCTTGTCAATTCAAGGTACGCATGACAGCTGTGCTTTCCTCAAAACCAGACCAGAACATGGCTCTTAACCAGCTCTCCACTTCTACCCCAGCAGGATTATTCTTGTTCTGTTAACACCTCCATTTTTAGGGCCTCCTCTGATTGATGAGTGTCTGAACCTCCACTGGGGGACACATCTGCACCAGCTGAACTCTCTTCAACCTAGACCACCCCAGGACTGCTTCTACACTATGTCCCCAGACTGGTGTTCCCCACCCCCAGTCTCATCCTGGCACAGCTTTTTAGGTCCTTTTCAACTGTTGTCACTGTCAATAGAATGCTAGCTCCTTGGGAAGCTTTCTTTTGTCTTTGTTTCTCTTTTTGGTTGTGTTGGTATTCTCAGCACTTAGTGTAGTTACTGGCACATGGCCCATATCTCTGTATGAACTATCTATCCATCCATCCATCCATCCATCCATCCATCCATCCATCCATCCATCCATCTGTCCATCTGTCCATCCATCTGTCCATCTGTCTATCCATCTATCCATCTATCCATCTACCTACTTACTGCTATAATTTGTCTCCCCATATCTCCATCTCTCTTTCCTCTTCTCTCTTCTCCTCTTCTCTCCTCTTCTCTCCTCTCCCCTCCTTCTCTTCCTCCTCTTTCTTTTCCTCTTCCTCCTTCTCCTCCCTCTCCTCCTTCTCTTCGTTCTCTTCCTCCTTCTCCTCCTCTTCCTTCTTCTCCTCCTTCTTCTCCTTCTCTTCCTTCTCCTTCTATTCCTCCTCCTTTCTTCTTCTTTTTCTCCTTCTTCTTCTCGTTTTCCTCCTCCTCCTCTTTCTTCTTCTTCTTCTTCTTCTTCTTCTTTTCTCTCTCTTTCTCTCTCATATCTTACTTTGGAGATGGCAAATACCTGACTTTTGTCAATAACCCTGTTGTAATCCTCTTTGGAGTTCCCATAGTGTCTAGGACTTAGGTCTTTAGAGTGGTTTCACCTAAGGACCCTGTGAAGTGAGGTAGGGTGTACAGCCCCCTGTGGTTTGGTGAGTTCCTTACAAACAGGATGTCATTTGCTCCTTAGGACAGCCCTCTGAGGGAGGTCCTGTTATCCTCATTTTAAAGGTGAGAAAAATAAGGGAAAGAAAAGTCACAAAGTTACAAAGGTAAAGAAAAGTCTCCTGACCTCATTTTTAAGTATTATAAGCAGGAATCTTTCAGGAACTTTCCCAAATGAGAGCATGATTTGTAATTAGTATCCTGACTCTTTTTTAAAAAAAATAATCAATTTTTTTTTAGTTTTCAACATTCGATTTCATAAGATTTTGATTTCTAAATTTCCCCACTCCCTCCACTCTCCCCTCCCAAGATGGCATGCAATCTGATGTAGACTATACATGTGTGATCATATTAAATATATTTCCACGTTAGTTATGTTGTAAAGAAGAATCAGAACCAAAGGGAAAAACCATGAGAAAGAAAACAAACAAAACCCAAAACAAGTATGCTTTGATCTGCATTCAGACTCCACAGTTCTTTCTCTGAGGCTGGATAGCATTTTCCATCATGAGTCTTTTGGAATTGTCTTAAATCATTGCATTGCTCCAAAGAGTTAAATCTAACAAAGTTGTTCATTGAACAGTGTTGCCGTTATTGTGTACATTGTTCTCCTGGTTCTGCTCACTTCGTTAAGCATCAGTTCATGGGAGTATTTCCAGGTTTTTTTGAAGTCTGCCTGCTCACCATTTCTTATGGAACAATAGTGTTCCATTACATTCATATACCACAACTTGTTCAGCTATTCTCTAATCGTAAATGAGCACTCTTAAAGCAGTGGAAATCAAGTTGTCCCTTAGGGAACCTTTGCTCCTCCTACGTATTGTGTTGCTGTCATTCAATCCTTCTTCAGTCATGTCCAATTCTCCCTGAACACATTTGGGGTTTTCTTGACAAAGATGCTGGAAGGGTTTGCCATTTCCTTCTTCAGCTCATTTTACTGATGAGGAAGCTGAGGCAAGCAGCTTGCCCAGTGTCAGCTAGTGACTTGCCCAGGGTCAGCTAGTAAGTATCCGAGGCTGGACTTCTGGAACTCGCCAAGAGGAGTCTTCTTGACTGCCTGCTCAGCTCTCTAGCCACTGAGCCACTTAGCTGCCCAGTGCTGTGTTAAGTTTGTACAATTTATGAGAAAAAGGTTTGCAAGGTAAACCTCAACATAACCCCTGTCCCAGCCCTCCCAAATTCCTTAAGGAAGAGATACAATGGCATTGTCTTTGTTTATTATCTTGCAGATATCTTGTTCATAGCTGTTTCTATGTTGTTTCCCCCATTACACTTCCAAGGGTAGGGAATCTTCAGCCTTGAGGCCACATGTGGCCCTCTAGGTCCTCAAGTGTGGCCCTTTGACTGAATCCAAACTTCACAGAATAAATCCCCTCAGTAAAAGGATTTGTTCTGTAAAACTTAGACTCAGTCAAAAGGCTATACTCGAGGACCTAGAAGCCTGCAGGTGGCCTCGAGGCTGAAGATTCCTCACCCCTGTGACTATTTGACTCCCCCATTAGTCCCCAATTGGTCCTCGAGGGCAGGCCCTGTCTTTTGCCTTTCTTTGTATCACTAGCATTTAGCACAGTGCCTGGCACATAGTAGCCAATGAATGTGTATTGATTAATTGCTGCCCGAGTGATATTCCTAATGCATGGATCTCCCTGTGCCACTCCCGTACTCAATAAACTTCAGTTCTTCTCAGATCAAATACAAGTTCGAAGCCCTTGACAACCTGGCTCCATCTTACCTTTCCAACCTTATTATATATTCTTCCCCTTCACAGTTGTATGTTATTATATATTATATACTACTTCAATTTGCTCAGATCAATCTGGCCTTCTTGGTGACTTCCACATGCTGATTTTTGCCCTGGCTAGCCCCTCTGCCAGTCATACATTCTTACCTCCCAGTCACCTCTGAGAATCCCAAGTTGCCTTCGGAGTTCAAGAGGCCTTGTGTGATCATCCCCTCAGCCCCCAATGCCTTTTTCTGCTTCCAGCCTCTGTTTCCTTATGGGCCAAATGGGGACAGTAATGGCACTTACATTGCTGGATTGTTGTGAGGGTCAAATGAGATAACGCCTAAAAAAAGCTTTGCGAATCTTAAAGCTTGATATCGATGCTACCTATTAATATTATTATTTTATTCTTTCTACCTCCAGGGCCTGGCATATAGTAGGCACTTAATAATTGCTTGTTGATTGACTGATTCTTGTGGTCCCATCAAGATGAGTGCCCTGAACTTCCAGGACGAAAATGAGAAGGAGCCAGGTGGGTACAGCTTGGGGCTTGGGGTCAACTGGGAGATGGGTGGGGCTCTGGGGAAGGGACTAGGTCATAGTGACCTGTAAGCTTAGGGAGTCAACAAATGTGACCCAGTAGGCCAAAAAAAATGGGAGCTCCCAGACTGCACTCAGAGAGGTACTATGGTGTCTAGGATGATACTGGGAGGCTGGAATCAGATTGTAGATAGCTTTAAATGCCAAGCTGAGGAGTTTATATTCTGTTCTCCAGGCAGTAGAGAGCTGCTAAAGCTTTTCCGGGGCAGGGGGGTGGGGGTGGGGGGGTGTTGATTGTTTAAAGTCTGGGGTAAACTGGAAGCAGGGAACAAGGTCAGTTAGAAGTTAATAATCCCTTGTCCCTAATTTGGAGCATTTTTACATGGTTATTGATTGCCTTTCTTCTTTTGAAAACTTACCATTCCCGTGCTCTGACCATTTATCTATTGGAGAATAGCTCTTGCTCTTATATATGTGATTTAGTTTTTAGTCAACTTTCTAAGACTATAGGTTACAAAGAAGGGGCTAACCTGTATTGGACTCTAGGGCTTCCCAAACCGTGGCACTCTTAAAACTTCCAATTGCACTGACTTTTGTAACTACCTGTAAAAAGGGTAACTGGAATGTAATCTCAGAGGGTAGTGTGAGCAATGGTGGGAGAGTGGGGAGAGAATGGGAAAAACTTCTTCTGCAGAAGATGAGAGAGATTTAAATGGAGCATGAAGAACAGCTAAAGAAAAAAAGATGAGAAGGTGGAAGAAGATGGTGTCTCACGGCACGTTGAGTGACAACTGGAGGGAAAGCATCTTTGGAAGAGGTGTGCAGAGGGGCATAAAGTCTAGGGTAGGAAGGGGCCAGGTTGTGAAGGGCTTTAAAAGCCAAACAAAGGATTTTCTGTATGTTCCTGAAAGTAATAAGAAGCCACTGGAGTTTAATGAATAAGAGTACTTTTGTTTTGGAAAAAAAATCACTTGGGCAGAAGGTGGGAAGATATTGTGGGAATGAGATGGGTTTGATCCAGTAAGCAATAGGTAAGCATCTAAGGATTTGCTTTGTGCCAGATTCTGGGGATATAAAGGCAAAAAGATAGCCCCTGCCCTCAGGGACCTTCCATTCTAATGGAGGAGACAGGTAAATAAATAGCTATAGGCTGGATAAGGACAGAGTGGATGTAGGATAAGAGGAGGCCCTAGCAGCTGGGGAGAGGAGGAGCCCCTCCGGGAGGGACCTTGTGGCTGGAGCCTGGCCTGATGAGAGGAGAACATTTTGGGGAGCAGCATCCTTGCCAGAGCCGATGGCGATTCCCCGATTCCACTTTGTTTACGCCAGTGAACCTCAGCCAGGGCAGACAGCCAGAGCAGTTGCTCTAAGCACCCTCCCTTCCCAGAGGAGATACTGGCTTCCCTCCTGAGGTGTAGTTAGGCCCTGTTTTCTCATTAGTGAGAGTCGGTGAGTGGGTGCTTGGCTCTCTCATTTCAGATTTCACTTGGGAGGTGAAGGCCAACGACCGTGATTACCAAAGGCAATTCAAGAAGAAGTTGTTTCTGTGTTGGAAGAGGAGGAAGTATTTGGTGAGCCTAGGACTGGGCAGCCCTAGCCCCCAGCTTTGGGCCTGCAGGGACCTGGGAGGGCTGGGAAGCCTGGGATTAACCGATGAGCTGGAATGCGTTCATACCTGGTGAAAGGCTTGTGGGGCAGGAGGTGGAGGGCCCTAGCATGGAAAGAGCCCTGAACTAATAATAAGAGTGAGTGTTGGTACAGATGGAAGTTTTGCAAAGGATTTTATATATGTTATCTCCTTTGATCCTCATTTGAGGAAGGTCCTATGACTATCTCCATTTCACTGACTGGGGCTAAGAGAGGCTAATGGCTTGCCCGAGATCACACAGCTAGTCACTGTCTACAGTGGGATGACTCCAGGTTCAGGCTCTAACCACTATGGCAATTGAGAGTCCGAAGGTCTGGGCTTAAGATAGCAACTTTGTCTAAACTCTGGCAAGTTATTTCCCTTTCTCTGGGTCTCAGTTTCCCTCTCCGTAAAATGAAAAGGGGGTGGGGTGGACAAGATGATTCCAAAAGTCTTTTCCAAGTGCCTTATGCTGTGAAAGGGGTTCTGGGAATTTTGTAGACAGGAGGCAAAGGTCCCAGGGATACAAAGACCCAGGCTGTTTTTGCCTCTCTCTGCTCAGAGATCCTCTCTTTTCCTATTCACCTCCCGCCAACCTCCGTATCTGATCAGTTTTAGAGTTGGGTCAACAAGCATTTATTTAAGCAGTTACTATATGCTTTAAGGAACACGTATTCAAATAGGGGAGATGACATAAATATTTAGGAATAAACAACATAGAGAGAGTCAAAGACTTGAGAAAAGCCTCCAGCAGAAGCCTGCTGTGTGGTACAGTGGATAGAGTCATATTCTTGGACTCAGGAAGACCGGAATTTGAATCCTGCCTTGGACACCCTCTAGTTGTATGACTGGGTAAATCACTTAGCCTCTCAGCTTCAATTTCCTCATCTATAAGATGGGGATAATAATAGTACTTACCTCATGGGGTTGTTGCTTGTAAAAATGCTATATAAATACTAGCTGCTAATGATGATGATGATGACGATGATGATGGTAGTGGTGGTGATGGTGATGGTGGTGGTAGTAGTAGTGGTGATGATGATGATGATGGTGGTGGTGATGGTGGTGGTGGTGATGATGATGGTGGTGATGATGATGGTGGTGGTGGTGGTGATGATGATGATGGTGATGGTGATGGTGGTGATGGTGATGATGATGATGGTGGTGGTTGTGGTGGTAGTGGTGATGATGATGATGGTGATGGTGATGGTGATGGTGGTGGTGGTGGTGGTGGTGGTGGCGATGATGATGATGATGATGGTGGTAGTGGTGATGATGGTGGTGGTGGTGGTGATGATGATGGTGGTGGTGGTGGTGATGATGATGGTGGTGCTGATGATGATGGTGGTGGTGGTGGTGATGGTGGTGGTGGTGGTGATGATGATGATGATGACGGTGGTGATGGTGGTGATGATGGTGATGATGGTGGTGGTGGTGATGATGGTGGTGGTGGTGATGATGGTGGTGGTGGTGATGATGATGATGGTGATGGTTGTGGTGGTAGTGGCGATGATGATGATGGTGATGGTGATGGTGATGATGATGGTGGTGGTGGTGGTGATGATGATGGTGGTGGTGGTGATGATGGTGGTGGTGGTGGTGATGATGATGGTGGTGCTGATGATGATGGTGGTGGTGGTGGTGATGGTGGTGGTGGTGGTGATGATGATGGTGGTGCTGATGATGATGGTGGTGGTGGTGGTGATGGTGGTGGTGGTGGTGATGATGATGGTGGTGATGGTGGTGATGGTGGTGATGATGATGGTGGTGGTGGCAGTGGTGGTGGTGGGGTGGTGGTAGTGGTGATGATGATGACGGTGGTGATGGTGGTGATGATCATGGTGGTGGTAGTAGTGGTGGTGGTGATGGTGATGATGGTGATGATGATGGTGGTGATGATGATGGTGGTGGTGGTGATGATGATGATGATGGTGGTGACGGTGGTGATGATCATGGTGGTGGTGGGGTGGTGGTGGTGATGATGATGATGATGGTGGTGGTGATGGTGATGATGGTGATGGTGGTGGTGGCAGTGGTGGTGGTGGGGTGGTGGTAGTGGTGATAGTGATGATGGTGATGGTGATGGTGATGGTGGTGGCAGTGATGGTGATGATGATGACGACGATGACTTTGAGCAGAATCCTGGGAGTTCTTTGATCTGGGCAGGAGCTTAGAGCACAGTGCCCCTGGGGCAGACAGGGGGACTCAGTTGTCCTCAGGCACCCTTACCACAATAGAGACTGTTGTTACTTTAGGGCAATGCCATCAAGACGGCCAAGTACAACATCCTGACCTTCCTGCCCCTGAATCTCTACGAACAGTTTCATCGACTCGCCAACCTCTACTTCCTCTTTGTTATCCTCCTACAGGTGAGTTACCCCTTTGATGATGGAGGCAGGGAGAGTCAGTGTCTACTCTGGCTAGGACGGAGCATGGATACAGACACTGCCCTTCCAGGAAGTGTGGGGCAGGGGAAGGAGTATTTTGACTTGTATGTATGGCTCTGCTGCTAACTTTGGTCATATCCCTTTCTTGCCTGTGGGCCCCAGTTTCTCCATCTGTAAAACAGAGTTGGACTAGATGGTCTCTACGGTCCCTTCCATTTTGAGTACAAATCCTACCAACTCCTGACATTTCTATAGTGCCTTAAGGTTTGCAAAGGGCTTTAGTGCAATTCAATTAAGCACCTATTATGTTTCACCTACTCTGTATAGCTCATATAGGTACATAATTGTTTGCATATTGTCTTCTCGTCTAGAATATGAGCTCATTGAGGGCAGAGAATGTGTATTTGCTTTTCTTTGATATCTCAGCATTTAACAGAGTTTGGGACACAGTAAGCACTTAATAGATGCTTATTGCCTGACTGACTGACTACCGGACTCTACTAGGCATTAGGGATACAAAGACTAAACTGGAACCATGCCTGCTCTCAGGGAGCCGATATTCCCATTTGGTTGTCAAGGTCAAAGTGATTGGCCAGTGATTGGATGACTATGAAATATTGGAGGCAGAGTTTGAGCCCAAGTCTTCCTGACTCCATATCTGATACTCTCTCTATGACGCCATGTTGCCTCTCTGTGCTAGAGATGTTGCAGGGCTGACCCAGATGGCCTAGAATTCCTGAGAATGGGATTGACAGTACATGAAAGAGGTGGGTAGTGCAGTGGTGACTAGGGGGATATTTGGGCAAGGGAGAGAGGGACAAAGTAGTTAGTGCATGGGACTGGGATTATTGGGCACAGTTGCTAACTATTCCTGGTGAGGGTTTGGTATGTGATTTGAGGAAGAGCAACCAGCAGGCTTGATTAACCCTCTAGATGACCCCCTTGGGAGGCCTACCCATCATAGGCATGTGCTTGGTATGACTGGACATGTGGGTGCTTTAGATGACCCCGGATAGAGTGAGGTAATCTATTCCCCTGGCTTTGTTTTGGCTTATAGGCCACAATCTCTTTGGTATCAAGTACATAGCTGGGCTGGTTGGGTGAGCCTGGGAAGGGAATGACTGATGAACTTGGCAGGAATGCAGAAGCAAAGACTGAGGGAGGGCAGCCATGCCAGAGTGAGGCAGAGCTGGAAGCTAGGTTGGCATAGAGTTAGCCTTCTTCAAGCCTTGAGTTTAAAGGTCACTGGTGAGGGCAAGGAGGACCAACCATTTCAACCGTGTTGAAGGAGGTGACTGGGTAGATATCTTGCATTTGGATAAGAGATGGTATTGTATAGGGCAGGGGTGGGGAACTTTCGGCCTCAAGGCTACAGGTGGCCCTCTAGGTCCTCAAGTACAGCCCTTTGACTGAATCCAAACTTCACAGAACAAATCCCCTTAATAAAAGGATTTGTTCTGCGAAGTTTCGATTATGTTCCCTATACTACAGGGGAAAGATCTAGGGACTTATGGGGAAGTTGTTGTTAAGCCATTTCTTCAGTCATGTCTGACTCTCCATGACCCCATTTGGAGTTTTCTTGGCAAAGATCCTGGAATGACCTGCCATTTCCTTCTCCAGCTCATTTTATGGATGAGGAAATTGAGGCAAACAGGGTGAAGTACCCAGGGTCACAAGCTTGTTTCTGAGGTCACATTTGAACTCAGGTCATCCTGATTCCAGACCAGAACTCTATCCACTGCCTTACCTAAAGACTTTGCTTCAAATCTTAGCTTTGACATTAAACTAACTGGGTGATTTTGGACAACTCATCTTAATTCCTTGAGCCTCAATTTCCACATGTGCAAAACAGAAATAAAAAGGCTTATACAGATACCTCCTGGGGTTACTACGAAGAAAACAGATTTTATATAAACCTGAAGAAATGGGGGCTATGCCCCTTCATCACGCTGACCACCCACCCCAAAGAAATCCCCTTGCTACATTTCATCCGTTGTGGACCCCCGCCCCCGACGCTTCACTTGTGTTTTCTTCTCTCTTCTCTTTTCTTCTCTCCCTCCCCATCTCCCTTTTTGTTCTGCCTCGTTTCTTCTCTTTGCCCCTCCTCTTTCCTCCTTTCCTTCTCTCTTGCCCTCTCCTTTCTTCTTTCCCCCTTCCCTTCTTCCTTCTCTTCTCCCTTCTCTTTTCTCCTCTCCCTCCTCTCTTCCCCTTCCTTTTCTCTTTTCCTTCTCTCTTCCCACCCCTTTTCTCCTCTCTTCACTCATCTCTCTTTTTCTCTTTTTCTGTCTCTTCCTCTCTTCCTCCTTCCCTCTCTCCCTCTCTGTCTCTCTTTCTCTCTGTCTCTGTCTCTCCCTCCCTCCCTCCTCCCCACCCCCATCTCTGTCTCTGTCTCTGTCTCTTTATCTTCCCCTCCCTAATAGGGTCAGTTCAAATCAACAGCAGGTATTTATTAACCACTTTGTCTGTGCTGGGCACTATGCTAGATGCTTGGGAGATGGGAACAAAACCAAAATAATCCATGCTTTCAAGGCCCTTCTAGTCTACTGGATTCTATTAGATTGGGTACAGAATGTAGAGGGCCTTGAATGCCAGGCTGAGGAGGCTGGACTTTCTGTCATGGAAAGTCATGTGGGGAGTCATGGAATATACTCAAGCAGGGTAGGGGTGTGACCAGATCTGAGTTCTCCTGAGTGATCCCCAGGGACCTGCCATCTAGGGATTTTTTTAGTGTCTATTCTTGATCTTAGCCTGAGCCCCCTTGGAGGCTACTCCCCACCTCTTGATGATTTCCCTTATGTTAAAGTCACTCAGAGGCCTAGGAGACAGCAAAATGAATGTTGAGCCAGGCCAAGTCTTGGCTGGAGCCAAGATGGGGAGGGTGGGTCCTGTGTACATCAGGTCAGTCACTCCGATTTATCTTTGCCTCAGACCATCCCAGAGATTTCTACATTGCCCTGGTTTGCTCTTCTGCTGCCACTGGCCTGTCTCCTCACCATCCGAGGGGCCCGAGACCTGGTGGACGACATAGTGAGTTTATGGGGGGAGGGTCCCCTGAGATGAATGGCGATGCTGGTGGTGACTGGGGGAGAGAAACTAGAGAAACCAGAGTATGACCCTGCAGCTTGGCCCAGAGGAAGGAGCAAGAAGGAGGTAGGCCCTGGGACCGGGCACATCCAGAAAGTGGCAGCCTAGAGCCAGGTTAAGGAGAAAACCACATAGTGTGGAGAAAAACTACTGTATGGAGGGATATTGGGGGGAAGGGTGATGGTGGGCTGTGATAAGAGTAGAGTAGAGAGGATATTGGAAGTGAGATGAGAAGAGAAGATCAGAAAATATTTGACCTGAGAGATAGAGCAAGTGTGGCACTCCCCACCCCCCAGTATCAGTGCCTGGGAGCAAGGTTCTGGTTGCCCTATCCTCATTATGGTTCTCTAGAGCAGCCTTGATATATGGTCACCATATTGGATCTGGGTGCTCTTCCCATCCTTTTCATAGCTATTTCTCTTCTTCCTGGCCCAGACTGTTCCCATCTCATTATGACACCTTGGGATTGAGAGGAATTAATATTAGACAATTATATTAATAACTGCTTAATAACTTGTGGCTTTATTCGCTACAGGACGATGGGGTAAAAGTTGGGGAATGTTGTCATCTGATACAGATACTCACTCTACCTCGAGCTTGGCTAGAGTTGGCAGCTTCATCCCTGTGATGTGATGTGATGTGATGGTCCCTAGGTTGTAGGCAAGGGCTGGGCCTTTTTTCAGGAGGACAGGACAGACAGGGTTGGGGGAGTAGCAAAGAAGGAAGAGGGATGGCATAGTACTGTGGGAGGGCACTGGGTTTGAATCCTGTGTGACCTTGGACGAGTTACCAACCCCTCTGGGCTCCACTTTCCTTATATGAAAAATGAGGGGGTTGGGTTCATTGACCTCTACAATCCCTAGTGCCTCTAAATCCATGGTCCTACAAGGCTCACACAGTAGATGTTTCTCCTCGTTTTTCTTCTCTCTGCCCCAGGCCCGACACAGGAGTGACCAGATGATCAATGGTAGACCCTGTGAAATTTTGCTGGGGAAAAGGTGAGTCACCCTGCCAGACCAGCCTGAGCCCTGCAGCTCTTGGGAAACTTTCTCTCCCTTGAGAAGTGTTTCCACTTATGGATAGAAGAAGGAAGCAGTTTGCTGAGGTGCTTTTCCTTCCTGACTCCTATTTACTCACCATTGGTGGCCTAGGTAGGCCAGCACCCTGGAGTCCTTAATCCTCAGCAAACTGAGTGGTCGATATTTAGCATCAGGAGAGTTCCTGCAACTTTAAAGGATCCAGCTAAAGTAGGGGTTGTACACCCAGTGTCCCAAAAGTCTCAGGGCAATTTTAAGCTGTTAAAAGTAGATAGCTATAGAATGTCAGAACTGGGAGAGTCCTTAAAACAGAATGTCAGAACTGAGAGGGCCCTTAGAACCCTGGATGTCAGAGTTAGGAGGGCCCTTAGAATCCAGGATGTTAGAGCTGAGAAGGCCCTTAGAACAGAGAATATCAAAACTGGGAAGGCCTTTAGAACACAGGATGTTAGAACTGGAAGGCCCCTTAGAACCCAGGGTGTCAGAACTTGGAGGCCCCTTAGAACCCAGGATGTCAGAGCTGGGAGGGCCCTTAGAACCCTGGATGTTAGAGCTGGGAAGGCCCTTAGAATAGAGAATATCAGAACTGGGAAGGCCCTTAGAATAGAGAATATCAGAACCGGGAGGGCCCTTAGAACATAGGATGTCAGAACTGGGAGGACCCTTAGACCCCAGGGAGTCAGAACTGGGAGGTCCCTTAGAACACAGGATGTTAGAGCTGGGAGGGCCCTTAGAACAGAGAATATCAGAACTGGGAGGGCCCTTAGAACCCTGGATGTCAGAGCTGGGAGGACTCTTAGAACCCTGGATGTTAGAGCTGGGAAGGCCCTTAGAACAGGGAATATCAGAACTGGGAGCGCCCTTAGAACACAGAAGATCAGAGCTGGAAGGGCCCTTAGAACCCAGGATGTCAGAACTGGGAGGCCCCTTAGAACACAGGATGTTAGAGCTGGGGTGGGGAGGGTTGAATATCAGAGCTGGGAGGGCTCTTCAACGATAAAACATGGACATTAAGAGCTGGAAGAGATGAAAACTTCCATGAACTGATGCAGAGTGAAGTGAGCAGTATTTGGAGAACATTTGATACAATAACATCATAGAGAAAAACAAATTTGAATTCTTTAGAATTCTGACCAGAGCAATGATCACCCACCCAAATCAGAAAGAATGCAGATGAAACCCAAGGACCGCTCGCCTCCTGCCAGAGAGCTGGTGAACTTAGGGTGCAGAAGGAAGCATACATTTTGAGTGTCACCGTTGAGGGAGTTTCTTTTAGGGACTATGCGGCTATGACGAGGGCCTTAAGATTTTTAAAAATTGTTCAATGGGCAGGGCCTAGTGGGAAGGGCAGACTAATATATGTTTTTAAAGAGTTGGAAGGGACCCTGGAGATTATCTAATACACTAATAATAATTCCCTGACTTTACAGTTTATGAATTGGTGGTAAAATTGGTATCTGATCCTAAATTCTCTTAACTCCTTGTCCTGGGCTCTTTCACATCCTAAGAATTCAGAACCTGGGCTTGCCTTTCTTTCCTCATTTGACTTACAGTTGGGAGACAAAACAGTATGGGCCACATTTGGAGGGGTAATAAAATCTGCTGAGGGTGGGGGTTAAAACCATTTTCCATCCTCAAGATATGGAATGGTTACTTTTCACCCTGGCCATCCATTTGGAATGGAACTGAGGCACATGCAGCCTTATAGAAAGAGCCCAGGGGTAGGGCTCCCATTGTGGGCCATTTTCTAACTCTACTCATTCCACTGAGGAATTTCTCTTTGTAGCTTCTGTAAGAAGAGATGGGAAGATATCCAAGTGGGTGATGTTGTCTGTTTGCAGAAAGATGATTTTGTCCCGGTAAGTCAGCATTCAACCACTGCAGGCTTAATAGTGAGGCCCTGGTTGGCCAATCTTAGAAACCAGAGTCTTCTGCCTGGAAAAGATTTCGAAGGGTCATCTTAGCCATCCGCCTGCCTCAGAATCCATCCAGGCTCCTTTAGTCAAAGGCCATAGTCTACAGAGAAGGAGATTTTGTGGAGTGGTATGGTAGAAAGGGTCCTGGATTTTTACTTGCAGGCCCAGGGTTCAGACCCCACCCCTGACACAAGGTCCTTTTTCCTTTCTGAGTGTCAATTGTCTTATCTGTGAAAGGAGGGTTACAATAGTTGCTTTCCTTCCTTGTTATGATTGATGTTAGAAAAGCCTGTAGTAAACCCTCAATTGCTTGGAGAAATAGGAAATAGGAACCGCTGTTCCAAAATCCACATTCCACCTCTCCACTTCCTTCCCCCACCCCAACTTAGTTTTCGTCACCATCCTTCCTCAGATCTAACTTTACTTTCTCTTGCTGTAATTCCCTGCATTCTTCTTCGTGGGACACCCAAAGGCCGACCTGCTCCTCTTGGCCAGTTCGGAACCTAGCAGCCTGTGCTATGTGGAGACTGCAGACATCGACGGGTGAGGACATCAAGGTCACCAGGAAGGGGTGGGAGGGTGGAGGGCCGACACCAGCAGGAGCAGAACTAGAAATTCTGGGCCCTCAGGAGATCTGGGGACGTGGTTTTTCTTCTCGCCCTCAATCTTCAATTTCCTTTCCCCTCTTTACATTGGTACCTTTTTTTCTGTATTCTGATTTCCTGTTATGTATTTCCCAACCTCTACTGAGCCCTCTTTTATAAGAAAAACAATAAACAATGCTAAGTGAGAAAGCAATCATGACTATGCAACAATCTGCCCCTATAGACTCCCACCTTTTTACCAAGAGGACCCAGCCTTAAATCAAGTGAAAGAGCTCTTTAGTTACAAGTCTGCTTGGGTAAAACTTAGGAGAGCTGGGGTGGGCATTTGAGGTCACCTAATTTGAGCCTCTCATTTTACGGTTCTAGAAACTGAGACCCAGGGAAGGTTGGTATTTGGAAGTGGGGTACACATATGATAGCCATCTTCAAATACTTGAAAAGTGGTTCTATGGAGGAGGAATTAGATTGATTTTGTTTGGCCCCAGAGGACAGAGTCAGGGGTTATGAGTGGTAGGTGTAAAGAGGCAGCTTTAGGTGTGAGGTCAGGGGAAAAAGCAAACCAACCTTCCTAGCAGGTAGAACTATCCAGAAAGTGGAATGGGCTACTTCCTTGGAAGATAGCGAGCTCCCTATCACTGTAGGTTTTGAAGCACAGACTGACTGACTCTTCATCAAGTGAATTGTGGGCATTCTTGGTCAGGTAGGGGTTGGACTAAATGTCCTAGGAAACTCCTTTCAACTTGAAGATTGTCTAATTCTCTGAGGTTTAGGTGACTTACCTAAGATCACAAAGATGGCACAAAGTGGCAGAGACAGGATCCAAATCCATTAATTCAATAATAATATTTCTCATTCGTTTTTAAGGTATATTTTATATCTTTTGCTTTTTGTGTCAACTCTTTTTCCCAATGAATCCCTCCCTCTCTCTTTTTGGGAAAGCCACTCATTATAACAAAGAATAAAAAGAAGGAAAAAAAAACCAATTTGACAAAACTAACCAATGTATCAGAAAAATCTTATGTTAAAAATATGCAGTGTACCACACCCATAGACCCCTTCACCTCTACATAGATGTGTGGAGAGGTGCCTTCTCATACCTCTTCTTGGGGTCAAACTTGGATATTTTAACTTCTTAGCATTCAGTTTAAGTTGTTTTGTTATTCTTTCCATCAACCTTGTTGCAATCATTTGTATATCATCTTCCTGGTTCTGCTCACTTCACTTTGCATCAGTTGATATAAGTCATCCTATGCTTCTCTGTAGTCATCATTTTTATTGTTTCCTGTAGCTGCCATGTTCTACAACTTGTTTAGCCACCCTCGCCCCATAAATGAATATCTCCCATCTTTTTGCCTCTTTATGGTTTATGATTTACACAGTAAAAAAAAAAGTAAGCTTCCTGAGGCCAGGGATGGTTGTATTTTTTGTTTTTGTCTTCCCGCTGCCTGGCACTTAGCTGATACCTCATGCTTGCTGGCTGAATGAATGATTGAATGAATCCTGTAAGGAAGGTCATGCTCGAATGATTATCCTCATTTTTACAGATAAGGGAGAGAGAGGAAGTGATTTGCCCAAGGTCACATAGCTTGTAAGTGTCTGAGCCAGAATTCAAACTCAGGTCTCTTGACTCCAAGGCCAATGCTCTTTCTACTTTAACTTTCTGAACAACATATCCTATGTCTAGACTTGTGCTGGGAGGGATGGGGAAGGCGTCACAGAAAATGAAACCTCATCTTTATCCCCATTGGGCTCAGAGCTAAGTTTGGGGTTTGAGCTAGAGACATATGAAAAGTTAATTAATGAATAACTCCCATTTATATAATACTTTTAAAACTTTACAAAGCATTTTCCTTTCAAAAGACTTGTGAGGGAGATATAGTGTGATTGGAGTTTTCCCCCTTTGACAAAAGAAGAAACTGGTTCAGAGAGAGGTGAGTGGCCTGCCAGGGGTCATATGGCTGCTCAGAATCAGAGCCCAGAGGCTAACACAGGTCTCCTGCCTCTTCCCGCTGCCTGGCTCCTGTGTGATAGCCCTGGGTGGTTTACAAAGTTCCCTGAAGGAAGTGGGGTGAACATTTTTATCACTATTACTTTAGTTCTGAGCAGGCATGGGCTCCGAACACTGACTTAATGATGTGGAAAGAATTTGAACAGTTTCCCTGACTTGTAGGGCTCCTGAACAAGTGATAAAGTGAGGGATGCTAGAGTTAGAGCTGGAAGAGAGTCAAAGGTTCAGCTCCCCCCAGCCCTCTGCCCCATTTTACAGATAGGACCAGAGGATTAAATGACTAGCCCAAGGTCACTTGGTAGTAAGTTAGTAAGTGGCAGAGTAAGGATAGTAGAAAAAGCCCTACTGGTGGGGGCAGAGCCAAGATGGCGGCTGGAAAGCAGGGACTAGCATGAGCTCCCCGCCAAGTCCCTCCAAAAACCTATAAAAATGGCTCTGAACCAATTCTAGAACTGCAGAACCCACAAAACAGCAGAGGGAAGC
>CM053622.1:48526611-48565694 GCA_028646595.1 Phalanger gymnotis | reverse complement strand
AGGGAGGGCAGACTGGGGAAGAGGGCAACCAGAATATACGCCATCTTGGAGTGGGGGGGAGGGTAGAAATGGGGAGAAAATTTGTAATTCAAACTCTTGTGAAAATCAACGCTGAAAACTAAATATATTAAATAATAAAAAAAGAAAAAAAAAATAAAAAGCCCTACTATTGGAAGTCAGAGGATCTAGGACCTAGCTTCAGTTCTAAAGAAGTAGATGGGGATAGCCATCTTCCTGTGGATTATAGATGAGAGAGAGAGAGAGAGAGAGAGAGAGAGAGAGAGAGAGAGAGAGAGAGGAGAGAGAGAGAATGAATATGTGTGAGAGAGACAGACAGACAGACAGAAAGAGAGTGTGTGTGTGAGAGAGAGATATAGGTTTAGTGCTTTCTCAGTCCTGGGCAAACTGCCTCATGGCTGCCCTATCCCTGTCTTGTTGCCAGAGAAACCAATCTGAAGTTCCGCCAGGCCCTGGGCATCACTCATAAGGAGCTGATCAACACGGACAGGATGGCAGCTTTTGATGGTGAGCAGTTGTTAAGGGACCATAGGCATGAATGCAAGGTCTGTGTGTACTCTTTGTCCCTAGGAGGCGTGGCCTTCAAAAACAGGATTACAAAGAAGAAATTGGCTAATCTACCTGTCCCCTAAGCTGAATTCCCCTCTTGTTCCCTGGCATTCTTTCTTCTGTCCTACCAAATTCTACTCTCTAATTTTCAAATCCTTGAACTTCTCTGGACTTCAGGTTGCTCTTCTGTAAAATGTGGGCGTTATACCAGCTGCTCTCCCAAGTATCTTCCAGTTTTCACGTTCTCTATTCCCTGGTCCCTTTCAGTTCTACTGTCCTACCTTCCGTATCCTCAGGGCCCTTCCAGCTGATCCTGTCTCTCTCCTTTCATTCACTGCCAAGCCCTCTCTTCATTCACTTCTTAACTCTTTGAACCCTGGCTTCAAACCTTATCTTCTTCCAACCTTATTCTCTTTAAAGGTATGAGTGATTTATTACTTGTCAAATCTTCTAGCCTTTTGTCAGTTCTTATCCTTCTTGGTCTCTTGGTAGCATTTGGCAATTGTTAACCTCTCTCTCTCTCTTGTTTGTTTTTTAATTAAGAATTTTTTTTTTGAGAGAGAGAATGAGGAAAACTGCTACCAGTTTGACAACTCCTTTCACAAACTCCTTTGGAAAGGGAAAGAACTAAACATTTATATGGCCCCTACTATGTGCTACGCACTGTGCTAAATAAATTCTTTTTACAAATAGCATCTGGTTTGATTCATGACATAACAACATATGGGACGTAAGATGCTATTATTATCCCAATTTTACAGTTGAGGACATTAAGACAAATAGAGTAAGTGACTTCAGAGTCACACAACTAGTAAGTGTCTGAGGCTGGATTTGAACCATGGGTCTTCCTGAACTCCAGACCCAACACTCTATGCCCTGTACCACCAGCTACTATTTCATTCTTTGTGCTCAACTCACACCCTTTCACCTTGCACCAAGCCTCTGTCCTGTGCCTTCTTTATTCCTTATAGTCTCTTACTTGGTGACCTCATCAGCTCCCATGGCTTCAGGTATCTCTATGCTGATGCCTCTCAGATCTCTTTGTTCAGCCCTAGTCTTTCTCTCTGCCTCCAGTCTTTCCCTTCTCCTCTTTCACACAGTCACTAGGTTAATATTCCTAAAGTTGAGGCCTGACCATGCTCCTTCCCTACTCAGTAAACATCTTGTCCCTAGGATCAAAGTCAAGCTCCCCTGTTTGGCATTTAAATCCCTTTATCACCTGGTTCCAGCCTACTTTTTTTTTTTTTAAGGCAATCTGGGTTAAGTGATTTACCCAGGGTCACACAGCTAGTAAGTGTCTGAGGTTACATTTGAACTCAGGTCTGCGCGACTCTAGGGCCAGTGTTCTATCCACTGCGCCATCTAGCTGTTCCCAGCCTACTTTTCTAATCTCATTACTCATTACTCTCCTTTTTTACATCTACAGCCTAATCGGATTGATTTACTTGCTTCTCCACATGTGACATGTTCTCTCCCATCTCTTGCTTTTGCACAGGCTATGCCCCATACCTGAAATGACCTCCTTTCTAACCTCCTAGAATCCCTCTGTTCAAGTACCACCTTCTACATGAAGCCTTTCCTGATCCCCCCCCAAGCTGCTAATGCTGCCCCACATACATTATACTGAATTGGTCAATGTTTCGCTTACCCTGGTAGGATATGAGCTCCTTGTGGCCTGGGTAGGACTTCTTTATTTTTAATCATCATCCTCAGAGCCTAACATAGTACCTTTCAAGGAGGAGATAGTTACCAAATGCTGGCTGATTGGTTCAACCAATGGTGGTTCCAATCCAGCCTCAGACACTTACCGGCTAGGTGACCCTGTACAAGACATTTCAGCTGTTTGCCTCAGTTTCTTCATCTGTAAAATAGAGATAATAATACCTACCTCCCAGGGTTGTTGCAAGATCAAAGAAGATACTTGTACAGTGCTTAGCATAGGGCCTGCCACATATTAAGTTAGCTATTGTTATAATTATTTTATTGTATTATATTATAATATAATATAATATATAATATAATAGCTGCTAGCTATTATTATTGTTGTTAATTGACTTTCTTTGTTCTAATAGGCCTCTCAGCATTGACAGTCTGTGCTCTAAGGGCCCTGACATTCTGTTCGGGGGCTTTGTGTTGTTTTACCTACCTCCCTTCCTCAGTTGGAGTGTCTGAGGCCAGATTTGAACCCAGGACTTCCTGGCACCAGGCTCAGAGGTCTTGTCTAGTTTCTCCACTTCTGAACCAACCATCCTTCTTCGGCTCCTCACTTGTCTCTAGCTGTCTCGGCGTCAGGACGCTTGGATTCAAATCCCAGCTCTGACACTTTGCCAGGAGACCTTGGGCCACTCAAATGTTTTATCTCCCTGAACCCTAGAAATCTCTAAAATGGGGAGAATGCTTCTTGTACTACCTATCTCATGCAGTCATTGTAAGGATCGAGTGTAAACTTTAAAGAGCTATAGAATTCATAATACTGAGAGTGTGACTGAGGGATAGAGAGCTGGCCTTTGAAGCTGGGAAGTTACGGGTTCAAGTGTCACCTTTGACACACACAGGCTGTATGATTTTAGGCAAGGAGTTTTACCTTTCTGGGCTTTAGGCAGCTCATTGGCATGGCCAACATTAGTAGAGGGAATTTCCTCTTCCAGGAGGCCCATATAGCAGTGAAATTGCAGGTCCAAGCCCTATCCTATTAATAAAACTGTTATTAGTATAGATTTGGAACAGAGAGGTTAAGGGATTCCCCAAGGCCAGCCAGGGAGTTAGGAGCCAAGGGCTGTATCTTCCCCCTTAAAACACACAGGGCCGGGCTCAGAGCCCAGTGCTCAGCTTGGAGCCTGGCTTACAGCTTCACGCTTGTTGATATGACAGGGATTGTGGTGTGTGAGGAGCCCAACAGCCGAATGCACAAGTTTGTGGGGACCTTGGAGTGGAAGGGAGAGAAATATTCCCTGGACAGCGAGAAGATCCTCCTGCGAGGCTGCAGGATCCGAAATACCGACACCTGCTATGGCCTGGTCATTTATGCAGGTGAGCCCACATGGCTTTGATCACCCTCCTGCCCAGGGTCTCTGTCATGGGCCTTGATCCTGCCAGAGGAGACATGGAACCAGGGTGGGGCAGTAGGGAAATAGCCCCAGAAGTCTGGGAGGCTCTAGTCCTGCTTTAGCCAGGAACTGCCTGTGGCCTTTCCTCTTCTCTAGTATGTGCTTCCTCATCTGTAAAATAAAGGGGTCAGACTAGATAATACAGAGGAGTGCTCCAGCCTGTGACATTCTCTGTTCTATATTCTAAGGACTCTCCCAGCCCTGACATCCTGTGTTCTAAGGGCCCTCCCTGACATTCTGGGTTCTAAGTTCCAGTTTTGACATCCTGTGTTCTAAGAGCCCTCCTAGCTCTGATATCTTGCGTTCTAAGGGTCCTCCCAGCTCTGACATTCAGTGTTCTAAGTACCCACCCAGCCCTGACGTCCTGTGTCCTAAGGGCCCTCCCGGCTCTGACATCCTGTGTTCTAAGGGTCCTCCCAGCTCTGATACTTTGTGTTCTAAGGGCCCTCCCAGAACCGAAATCCTGTGTCCTAAGAGCCCTCCCAGCTCTGACATTCTAGGCTCTAAGTCCCAGCTCTTATACTCTGTGTCCTAAAGGCCCTTCCAGCCCTGATATCCTGTGTTCTAAGGGTCGTCCCAGCCCTGACATCCTGAGTCCTAAGGCCCTCCCAGCTCTGATACTCTGTGTCCTAAGGACCCTCCTGGCTCTAATGTTCCATAATTCTGTGGCATTAACCCAGTGGCCACCTAACCATGGTTAGAAACTGGCCAGCTCCTGGTGAGCCCTTCTTTCTCATTCCCATCTGACAGGTTTTGATTCCAAGATTATGAAGAACTGTGGGAAAATCCAGCTGAAGAGAACGAAGCTGGACAAGATGATGAACAAGCTTGTCCTTATTGTAAGTGGCACCAGCTGCCCAGCTGGGCCTCCTTCCCTTGCCCCCATTCTTGTTCCGCTTTCTCCTTTGATGTCCACCCCTCCCCCATCCTCCCAGGGTGAGCCTCAGGTTTCTCGGGGACTTGGCTTGGTGACCCCTGCTCTGCTGGCCTTGGTGCCGGAGGTTACTGGGATTAGATACCAGACAGACCCGCTGGGGTGGGGTAAGGTGACCAGGTCTTAGTCAGGGTTTTGGATAATAGGAGGAAGTCTAGGCAGATGGGTGGAGTATTGGGGCTGTCTGAAAATAGGAAGCAGGTGAGCATCTGGCAGGACCAGTGGGGTGTGTCCTGACAGGTGGGTAGAGCTTGGCATCGGGGTGGGGATGCAGGGTGGGGGGGAGGGAGGGTGGCCCACCCAAGTAATTTCTTACCAAAGCTCTGGTGGAAGTTCTGTGGGGGCCAGGATTCAAATACCAAGTAACTTTTGCTCTCACAGCCTGGGGATATAGATTAGGGAAATGCTGTACTAGGATTTTAGCAAAACATTTGGCCTAGAGTCTCATGCTACTTTGTGAGTGAAAGGAGATCTGCCTTCCAGCTCTCTCAGGGGAGGCCCTATTTCTTGTCTATCCCCCACTGGGGCCAAGCACAGGTGCTTTGTAATTACTGGGTGCTTGAAGATATTTGTTGAATTGAAGTTGAAGGAATGTGGTTTAGATAATAGAGTTAAGTAAAGATAAGGTTAACCAGCAGTTTACTAAAGGTAACAGTAGAGTTAAGTGAATTTGGAGCTGTTCAAATGACAAGGCCCCAAAGGTAGGATATCAAGTCTGGGGGAAGTGTCTTTTGGGGAATGCCCCAGGGATCCGCCCTTGGCCTTGCGCTGTCCAACATCCAGTGACTTGGATGGCCTACTTCTCAAATTTGTGGCTGATGGGAAGGTGCGAAGGCCACAGTCTGGCTCCCCAAAGGCTAGAACAACAGGCCAAATGTAATCAAATAAAATAAAGACAAAGGCAAATTCTCGCATCAGGGTTCAGAAAAATCAACTTCACAAGAAGGAGGTATCATTAGACAACAATTTTAGTGAAAAAGATCTGGGGGTTTCAGTGGACTGTAAGCTTGCTCTGACTCCATAGACCTAGCTGCTAAAAAATGTGGCCTCGGGCTGTATTAAAGGAAGTATAGTGTCCAGATTGAGGGAGGGGCTGGTCTTGCTGTCTTATTGTGTTCCATTTTGGGTGACCCATTGTAGGGAAGACTTTGAGAAGCTAGAGAGCATGCAGAGAAGAGTGATTACCATGTGGTCTCTACCCAGGGAGGGGACTGAAGACCAGGTCAAAAGAGGGTGGATTAGTTTGAAGAAGGGAAGATTTAGGGTAGATGTCATCACTACTCATGTAAAGGAGGGATCTGCCTTGTTCTTGATGCCCGAGCAGAACCAGGAGCATTAGGTGGAAGTTGTGGGATTTTAGGCCGGAGGAAGGAAAGACTTGAGAGGCATCCTCAGATTCTGGAAGACCCAGGCTCAAGTCTCATGTTCGATATATCCTGGCTGTGGGACGCTGGGCTCGACTCAGCCTCCTGGTGTCTCTGGCAGCTCTCCAAGGTGCCATGTATTGGTAGAGGGAGTTTCTTTACTGGGAGTTCCCTAGATCAATAAACAAGTCTAGATGGGGTGGGGGAAAAGGGAGTACTAGGAGCTATGTAATCTGACTCAAAAAAATAGCGGTGCCCCCTCGTTAGATAGTTCTCCAAGTGGAGGCTGGAGGTTCTGGCAAGGTTCTGAGATCTAGGGTTGGAAGGGGGCTCAGGGGTCATCTGGTCCCACTCCCTCATTTTACAAATGAAGGAACTGAAGCCCAGAGGGGTAGGAGTGATTTTGCCCAAGGTTACACAGGTGCCGGGGTGGGGTGTTGCAGAGAGAATCCCAGTACAGGAGAAAGAACCTTGGTTCTGGGATCCGAAGATGTGGGTTCGAATCCTTCTTCTGCTAGTCACTTCTTCATCCCTCTCGGGCTCAGTTTCCCTACTTTTTAAAATGATGAGGTTGGGCTACACACGACCTCAGAAAACTCATCCAGCTCATGCTATAGGCAGCTGGGTGAACGATGGATAGAGGGTGGCTTGGAGTAAGGAAGACTGGAGCTCAGATCCAGCCCCAGCCACTTGCTGGTTGTGTGAACCTAGGCAGGTAGCTTCATCTCGATCAGCCTTGGTCTTCTCATCTGTAAAATGGGTATAATAACAGCACTTACCTCCTAGGGTCGTTGTGAGGATCAAACGAGATCATATATGTATAGTTGTTTTGAAAACCTTAAAGTACTTTATAAATGCATTCTTCTTCTTCCTCCTTCTCCTCTTTTTCTTCCTCTTTCTCCTCCTCCTCTTTCTTTCTTCCTTTTCTGATATTCTGGAATCCTGGAGGTTCTTCAAACAGCTTGTCAGTGTTGGGGAGGTCTGGCACCAGGAATCAAGACCTCAAGCCCAGAGACTATGTCAGTTTGGGGCCTGAGCAGGCAGGAAGAACCTGTTAACTGGTCTTGGCAAGGAAGGAAAGGGCTTAGTCAAGGTGCACCAAGGAAGACCTCAGTTACTTGAACTTGAGACCACCTTGTCAACCCTATTGTGCTACGTACATGTCAGCAGTGGTGGTGCCTATTCCTGGGGTCCGGGGACAGACCCATGGGTTTTTCCCAACCCTCTCTCCCCAAGCTATCTAGAACACTGGGGGCTCCCCTTCCAGAACACCTCTAGAACACATGCCTTCTAGAACATCTCGTAGGTTCCTCCAGACTATCTAGAATGCCGCTGTCCCTTACAAGACACCTATGGGTCTTCCTTCTGGACTATCTTTGGACTTTTCCAAGCTGCGTGGAACACGTGCTCCCCATTCTTAGAATGCTGTGTCTCATCTTCTAGAATACCTGTGAGTCTTCTCTTAGAACAACAACACCACTCCCTTGAAAAACACCAATGCCCCTCTTCTAGAACTCTTGTGGCCTTTCTTCTAGAGCATCTCTAGTGCCTCCTCCCTTTCTAGAGCACCTGTGCGCCCCTCCCCCTTCTAAAGCATCTGTGGCTCCCCCATCTGCTACTAGAGCACCTGTGCTTGCCCTTCTAGAACACCCATGGCCTCTCTCCCCTTCTAGAGCGCCTATAGTTCCACCCTCTCCCACTTCCTTTTCTGGCCATCCTGACCCCTGCTTCCTCCCTCCACAGATATTCCTGATGTTGGTAGCAGTCTCCCTCTTCATGGCAGTGGCCTTTGGCTTCCTGGTGGTAGATTTACAGACCAGGCACAGCTACCTGGCTGCCTTCCACAGTAGTTCCTCTCCAGGTCGGGAGGCATTCCTTACCTTCTGGGGCTTCATGATCCTCCTCAGCACCATCGTGCCAATGTCCCTCTACATCACGTAAGCCGATGGGAGAGGTAATGGAGGCTTGGGAGGGTGGGGTGTGTGCAGTTAAGGAAACTGAAGCCCAGAGAGGGGAAGCAGCTGCAGGGTGAGACTATCAAGATCTCAGAATTTCAGCTTGGGAAGGCTCTTCAGAAGTCAGTTAGTCTGACCTGCCTCTGTGAAGGATTTCCCTGTACAACAGCTCAGCAGTTGACTGTCCATCTTTGACTCGAAGATCACAGGATCTCAAAGCTTGAAAGGGCCTTTAGAACAGGGAATGCCAGAGCTGGGAGAGACCTTAGAACCCAGGATGTCAGAGCAGGGAGGGCCCTTAGAACCCAGGGTGTCAAGGCTGGGAAGGCCCTTAGAACAGAGAATGTCAGAGGTAAGTGGCCCTTAGGACACAGATGGGAGGGCTCTTAGAACCCAGGATATCAGAGCTGGGAGGGCCCTTAGAACCTAGGATGTCAGAGCTGGGAGGACCCTTAGAACCTAGGATGTCAGAGCTGGGAGGGCCCTTAGAACCCAGGGTGTCAGGGCTGGGAAGGCCCTTAGAACAGAGAATGTCAGAGGTAAGAGGGCCCTTAGGACACAGATGGGAGGGCCCTTAGAACCCAGGATGTCAGAGCTGGGAGGGAATTAAGAAAACAGAGTCAGAGTTGGGAAAGTCTTTAGAACAGAGAATGTTACATTTGAGAGGAATCTTAGCAACAATGTCAGAGCTGAAATTTCTGGGCTGCACGGGATCTTAGAACATGGAATATCAAAGACAGAAGAACTTTAGAACATAGTGTCAGACCTGGGGGAGTTATTAGACATAGAACGACTTTAAACACAGATGGCATTAGAAGTCATGTAGTCCATTCTTTTAATTCAAGGTCGAGAGTGGGATAATGTCTCACCCAAAGTTACACAGCTAGTTAGTAGGTTAGAACATGTCACTTCCTTGCTCAAAAATCCTCAATGTCTCCCTTCTGCTGCTAGAATAAAATGTAATCTGTTTAGCCCAACATTTAAAGCCCTCCATCATCTGGCTCCCACTTACTTTTTCAAATTTATTACTCCTCTTCATTCATTCTATAATTCTGGCCAAACTGCCCTTGACCTCAACATACCATTCCCCACCCCCACATCTTTGCACAGGTTATTCCCTACATCTGGAATGCCTTCCCTCCTCCACTCGACCTCTCCATCGATCATAAAGGAATGTTTTTGAGTTGAAATGAACTGGGCCAGGATTGGTCTCCAGGTCTCCTGATTCTCAGGCTCCAGGTTTTCACCCTACCATGTAACAGGAAAATTTAGCCCAGCACCTGGGACATCTTAGCTGCTGTATAAATGCTTAAAATAATAATTATAAGAATAATTATTGTCATCATCATTATTATTATGGCTCTGGAGGAGAAAGTGAGGCTGGTGATCTAGCGCAGCCCTCCCTCGCTCAAATCAAAGTCAACTGCAAGTCATGTCATCATCTCCTTGATGTCTTGGTCCTCTTTGAGATCCAAGGACGACCACGAAGATATCCTTACGACGTCCTGGGAGGCATAACTTGTATTGCTGCAGTTTTAGAGTTTATGAAACTGAGATTGACTGAGGTTAAGTGACTTGCCCAGGGTCACACAGCTTGTAAGTGTCTGAGACTGAATTTGAACTCAGGTCTTCCTGACTCTAGGCCCATTCCCCTATTCATCTATAAGGCTTTAAATGACAATAATGGCATTATTATAATAATATTATACATTGTTATATGATATATTCTAGTGTATATTATGTTAATATTATATATTACATAGCATTATATTTATATCATATAATATATTGTACAGTATATTATATTGTACATTGTTATATGTTCTAATGTATATTATGTTAATATTATGTTATGTAATATATTTATATCATATAATATATTGTATAGTGTATTATATTATATGTTGTTATATGTTCTAATATATATTATGTTAATATTATGTACTACATAATATATTTATATCATATAATATATTGTATAGTATATTATATTATACATTGTTATATTGTATATTCTAATGTATATTATGTTAATATTATATATTACATAACATTATATTATACATTGTTATATGTTCTAGTATATATTATAGTAATATATAGTACATAATATTACATTTATATCATATAATATATTATATAGTGTATTATATAATAATACCATAATAACCTTTACATAGGGCCTTCTCTGTGCCAGGCATTGTGCTAAGCACTTTACAATGATTATTTCATTTGAGCCTCACAACAACCTGGGAGGTCGGTGCTATAATTATCCCCATTTTACAGTTGAGGAAACTGAGGCAAATAACGCTTAAGTGACTTGCCCAAGGTCTCACAGCTAATAAGTGTCTGAGGCCTGATTTGAACTCAGGTTTTGTGGACTCCAGACCCAAAATAATTATTTGAACAAGCCTATTTAATGTTCCAATAATTTTTGGTACAGTATAATGAGTGTTGTATTGTTTGCTTTCTCAATGGGTGGCTGCTTTCTGAAATAAATTTTTAGAATTGATTAATTTTTAAAAATTGTGGTGGGGAGGGTGTTATGGGCCCATGGTTTCATCAATGTAGAGAATTCTGGATATGGAGGCTTCCACTAGGGATAGTAATTGGCTGGGTGACATCAAATGGCTCTGGGCAGATACATTAGAGGAAGGTCCCATCTATCCTTTATATCAGGGGTGGGGAACCTATAGCCTCAAGGACCTCTAGGTCCTCAAGTGCAGCTCTTTAACTGAATCCAGACTTCACAGAACAAATCCCCTTAATAAAAGGATTTGTTCTGGAAAACTTGGACTCTGTCAAAAGACCCAGAAGGCCACAGATTCCCCACTCCTGCTATACCATGTGGCCTCCAATTCTGAAAGTGCCCATGCATATTGTGTGTCTTTTCCTTCTCCCCCATTAGATGCTCACAGGTTTGTTGTGAGAAAAGTACTTTATAAACCTGGAATTGCTAGAGCATTAAAAATGACTAATTATTTATAATAATACTAATTATCATTATTGTTCCAAGACTTGGTTTGGGGGAATGTCTCTAGGCATAGCTCTAGGAGGGGACCCTGAGCTGGGCCCTTGGACTTTTCAGTCCCTTCCCAGGCCTTAGGTAGGTGTAACTTGTCTCACTCCCTTGCAGGTTTGAGTTTGTCTATCTGGTGAATAGCTGCTTCATCAACTGGGATCTGGAGATGTACTACCCACCCCTAGACATGCCGGCCAAGGCCCGGAGTACCAGCCTCAATGACCAGCTGGGACAGATTGAGTACATCTTCTCCGACAAGACTGGGACTCTGACCCAGAATATCATGACCTTTAAGAAATGCTGCATCAATGGGCTGACTTATGGTGACTGGTGACCTCTGCCCCTACAAGGACACCACTTCCCCTCCCCCTCCCACCAACCCGAGCTAGGCCTCCCTTCCTTTCTAACCTGGCATCCCAGACTCTATTGCTGGCCCTGCCCAGACCCTCCAGAATAAACTGTGGTCCAGGCTCCACCCAGATCCTTATTCCCTATCCCTAGAAGCAGCCAGATAACCTAGGTGAGTACTCTTACAGGACCTGAATTCAGGAAGACCCGAGTTGAAATCCTGTCTCAGCCTTTGGTTAATTGTGTGACCATGGGTAAATCCTTTCAGGTCCTCCTGCCTCAGTTTCTTGGTCTGTAAAATGAGGCTTATAATAGCATTTGCCTCCCAGGTTTGTTGTGAAAGATCAAATGAGGTGCCACATGTAAAGGGCTTTGCCAACCTATATAAATGCTAGCTTTCAGTAGTGTTAGAGAGAAGGCCTGGGGAAGTGGGGAAAGGACTCGACCTGAAGTCAGGAGGGACCTGGGATCAAATCCCACCTCCATTGTGTGACCATGGGCAAGTCAGGGGCCCTCTCTGAGCCTCAGTGACCTCCTCTGTCAAATGGGGATAACAGTAGCACTTACCTCCCAGGGTTGTTGCAAGGCTTAAATGAGGTGGTATCTGCAAAAGGCTTTGCAAACCTCGGAGCTATCTTAGCTCTGTCTCACAGGGGCCACTGGACCTCAGACCACTCCACCAGCCCTTCCCAGATAGCTCACCTTAACCTGCACACACACACACACACACACACACACACACACACACACACACACACACACACACGGCCTATCCATTCCCTGCCTACTCCAGAGCATCTGGGGCACTTCAGGACTCCTCCAATCTATTGTACTGAACCACATCCCTCACTTGGCCACATTAACTCAGGAAACCAACATCTTAGAGCCAGAAGGGACCGTCAAGATCATTTAGGCCAGGGGTTCTTAATTGGGGGTCAGTGTATAGATTTCAAAAGATCTGTGAGCTTGGATGGGGAAAAAATGACTTTTTTATTTCAATGTAATTGGTTTTCTTTGTAATCCATGGATTTCATCTTATGCATTTAAAACTATTATTCTGAGATAGGGTCTGTAGGCTTCAACAAGCCTGCCAAAGGGGTTGCAGAAGGGAAGAAGCATTTATTAAGCACCTACTATGTGTCACATACTGTGCTAGGCACTTTACAGATATCTCATTTGATCCTCACATGAACCCTGGGAGGTAGATTTTACAGTTGAGGAAACTGAGGCTGGTGGTGGTTAAGTGACTTGTCCAAGGTCACCCAACTATTACGTGGCTGAGGCCACATTGAACTCAGGTCTTTCTGACTCCAGCCCTAGTGCTTTATGCACTATGGCACCTCCTATGATACAAAATCATAGGATTAATTAATTAAAATTAAGAGCCTCTGATGGAGGGCAAGCCCTAATTTCACAGAGAAGGAAATGGAGATCCAGAGAGAACTAGGGACTTGCCCAAGGTCACACAATTCTGGGATAGACTCTTCCTTTGGAAGGGACTTCAGAGCACCTCTTGTCCAGCTAAAGTTTGGTTTTCCCTTTATCATCTGCTTAACTCCTTTAAGAAAGGGAATGAAGGGGTGGAACTCCCAGCCTCAGGGATCTGAGACCCATCCTTCAAAGTAAATACTGAAGCTGCATTTCTTGTCTAGGTACAGATGAAAATGTTGGGGAAAGCATGGAGGTGAGTCTGATCTTGGCCTGGGACCAGAATCAGGGGGCCTTGACCTGGAGTTGGAGGTGGGATTCCCAAGATGGGAGAATTGTCACCCAGCCATAGCATCCTAGAATGGCAGAGTTGGGAGGGCCCTTAGGACACAGAATGTTAGAGCAGAGAGGACCCTTAGAACACAGGATGTTAGAGCTGGGGAAGGCCTGTAGAACAGAGAATGGTAGAGCTGGAAGGGGTTTAGAATGCAGAATGTCAGAGCTGGGAGGGCCCTTAGAACAAAGAAATCAGAACTGGGGGGACCCTTAGAACAGAGATGTCAGAGCTGGGAGGGCCCTTAAAACACAGGATGTCAGAGCTGGGAGGGCCTTTAGGACACAGAATGTCCGAGTTGGGAGAGCCCTTAGAACATAGAATGTCTGACCTGGAAGGAGTCTTAGACAATAGACTATCGGAGCTGGAGGAAGCTTAAAACACAATTGAATGTCAGAGTTGGAGGTGGCTCTTAGAATATGGAATGCCAGAGCTGGAAGGGCCCTCGGAACACAAAATGTTCTATGAATGGGCCTTTAGAACATTGGATTCAGAGCTGGGAGTAACCTTAGAACACAGGATGGCAGAAGGAAATGAGAAAGCCCTTAGAACTTAAAACATAGGATGTCAAACCTTGGGGAGTCTTTAGAATAGGCGTGCATAATAGATGGTCAGTGGGCTGCTTGTGGCCTGCCAAAGTGGCCCGCAAGCAGTATGTTATGCAGGCCTGTTTTAGAACTGAAAGGGCCCCTTAAGAATCATGGGGAATGGCATGAATAAAAGGAGATAGCATGGAGGTGGGTGAGCACCAGGCGTGTCAGGGGGACAGAAAGTTGTCCAGTGGGACCAGGGGGCTAGAGAGTTCTTGTTCCAATGTAAAATAATACTTCCTTCACCTTCTCCATCCTTTGGTCAATAATAGGTAGATGGTATCGACCGTCCTTTGCAGCTAGCTGCTGCTAATGGCAAATGAGTCTTACACTGAAACCAAAAACATTTTCCTTGGGAAAAGTCTAATTCAGGCTGATCTGCTCAGTTGGTCCTTTGGAATGAAGTTTTCTTGTGTGTCTTCTCCCCTTCTCTGGGCTCTTTGGCTGATCAAATTCCCCGTTGGCTAGAGGAGTTAAAGAATAGAGTAAATAAAAAGGAATGGGGTGTATGACCAGAGAACTTGCTGACCCAGCCTGTTCTATTCAGCAGGCAGTTATTAGACATCTGAACACTCTATGAATGGGAAAAAGATCCTGGGCACTCAGCCAGGTGCAGAGGAAAGAGCTGGCTTGGAGGCTGGAGGACCTGGGTTCAAATCCCACCTTGGCCTCTTACTTGCTGGGTGACCTAGCTGGGCAATTTGCTTGGCCTTTCTAGACCTCAGATTCCCCCTTTGGAAAATGAGGTGGTGGGACTGGAGTGACATTAGGGTCTTCCCAAACCTGGTTTGATGATCCTCTAAACCAGGGCAACCCCATCATTTTATACATGGGTTAATGTTAAGCAACTTGTCTTGGTAATTCAGGAGCAGATCTTAGATGAGAATCAAAATAGGACTTTGGATTGAGGAGGGCCCTTAGAACACAAAATGTTAGGGTTGGGAGGGCCCTTAAAACACAGGATGTCAGAGCTGGGAGGGCCCTTAGAACACAGGATGTCAGGGCTGGGAGGGCCCTTAGAACACAAAATGTCAGATATGGAGGGCCCTTAGAACACAGGATGTCAGGGCTGGGAGGGCCCTTAGAACAAGGAATGTTAGAGCTAGGAGGGCCTTTACAGCTTAAGGTTTTTTTCCACTTTACCACATTGAATCTTGGGTCTCCCAGAAAGTCTGTTGGGCTCTCTCTCTTTTGTCTCTCTCCCTCTCTCTCTCCTCTCTCCCTCTCTCCCTCCTTCTCTCTCTCTCTTTCCCTTCCCTCATTCCCCATCCTTGTTTCGCGCATAGGCTGTCTCTTTGAGCTGGAACAAGTATGAAGATGGGAAGTTGAAGTTCTATGACCCCAAGCTCCTAGTAGCCATCCGGGCAGATGAGGACAAGGTGGTCCGAGAGTTCTGGCAGCTGCTCGCCCTGTGCCATACTGTCATGGTGGAGGAGAAGGATGGTGAGAGGTGCCCAGGCCAGGGACTGACCAGCATGGGGGAAGGGCAGCCACTATCAGCAGGTCCCTGTGAAGAGATGGGGGAAGTGACATTGTTGAACTCTTGTTTCACTGGGAGACACAGGCTTTGTTCCCATTTTATTTCATTGAGAACACTTGAAAAGATGGAGGAAGGCATGTTTCTAATCACTTTGCAAACCTTAGTATATCCTATTTGAAATGCTTGCAGTCAGGAAGCCCCAGGTTTGAATTCTGTCTAAGATATTTGTTAGTATGACCTTGGACAAGCTATGTCCCTCTTTCAGCCTCAGCTTCTTCATCTGTCAAATGATGGACAAGCTGACTGCTAAAGTGCCTTCCAGCTCTAGGTCTATGGACCCAAATGAAGAAAACACTGTCACATCCTCAGTGACTTGCGTACAGTAAGTACATAATTAATGCTTTATGCATTTATTCACTCAATGTAGCCATGAATTCAGTGACCAGAGATGGACATCAGTTAGATATTCATGGAGTCACTGGAAAGGTCAGGGAGTAGGACGCCCTCCCTAAACCCAGACACTACTGAGGTAGGAGTGATAAAAGGGCAGGCAATAAGCATTGACTAAGCAGTTTACAAATATTATCTCATTTGAAAAGGCAGTGAACTTGTCTGCACAGGAAGGAAGGAAGGAAGGCCTTAGAACGTGGAACTGCACGGATCATCAATTTGGAGCCAGAAGGACTGTGATAAGCCATCGCGTCTAAGCCCTTCTTAAGCAGGAGAAAACTGAGGCCCAGACCAGTCAAGTCACTTGCCCAAAGTCACACAGATAATTAGTAGCAGGGATCTAGTGCCTTTCAGTGGCACTGGGAGGGTCCTTGAAGTATAGAACCTCTGTAAGGAGGATACTCAGAACAGAGGATGTCAGAGCTAGGAGGGCCCTTGGAACACAGAATGTCAGAGATGGGAGGGCCCTTAGAACACAGAATATCAGCACTGGAAAGGCCCTTAGAACATAAAGTAGGAGAACTGGAAGGACTCTTAGAGTGTAGAACCCAGAACAAGGAGGGCCCTTAGCATATGTAATGTTTTTTGGAAAGCCTTTTCTGTGTCCCCTGGTTGCGTCTGTGCTCTCTCTCAGATTCCTGCCATAGCCTTGTATTAATGGATTTGTTTAAAAGCTGTATGGCCAGATCAGAATGTAAGCCCCCTGAAGCCTGGGACTGTTGGATTTCTGACTTTGTTTTACTAATCCCTAGCACAGTGCCTGGCATATCTAGTTACTTAATAAGTATTTGTCAACCAAGTGGCATACAATGAGTCACAAACATATTGAAGAATTGTAATACCTGACATTAATGCAGCACTTCCAGTTTTGCGGAGCCCTTTGTATACTTCATCTCATCTGTGTTTCACAAGAGATTGGTGAGATAGGCAGTATAGGGATATTATTATTATCCCCATTTTACAGATGAAGAAACAGACACACAGAGGTAAAATGACTTGGCTATGACCACAAAGCTAGAGAGAAGATCTGAGGCAGGATTTGAACCTTGGGCTTCCTAATTCTAAATCCAGTGCTCTCGATAGCTGAGTACCTGTCTGGATGAGGGAGTTATCATGGTCCAGGCTCTGGGATACTATAGACCTCATGCCAAGACCCAGATGGGCCCAGGGCCTGCCCAGGCCAGAGCAGCTCTGCCCCTCCCCCGTGGGAAGCCATCACCTGAGCCCTCCAGGTTGGCACAGGACCTCTGAGGACGTACTGTTCTTCCTTCTGAGAAGTTTCAAAGCCTCCCTGGGCAGCACATGCCTAAGTCTGAAGTGGCCTTTCTGCGTCAACACACACCAGCACTTGAGTTTCTACTGTACTGGAAAAGCTCTGGAGCCTCCATGTCTGCCGGGCAGCCAAGATCCTTGTTCTTTAAGGGCCCAACGTCTGTAGGTCCACCACCTTGACTTTACAGGTGACTCAGGAAAAGGAGTCCAGCATTGTGGAAAGAGCAATGGACTTCAGGTTCTGGCTACTGGCGGCTGGTGACGCAGCAGATGCGCTGGGCCTGGAGCCAGGAAGACTGAGTTCAAATCCAGTTTCAGACTCTTCCTAGCTCTGTGCCTCTAGGCAAGTCACTTAAGCCCTGTGTGCCTCAGGCCCCCCATCCCTCGATATGGGGATACTAAGTGCCCATTTGGGGTTTTCTTGGCAGAGATACTGGCATGGTTTGCCATTTCCTCCTCCAGCTTTTTTATAGAAGAGGCAAACAGGGTTAAGTGACTTGCCCAGGGTCACATAGCTAGTCAGTGTCTAAGCTTGGATACGAACTCAGGAAGATTTATCTTCCCTATTCTAGATCCAACATTCTTTTTCTAACTCCCCCCCCTTCCTATGTCTCTTCTCTTTAGGCCAGCTGGTCTACCAGGCAGCTTCTCCTGATGAAGAGGCCCTGGTGACAGCTGCTCGGAACTTTGGCTATGTTTTTCTGTCCCGGACTCAGGACACCATCACCACCAGCGAGCTTGGTGTAGAGAAGACCTACCAGGTGCTGGCCATGCTGGACTTTAACAGTGTCCGAAAGAGGATGTCTGTGCTCTGTAAGCATGGGAGCTCCCTCCCACCCCGATAGCCTGAAGAGAGCCCAGGCAGGGTGATTCTTGGGTTTATATTTATACTTCACCTCCGTTTAAGTGTTTTTGCGTATAGGGAACAATGAGGAGGAATGGAGACCCCCTCTACTGACCCGGATTGGTAGTTCATCTTTGATTTAGAGTCTGGGAGAGTTGCGGAGGCACTTCAGTGTTTTGTCCAGGATCCCAGTGCCATTTTGTCAGAGGTGGGACCCAAGTTTCCACTTACCTGCTTCCTGCCTCTTGCTCCACTAGGTTGATCTATTAAGTTATGTCCATAATAAAACCAAAGATTTTGTTTTTCTCAGTGTTACACCATTTTGAAAGCCCTATTTCTCTTCCCAAGTTGCTAAGGAATAAACAGAGCCTCCTGATTTTGTATTGGGCTCATTAGCCACAGTCGGACATACTGTACCTTGACTCCAACATAGTGATGTTATTTTGGGCCTCCTAGTGAACAAAAGACAACAACCAACCAGCCATGTCAGAAAGAACTATCTAAAAAGCTTTGGAACCATGACAAAGATTGTGCTGCCTCTCACAAAAATATTTTATTTTATTTAATTTTTTACCCTCAAACTGGTATTAGTATTATCTGTGATTTCATTAGTATGTCTCTTTCTTCCATCAGTGAAGACTGCCATCTTCTCTCTGTCCCAGATATTATCATTTTCATGAGTGGCTGAGAAAAAAAAATGATCCCTCGTTGATCAGGCCCCTGGTGATGAGATTCCCCATGTGTAGCTGGGAAGTGTTCCTTGGACACCCACTGATAGGATCATAGATTAAGACCTGGGAAACACTTCAGAAACTAGTCCTGTTTTGCAGATAGAGAAACTGAGGCCTAGAGAAGTTAAGGGATTTGCCCTTGGTCATATAGGAAGTAAGGGTCAGGTGAGATTTGTAGGACTTGAACCAAATCTCTCCACTGTACCAGACCATTGCTGGACCTGTCCACAGCTTGGGAGCCATTAGAGTTTCTTTGGCTAACGTTGCCTTCAGGAGTTTAGGATCTTCTCCATTCAATGGGGAGGTGTCAGAGGGGTTCTTCTGGGAAGGAACCACACAGGGGTTAGATAGATTAGGGATCCTGAGACTCAGAGATGGGAAATGTCCCAGGTCACAGAGCAAGATGTTAGAGGGTGGGGAAGGGGTATTAAAATCCAGGTCAATAGATTGTTTCTCTTCTTCTGTTCTCAGGTCTGTGGAAAAATCATTAGATTTGTTCTGCTTGGCCCCAGTGGGCAGCACTAATAGGGGAGAGAGGATGGTTACAGATAGAGATGCAGATAGAGTCTCCTTGTAGGAAAAATGTCCCAACAGTTAAAGCTGTTGTCATGTGGAAAGGGCTGCTTGGGAGGTACTGAGTTCCCTGTTACTGGAGATCTCCAAATATAGGTTTGTTAGGGGTGTTGAAGACAGTAAGAATTGGACCAGCTATACTGGGAGGTCTCTTCCCATGCTGAGATTCTGGGGTTCTTTGCTCAAGAAATGCCTAGGCACCCACTGTATACTTCTTACCCAGCTGCAGCTGCTGATACTTGTCACTCCCCATGCCCAGGGTCTTAGTTTCTTCCTCTAGGGGTTGGGAACAATCATGTCAGAGATGGAGAGGGCAGGGAGAGAGGTCTGTCTGTCTGGCTGCAACTCCGAGGGTTGCCAGCAGCCCTGGGCCAAAGTCAGGGAACTCTCCTACACCCAAAGTTCTGAACGTTCCTCGTATTGTTGCCTGGGGACCCATCGAAGACATGTGGGCTCTTCTCTCCTGCAGTGAGAGACCCTGAAGGCACCGTCCGACTGTATACCAAGGGAGCAGATACTGTGATTTTTGAGAGGCTTCGGCCAGGATGTCCTAGTGAGCTTGCTACTGAGAAGGCCCTGGATGTGAGTCCCTGGGTCCTGGGGTGGGGAGGAGGAAGGAGTTTCTCATACTGTTCTGTCCCTGGTCTTCCTTGGGTCATCCTTCACTCAACCATGAAACATAAAAAGTTCTGGGCTGAGTCAGGGACCCTGGGTTCTAGTCCTGGCTTTTCCATTGAATCGCTATGCTATCTTAGGAAAGACTGTCTGTGTGGCTGTTTCCTTACCTATAAGATAAGAAGGTGGACTGGTTGATCCCTAAAGCCTATTTTAATTTTCACATTCTATATTCTAAGAACATTTTTAGCTGTTATGTTTTATGGTCTATATTCTAAGGACTCAGCTCTGACATTCCATATTCTGTCTTCCCTCTCTGCTCTGACACTGTAGGTCAGGGGTAGGAAACCTGCCTCGAGGCCACATGTGACCCTCTAGGCCCTCAAGAGCAGCCCTGTGACTGAATCCAAACTTCCCAGAACAAATCCCCACAGAACAGATTTATTCTGTAAAACTCTAATTCAGTCAAGAGGCTGAACCCAAGGACTTGGAGGCCACAAGTTCCCCACCCCTGTTCTGAGCTCTAGTTCTTCTCCTACCTTCTAATGGTTCCTTCTTAGTCTCCTTTGCTGGATCTTTATCCAGGTCACTCCCACTAACTTTGGGTGTCCCCTCCAAGGCTCGCTCCTGGGCCTTTTCCCTCTATATGAGAGGTTCTTAACCTTTTTTGGCCCTGGACCCCTTTGGAAGTCTGGTGAAGTCTAGGGACCCCTTTTCAAAATAAACAAATTTAAATACATATATTAATTAAATACATATTTTAAATTAAATATGTATTTAAGTGCATTTGTAATATTATTAAAGGAAACTTACCTGGAGGAGACAGGAAAGCATAAGACCTAATCCTGCTATCAGTAACCTGATAGTCTCATCGGACAAACAAAATGAACACATGTGAATAGTGTGATGTTCTGAATGATGTAGTTAGGGAGTTAGTGCCATACGGGTTGGTTCAGAGGATGGGGAGTTTTAGTACGGAGTGGAGTGGTCAAGGAGAGCTTTTTAGGGCTGGGGGGACTTGAACTGGAATCAATAAACATTTATTAAGCACCTCCAAGTGCCAGGTATCATGCTAAGCACTAGGGCTGCAAGGAGACAAATGTCCCTGCCCTCAAAGAGCTATTGTTCTAATGAGGGAGACAACATGTACAAACAAGCTATATACAGGATAAGTGGGAAACCATTCAGGGAGGGAAGGCCCTAGAATTAAGAGAAGCTTGCTTTTAAGTAACATTGACTCACATTACTTTTGGATTCAGACCTGTGGTTTCTAAGGCACAGGGAAGTCCAAATGAGCAAGTGCCTATTACCAATGCCAGTCAGTACCTGAACTGTAGTTTACACTCCTTTTTCCGTACAGGTGCTCCTGAGCTCATAAGAAGCTGCCTGGCAAGAGAAAGAACAGAAGTGCCAAGGCTTATTTATGGCCTGCTGAATTTCTGATTTAATTCTTAGCTCTCCCAACCCAGTCTTCAGAGTCTAAGGCCCAGGGGTGGGGAACATGTGGCCCTTTGACTGAATCCAAACATTCTGGGTACAGGTGAAAAAAGGTTAATTATTCTTTGGCATTTTGGGTTCACGTTGAAGAGTCTTTATGTCTTTGAAATGGGCCAGCAGGTGATTACCAGAGGCTAGACTTGGGTTTTTTTTTTAATTTTATCATTTAACAAATGAAGAACTGGAGCCTCAGAGGAATAAAGCGACTTCCCTAAGGTCAGATGGGTGGTGAAGTAGCAGTCAAAATCAAAACAATATCTATTAAGTACCTAGTATATACAAACTCCCATGGTAAGGACAGGGCTGATTGGCCTGGGAGGGGATGGAGTGCTAGGATGCCTTTGAGGGTAGCAGGGAGCCCTAGGGGCCTTTAGGGTTGACGGCTAATGAGACTGGCTGGCCTTCCTCCTCCAGGCCCAAACACGAGAATCACAAAGTCTCTAGGCCTCCTGTTGCCCAGCAACCGTCTGTCCCTAGGAGTTCCTTCCAGGGCTCAGGACAGGAGCCCAGGAAACCAGGGGCTGCCGTTGTGCTTGGGAGGACACTGGCCTCCATTCCAGTGGGCTGGGTCAGATTCACTCTCTCTGAGTTGAGGCTGTGGACAGAGGCTCTTCACTGGTTCTGGGAACCTTCCTGGCCAATTCACATCTAAATCTCAACTCTGCTTGTGGCTCAGTCCTGTCTGACTCTTTGTGACCCCGTGTACCATACTGTCCATGGGGTTTTCTTGGCAAAGATACTGGAGTGGTTTGCCATTCCCTTCTCCAGCTTATTTTACGGGCGGGGAAACTGAGGCAAACAGGGTGAAGTGACTTGCCCAGGGTCACACAGCTAGTGAGTATCTGAATTCAGGTCTTGAGCTCTATCCATTGAGCCACCCAGTTGCCTCCTGCCTCCATTTGTGAGCTGGGGGAAATTGACCTTAGTTCCTTTCTCTGTAAGTGAAGGAGTTGGACCCCATGATCCCTCTGTGTTCCCCCTTAGCTCTAAATGTGATGATCCCAAGTCAACAAATATCCAGCCTCTGATGTTCAGTTGAATGAGTGTTTCTATAGGAAGGATTCAGATGTCTGGAGGCCCAGTCCTGGGGGCTCCCAATACAAAGACAGGTAAAGCACATGTCCAGATCTTCTCTAGGTCCTGTTAGGGAGTAGCGGGCTGAGAAAGGAGGGGATTTAGGGCAGTTCCTCCTTTGTAAAGTGGGGGGCGGGTAGGCAGGGCCCACACAAATGCTGGTTGAACTGAATTGGATTGAGTAGCAAGATTCCTAAGGTTCTCTGCAGATGGAATAATGAAGTGCCTGTGATCATAGGTGCAGAGTCCCAAGGATCCTGGGGAGTTTCTGCCCTACAGGAGACCTCAGTCTGGTTGGGGGGATGGGCCCCTTACAAGTGCTCTTAGGCACCTCATGATTATTAGAGAATGAATGAGTGAGTAAATGAATGAATTTATTGAGTACTTATCATTTGCCTGGCCTTCACAAAGTGTAAAATAAGAGTCTTGCCCTCAAGGAGTTCACTGTATTTCCCCATGTATAAGACGCACCTTAATTTTGGGGCCTGAAATTTGAAAAAAATTGTATTACATAAAGTTATTGAACTCAAGTTTTAAACATCATAAAATTCATATGACTCCTCATCACTGTGAAAACTCCCATCCATTAGCTCGTCCTCATCTGTGTTTGATGACGAATCACTGTCTTCATGTATTGCCTCGTCCTCAGTTCCATCTATGGCCTCTGAAATGCCACACTTCTTAAATGACTTGGCAATGGTCTCAATCTTGATATTATTCCAGGATCTTTTCACTCAGGTACAAACTTCTCCTATAGTTGGCTTCTTCACTCTTGCCTCTCATGGTCTTCTGCCGTGGCGTTTTCAGTAGGGTTTCTTCTTCCCGTAACCAGTCTTGGATTGCTTTCTCAGTTGGAGGAGGACCAAACTTACATTCAGCAGCACGATTTCCACTCACTTTTGCAAACTGGATCACTTTTAACTTGAATTCAGAACTGTATGAAAATCTTTTCTGGGCAGAATGTGGCAAAACGTAACCTAATATACCGGTAACAAATGCGAAACAATGAGCACGAAGACAAGTGCGAAAAAGCGGGAAATGCAAGTAAAAAAATCTACAACCACTGTAGAAGATGCACCCAGTTTTTAGGCCCCAAATTTTTTGGAAAAGGGTGTGTCTTATACATGGGGAAATACGGTACATTCTAAGAGAAGATGGTCCATTTAGGGGATAGGTAGGTGGCCTAGCACATAAAGCATCAGACCTCGAATCAGGAAGACCGGAGTTCAAATCCAGCCTCAGGTCCTAGTAGCTGTGTGACCCTGAGCAAGTCATTTAACCCTATTTGCCTCAGTTTACTTGTCTGTAAAATGAGATGGGAAAGGAAATGGCAAACCACTCCAGTTTTTCTGCCGAGAAAACCCCAAATGTGGTCACGGAGAGTTGGACACCACTGAAATGACTCAACAGCAGCTGCAGCCGGGGAGAGGTGTTTTGGTTTGAGGAATAACCAATGGTGAATAGAGTTATGGAGCAACTGACAGATGCATTCTCTCCAGGAATGGCAGGGTTGAATGATCAGAATTCTCTGAGCTGGAGGTGGAAGGGCTGGGCTGGGCTAGGCTGAGGGAAGGTAAGCAGAGCATGGCAGGAGAATGACCACCCAGATGGGTCCAGACTAAGCTAGATAAGGTGAACTCTCACCAATCAGGAGCACTGGGCCCCCTATAGGGGGCCCTTCTCAAAGACCAAACCTTATACCCATTTCACTTTGGAGCTCTGAGTGGGGACCACAATAGGTCCCTGCCCAAGCCCCACTTAATGGCCATATTTTGGGTCCCCCTGGCTCACAGGGAATGTAAATAGTAACTTTCTCTTTTGGCCAGCAACCCTGAGGGTCTTTGCCTCCCAGTTTGATTTTTTTTTAATTAAAGGGGCCATCCCTTGACTCACTTCTTTAAGAGGCCTATTCACTGAATGGACTTTACCTCACTCACAGTGAGAACCTGAGAAGACCTAAAAGGGCCAGGGTCTCCCAGTGCCTCCTGAGCCATCTCCAGTCATCTTGATCCATATTTGACCATTGGACCCAGATGGCTCTGGAGGAGATAGTGAGGCTGGTGACCTTGCACAGCCCTCCATATTTGACCATTGGACCCAGATGGCTCTGGAGGAGATAGTGAGGCTGGTGACCTTGCACAGCCCTCCCTCCCTCAAGTCATGTCATCATCTCCCTGATGTCATGGGCCTCTTTGAGATCGAAGGACAAACACAAGGAGTGTTGGATCAGTGGAAGAGAGTGTGGATCAGACAGGATGGACGGGGTCGGTAGGAACTATGGAGTGCTCAGGAAGGGGACACACTGCTGTGGATTGTGTGGGGCAGTGCCTATGTTTACACTTGAGTATAATCTGGGAAGACTTCCTGAAGGAAGAAGCGTTTCTTGGTCTTAAAAATAGCTAGAAGTTATAGAATACTTTCAGGATTGCAATGCGCTGTATATGTTATCACATTCACCCACACAACAACCTTGTGAGGTAGATGCAGTTGTTATCCCTATTTTATAGATGAGGAAAGTGAGGCTGACAGAAAAATTATGTGACTTGCCCAGGTTTATACAGCTAGTAAGTGTGCCTGTGCTTTCTTACCTCCCTTACTTTGTCCATGCTGATCCCTATGCCTGGAATGCCCTCCCTCCCCCTCTTCACCTGTTGAATTTCTTCTTATCCTTTAAAGTGCAGCTTATCTGCCACCTCTCCCAGTAAGACTTATCAAGGTCTCTTTTCCTTCCCCTTTTATGGTATTTTCTCCCCTCCCCTCTCACCCCAATTTTCTATCACAATGTTTGGTATAGACTAAAGTAATCATGGACCTCTAGGTGTCACCATAGTGCACAGACCTCTGGATCTGGAGTCAGGAATACTTATCTTTCTGAGTTCCAATCTGGCCTCAGACACTTACTAGTTCTGTGATCTTGGGCAACTCAGTTAGCCCTATTTGCCTCAGTTTCCTCATCTGTAAAATGACCTGGAGAAGGAATTGGCAAATCACTCCAGTGAAAACCCCAAATGGGGTCACGGAGAGTTGGATACTGACCAAAACAACTGAACAGCAATATAGTAAGTGCCTAATAAAAGCTTTTTCATTGATTGATTGATTGATTCTAATGAACTTATTATGTATTATTGTGTGTGGCAGTTATCTGTGTTTTTGCCTTATTTCTCTTGAGCTCCACGAGGCAAGGATGAGGTCTTATCGAAACTTTCTATCTCCCCCAGTGCCTACCACATTTGAATGAATGCGATAGCAAAGTCAGGATTTGAACCCAGGTCCTCTGACGTGAAATCCAGTCCCCTTCATGCTGTGTGAACTACCTCTCCATTTCCCCCCTGTACCACGATCCAACCTGGTTAGGATACGGATGTGGGACCCCTGACAAACTGACTTGTCCTCTTGCCCTTGGCAGGCCTTTGGGGATGAGACGCTTCGGACACTCTGCTTAGCCACCAAAGAAGTAGCGGAGGAAGCCTACCAGGAATGGAGCAAGAGGTACCACAAGGCCCATGTCCTGCTGAAGAATCGGGCCCAAGCGCTAGATGCAGTGTATGAGGACATGGAGAAAGACCTGAAGGTGGGTGGGGAGCGATGTAAGAGGGGCAGCACCCAACACCCAGACCTAGCCTCAGGCCTCCAGAATAGGGTTCTAGAGGCAGGAGGAACGGCTCAGAGATGGAAGAAACTGAGAAATTGAGAACAGAGAATGTCAGAGCTGGGAGGGATTCCAGAATATAGAATATGATGTCAGAGCCTGGAGGGCCCTTAGAAGATAGAATACTGGAGCTTTGATGGACCTTAGATCACAGAAGGCCAAGGTTAGGAGGGATCTTAGAACACCGAATGAGAGAATTGGGTAGTGACTCAGGAAACCATAGATTAACATTGTCTATGTTGTATTGTATTTTTATTTATTTTGTTAAACATTTCCCAATTACATTTTAATCTGATTTGGGAAAGGAACTCAGAAGTTTTTATGGTCACTTTGAGTAACACCTCTGCCTTAGAACATAAAACATAGAATAACAGAGCTGAGAGGGCCCTAGAACACAGGATGTCAGAGCTGGGAGGGCCCTTAGAACACAGGATGCCAGGCCTGGGAGGGCCCTTAGAACATAGGATGTCAGAGTTGGGAAGGCCCTTAGAACAGGATGCCAAGGCTAGAAGAGCCCTAGGAGAGCACAGGGTATCAGGGCTGGGAGGGCCCTTAGCACAGAGAACATGGAATATCAGAATTGGAAAGGCCCTTAGAAATCATCTTGCCTACCCTTTATGTTTTAAGGATGAGAACGGAAGGACCCTTAATTCCTACTGCTTGCTTCCCTCTTTGTCCAGCCTGGCTCTATGTATGATTAGGGGAAGGGGAAGGCGAAGGGTTTGAATTTAAAGTTCCTTTCTTTCCTTCATCCTCTAGCTCTTGGGAGCCACAGCCATTGAGGACAAGCTGCAGGATGGTGTGCCTGACACCATTCACCTCCTTAAGAAAGGGAATATAAAAGTATGGGTATTGACTGGAGACAAACGAGGTGGGTCCTTATGGCTGTCAGGCCCAAAGGCAGGGCTGGTCTTACCTGGAAGCTTGGGGAATGTGCTCACTCCACAGGGTAGAGTGAGGTGCATTGGAGAAGGCTTCCCTCTGCCCAACTCTAAAATCTTTTTTTCTAGAAATACTTGAGTTAAATCCTACCCTCCTCACGGATGCTTTGCTCCTTTGGGTTGGGCCTTGCCCTCTCTGGCAAAGAGAGTGGAGAGCTTAGTGTCCCATCTGGGGAGGTGAGGCCATAGAATGAACACTTTAGTGTGAATGAGTTTAGCAGAGGATTTTTTTTATCTGATAGGATAAACTTGGGGCAGCACTGACCCTTTGAAGTGTAGATAGGTGCAAGCTTAGATCCTTAGCAGTCTCAGGAACGTAGGATCTTAGCACTACAGATTATTAAAATCTTAGAACCCCATGATTTTATGACCAGATAGTGTTAGAACCTTTGAGTCCTAGAACCCCCTAATAACCTTGGAACCATTTAACTACTAGAACCCTTAGAAAACACTTAGCATCCTTGGAATCATTAGACCTTGGAACTATTAAACTAATAAACCCTTAAAACTATTAAAACCTTTATATCCAAAGTGCTCTTGGAATCATTGGGCTCTTGGAACCTTTAGAGTCTAAGGGTTGGGGAACCTGGGGCCTCCAGGCCATCTGTGGACCTCTAGGTCCTCAAGTGCAGCTCTTTGAATCAAGAGTTGTACTTGAGGACCTAGAGGGTCACACATGGCCTGGAGGCCCCAGGTTCCCCACCCCTGGTAGATCCTTAAAACCCTACAAACCTTTAGGCTTTTAGATTCACGGGACAGTTGAAACTTTGAATCTTAGAGATGGAAGGGACCTTTGACTTCATTTAGTCCCAGAATCACAGAATATCAGATTTGGAATGGATGGCCAAAGGCATCTGAACAGGAATCCCACCTGTTGTACACCTGACAGGTGGCCGTCTGTAAATACTCTGCTCTGGCCCCTGGAAGCTCACTATCTCCCAAGGAAGCTTCCATTCCACTTTGGGGTAGCTCAAATTTTTAGGAGGTTTTTCTTTATTCCAAGTTGAAATATCTACCACTCTGCAATCTTCCCAGGGCCAAGCTGAAATCTAATCCTTCGAATATTTGAAGACACCCATCTGTCTCTTCCTTTTCGCTTCACAATTGTCCTGGCAAGTCTTCCCTTGAACATGTTCAGTCCTTTCGACTAATCTCTCCAAGACCTAGTTTCCATTAGGTGGCTGGGTAGTATGGTGGATAGAGCGTTGGGTCTGGAGTCAGGAAGACCTGAATTCAAATCCAGCCTCAGATGCTTACTAGCTGTGTGACCCTGGGCAAGTCACTTGATCCCTATTTGCCTCAGTTTCCTCACCTGTACTTCACCCGTAGAGGATCAAATGAGGTGATATTTGTAAAGAGCTTGGCACAGTGCCTGGCACATGAGATGCTTAGTAAGTAAGTACTCATTCCCTCCCTTCCCACCCTGGTTACCCTCCCCAGCTTAACCATATTCTTCCTAAAATGTATCACCTGGAATTGAACACAAGACTCTCAATACGGATCCAGCCACGGCTGAGTGCCCACGGTCACTTTCTTCATTCTGAACCCCTTGCCTGGAATTCTTAGAATTCCAGCTTCTCTGGCTTTCTTGCCAAGTGGTCTGCCCCACTGTTTTACAGATGAGGAGATTGTGGCTCTGGGCTGGAGGAGTGGCTTTCTTAAGGACTCCCATTGAGTCGGTGGCATGGCCGGAGTTGGAAACCTCCCTGGACCCCAAGTCCCAGGTTCCTTCTACTTCATGTTCCCAGCCCATACCTTCCAGACCTCCATGGTCTTTGGACTCGATCCTCTCTTCCCAAAACCTCCTCTTTGGGCAGATTTCAGTCTATGGAGTCTGCATCTCTAAGTGAACTCTGGGCAGCTGGGTAGCACAGTGGATAGGGTACTAGGCCTGAAGGCAGGAAGACCTGAATTCAAATCCAGCCTCAGATACTTACTAGCTGTGTGAGCCTGGGCAAGTCACCTAACCCTCTTTACCTCAGTTTCCTCATCTGTAAAATGAGCTGGAAAAGGAAATGGCAAAACACTCCAGTTTTTCTGCCAAGAAAATCCCAAAATGTCAGCCACTGAGACAAATGAACTGTAATAAGTGATTTCCAGGTCTTGGCTTCCCTCTCAACGGTATTTGCATTTGAAGGTGTGTCTCTAAGAAGAAATTCTGGCAAAGCCTTTCTGGCTTCAGTGAGCAGGCAAGACTAGGAATTTGTGGGGGTGGAGACTTCCCCTGGGTCCTAGAAGTCGTCCAGTAAAGATCCCCAAGCCTGTAACCTTGGACAGTGAGAACTGAATAACGGAATAATGGCAGAGCCACCTGAGAGACCCTCCAGGGTCTCCAGGTATGAACCATATGCACATCACCAGAAAGGATCTCAGAAGAGGTCTAGGGCAACTCCTAATCCATTGCCTAGACTACATCTCCAGCTATCTGTCTTCCAGCCTCTTCTTGAATACCTCGGAATGATGAGGAGCTCACTACTTCCCAAGACAGCTCATTCTATTGCTAAAGATCTCTGATCCTTAGGATGTCTGTCCTCAGGCTGAAGTAAAATCTTCTACTTGTCCCAGTCAAAATCATTAGAGTAATCTAGTATTTGGAGCTAAAAGGAACATTTTGTTGTTGGTGGTGGTCCATTGTATCTGCCTCTTTGTGACCCCGTTTGGGATTTTCTTGGCAGAGATACTGGAGTGGTTCACCATTTCCTTCTCCAGCTTATTTTACAGATGAGGAAACTGAGGCAAGCAGGGTTAAGTGATTTGCCCGGGGTCACAGGGCCAAATTTGAATTGAGGCCTTCCTGACTCCGGGCCCAGTTCCGTACTTACTGCGCCCCCTAGCGTCCCCAGAAGGAATCTTAGAGATCATCTAATTCATTGCCTTTATTTTATTGATGAAAGAGGTTGAGTGACTTGTCTCAAGTCATACATGGAGTTAATAGTAGAACTGAGAAGTCAGACTATGTTTTATTTGTTTAGTTCTGGTTTTTTTTGCTTCATTTGCAAATATTCCTTCTGCTATGTCCAACTCCCCTTGGGGGCTGAGCAGAATAAACAGACTCTCTCTTCTATGTGATAGCTCTTCTCAAATTAGGATCTGGTGATCACAGCTTCCCCGACTCTTTTCCTACGCAAGCATCCTCAACTCCTTTAACTCATCCTTGTATGGCCTGGTTTAATGTCCCTTTCTCATCCTGCTCTTCCTCTTCCCGGCACACTCTGGGAGTGCCTTTTGAATCCTCAAAGATCCAGTGACATCCAGTAGAGTTTTGGCGTTAAAGACATTGAATTGTCTTTTTATCAATCAACAAACCAGACGTTTATTATGCACCTACTTTGTACAACTGTCGTCGTTCAGGCGTTTCTTCTGACTCTTTGGGACCCCATTCGGGGTTTTCTTGGCGGAGATACTGTGGTGTGGTTTGCCATTTTCTTCTCCCATTTATTTGACAGACAAGGAAACTGGGGCAAACAGGGTGGAGTGACTTGCCCAGGGTCACGCAGATAGTAAGTGTCCGTGTCTGGATTAGAACTCAGGAAGATGAGGGCTCTTCTGAACAGCAGCAGCAGTAACAATGTAGCAGCCCCCTTGCTCAGCTCTGGGAATACAAGGGCAAAACCAGAAAGGATCTGAGACCAGTTACACGTAGGTAGAGATGTATCCATAAATGTGTCCATAAATAAATGCCAGGGGGTTTGTGAGGGCAGGGGCTAGCAGTTGGTGAGGCTTCATGCAGAAGGTGACACTTGAGCTGAGTGTTGAAGGAAGAGGGAAGATTCTGTGAGGTGAAGGTGAGGAGGGAAGGCATATCAGGCATGGGGGACAGCCGAGACAAAGTCAAGGAGACTGGAGATGGAGCATTGTAAGTGAGGAGCAGAAAAAAGGACGGTTTGGCTGGACTGGAGAGCTTGTGAAGGGAGTCATAGATAAGGAGCTTAGAAAGATAGATTGGGGCCAGCTTGTGAAGGACTTTGAAAGTGAAAACACTTGTGATATTTATATCTTATCTTAGAGGCAATCGGGGATTTGGGGTGTGTGTGTGTGTGTGTGTGTGTGTGTGTGTGTGTGTGTGTGTGTGTTGGGGTCAGGGGCAGTGTTTAGCTATTTTGAGTCAAGCCTTATAAGCTCCTGCCCCATCTGATAAGACTGAGGGACAAACAGAGCTGGAGGAACTCCCAGAGCTGACGTTGATAGTCAGATTTAAGCAAGCATTGGAAAAAAAAACTTTAGGGAAGGATCTTCTTTGATTCCCACAACCACCCTGTACTCTGGGTGTTCTTAACCTCATTTTACAGATGAGCAAACTGAGGTTTGTAGGTCACACTGATTGTTTGTGTCAGAGGTGGAATTCGAACCCAGGTTGAAGATAGTTAGTGAAGGCCTCCTGGAGGAGGTGAGCCTTAAAGGACAGATAGGATTTGGCAAGGAGGGGAGAATGAGCACCTATTATGTGCCAGGTACTGTGCTGAGTGCTAGGGATACAAAAAAAGGCAAAAGAGTCCCTGCCCTCAAGGCGCTTACAGTCCAATGAGGGAGACTACAAGCAAATAAAGATATGTGAACAAACTCTACATGGAATAAATTGGAAATAATTAGCAGAGGGAAGACACTAGACTTAAGAGGGGGTGGGGAAGGCTTCCTGTAGAAGATGGGATTTTAGTTGAGACTTTGCAGGAAGCCAGGGAGTTTAGTAGGTGGAGTTGAAGAGGGAAAATATTGTAGGCATGAGGGACATCCAGGGAAAATGCCCAGTTGGGAGATGGAGGGTCTTATTTGACGAACGGTCATGTTAGAGAATGTCGGAGCTGATCTTGGGATCTTGGCATGTGTATTAGCAAGGTAATAATCACAATATAGATGATAATTGTAAATATGTATGTAGTTCTGTATCACAAAATAGAATAGACTCTCCATATAGAAGGTAGAAGAAGTAAACCATTTATTCGGACACCAGAGGACCAGATCTCAAAACCAATAAGTCCAATTCATCATAGCAGCAAGCAAAGAAATTAATACACATTATCATAGCAGAGAATGACTTCATCTGAAAACCATTCTTCCCCCTGCTGGGGTCATGCCACCAACAAACACTCACAGCACAGCTAGCACATGTCTGCTCTCTCCCTCAGCTCTAACTGCTCTGAGCATTTCCTACTCCACCCTTTCCAGTTCCTTTTGTTCAGCAAGCTCCTCCTACCATATCTGACTTAGGCTTCCTGTGATATAAGCAGGTCACATGGGCCTATTAATGGGTGGGAAAGATCTTCTAATTTAAATTACCATTACAGCATGCCCAAGGCCACAGAGGTAGTTAGTAATATCACTGAGATTCGAACCCAGAACTTTTGACTCCAAATTTGTTTTTTCTACTATGCTACATTGTCCCTATGTCAGAGATATGGGGAAATGGAGGAGACTTATTGGGAATGGGAGGCATCTGGGAAGGCAGAGTGAGACAAGATTGTGGAGGATCTCAAATGCTAGAGTGAGAAGTTGAGACTTTGTCCAGCAGCTCTTGAGAGCTACGGAAGCTGTTTGAGGGAGATGCTTCCCATCTCCACCCCCCCAAGGTCATTCTCCAGTGTCTGCCCTGCTCCCAGCTTGAGAAATATTGGTCTCCAAGGGAGGCAGCCTTGTGTCACAGAAAGTGTCTGGGACTTGGAGTCAAGAGATTTGCGTTTCACATCCTGGCTCTAACACTGACTTGGCTAACTTTCCTCCTCTGTGAAGAGATAAGGTTGGATCTCTAAGCCCCTTCTGGCTCTGACATTCTTGGATTCCATGATCAGACTGAATCCTCAACTCAGCCCTGACTCAGAAGATAGACAAGGGATTCTCTCCTTCTTTAAAGATGGGGAAACTGAGGCCCCGAGAAAGAATCCATTGCTTGGTAGAATTTGAAGGCACATGGAGTGATTACTCAGTGTGGTAAAAACATAGTGGGAAGAAGACAGGGTCTGTAATCAAAGGAAGTACTTCCTTGAGCAAGTCATTTAATTCTCTGGGTCTTAGTTTCCTTATCTGTAACATGAGGGGGTTATACTAAGATGATCTCTTTAATCCTGCCTTAGGGGCTGAAGGTTTAAGAGGTGGGATTCCAGAACTTCCCAGAAGGCTCTTTTGTTCCCCTGGTCCAACACCTTTCCCCCTCCTCTCCCCCAATCTTCATTTTCTGGTGCCTAGAAAGAAAGGAAGGAAGGAAGGAAAGAAATAAGCACTTATTAGGTATCTACTGTGTGCTGGGCACTGTGCTAAGCACTTTACAAACATCATCTCATTCTATCTCACATCATCTCACAACAACCTTGAGAGGTAGGTGCTATTATTATCCCATTTTACAGTTCAGGAAAGTGAGGCAGACAGAGGTTAAGTCACTTGCTCCAGGGTCACACAACTTGTATCTGAGCTGAATTTGAATTCAGGTCTTTCTGACTCCAGGCCCAGCACTCTATCCTTTGGAATTCTACCATGAGAACTTCATTTCTTTAGCTTTACTGAGACATTGTCAGTTAAAATGCCAACACTCCTCCCCCAACCCGGAATCGTTCTCTCTGTCATTTCCTCTTCAATGTGGATGAATTTCTCAATTCCCTTTTTTCAGAGTAGGCTTCTCTGGAGGGACTGAGGGAAGCTTTGGAATATTAGTGAAAGTTATGCTGGATTTGGAATCTGGAAATTTGTATGGAATCCTGGAACTCCCCAGGCCTCAGTTTGCACATTTTTGCTCAGGCCTCTTTTATTTGTGAGAGGCCAAGGACCGTGGATTTGAACGGTAGGCACCTGAAAGGTGACTTCCCCATTTGTCTGGGCCAGCCCTAATGTAAACAGTCTGGTGTGTGTGTATGTGTATGTGTGTACAGTCTGGGGTATGTGCGTGTGCATGTGTGTGCGTGTGTGTGTGTGTGTGTGTGTGTGTGTGTGTGTGTGTTTGCTGAGTCACTTACTTCTGAGAAATTGTAGATTAATCTGGCTTTTATTTTCCTGGCTGAGACCCAGCTTCTGGGTGTGTATCTAGGCAGGAAATTTTTCTCTCTGTGTCCTGGGAAATACCACCATCCTAGGGCAGGGCTCGGTGCAGGCCTGAAGAAGATAATATGTCTGGGTTGTGTGGGAATCATGGTACTGCCAATGCCTAGGAGGGCCTCCAAGCTTACAGAGCCTTTTTCTCACAATAACTCTGTAAGGTGTACAGTGGGAAGAACTCTGGATCTGGAGTGAGAGAACCCGGATTGGAGTCCCAGCTCTGCACTACCAAGAGCCCTTAGTTTCCTCATCTGTAAAATGAGAGTTTTGAATAATGGTCTTAGAAACCTGATAATGAAATAGATCTCCTTCCTGTTGGCAGAGAGGTAGGGGAATGCTTCAGCAGAATGGTGTATACGTTATCAGGTGAAGTCACTATATCGAGTGATTGTGGTTAACTGGTGATCAGGTGAATTGCTATGGAGCTGGGCATGCTCCATAGGAAGTAACCCAGGCTCTGGCCCAGTGATAAAGGATGTGCATGACTAGCAGCTCCTGTGTTTTGCTGTGTTAAAAGAGATTAGCATCTGTGCCAGGAAAAGGTAGACTGTGGGAAGTGCCACAGTCCAGCAGATCACCCCTGTTAACTTTGTAGGGAGAAGAGATTGGGACTTTTTTTTTCAGAAATGACTGTGATATAAAATGAGAGGCTGGGCACCGGTATGCCAGAGCTAATTTATATTGGCTTTGGGAGAGCTAGTTGTTAAATTTTCAGTTTGAGTATTTTCACCTTGGAAATTGATACACAATACAGAGCTTATTTTTTTATTTTGTTGGTTGTCTACACTTAAAAAAAGTAATAGAGAAAATGTTAATAATGTTAATTAAACTTAAAAGTGAGTCCTACACCCCCTAACTGGTTGTTAAACATTTACCAGCATACCCCTGGGGCTGGGCTAGAATATCTCTAAGGTCTCTTCCAGCTCTGAATCAGAAGAACCTTTGAGAGAGGATTATTGTCCCCATTTTACAGATGAGGAAGCTGAAGTTCAGAGTCTAATGGAAAGCATGCTACCTTTGGAATCAAAGGACCTGAAACAATTCTGTTGGTACCATAGTATCTGTGTGACTCTAGGCAAATTCCTTCCCCTCTCTGGGTCTCAGTTTTCTCATCTATAAAATGAAAAGGTTAGACTAGATATTCTAGAAGGCTCTTTCCAGCTCTAAATCTCTGATCCCAAGTGAATTTTCCTGGGTCACGCAGCTTGTAATTGGAAAGATGATCCTGAAAATTAATAATGAAATAATTATAAATATTATTATTAGCAACAATTAATTAGGAATGTATTGTAAAATTGTTTATTAGTAGACAGATAAGGTCCTCGCTAATAATGATGGTCATAACCTCCGGAGAGCCCCTAGAGAAAGCATTATTTCTTATGCACGTTAAAGCACAGCTGTTTCTACGGTACTTTCCAGTTTAGGTGTGCTAGCTCATTTGAGCCTCTCGGCAGCCCTGCACAATGGGGCCCATCATTATCTCCACTTTCCAAATGCTCAGGCGCATAGCTAGGAAGCGTCTCAGGTGGGAGGTGAACACAGGTGATTCCAAAACCAGTACTGCATGCAGCGTGCCTCAATGCTTCGTTTGATTCCAAATCTAGTTCTAAGGAGGCCCGCCCTCCCATGCTGGCCGGCACCACTACTACAACAAGGGATGGTCAAAAAAGTTGGAAGGACCCCAGACGGGAGGTGTTTCAGGGTGGGGGAGGCTGCCGGGTCCAAGGGAGCCTTCTCTTTTGCAGAGACGGCTGTGAACATTGGGTATGCCTGCCGACTGTTATCTGATGATATGGACGTGCTGGAGGAGAAGGACATCTAGTAAGCAGTGGGGGCAGGGAAGCCATCCTGGGGAGAACGGGGGAACAAAGAATCACCAGGATGAGCACTGCCAGGGTGGGCACTGCCAGGGTGCCAACAGTGATGAGAAAGTGCTTCCTCCTGGGTTTAGGAGAATCTCACACCTGTCAAATGCATTCACACCTTAGATCCAAATACTGCTCTTGGGAGCTGGGCAGGCCAAGTGGTATTAGATTTCAAGGACCTTTTCTACTCTATTCTTATAATCCTTTAATCCAATTTTAAATCCTGATTCTGCAGAAGAAGAAGACTGAGTTTTAAGACTGACGAGGATAAGTGATGTGTCCAAAGTCACACAGTGAGAAGCAATTAGAGCCCATGTCTCCTGATGACCAGATGCCAGGCTGCTTCTGTTAGACTGTCTGACTTCTTAACTTATGGACTTTGAATAGAGATTATAGAATGTCAGAGCTGAGAGGGACCCTAGAACCTAGAGACTGTTAGAACTGAAAGGGGCCGTAGAACATGGAGTATCACAGCTGGTAGGGCTTAGAACGCAGAATGCCATAGCTGGGAGTGACCTTAGAAGAGAGAATGTCAGAGCTGGAAGAAAGGACTTCAAACACAGGATGCCAGAGCTGGGAGGCCAGGTCCTCAGAACCCAGGATGTCAGAGCTGAGAGGGCCCCTAGAACCCAGGATGTCAGAACTGGGAAGCCTTAGAACACAGAGATGTCAGAGCTGGGAGGGTCTTAGAACAGAGATGTGAGAGCTGGGAAGGCTGCTAGAACATAGAATGTCAGAGCTGGGAGAGCCCCTAGAACCCAGGATGTCAGAACTGGGAGGACTTAGAACACAGAGATGTCAGAGCTGGGAGGGCTACCTTAGAGATAATTTTTTAGTCCAATCTCTGATCTTACAGCAGAGGAAATATGACTTGTCCGAGGCCACACATTGAACTATAGGGTTCCCCAGAGCTTCGAGCTATGATATTTTCAGGTGGGAAGGGGCTGTGGTTGTGTCTGGGCCTCTGACACTGGCTGTAGCCAGTACCATATGGGATGATTCAGTGCCATTTGACCGGTGAGGAGTGGTGTCCGATCTCTCCCTGCAGTGAGATGCTCGAGGCATATTGGGAGAGCAACAACAACCTGAGGGGTGCCCGAGACTCTGGTCCGAAGCTTCCACAGCAACAGAGCAAAATGGGCCTGGTGGTCACTGGAGACTTCCTGGTAAGTGTCAATCCGCACTCACCACCATGGAAGACTCTGAGGAGAAGGAGGGCAGGATGGAATATGGAAGAGGGATGGACCATCTATTGCTTGTCTCAGGCCTGGCCATACCTAATGATCTCTAGGTAGGGAGAATTTGTCTCCCAGACTACTTTGGGGAAGATCTCTCAAGCTGTAGCAGAGAAACATGATGCAGTTGGTACTTAGCAGTGAACAGGGTGGCACCATGAGACAGTGGAATGGGACCCTGGGTTCACATTCTGCCTTTGCTGCTTTACTTCCTGCATACCTCCCAAGCTTACCTCAGTTTCCTTATCTGTAAAATGAGGGGCTTGGACTAGATGCCCTTTGGGGTTCTTTTAGACCTATGATCTTGTGTTTATTTCTATGGCGGTGTATACGTTTAGGCATATGTAGCTGTCCATATGAAAGTGCATTGGGTAGATGGGTATGGGGGAGTACAGAGTGTAAATTTCGTGAGGGTGGGGACTCTCAGGTAAACTGTATCTCTGCATATGCCCCTTTGTACACAGTACTGTTGGATGAATGAGTAACACATGCATGCGTCTGTATATGTCTGCACGTATGGGTAGCTTGAGTCGTCCCACAGGGTTTCCTATGGCCTTGGGGCCACATGTAATGCTCTGGGTCCTCAAGTGAAGCCTTTTGACTGAATCCAAACTTCACAGAACAAATCTCTTTTTATTAAGGGGATTTATCTATCAACAAATTATTTATAATAAATAAACATAATAAATGTTATTTATGAGCAAATCTTTTTATTAAGGGGATTTGTTCTGTGAAGTTCGGATTCAGTCAGAGGGTGCACTTGGGTTCCTAGAGGACTACAGTGGCCTCAAGGCCGCAGGTTTGCCACCCCTCTTAGAACCTCCCCCCTCCCCAATCAGGCAGACATTAGCATCTCCATCTTCCAGAGGCCACTGGGGCTCAAAGAGGCCAGATCTTGACCAGAGTTTAGTTAGTGAGTCGATGCCTGCTGTGAGCACTGTCTCCCTTCTCCCGGCTCCCTACAGGACAAGCTGCTGTACCGGGCTGGGGAGGCACAGTCCTGGACAGAGAAGTCCAGTTTTTTGAGCCGAGTGGGGTGGCACTATGGATCTCAGGAGGTTCTGGAGGACATCAGAAGCCGGCGAGAGCGAGCCTTTGTGGATCTGGCCACAAAGTGCCAGGCTGTCATCTGCTGCCGTGTGACCCCCAGGCAGAAGGCACTTATCGTCCAGCTGGTCAAGAAGTACCAGCAAGTGACCACACTGGCCATTGGGGATGGCGCCAATGATGTCAACATGATCAAGAGTGAGCAGCCACATGGGACAGCATATCTTTGGAATGGTGGGGGATGGAGTCAAGGGCAGCCACTGGGCCACTTGGGAGGAGGGGGCCACATGGAACTCTGGGACCTGGGGACCACTGCCAGCTTTGTCCTGCCTATGTCAAGGGGCAGATTTTAAGTATGGTCTTGGATGAGGAGATTTCAGCTGTGGCCCTGGGGGGAATGGTGTCAGTACTGGATTGTGGTGGGGAGGAATTGATGTTTGATTCCTTGCTGTGAAATTGGGAGAGGGAAGGGATCATTGCTACCAGTGGTCCAGGGTTCCAAATGCGCCTCATGGTGAAGAGGATTCTAGCTGTTTCCTAGGGGCAACCAGATGTCCTCATGGATGGTGATCTGAGTTCAAATACCTCTTTAGACATTTACTTTGGGACTCTAGGAAAGTCACTTAATCTCTGCCTCACTTCGCTCATCTGATTGATCTATGAAATGGGGATAATAATAGTATCTCCCTCCTAGAGTTGCTGTAAAGATCAAACCAAGTAAGATAATATATGCAAACCTTCAAGGATGATATAGTTACTAGTGATGATGATGGTGGTGGTGCTGCTGCTGCTGCTGATGGTAATGATGATGATGATGGCAATGATGGTGATGGTGGTGATGATGGTGATGATGGCAGTGGTGGTGATGATGGTAGTGGAGATGATGGTGGTGGTGATGATGGTGGTGGTGATGATGGTGGTGGTGGTAATGATGCTGGTGGTGATGATGGTGATGATGGCGGTGGTGGTGATGATGGCAGTGGTGGTGATGGTGGTAGTGGAGATGATGGTGGTGGTGATGATGGTGGTGGTGATGATGGCAGTGGTGGTGATGGTGGTAGTGGAGATGATGGTGGTGGTGATGATGGTGGTGGTGGTGGTGATGGTGGTGGTAGTGGAGATGATGGTGGTGGTGATGATGGTG
>CM053622.1:48491357-48526511 GCA_028646595.1 Phalanger gymnotis | reverse complement strand
TGGTGGTGGTGGTGGTGGTGATAATGATAGGGTAGGGGCTCCAAGTATTGCTCACAGTGGATGCACTACTGCCCAAGAGAGGCCAGATAACTTGTCCAAATCTACCTAGTGAATTGATGGCAGAGCTGGTGTGAGGACTGCCCCCTTTCTACTCATTCCCTACTTAGAGTAGGACACAGGAATTTAGGGTTAGAGTCCGAGGTGGAGGCGCTGGGGAAGGGGGAAGAGGATTGGGTTTATGGTCCTGGGGAGGGGGGATGTGAAGATGCTTGAGCACCCCCCAGCCTCATGCTGTTTCTTTGTCGGAACAGCTGCTGACATCGGGGTGGGCATCAGTGGGCTGGAGGGCATGCAGGCAGTCCAGTGCAGCGACTACGCCTTGGCCCAGTTCGCCTACCTGCAGCGGCTGCTTCTGGTGCACGGGCGCTGGTCTTACCTCCGTATCTCCAAGTTTCTTCGTTACTTTTTCTACAAGACCTTTGCCGGCATGATGGTCCAGATCTGGTTCGCGTTCTACAGCGGCTTCACAGCTCAGGTGCATGATGGGGTGGGGGTGGGGGAGAACCCCTATGGAATGGGCTTTCTCCACCCTTCCCCAGCTATTCCTCCTTCCCATGCCCTAGGGATTTTTAACTATTCACCTAGACAGGACCACAGAGGCCACACAGTACAATACCCTCCTTTTACGGATAAGAAATTGAGTCCCAAGGAGTTTCAGCAACATGCTAGTCCATCCCCCTCCTCCCCTTCCTGTTTTATAGAGAGGGAACCCTCAGGCTTTAGCAGCCCCACCATTCTAGCGGGACCCTCTGGCTCTGAATCAGTTCACTTCTCTAGCCCTGCTCTCCCTCTCCTACATCCTTGAACTCCGGCAATCACAGCCACCTCTGCGGTAGATGTTGGGAGCAGCTGTTTCCCAGTAGCCAGGCCAGAGCAGGGCCTGTGACTTAGCTTCTTAGGACTCCATGGCTAAGTCCCGGGAAATGGGCTGGGGACCACTTTCTGTGGGCTCAAGTCTAGACAGCCCCAAACCTTGTAGGTCTCTTGTACCCACAGTGTCTCTCCTTTCCCCTTCTTCTCCCCGCTTTCTTACTGCTTTCGTTCCCTTTTCTCTTTCCATCCTGTCTCCCCCTCTCCCTTCTCTCTGATGTTCACCATTACTCTATAATTTTTAATGACAAGACAGATTCCCAGCTCCCACCTCTTTTACCTTTTGTGAATAAACTAAATAGTCCTTCGGATATCCAGTTCACTGCGCCACCCCCCACCGCCCCCAGGTACCTCTCCTGGCTAAGTCCTTTAACTGTTCTTGGTATTAGGTCTAGGAGTCTTTTAGAATCTTTTTTAACTTTCAAAGTATACTTCTGTTGGGGGTGTGACCAAGTCAACTTAGCCAAGTTAAAGACAGAGCTGGAAGGGACCGTTAGGATCCTTTTAGTCCAATTCTCTCCATTTCACAAATGAGGAGACAGAGAGTCCCAGAAAAGAAAAGCCACCTGCCCCAAGGTATCCCAAATAGCAAAGCAGGAAGGCCATGATTTGAACCTGTGTGTATGAGGCGATGTTCCTACCAATGCACCATGATGCCTCCCTCAGCTCCTCTAGTATTTCATTCATGTGGTTACTTCTTCCACTGGTGAGATTGTAATCCCTTGCTAAGGAGTTTTATTTTAAATCATCCTCTGGTGATCTGATTTCTTGGCGAGGAACTTCTGTGCATTGTCTAAGGCTGGATTTTGGGCAACAGATGCACAATCCATCATCAGAGAGGATGTGTACCTTTGAAGTTTTTCCTGTTTGATAGGTCCCTACAGAACTGGTCACCTCCACATCCTTTATTAAAACATGGGAGTGGGGGCAGGTAGGTGGCACAGTGAGTAGAGTACCAGCCCTGGAGTCAGGAGGACCTGAGTTCAAATGGGGCCTCAGACATTTGACATACTTACTAGCTGTGTGACCTTGGGCAAGTCACTTAACCCCAATTGCCCTGACTTCCACCCTCAAAAAACAAACAAACAAACAAAAAACCAAAAACCATTAGAGTGTTGGGAATCAATTACAATCCTGGAGTGGAGGAGAGATCCCTGGGGCATCCAAGCCAACCCATATTTACCTGCAGAGGAATCTCCTTTCCAATAATATCTACGCTCTTGATAGGGACTCTTTCCCTTTTGAGCTTGCCCAGATCAATTCATAGGATCATAGATTTAGAGCTGGGAGTGACCTTAGAGGTCATTAAGTCCAGTTTCTTCGTTTGGCAGATGTGGAAACTGATGCCCAGAAGGGTAAAGTAACATACCCAAGTTCACACAGGTAGTTAAATGGCAGAGTTAGAATTTGAACTCAGGTCCCTTTCCATTACATCACACTGCTACTTTGGGATAGCTTTCATTGTTAGGAAGTGTTTCTCTTATGCCAAGCCCTACTTACATTATTATCCTTTGGAGGATAATAACTACAAACTAAATAAACTAAACTAAACTACAAATTTTTGTTATTGTCCAGTTGTGTTTGAGTCTTCATGGCCCCATTTGAGATTTTCTTGCCATTTCCTTCTCCAGCTCATTTTACAGCTGAGGAAACTGAGGCACATTGGGTTAAATGACTTGCCCAGGAAGCATCTGAGGCCAGATTTGAACTTGGGAAGATGAGTCTTCCTGATTCTAAGCCCAATGCTCTAGCCACTTCACCACCTAGCTGCTCCAAAATATAAGTAGTCTTGTAAATACTTGAAGACAGCTATCCTGTACATCTTCCCCTTGCCCCCAGGCAGCTCTTCTAGCTAAACATACCCATTTCCTTTTTAAAAAGTTTATTTCAGGGGCAGCTAGGTGGCACAGTGAGTAGAGCACTGGCCTTGGAGTCAGGAGGACCTGAATTCAAATTCAGCCTCAGACACTTAACACATTAGCTTGGGCAATTCACTTAACTCCAATTGCCTTGCCTTCCCCCCTCCAAAAAACAAAACAAAAAATTATTTCAAGAATTTATTATTTGTTTTTGATGTTCTTTTTTTGTTTGTTTTGAATTCCAAATTCTCTCCTTCTTTCTAACCTGTTTCCTCCACACTGAGAAGGCAAGCAGTATGATATGACTCCTATATCTTTTAAATGATTCTTATAGGGCTTTTTGGTGCCTTTTACCATTTTGGCTTCCTTCTGGACCTGTTCCAGTTTATCAATGTCTTTCTTAAAATGTGGCATCCAGGACTAAACATAACAAGTACTCTAGGTGTAATGTGACAGGGCAGAGTACAGGGAGGGCCTATCACCACTTTCATTCTGGATTCCTTGCATCTCAGTGTATCCTAGGGCCACAAAGCTTATTTGGTTGCCGTAGCACACCATAGATTCATTCAACTGGCATTCCACTAACATCCTTAGACCTTCCCTCAGATGATCTGTCTGGCAGCCATGCCTCCCTTATCCTACTACTTGCAATGTTGACCTTTGGAACCCAAGAGTGGGACTGCATGTTTATTAGATCCTGGCCCATTGTTCTGGCCTGTTGACATTTGTCTGGATTCAAACTCTGGCACTGAGCATGGGATCAATCCTTCCCAACTTTGTGTCACCTGCAAATTTGATAAGCATGCTATCTTTGCCCTTATCCAAGTCCCTGATAAAAATGTTGAACAGGAGAGGACCAAGGACAGGATGGCTGAGAGACAGCCTTCCTCCAGCTTGACAGTGATGCATTAAATATCAACCAGCCCATCTTATCCACAAGGAGATCATGAAAAATTCTCCTAATTCTTTCCCGAAATCTGAAGATTTAGAGGCTTCTTCTGATTTACCAATCACTACAGAACAGCAAAGGAGATTTTTCTGCCATGATTTGCTCTTGATGAACCCGTGCTGGCTCATGAACGCTGCTTCCCTTTCTAAGTATTCACAAACCATCCCTTTAATAATACATTCTAGAATTTTCTCAAGAATGTATCAATCTTCTTCTACCTTGGTGAAATGTGTACTTCAAGTCGACATGTGTAGAACCAACCTTTGAAATCATAAAAGTATAAGGTACAATGAGGAACATTTTTATCTGTGGTCAGTCTTGGCTTCATCTAACCAAGGTCTTGTCCTTAGATATCTATCCATTAGGACATTCCCTTTCTAATCTCTTCCATTGGCAAAGGAAACCTTAGAAGCAGAGTACATAGCTCTGGGATTCTAGGTCAGCTTGGAGTCAACACTTGGAGTTCTTTAGCATAGAAAAGATTTTCCAACTTCAGCGTAGAAGAATAAAAGCTAGCTGCTGCTGGCTTTCTATTCATGAACAGCTCCCAACAGAATGAACCATGTGGAACATGTCTGAGTGTGGATTGAGACTAATTTGATGACATCTTCACTTTCCTTTCCCTTCTTTCTTCCTCCATCTTTTCTCCTTGATTTACCTGCCTGTCTCTAGTTGTCCTAACTTCCTGTCTCCCTCTGCAGCCACTATATGAAGGTTGGTTCCTGGCTTTGTACAATGTCATCTATACAGCCTATCCTGTGCTCTCCATGGGCCTTCTAGAGCAGGTAAACCCTCCGTAGTCTTGACTCTCTTCTCTCTACCTTTAGGGTTTCCAGGTATCCCTGGAAAAGGATGGGCATTTGCAAGAGGATCCCACATGGGTTTTCTGCTTAAGGTGAAGGTGTCACAGGCAAAAGGAGTCTCAGACAAATCAGCACAATTTCAGAACAGTGTAAAGTAATAGGGAGGAAGGTACCAAATTGTTCCTTACTAGAGTTGCTTCTGTTGTCTTAACCTTTTGTGGGGAGTGATTTCTATGGGTTAACCCTTTGTGAGTTGCATCTAAATAGACCCTTTGGCCTTCCCCTCCAATATTCGTGGGTTGTAGTACTAGAGGGTGCTCTACCTTCCACCAGTGCTGAGAATGAGTGCCTCTTCTCCCTTTCACAACCAAGGATATGAGTGCCAAGAAGTGCTTGGAATTCCCTGAGCTTTATAGTGTGGGGCAGAAGAACCAACTCTTCAATTACTGGGTCTTCTTTGTGGCTGTGGTCCACGGCACTGCTGCATCACTGGTGAATTTCTACGTGACTTTGTGGGCCTTTGATGACATAGCTGGACCTGGAGGCATCTGTGATTATCAGTCCTTTGCTGTCACTGTGGCCACATCTGCCCTACTTTCTGTCATTGCTGAGGTGAGCCTCTTTTCCCTGATGTATTGGGATGGTATCCCAAAGTAGTTCACCAGATCTCCATCTTGCCCTCAGACTTGTCCTAAATTCCACCCCTCAATCCTAGTCCAAATCCCACAGAATTTGAGAATTGGAAGGACTTCAGTGGTCATAATGGCTATAATATATTTACCATTCATCCATCCATCCATCCATCCATCCATCCATCCATCCATCCATCCTTCCATCCATCCATCCATCCATCCATCCATCCATCCATCCATCCATCCAACAAACAGCTATTGAGCACAGATGGTGTTTATAGGCACTGTGCTAAGTGTTAGGGATATAAAGGGTTAAGTTTAGATTCTACTTTCAAATACCTTATAGTCGAAAAGGAGAGAAAGACACATACACAAATAACTCTGATACAAGGGAAAGGGAGATCACTCCAGAGGACAGATCCAGGCAAATTGCTATGATAAAGTTGAGGGATAGAAAGACTATTTTTATCAATTACTTGAGTAAAGATATAGATGACACTTTTTACCAAATTCGTGTATGCCTTAAGCGCTGGGAAGGGAAGCTAACATGATAGGCAATAAAGTCAGGATCCAATAAGATCTCAACAAGCTAGCATATTTTTTTTTCAGATCTAATATGATTAAATTCAGGAGGGATAAATGTAAAAGTTTTGGGTTTAAAGAGTCAACTTCACCCATAAATCCAAGGACAAGGAATTTTCATTTGGAGAAGAGAAGACTCAGAAGGAGTATACAAGAGTTGTCTTCAAGGATGTGGAGACAGGTCATGGGGAAGAGCCATTAGATTAGTTTGGTTTGACCCCAGATGGCGGGATTAGAAGCAAAAGGTGCAAATACTGTAGAAGCAGATTTAGGCAGAACTTCCTGACAATCAGTACTGTCTAGAATTTGAATGGGCTGCCTTGGTAAATACTGGGTTCTCCTTCATTGCAGATCTTTAAGCAAAAGAAGACCCCTCAGTCAGGTTTTGTAGTGGTAGAGAGGGTTGGGTTTTTCTTTTTGGTGGGGGAGATATAGGTTGGGTCAGGTGGCCTCTGAAATCCATTCCAGCCCAGATGCTCCGATTTTCATCTGGGGCAGCGGGGGTATCTGGGGAGGCTTTATGGAGGAGGTGGCATCTGAGTTGGACTTTAAAGGGGAAAGGAAGATATTCATCAGAAGGAAATGGGGGAGAGAAGTGGAGAGTCCGGTTCGGTTATGTGGGAAGGTGAAAGAAAAAGCAGGGAAACAGAAGCGGGCAGGAGGCAATGGAAAATTGAGATCTAGGTCCTGATAAGTGTGAACAATAAATCCCCTGAAGTGGTTGAAGTATTTGACTTTGTACCACATATTTCCATTGACATGGAACCAAGTACCATATTTTGTGTAATTATAACTTCAAATAGAGGAAATTTTAATGCTTGCAGACACTTCAGAAGATTCATTGTTTGTGCTATTACAGTTGGGCTGGAACCACGATTATGTGAAAGGGGAGTCGTCTGTTCTAATACTTGAAAGGTAGCAGAGAGCCTGATCATGGAGGGCCTCAAATGCCAAGAACAGGAGTGTCTGTTTGCCTGTTGGGCAATGGAGATAGGGAAAAAGAGTTTTCAATAGAAAACTGATCTCATCAGAGTGATGCATTAAGGAGATGACCCATTTAACCTGTGAAGGATGGGTTGGGGAAAAGAGAGAATGGAAGCAGAGTGACCAGTGAGGGATTTGGTACAACAGTGCAGGTGGGATACAGAGAGCCTGGACTAGGTTACAGAGGAGGTTGGGGGAGGGGAACGGGCGTATGAGGCATTACAAAGGCAGACCCAACAGGGCTTGGCAAGTGGAGGGATCTCATAATATTTAGGTTTTGAAAGAAACCATGGGCAGTTGTCCCTTAGAACATAGAAAATGAAATGTCAGAACTAGATGGGAGATTAGAACATAGAAAATTAGAGTTGGAAGGGAACCTTAGAATGTGTAATGTCTGAGCTGGGAAAGTCCAAGAGCCCAGAACTTAATGTTAGAGCTGGGAGGGACCTTAGAACCTAGAATGTTAGAACTTAGAACAGAATGTTAGAACTAGGAAGGGCCCCAGAACCTGGAATGTTAGAGGTAGGAATAACCTTGGAATTTATAACATTAGAACTTAGAAGAGAATATCAGAGCTGGAAGGGACTTCAGAAACTGGAATGTTAGAGCTGGAAAGAACCTTAAAACAGAGTGTCAGAACTGGGAGGGGCCCCAGAACCTGGAATGTTGGAGCTGGGAAGAACCTTAGCACCTAGAATGTTAGAACTTAGAACAGAATGTTAGAACTGGGAAGGGCCCCAGAACCTGGAATGTCAGAGCTGGGAAGAACCTTAGAACCTAGAATGTTAGAACTTAGAACAAAATGTCAGAGCTGGGAGGGACCTCAGATCCTGGAATGTTTGAGCTAGGAAGAACATTCCAACAAAAAAATCAGAGATGCAAGGGAACCTTAGAATGTATAATGTCTGAGCTGGGAAAGTCTCGAGACCTCAGAACCTAATGTCAGAGCTGGGAAGGACCTCAGAACATGGAATGTTAGACTGAGAAGAATCTTAGAACCTAAAATGTTAAAACTTAGAATGTCAGAGCTGGGAGGGGCCCCAAAACCTGGAATGTTAGAGCTGGGAAGAACCTTAGAACCTAGAATGTCAGAACTTAGAACAGAATGTCAGAACTAGGAGGGGCCTCAGAACCTAGAATGTTAGAGCTGAGAAGAACCTTAGAACAGAATGTCAGAGCTGGTAGGGGCCCCAGAACCTGGAATGTTGGAGCTGGGAAGAACCTTAGAATCTAGAATGTTAGAACTGAGAACAGAATGTCAGAGCTGGGAGGGATTTCAGAACCTGGAATGTTAGAGCTGGGAAGAACCTTAGAACCTAGAATGTCAGAAGCAGGAGGGACCTTAAAGTTCATCTAGTCCAGCCTCCAGTCCAGAGCAAGTATCTTCTCTATAGCATCTCCAACAAGTTCTGCTTCGTTGAACTGGAAGCCAAGTTTGTTCTTTCATGTAAGAGGGAGTTTCCTCTCTGTTGAGACAACCATTGCCAGGTTAGAGACCTCTGATTGGTAACAAATTGCTCCTGTTAAATTGCTAAGTCTTCCCCACCCTTGTTCCTTCCATTTCCCCATGGCTCTGGGTCCTGGTTCCTCTGCAGGTTGATAATCCCAGTTCCCTCAATGGTTACTCTCTGGAATCGAAGCCCCTCCCTGGACTCTTCCCTAGGCTAGAGGCCCCCATTCCTGCTGAGCTAGAGAGGATTTAAAAGAAATTCATCCTTCACAAAGACTCCCTGTCAGTCTGCCAGATGTCATACAAGCCACATCCCCAGCAGATTATCTCCCCATGACTATTCCAAGACCCCAAAGGATTAACTCCTCCTTCTCTGGTCAGATTGCCATGGACATCAAGTTCTGGACTGTCCTGTCCATCCTGGCTGTTTTGTCCAGCATGGTCTTCTACAGCTTAATGTGTTTCCTCACCCAGAACTTCTTCGTCTTCCAAGTGGCACCCACCGTGTTCCAATTTCCAGGTAAGAGCTGTTCTTCTACCCTCTTGCTAAGGTCTTGACCTCTAGGGGGTGGGGGTGGCACTCAGACTTTCTAGATCTTGGGCATAAAGAATTCCGAAGAGGTTCCTAGGGCATCTGTTGTTCAGAGGTCCAGTATCAGGATCAAGAAGAAGAGAAGAGCTCTTCTCTCTTCTTTCTTGTCTTCTCTCTCCCTCTCTCTCTTTCTCTCCCTCTCCTGCCCCTTTTCCCCTCTTTCTCCTCCTTTTTCTTTTCTTCCCTTTCTCTTTCTTTCCTTCCTTCATTTCTTTATGGCTGTCTTTCTCCCTTCCTTCTTTCTTCTCTGTGTTTCCTTTCTCTACCTATCTCACCCTCCTTCATCTCCTCTCTCTTTCTCTTTTCTCTCCCTTCCTCTCTTCTTTTTTCCTTCCTTTCATTTTTCCTCTTCTCCCTCTCTTCTCCCACTTTCTCTGTCTCTCTCCTTTTCTATTTTTTCCCCTTCTCTCCCTCTTTTCTGTCTCCCTCTCTCCTTCCCCTCTCCCTTTATTTTCTCACTCTCCCTTTTTTGCTTCTTCTCCCTTCCCTTCTTCCTGGTGGCCTCTTCCTCCTGGGACAGTGTGTGGGAGGCAGAAGAGATGGGAGACTACCTTGGAACTCAGAGTGATTTCTCCCTGTCTTTAAGAGAAGCTCCCCAGTGCCAATGGCCAGACTGTCCCTCCTGGAACTCAGACCTGGGTCTTTGCCACTGACTTGGGTTCATACTTTTCCATCCCCTAGTTGCCACCCAAAAAGCCCTGACAGAACCATACATCCTGCTGGTAGTGCTGCTGGCTGTGGTTGTGAACACCATGCCATCACTGGCTGTCCGTCTGCTGTGCCACATCACTGCTGAGCCTAAGCCTGGGGTAAGTTAGTCACCCCAAGCATAGTAGACCCTGCCCCAAGAGTATCCTGCTGCATCTACAGGACTTTCTGGAGGAGAAGGTCTTTCTGTTTTCCAAGGCAAGCAGAGCATGTTCTTTCTCATAGTGGATAGTTCTCTCCATTTCTTGGGGGATAGGCGGGAAACCGAGGACCCAAGAATAAAGAGACCTTTCCCCCTTCCCAGGACTTCTAGTTTTTCAAAGAACTTTCCCAGACATTATCTAGTTGATTCTTCCAAATCACACAAATTAATCCTGGCTAGGATACTTATTAGCCTTGGTTCTCTCAATTAAGCCACTTAATTTCTTTGGCCCATGAGCTCAGTAAGACAGAGATTATTTTTGTAGGCAGATAAACCGAGGTAGAGAAAGCAGTGTACTGGGTCATATGAAGAGTTGGTGTCACAGAGAAGACCAGAACTTGGGTCTCTTTTTCCTCAGTCTGGGCTTCCTTTACTACTCTACTGATTTTACTTACTTACCTTCACCTCTTACCACTCCTGGGAAACTGGTAGGACTCCAGTGGGGGATGGCTTCAAAGTCTTCTCAGAAAGGAGAGTGGTGGCCTCTGGGATGGATGCTCTGGTATCGTACTCATACATAGTAGGTGCCCATGTCTTTCTTCCCAAGAGTTCCTTGGCCTCTGCTCCCCTTGTATTCCCTGGCCCCTGCTTGCTGTGTGCTTCCTAGCCTCTGATAGCTTCTCATTCTCCTCTGGCACAGAAACCTCCTTACCGAGACACGCAAGTGGAAGCCAGCACCGTGGAACTCAAAGCCCACTTCCGGAGGGGCTCGACCCGCCGCCGCTCTAGCTACGCCTTCTCCCACAATGAAGGCTATGCTGACCTCATTTCTAGGGGGACCAGCCTTCAGAAGAAGGGCCCCCGGGTTATCCAGGGTCCCAGCCCTGATGGAGATCCACAGCTAGTTGGAGAGGCCCCACCAAGCCCAAAGACAAATGTACCAGACAAAGAATCACCCTGACACCAGCTCTTCTCCCCTCCTGTTTTACATGAGACCTTTCAGCCTACCAACTCTGGGATCCTTTTAAGAGTCCTCCATTTAAAAAAAATTTTTAGGGGGATGTCCCCACCACAAAAATACTGCCTTATTACTCTTAATGCAACAGTGACCTCTTGGCACATGGGGAATTGCAAGGAGGTCTTGCCTCTGTGAACTTTAGAGGTGAAGGGGATCTAGAACACTTGGATGCTTAAAGGAGAGGCACAGTCCCACATGAGCCACCTTAAGCATCTTCAGATCCCACCCTCTCACAATGCAGAAGAGGAAACAGAGTCAGGAAGGAGAAAGAGCTTTGCTCAGACTCACAGAGTCAGAGTCAGAGGTAAAGTTACAAGGAGAATCCAGATCTTGTAGGACCTAATTTGGGCTTCTTTTGCTGTAGTACTCTTCCCTCCTTGCATAGGGAAAGAGCCTTGGATTTGGGTTATAGTCCCCACCTGGCCACAAATGACTTGAGTGACCTTGGGGGCTTCACTTCAGTTTCCCTTTCTGTAAAATGAGAAATTTGGACCAAATGGGTGCTGAGGAGCCCTTTCCTGCCCTAAGTCTATGCTGCCGTGATACTCTGTCTAACATCTGTTCATACCAGAACAACCCCTCTATCCAAGCTCTCCCTCATCTTCCAATGACACCATAGGACGTGAAGCTGGAAAGGACCTTGGAGGTGATCTTCAAGTCTATTTCCTTCATTTTTCATATGAAGAAAATGATGCTCAGAAAGGGGGAATGACTTGCCCATGGCTACATAGCTAGTTAGTGTCAGAGCTAGAATTTTAATTCAGTTCATCAGACACCAAAACCATGCCATGTTGTCCACCCCCCTCAGAGCCAAAGTCTACTGAAATTGGATATGTCAGCCTACCAAGAGTCCTATTCCTTGCCCCAATCTAGGTCCCCATGGGATTCAGCTGATGTTTGGGACCCTCAGGACTTTATTGGATTCCTGCCTTTTCTCATCATCTCCCTCTTTAGTGCCATATGCCTACTTTGAGAAGTCCTAGTTGGCCTGTACTTGGGTATCCTCAAGTTTGGGGATGCAGGGATGGAAGGGCATCAAATTGGAGATTAAAGTACAGATGCTGCAAACAGGCATCCAGTGGCTGTTTTTTTGGGCTTGAGGTACAAGAAGGGAAGGGGAGATTCACCAAGGAAGAATTAAGCCTATCATTACAGACTACCCCTCCTGCTGCAGGAAGCCACATAAGCGGCCTCTGGGACCTAGGGGCCCAATAACTCTCTGGGCTCCCCTGGGGGCGGAGGTGGGAGAGATCACTAGAATAGTCAGATAAACAGAGCCTACTGAAGGCAGAGCCAACCCCAATACCACTCCCCAGAGTTAGACTTCAAACCCAGGCTCCCTTGGTGATCTAGCAGGTTCTTGGATAAGAATTGCCAGCTGGTTTACAAAGTCCTTTCTTTACAAGAGCCCTGTGAGGTGGGAAGCCAGAGCATTATTATCCCCACTACACAAGGGAGGTAACAAGACCAGTTTTAGTGACTTCCTCCAGTGTACCCAGCCATGAAGTGTTGGTGGCCAGATTTGTACCCTGACTCTCTCAATTCCACAGATCTTTCAATTATATTCCAGGGAAACTTCTAAGTACGGCTCACTCCCAGCCCCCCAGCTAGTCCTGTCTGATGCTAGGCTCTAGAAGGGCCCTCCCCTTTTCTCACTGAGGCCCTTCCAATCCTAATCACCTCTCCCTCCCAGGCTGCTTCCACTTTGGGGCTCCTCTCCAAATCTGGTTATATTCAGGGATGTGAGATAACTCTTCCTTGCCTTATGCACCGTAGCCAATATCCAGACACCAGAGTGAGTGACTAGAAAATAATTTATTGAAGAAAACAGAAATGACAAAACCCAACAGAGCAGTGAACAGCAAAAATGAACCCACCGAGGACGGTTGTTTGTGTTTTTTTTTCTTTTTAAAAAAATTTAAGCCTGTCACCCAGGGTTGGGGAAAGAGGGACCTAGTTTTCTTTTACTTCTCCCCAGCTCCTTCTGCTGGGCCTCTCTTGTCACAGGATCCAGAGCTGGATGGAACCTTGGAGGCCAGATAGTCCAAGCCCCTCATTTTACTGATGAAGAAGTGACTTGCCTGAAGGCATATAGGTAGTATGTGGTAGAGCAGGAAGTTAAAACCAATGTCCCCTGACTCCAAAGGAGAAGCCCTTGCCCCCGGGCTCCTCTGGACATAGCGCGGATTCCAGTTTCCAGGGATGAAAATTTCCCCACATTCCCCTGGTGGCATTGGGGTCTTTACAGAGCTAAGTCTACCCAGGAGGGTGGATAGCTCCGACTCCAAAGGCCAATCCTTCCCTCAGAAATGGGAACCAAAACAACATACAGAGTTAGGGGAAGTGGTGGTTCAGAGACAAAGGGGTCAGAGGGAGCCTGTCCAGCCTCCCCAGAGCCTGCCTTCTGCCCCCCGCTCCTCGTTCTTTGCTGGGTTCCTATCTTGGCTGTCTTCTGTTCAGCTATCTAGTCTGGAGATGGCTGGAAACTCCTGATCCCTGATTAGGTCTAGAGCAAACACTGACTCCCAGACCCCCTGTTAAGGAGTGTGTTAAGGAGTCTTGGTGGGTGGACCCAGTACTGTTAAGGAGTATGTTAAGGAGTCTTGGTGGGTGGACCCAGTACTGTACTTGGGTTCAGATGACCCAGTTTTGAATGCTGGCTTAAACACTAGCTGTGCAGCCTGGGGCAACCTCTCCAGGCCCGAGTTTCCTAATTTCTAAAATAAAGCAGATCTCTTTTAACTGACACCTATCTATGCTCCCTCACTAGGCTAAGGTGGGTCACCCCAAAGGAACACAGATTTAGAGCTAGCAGAGAACCCTTAAAGATCATCCTCTCTGCCCCGTTTTGCAGATGGGGAAACTGAGGCCCTGGGAGGGTAAGAATCTTGACAAAGGTCCTACAGCTCTTAAGTAGCAGAGTTTATCTTTGGGCTAGGGCACCATCTGGCCAGTACACTTAACTGCTTCAATTCAGCCCTCACCCTCCCAGGCCAGGGCAGGGAGTGTTTGAACCTGTAAACTACCTCCTATTCTGATGGGAATGCCCTGAGCACAGAGACTCCCATCTCACACCTCCCTGGGACAGGTTCCACTAAGAGTTACTTCCACCCTCTTCTGGGTCCTGGCCCTGCCAAGGGGCCCATTGGGGCCCCTTTCTGACCTGCCTGGGTGTCCTCTATGGTGGCCTGGAGGTTGGCAGCAAGGCCCAAGCCTTGTTTTTCCTCTTCCTCTGCCCACTAGGCATCTCACATGCCCAAAGCTTCCTGGAACTTGGTACCCTCTACCTCGAAACTGAGTACTCTGCTGCCAGCCTGCAATGAATTACACAGCCCTAAAGCCTCCTGCAGGGACTAAGAACCTTCTCTAGAGAAGGGTACTAAGATTGTCATAACCAATAGGAAAAATCTTTGGTATACTTGGTTAGACCAGAGGCACATGGAGACCTGGGGGCCCAAAGGCAGAGAGGTAGGGGATGGTGAGAGGCAGTTCTGTCTCCAGTGCCTTCCTATTGGAGAGGCCACTTGTGTCCTAGGAGCTGGGCTGGGCTGGGCTATGAACCTTCTTCCCCAACTACGCAGAAAGCACAAGGTTTGTCCTCAGAAAAGCAAGGCTTTCCCCTTTCTGGGCCTCATCGTCCTTATTTGTAAGAGATCATCTCAAGGGTCCCTTACATTCCATCTCTAAATTTATACCTACTTAGTCTCTGATGCTGAGAAGGTCCCTTTGTTTTTGGTCCTCATCATCCCTGAAATCCTGGGGCTGAATGAAGTTGGTCTCCAGGGCTGGCTTAAAGAGATCGGGGAGAAAAGCCTCAGAGCAGAAGGCATGGGGAGCAGGGAGCTGGGGTGAGAGCCTCCAAGCTCCTCAGGTCCCAGCATTTCCTAAGAATAACCCAGAGAGTAGATAACCCTAGAGAGTTGCTTCCAGCTTTGTACCTCTGATCTATGTGATTAAGCCTGGGAGTGCTAGGAGGGTCCTGATGCCTAGGAAAGGGGCTGCTTTGTGTCTGGCTTAGGATGAAATGGGGAGGGAGAGGAGGGGAACATCTCCAGTTGCCCTTGGAAGGGGCTCAAGGGGAGGCTCTGGCCATCTCCTGAGAAACTCCAAGGAGGGCAGAAAGCAAGACCAAGGTGAGCTGGGTGGCCACTAGCATTGGGGAAGGTGGCAGCAGATCACTCCCATCCAGTGGGATGATTGTTCCTCTGCTCACTGAGGCCCAAATTCCTTAGAATTCCTTACCTGATAGAAGGCCTCTTAGGTCATAGTCAGAGCTGGGAAAGACCTAAGAGGTCACCTGATCTATCAGACTCCCCCTCTAGCCTGTGGTCATCCAACTTGTTCTGAGACATGCCGTGATGAAGAAGATGCTTCCTACTGAAGCAGCCCATTCATACTCCGGGATAAATCCTTCTGCACTTCTGGCCCACTGCTCCTGCCTTTAGGATAGCATCCAACCCATTCATTTTATAGGAAGGAAAATTAACTTCCATGAAGGGGGGGCCCAAAGCCACAAAGTGGGATTAGAACCCAGCCCTGATTCGCAGGCTAGCACTTTGCACTGCACAAAGCTGCCTCACAGGTACAGCAGAACAGACTAAGGAAGTGCTGATGAGAGGGAGAGAAGGAACCCAAAGAAGACAAGATTTTCTTACTGCAAGTCAGATTCAGCCAGGGCTAGATACTGACTTGCTAAACCTCATTTTTCATGATTGAATTATAGGGAAGGAAATTGAGATTTGGGCAGGTGGCAAAGTAGGTACTTTCTTCAACTCTGAGGGAGGTTGGGGACAGAAGACCCTTATTCAACGATTAAGTCACTTTGCCTTTTCAGGTGACATCTCTGTCCACTGCCCTGAAAATTGGATGAGATCTTGGATAGAAAAAAAGAAATACTATGAAGGGCATAAAGTGCTGAAAGGATGTGAGGGGCTGCCTGAACCTGGGCAAAGCTGTCTCAGGCTGGCATGGAAAGCCACTTCTTTCAGCTCCAGATGGGACTCAACACAGTCCCTAGCCCATGACTCTTGGGAGCTGGGAAAAGGGGGTGATGGAAAACCAAATCCTGGACCTGGCTAATGAAGGGAACTGGGTCATGATAGAGGGAGCTTTAGCTCCGAGAATTCCTTGAGACCCTGGCTCAGGGCTTGGGATATCATCTACTTGAAGCCAAGGGGGTTAGACATAGTGGCCTCTGGAGGTGCCTTCCAGACTGAGGGGACTGGGAAGATAGGAAGGGGACAAGGGAGACTTTTGAGACCATCTGGTTAATCCTCACCTCAATTTTATGAATGAAGAAAATGAAGCCCAGATTAGGGGAAATGACTAGCCTAAGGTCACACGGCAAGTCAGTAGGAGAACCAGGTCCACTGGTGTTCTTTCCCACACCCTAGTGTCTCCAATCCATTGGGCCGCTTTCATCCCCCGATCAGTGGGGCCAGGCTGAGCCTGAACATTCCCTGATGAATAAGAGGGAATCACTTGTTCCCCAGTAAAGCTCACATCCTAAACTGTCCATCTCTCCACACCCCTATCCCAGGGCAGAGTTTTGAAGGCAGGGAGGGGTAGAACACCCAAACATCAGGAATGAAGGGCAGTCATGAGGAGATCTGGCTGGGCTAGGGTTGACTCCAGCTGTGGCTACCCTCCTCTTATTCCTGGGTGACAGGACTCCAATTATCTGATTGTCTCTCTCCTTGGAACAAGACACTTGTGAATTGATACGAAAGCGAAAAAACCAACCGCAATCCAACAGGTAAAGTATTAAATACATACATACAAATGATCTAACGCAGACCTGGTTCTCAAGTCCAAAGTGTGGAGACTTCCATGGGGGCACAGTGCCATAGCTGCAGCTGAGGCAGGGAGGTGGATGAGATGGCTGACCTTTGATCCTGACCTGATCATCCCCACCCCCCACTCCCCTCCAGAGACTCTTTCTTCTCCCCAGCTTGCCTTCTGTCCTTCCTGGCCACCTCATCCACTTCCCTGGTTGTTTTGACAACTGCATTTGAAAGACAGGAAAAAGGGAAAAAAGAAAATGGGAGGAAAACCAGACATCAACTTGCTTGCTATCATGTAACTTGGGAAACATGGTCCATGTTGGATCCAGGCTGAAAAAGAATTGGAATCTCTCTTGGATAAACTTGGACTTGGAACCTCCATGGAAGGAACACGTAATCGGCACCTCTGTGGAATGGGAACCTCTTGTTGGATGGAACAGGCATTGGAGCTTGGGATCTCCGTGGAAGGAACATGAACCTGGAGCTTCCAAAGATGGGACGCTGAATAGGAACCTCCATAGAACCAGACCCTCTGCTGATGGAACATTGCTGTTCCCCCGACCCCCCTCCCCCCACCCCCCGCCCCCACCATTTTATTACATTAGTTTCAAGAAAGCGTACATTGGTCATGCATAAATCAAATTTCCATTTTGTCTTTTTTTCTTTTTTTTCTTAAATTACATTTGAACACAGAACACATAGAATAGTAATAAATACTCTCAAAAGACGTGACTCAGAAAAAAGTAACACATCAGAAAACAAAAAAGATACTTTCTTTCTCTCTTGCTTTCGCTCTCTCTCTCTTTTTTTAAAGGACTTGTTTAAATATGAAATCTGTAAACGCCTTCGGTCCTTTCTCGCTCTTTCTTTCTCTCTCTCTCTCTCTCTCTCTCTCTCTCTCTCTCATTCATTCTCTCTCACACTCACTCTCTTTCTCGGTTTTCAACTAACCAGCTTACGCTCTGTTAACATTCAATATGTCTCCCACCGAACTCTTCAAAGAAATAAGAACATGCCATCTGCAAAATTATAATTTAACAGTATAAAGCTTCAGGTCACATATTCCAAAAACTAGCTAAGTAATTTTTTTTATCACATAAACTATACATTAAATATTTTGAGGTATTTCAGAGAAAATTGTCAAAGGCTTGGAGGAGCTGTGCTGGACTTCTTTTTCCCTTGTGTGGAGAATGTCTTTGGTATCTCACAAACCATTTGGGTGTTGGGAAGAAGCAGGAAGTGGGATTTAGGGAGGCAGGAGAAGGAAGGGGTCTTTTGAAGAATACAGAGTGGGACATCAGGGAGAAGGATTCTGGATCAGAAGTAGGGTGACCAAATCCACAGGGATAACAGCCCCATCCCACGGGCAGGAAAAAAAAGGAAAGGGAAGATCTGTATGTCTTGTGCTAGTGGGTCTGGCCCAGAAGAGTGAAACTGACTAAGACTGGGTAGAACCTGACCGTATGTCCTTCGGTTTCACTGCCTCTCTTGAGTCAAGAGAAGAGACTTCCTCAAAAGGTCCAAAACATGGTGGCAAGTAGACCCCAAAATAATTACTGGGCCTGGCCACATGGGCTCAGGACTTCAGCTAGCAGCAGCTAATTTTTTTTCCTCTTCAGAGTGTTTAGGACATGACAAGTTTAGGACATGGAATGTCAGAGCTGAGAGAGGGACCATCTTGTCTAAAATGGCTTCATTTTACAGAGTAAAAAAAAAATGGGATGCAGAGAGGGGAAGTTTTTTGTCCAATATTATACCATTTGAAAAACTAGAGGCTGAGGGAAGGACTGGAATTAAGAGAGACTCTTTTTGGGGGAAGGGTCAGGTCTTGGCCAAAATAACTAGAGGAGGCAGGGGAGAGAGAAAGGGGTGGGGTTGAATGATTAAAATTTAGGTTAGATGGGATCCACATAATACTACTTTACCCTTTAAAAAATATTCCCCCCTAAACTTTCACATTGAATTACCTTTTTGATTATTTGATTCTCACATTACAGAAGATATTAATCTCCTCATTGTACATAGAATGCAAGGCATTCTCACTGAGTATCAGAGAAGTTAAGCAAGTTGCCCGTGTCACACAGCAGAGGGCCTATCCTGGGCCTATCCTCACTTAACTAATCTTAGGGGTCACTAACCCTCAGAGATACCCATGTGCTAAACAGGATGGGAAAGGTAGATTGTGGAGGACAAAAGTGGATCTAGGGAGGGAAGTGTGGTTTGGGCTTGGGTGCCTTGCCCTTGGGGATGGAGGTCAGGAGGAGTGAGATCCAGAATCCAGTTTATAGGGCAGAGAATTTTGGGCTGATTGGCTGGTGGCAAGGGAAGGCGTAAGAAAGGGGAAGATCTGTTTTCTGTCCCAACATCCAAAGGTTCATCTCTCAAATCCACTTGCTTAAAAAGCTGAGGTAACAGTGAGTCGATTAGGATGAAAAAACACAGACGTTAAGAGTTGGCCACACACACCTTTGGTACAAGAAGGCACTCAATCGAACTCACTACTTACTTTCTCTCTCTCTCTCTCTCTCTCTCTCTCTCTCTCTCTCTCTCTCTCTCTCTCTCTCTCTTTCATTCTCTATCTCTCTGGGGGAAGGGGCCCTAAGGGTAAAAGGGCTCCGGGAAGGGGGTACAGATGCATCTGTTACAAAGGCAGAGGGAAATAGGTCTGTCCAGCACAGCTCCTGCTAGGGGAACAAAATCTTTGGTATCAGACGTGATTTCTCCAATCACAGAAGTGAGAACGCAGTGAGGTAGCCTTAACCTTGGGGGATAAGGGGAAGGGGGGAGGGGCACAGGGCAGGAGGATCTCATTAGAAATGTCTTTTGCATTCTCAGGGAGTTTGGGGCTGGGGCACCCCCTCCCTGGGTCTGGAAAGGGGGGTAGGGGAGCATAGGGTTGGGGGGAGTCTCTTTCTGGCCTCAAAGCCCTTGAACCCGTAGAGGTGATGCTGGCCACCAGAGCACAGCTTTGTCGCCACCACAAGACAAGATCATATTGGGGGGTGCAGAGAAGAGGGAACAGCTCAAGGTCGGTCAGGTATCTTTTTCCTCCATTTCAACCCCTTCTCTCCCACGTTTCCCTCCCTAGCCCCCATTCACAATTTTGGCAAAACAAACCTAGTGGATTCTACCATCTTCAGTCAGTTTCTTCCTTGTTGGAGGGAGGGAGGGAAGGGGAGAGAAAAATAGCCTTGTTGGGGAAGAGGAGAGAGCTTCCATCTCCAGCCAAGTCCCTCTACTGCTCCCCCTGCCCCCTCACACTAGCTGCATTCGCTATTGCCACGTTATCCCATCCTCCAGGGATGGGGGTGGAGAAAGAGCACCAAAGATTCACCTGGAGCCCTCTGTGACATCAGCAGATTTGACTTTTTGTATGTCTCTCTCCTCTGACCTTCTCTCCTGCCCCCCCCCCACTTTCCCATCAAGGTGCCTAAATAGGGATGTAAAGTGACTGGGACCTGGAGATGGTGCTGATAGGTGGGGAGTGTTGGGCAGTGGGGAAAGGGGCACCTGGAATATACCCGCTTCATGTTTGAGCTCATAAACACCACCTCCCCTCTCCCCAACCCCAATCTCACCTTCCACTAACCTCTCCAGGCAGAAGTTCCGGCCTGGGTGGAGGCAATTCTGGGAGCCAGGGGGAGATGCTTCCCTTTTCCTAAGAGCTGGGAAGACTTGGGGAGGGTGATAGGGGGGAGAGCTGGGGAGGATACCTCAGCCCAAAGCTCTGGGCCTGGGAGCCCTGGGGGAGGAGAGAGGGTGGCTGGGCCTACTCCCCAGGATACTCAGGAAGGAGGGAATGGGACACTGACCCCCAGGTGGGCCCCTCCCTGCCCAGGCCGGGGTTTAAGGCAGGTAGCTGATCTTGGCACATCGAATTCTGGCCACTGGGGAAAGCAGGTGTCTGCAGGCTCCGATGGACCAGTTCTCTCCTTATTAGGGGTGCTGGGGTAAAGGGTGGGGTTGCCGTTTGATCTGAGTTTTGTTTTTCTATTTTCTTGGGTGGGGTTGGGGGTTGTCCTGGCCCTGCCTGGACTGTGCACTGGAATCCAGTTTGTGGTCTTTGGTAACCACCAAAAGGGTCAGATGAGAAAAGGTAGGGCTGCCCCAGGCCCCAGGGGTGGTAGGAGGGGGGAGGGAGGTTGCCCCAGGGAGGCTTTCTCACCTTCCTTGACTTAGGAAGGCGATGGTAGGAGGGGGGAGGGGTATTAATTTTTAAAGTTCTTTTTTTTTAAATACCCGGTTTGTATTCCTACTATGTGCTTTTTGACCCGCTTTTGGGGGAAGGGGACACCGCGAGACTTGTTTTCCTCAGCGTCCCCTGGACACCCTGACTGGAGGTGGGGAGGGTGGTCGAGGACCTCCAATCCTTCCACGGAGCGAGGGACGTCTGTTTCCTTTGGTTAGGGAGATTTCTTTGGAAGGAGTCCTGGGGGTGGGGGAGGCGTCGCACCCCGAAGGAAGGACCCCATTTGTGCACTTGGGCTTGGGATGAATTCCCTTACCCTCCCTCCCGGAGGCGGCCTCGGATCCCGCCACTTCCCCCCATCCCCAGCCTTTGTTTCCACTGGTTCTGTGGGCCACACGTGGATCTCCAAGCGTGTCTCAAGCCAGTGTGGGAATAGGATGGAGAGGCAGACTGGCTCCGCGGGGTCACGCGGTGCTTGAACCCTGCTGCCCTTGCCCCTCCTGGGCCCATTCCAGTCCCATCCCTTCCTCCCCGTAGCTCACCTGCTTGGGGATCTGGGGATCTCGAGCCGTCGGAAGGCGGCCGGGGCTCCTCTCTGTTCCGCTCCCCTCCTCCCCCGGCAAGCCGTACCCCCAGTGCCCGGGAGGGAAGATGGGGCCCGGGACCCGGCTCCACAGCCCGGCTGTGGGAACCCACGAGGAGAAGTCCCAAGGGCCCGAGTCGTGGAGGGAGAGGCCGAGGGTGCCCCAGGGAGTGGGGAGGGGGTGGCGATGTCCAGAGCAAGACGCTCCCGGCCGCCCGGGCTGGGGGGAGGAGACTCCGCCCGGGTCCGGTCAGGCTCCTCCCGCCCCCCCGCCCCAACCCCGGGGAAGAAGTGGGGATGGTATCGTCTACCCCCGGGGGTGGGGAAGGGGCGCTCGGGGGCGGGGCCTGATGCCGGGGGAGGGGCGGGGGCGGGGCTCATGCTTTGGAGAAGGTGCCGGCCGCGGCGGCGGCGGCGGCGGAGGCGGAGGCGGAGGCGGAGGCGGGGCCGCCGGGCTCCTCCTGCCAGCGGTTCATGCAGCGGCGCCGCGCGTTCATGAAGAAGTTGCTGACGGTGTTGAGCTCCAGGCCGAGCTGCTGCGAGATGGTGACCTGCATCTCCTTGGACGGCCGCTTGTTCTCCTTGAAGATGGCGATCAGCGTGCGGCGCTGCAGGTCCGTGAAGACCAGGCGCTGCTTCTTGGGCTGCAGCGTCCGCTCCTTCTGCTGCTCCTGCTCCTTCCGCTTGCAAGCTGGGCGGCCGGCCGGCCGAGGAGGCGGCGGCACCGGGACGGGGACACGGAGGCAGCGACACGGGGGCAGCGGAGGGGGCAGAAGGAGGAGGGGAGAGAGGCAGAGAGAGGGAGAGAGGCGGCGGGGGGAGAGGTGGCGGGGGCAGAGAGAGACAGAGAGAGAGGGAGAGAGAGACAGACAGAGAGACGGAGAGAGAGAGACAGAGCGACACAGAGAGATAGAGAGACAGACACAAAGACAGTTGGAGGGAGAGGGACGGAGGAAGAGAGAGAAGGCAAGAGAGAGGAGAACAGGACAGAGGGAGAGAGAGAGGGAGGGAGGAGGGAAAGACAAATGAGATAGATGGGGAGAGAGAAAGAGATAGAGACACAGAAACAAATATAGATAAGAGTCAAAAGAAAGACAGGCATGCAGAGACAGAGAGATAGAGACAGGCAGAGATATAAAGAGGCAGCAAGAGAAAGCAACACATAACAGAGAGGCAGAGAGATCAGACATGGACAGAAACAGACACACAGAGACATCAAGAATAGAGACAGAGAAAAAGAGAAACAAGAAGAAACACCAAGACAAGGAAGTAGAAGGCAACAGAAAGAAGGAAAGAGAGCAAAGCACAAAAGGAGAAAGACAGAGACAGATGACAGAGACAGAGAGACAAAGACAGAGAGAGAGACAGAGGCAGAGGGACAAAGACAGAGAAGAGAGGAGGGGGAGAGAAAAAGATAATGAGAAACAGATGCATAGTGAGACAGAGAGCATTCATAAATTGGTAGATGAAAACCAAGAGACAGAAATAGAAAATGAGATCCAGTGAGAGGCAGATGGAAGATAGAGTTGGGGGCATGGCAATAGGGGCAATGACATGTAGGAGACAGACACAGAGGAGGGAAAGAGAACAAGGACAGTAGAGTAAACTTTCCCTCCATGGCCTGAGCTTTCTCTCCTTTTGCCCCTTCCAGGTGCCCTTCCAGCACATCAGTCCCCTTCCTCGGATCAGCATGCCTTCTTCCCCACCCCCAAGTTGCCTCTCTAAGGCTTACCAAGTCTAAGGCAGGGTCAGAGGGTAGGGGCTGAGATAAGTTCCAAAAAGTAGCAGTTCCCCACCTCCATGCCACAGCTCTCCTGAATGCCCCTGGCTGGCCTCAAGTATTATAACCTGCAGAGAGCCTGACTTCCTCTCCTTGGCTTCTGGCCGACCCTGGCCAAGGCTGGATGAAGGGAGGAGGGCCCTTCTGTGGACATGGGCAAGTGAAAAGGCTGGCAGGGCAGGGAAAAAGGAGACTACCTCTCCTTTCCTTGATGTCAGACGTTTTCCCGGGGCTGACTGGGGCCCAACCATGTTCTAGGGAACATCCTTCTCACTCCCTGAGGATGCTCCTCTTTCACATGGTGTAAAGCTAGAGGCTCACTGTGACCCTCCACCCATCAGACACACACTGTGGCCAAAGCTCTCAGCATAGGACTCTGGATCTAATGGGACTCCAGTGAGATGGTTTAGGTGAGGCCGTTTCATTATCCCTGCCCCAAGAGCCTCTCCTCCACCCCTGGTTCTCCAGAGGGACTGACCATTCAGGGACAGTAGAGGATAGAGAAGACTTCTTCCCACCAGGCCTTATTATCATAGAATCATAGAACACTAAACCTGGAAGTCAGAAGACTTGGGTTTGAATCCCGCTTAGTAGCTGTGTGTATCCTCAGCAAGTCATTTAACTCCTATAAGCCTCAGTTTCTTCAGCCATAAAATCTAAAGGTTGGAATAAAATGGCTTTTAGCTCCAAAGGTTTATGATTCTATGATTATTCCAGAGGTGACATGTTTGGAGTGTGCTGATTTGGAGTCAGAGAATATGGGTCTGAATTCCAGTTCTGTGACTTACGAGCCATGTGTGACCTCAGGGAAGTCACTTCCCATCCCGGGGTCTGTTTCCTTATCTCCAAAACAAAGAGACTAGACTAGATAGTCTTTAAGGGCCCTTCCAGCTCTGACCTTCTGTCAACACTACTGAACTCGAAGGTTCCCAGAGATGATTTAAACCAATCCTTCATTTTACAGATGGGGAAACTGAGGCCTAGACAGTCTCATCAGTTGACAGAGCTGGGACTAGAATCCTTGTCTAATGACTCTCAGCCCAGGGTTCTTTCAGGACCAAATCTTATTAATAACTCGGACCTAAGATGAGTTTCCCAACATAGCCAGACTTTGCCACCCTCCTTCCTGGGGCAGATGTATTTCAGAGGGTGGGGTAATACTGCCAGACTTGGAAACACTGTCCCTAGCTGAGAGAAAAGCCTCCTTCTCCTCTAAGAATGAGATATCCTGATCCTAAATCTAACTCACCCCACCCCCAATCCCTGACCCCAAAGGTCGACTGAGACCTTGGTCTGGATCTCTTCCCTATCCCAAATGGTGTCACTTGAGATGCAGGCCAGACCTAGGACCTTCTCCTCCCATCCTCTCATGGGGTCCCTTGACTTGACTGCTAGCCAAAGGTAGTACTACTCCTTTGCTCTCTCAAATTCCCCAATCCTCATGAGGTCCCCTGAGCTAAGGCCTAACATTGACATCTCCCCCTTGTCCCTATAGGTCCCCTGAACTGAGTGAGATCTAAGTCTATGATCTCCTCTTTATTTCCAAGGAGTCATTTGAACTTATAGCCAAAGATGAGTCTTTCCCCATGGAGTCCCTTGAGCTGGACCCAGGAATGAGACCACCCCCTTTCCCCCATGGGGTCCCCTGAGCTGAGAGCCACATGATAGACACACTTTGGGAAGGTTTGGGCCTAAATCCCTTGTCCCAGGGACCCACCCCTCCACGGGGGGGGGTCCTCTCCTTTGAGGGTGAACCTCCCCACAGGGACCAGGGGTTTGGGGAGGGGCAACAGGGGAGAGAGGGCACAGGGCAAGACCTACCCTATGGGCATCAGATGCTTGCAAAAGAAACAAACAAAAGGAATGTTGTGATTGGATTTTGGTGGTATTTATGGGCTTGTGCTGCCCACCCCACTCCTTCCCTCCCAAGTGCTTCCCCTCTTCCCTTCTCTGCCCTGCTTTTCCAACCCCCCTCCCTCACTCCTCCAGTTTCTATAGAGGTCCCTCTGTGCCCCACCCCCACCTCCCCCACTATGGTTGGCTTTCAAATATGGGCACTGTCTCCACAAGGCCCCTAGGAAAACACCTAGCTTCTGCCAAGGAGGGCTTTAGGGTTAGCTGTTCCCCACTAAGAACAGCAACATTTGTCACATCTATTTGTAGCAATAATAATTATAAACATAATAGAATATAATCACAATAGAAAATAATAATGGTGACTTACATTTCTACAATGCTTTAAGATTTACCAAAACTTTCCTCATAATAACCTAAGGTAGGTTATTAGGGGAGAAGTGACCAGCTAAGACAGTGTCAGATCAGAGACTTAAAGGCAGTTTTCTGGCTGTGACATACTGGGTTGGGGGGAAGAGGTGGTAAGAGTTGAGGGGGATGGGTTATAGTAGGAGAACTTGTCACATCAGCTACAGGGAGAAGGGGTGGAATGGAGGCTGTGTAGGTCATCATTGGGGTTGGGAAGGGTAGAGATAGGAGATAGGAAGGATACTGGAGATAGGCCTCACCCATTCTATCATTCTTCTTACTGACCATTCTGTAGATGGAGGCACCTGTGGGACCCCAGAGGTCACTACCCTGACCACAAAGCCAGGCTGAGAACGGGAGCCATTCTGTGGTCATTGCCCTCCAAAGATCCCTTCTTCCCCGACTGATAGCCAGCTAGAAGGCTGGGGATGCTTTCTCAGCTCAGGCACTGGACGCTGAGATGATGTCTATGTCTATGTGACCTGGCATCCTAGCACCAAATTCCAACATGGTGACTCTTGTTCTACAATGCAAATAGCACACCTCACATTCATCCTGTTCTCTCCACTTAATGGGCTACGACATTCATTTAGGTCTTCATCACCTCTAACCTAGAGCATGGCAGCATGGTCTGGTCTCTTCAAGTTTCTCTTTTCTCTAATCCCCCTCCCACACCCCCCACAACAGGTGACAAGTAGCTCTTTCTGAAGCACAAATCTGACCGTGTCACTCCCCTGCTCTGAAAGCTCCAGCTCCCTATTGCTTCTAGGATCAGTTACAAACTCAGTTGATTGGCACTTAGAGACCTTCACAAGTCTGGCCCTGTTTCCCCTTTCCAGGCTGATTATACATTGTTCCCCTTCATCCACCCTGGACGCTAACCTAACTGACCTTGCGGTTCCTCACACACCACATCGTTAACATCAGCAACACTTTTACATAGCAGTTTACCAATAGTATCTAACTTTATCCTCACAGTGATCCTGAGCATTGGTGCTATTATCATCTTCACTTACAGATGGGGAAACTGAGGTAGGAAGCAGTTCAGTTACTTGCCAAAGGTCACACAGCTAGTAAGTGTATGAGTCTGGATTTGAGCTCATGTCTTCCTTGCACATTATATCTACCATCTCAAAGCCCTTTCATGGATTGCTTGCCAGGCCTGGAATGCTTTCCCTCACCTTTGGTCTCTAGCTTCCTCCAGGGTTTGGGACAAGAGTCACCTTCTCATCACTATCACCCTTTCCATCACCACTATAACCTTCACCATTACCACATTACCTCTATCCCCACCTTCATCACCATTATCCCCATCACCATCCTCACCATCGCCCTTGTCATCACTGCCACCACCACCACTACCATCATCCTCATAGCTACCACTAATGTGATATGATGCTAAAGCCAATGAGGTGCCATCCATGCCCCGCTGCCGATGCCTATCCCACAATATGACGATGCCATAGCATTGGTGACACCACACTTATTGTCACTATCCCCCAGAATCACCTCAGGCCATCCTGTTACAGCTCCAAATAAACACAGACACTATGTCATTTGGATGCCAAAATATTGTGGTCTTGGGATGGAACCAATGTCATAGCACCAATGAACCTTTGTGGAGAGGACAGCTCACGAGGGTTAGTGGGCTGTAAGTGTAATATGAATCAACAGTGCAATATACCATAGCCAAGGAAGCAAATGGGATCTTGGGCTTCACTGGGAGATGGAGCATCCCAGGACTCAAGAAGTCTGTCTGTCTGTCCTCTGCCCTGGTCAGACGTCAACTAGAGTGCCGTGGTTAGCTCAGATGGAAGCAAGGGCGCACACAGAGGAGAATAAGCACAATGTGAAGAGTCTCAGTTATGCCATAGGAAAGCTATTTGAAACTTAGTGTGGAGAAGAGACTTAGAGGAACTCTCCAGTGTCCTGGAGAATTTGGAAGGGCTGCCAAGTGGAAAGTGCCCTCAGGCTCATTCCCTTTGGTCCCACGGGGAAGAACCAGGAGCCAAAACCAGGTTGAAGCTGCAAAAAGGCGGGTTTAGATTTGATGGGAAAACCTCTAAATCATTAGAGCTGTCCATAAGTGGAATGGGATCGTTTGGGAGACTCTTCCTCCCAGAGGGTTTTCAGTTGAAAAGATGCACGCCCAGGTGTGTTGTGCTGTGTTGTATAGGGGAAACACGTGTAGATGTTGAGATGATGGGAGGTGACGGAGGTGACAGTGATGAGGTGTGTACTAGATGATGGCTGAGGTCCTTTCTAAGTGAAATCTTAGGATTCTGAGTAAGCCCACAATGGTCCGGCCTGCCAATGTAGTGCCCCCTCCTCCCCCTGACTTTGAGTCTGCTTTGGTGGGCTTCCCCAGGGCTGCGGGCACTCAGAGTGGGCCTCAGCAAACCAGAGGCATAAAAAACTTCTTTTCCTGCTGATGCAGCTAAATCCGTTCGTTCTCCCCTGCCTTCCTCTCATTCCTCCCGTTCAATCTAATTACAGCTCCTTGGAACCAAAATCAATACTGGCTCAAGTCAGAGCTATTTACAAGAGCGAATGAGTGCCCAGCCTGAGGGAGCCTTTTCATCTTGGCCATCACCCATGGCTCCCTGCAGTAGCTTCCCTAGGTGCCCCCTTGCTACTCCCAGAGGCTGGATGGATATAGATCTGTGGGAGGAAGTTCTGCCCAGGGCTGGGTGACCCTCTCCCAGTGGTGCTACATGGCTCCTACCTTCCTTGGCCTCCTCCTTTCTGAATTGGGCTGCCTTTTCTAATGTGTTTTCCTGGGTTCAGGATCCTTTTATAATCTACTGTCTTGATAGGTCTGTCAGCTATCAACTAATAAACATTTACTAAGTACCTACTGTGTGTCAAGCACTATGATGCTAAGCATTGGGGATACAAAAAGAGGCAAAAGGTAGGTCCTCCCTTCAAGGAGCTTAAAATCTAATGGGAGAGACAACAAACATATCTATACAAAGCAAACTCTATACAGGATATAATTAACAGAAAGAAGGCACTGGAATTAGGAGGAGTAGAGGGTTCTTGAATCCTAGGATGTCAGAGGTCTTTTGGTCCAAACCCCACCTCCCCTTTCAGGCAGGGGGAGGTCTAAGTCATCCTGGATGGAAAGGTACATGTTCCTATAATGACAGTCTGCGAACCTTTCCCAATCACTTTATTCTAATGTTTTATCCCACTGGTTGAGTGGAAGTTTCTCTTTGTGTCTGTCCATAATTTTTCCTGCTTTCATTTCCCTTCATTCTGTCTTACCTATGGAGGATGAACTCTCAATGTTTCCTTCATCAAACACCTTATGTGCTTGAGGTTTGTAATCATGGTCATCTTTTAGCTTCTTTTTAGCAATAAACCAGCCTTTACTACCAATACCATGCCACCATACCACTGTCACATCACTAGCCTCCTTCTTATCCCCATTTCCTTCACCACCACCATCATCATTGTCACTATTACCACTATGCTCACTCCATCACCACCACCCCCATTTCCATGACTACCATCACCATCATTATCTCCAGCCCTATCAGCACCATCACAATATCACTATCCAGCTGTAACCAGGAATTCTGTCACCTGGGGCAAATTCAGTTGAGTTGAAGGTGAGAGAAGTGAAATACTAGAAGTTATGGCTACTTTTGTTCATGGTTGAGGTGAGCCAGAGACAGAAATCATGGGAGCTAAGTGTTCAAAGACGGCTATATTTGGAATGCAATTTGCCATGCTGTGTCCTGGTCTATAATTCTGATAATGTAACTGTATAATTCAATGAAAATTTAATTCTGAGTTTCTTTGATTATATAATTTTAATAGTCTATAAGCCAAAGTTCCTGAGCAGTAGCTAAAGGGCTTGAAGGTGAAGGCAGTTGGTAGTCTGGTATGATCTCAGAGATTAAACCATTCATCCAGACTAGGAAAAAGGACAAGTTTTCCTGAGTGGATACTTGGCTGCTAATTAATTACTCCTCCCAGTGCAGGTGAATCATTTACATCTGGGAATGGAAGCTTTCCCCAGATCAGGGCTCTGTGCTGGACAGAGGCAGAGCTCAGGGAGGAAAGTCCCAGCCTTGGGAAATAGTTTCCAAAGTGACCAGATGGTCATATCCCTCCGCTGATCTTAGGCCCCCCAACATACAGCCTTGGCCCCTGATGTGGAGGTCACTCCACATGGTGTGATGCCCTAGTGCCTACAACAAAGAAGGTGGAATTTCTGCCTGGTCCACTGAAGTCCCTTAGTGATAAAAATGTAAGAATGGACTACTTAAATGAGTCTGAAGAGATCCCAGAACAAGCAAGGTCATTATCCCAAAAAACTCGCACAAATAATGCCAGGACTCAAAGGAACCTTAGAGGGCATCTAAGCTAAGCCCTTCATGGTGCAGAAAAGAAAATTTACTACCAGGGAGTGAAAGTGACTTAGCCAAAGTCACAGTGCATTCTGGAGAAGCCGAGACGGGAAGTAAGTGAATTCTCATTCCCAGCCCAGTTCTCTTTCAATTGGACCACGCTTCAGTGTCCAATGGGCCTGGATGGGTAAGCGCTAAAGCTTCAAGCAGTCCTAGTTGCCTCAGGCTGGAGCATCCTTAGCCTACTGGTCCTGTCAGTGGGCTGAGTACTAGGGACCCTGAGTTCTAATTCTGGCTCTGGCTTCCGACTTGTTTTTCATCTTGAGCAAGTCACCTCCATCCACACTGAAGGTGGGACTCAGTTTCCTCATCTGTAAAATGAGGCCCTCGTAGGGTGATCTCGAAGCATCCTTTCAGCTCTGAGGGCCTCTGGTAACCGGGGTGTCTCCAATGCTTGCGTAAAGCCCTTCCCAGGTAGCGGGACAAAGCCCACAGCCCAGAGCCTGACTGATTCCTCTCCCCACTGAGAGATCAAAGACTCGGCCCCCTCCCCACCCCCATCCCGAGAACAATAGAAATGATGGCAGGCCGGGGTAAGCTAGGTATGGCCCCCTGCCTCTCTGATTACCCACCTCCCCAACACAAGCCTTTGGGTGGGGCCGCGGGCTGCAGAGTTTAGCTCCTGAAGCCTCTGTTCTCCGTCCTCACTCCACCCCAAACCTCCCACCCCTCCAGTTTTGCTCCCGCCCTAGCTTCTACACAACCAGCAATTTTCTACCCACTTTTCTTAAGTGGCAGCGATTTGTTGGAATCACAAAAGACGTCTTTCAGCCGCCGCCTGGAAGTGGATCTGGCGGGGAGCGAGACAGGGAAAGGAAAGGAGGCATGGGGGAGGGGAAGGGGAAGGTGAAAGGGGAAGAGGGGGGAGAGAGCGAAAGGCAGGAAAAGAGAGGGAAAGGAAACAGTGGGAAGGGGCAAGGCGCGGGCTCTGTTCCCTTTTCCTCTATCACGCACACGCCCTTTTTGTGCCGGGGAGGGCTCTTAGAACACAGAATGATAGAGCAGGGAGGATTTTTTTTTTTTTTAACAACGTACAGTATCTGAAGTGTGAAGGTCTTTAGAACACAAAACATCGGAGCTGGGAGGAGCTTTAGAAGATAGAATGTCTCAATTACTTGGTATCAAAGTTGGATCGAAGATCTGAATCTCCTTCTTCCCAAGCTCCTTCTCCTTCCACTTATCCGGCCCGAGAGATAGGCAAATATGTTCTGAGAGTCCTTCTGGAGATAGTGGCTGGCCTTTGTGTTCATTCAATTAGGGGACTCTGGACAGCTTTAGGCTGAGGGGAGGGAGACTTTTTTGGGAGGGAGGTGTCCAGTGCCCAAAATCTAAGCCATCAGGATAGACTTTTAAAAAAGGTTTAAAAAGTTCTAGGGCAGCCAATGGAGCTCTGGCCCTGGAGTCAGGAAAGCCTGAGTTCAAATCTGGCCTCAGACACTTACTGTGTGACCCTGGGCAAGTGGCTTAACCTTGTTTGCCTCAGTTTCCTCATCTGTAAAATAAGCTGGAGAAGGAAATGGTGAACCCCTACAGTATCTTTGCCAAGAAAACCCCAAACGCGGTCACAAAGAATCAGACACAGACCGAACAATGATAAAAATTTCAAATTGAGCTGTTCCCAGAAGTAAAAAGTTGTAAAAAAAAAATCCCCACAATTTCTTTGGCACCTACAACACATTCAAGCCTTCTGTGCCTCTTCGGTTTTGGCACCTCCATTTTATGACAGCTAATAATAATGATGGCACATTTAAATAATGTTTTAAGGTTTGCAAAGTGCTTTACAAATACATCTCATTTGATCCTTACAACCCTGGGAGATATGTGCTATGATTATCCCAATGTTATGGCTGAGGAAATTGAAGCAAACAGGGTTAAGTGACTTGCCCAGGAAAACACATCTAGTAAGTGTCTGGGACAGGATTTGAACTCGGGTCTTTCTGACTCAAACTCCTTGGCCCTGTCCTACTCTACTGGGACTCAGCTTCCACCTCTGTGAGTTTCAAGGGCTGAGCCAGATGATCTTTGAGTACCCTCCTGCCCCAATATTGTGTGTTCCGTGAATTCTGGGTGGCCTTGCTCAGCTGCAGCCCAGAGTTTGGTAATATCCATTCCCAGCTCCCCTGCTCAAACCACTGAAGAGAAAATATAGGGGCAGCTTTTGTATCAGCACTGTCCTTACATATCTGTTCTCTCCTTTAATCCTCACCAGAGCCCTGCAAAAAGAGAGAGAGCAGAAATGATGACACCCCCATTTTACAAATGAAGAAACTGAGGCCCATGGAAAGGAAAGTGTGCCCAAGGTTGCACAATAAATTAGTGGTGAAGCTACCACCCATGTCTCCTGATTCCCAGACTTAGGACCCTTTCCTTTCAAATAATCTGCTTGCAAACCAGAATGGCTTAGACTCTTTTCTCTCCTGTCCCCAACCTGTACCATTTATCCCTGACTGGGGAGGCTTGGGAGGCTGCCTGCTCTTGCCAGGCTCTTGGCCAGTAGAGACTGCACTTTTCAGTAAAAGCACAAGACCACAGAATTCTGAGCTGGAAGGGATCATTGTCCCAGAATCACAGAATGTCTGAGTCACAGTGGGGAGCCCAAAGGTCATGAATGCCTGAACCAGACAGGTGTATCCAGCCTTTGCCTGAAGACCTCCAGTGTGGGAATCCCATCTACCTCTTGGGATAATTAATTTCACTTTGGGAGGATTCTGTCTTAGGCTGTTTTTTCTTTATAGCCATCTTAAGCTTCTTCTACCTACCTTCCTAGTTTTGCCCTCTAGAATCAAATAGAAAAAAGTCTTCCCCTCCTAGTTTTTTCACCCTTTCTTCTCCCCACAATCTCTTCTTCAGGTCCTGCTTCAGGTACTGCTTGTCTGGCATGATCTTGTGATCACCCTCCAATCTCCTGCTTTTGCGGATGTCCAGAGAGGGGAAAGTGCCCACACTTTCCTCATCCTAGTTCTAGTTCTGATGCTGGAGGGAGGAAGACAGGCCTGGAGGAGGGACGGGGATGGGGAAAGATGTAGGCCAGGGGTGGGAAATCTGCAGCCTTGAGGTCACATGTGGCCCTGTAGGTCCTCAAGTGTGGCCCTTTGACTGAATCCAAACTTTACAGAACAAATCCCCTAAGGATTTGTTCTGTAAAACTTGGACTCAGTCAAAAGGCTGCACTTGAGGGCCTAGATCACCACATGTGGCCTCGAGGCTATAGGTTCCCCACCCCACTGTAGACTATACTGGTAAAAGAAGTGGAAAACAACAAATCACATAATACAGGTAAAAAATGGCAAAACATATACTTTCCCCATTGGCATCCAGGTCATCGAAGCATGTGTTTTCCTTTTTCTGCCTGCCAACTTTTGCCAGAGCTGAATGGATGATTGTTTTCCACATCCACCTGTATCATCATACCTGTGGCTGACTGCATTATTGTCCAAGTGGCTGTTTTTATCATCATGGCCATGAGGATATCACTGTCCCTGTGACTTCTCTCTAACTCCATCTTCATGGCTGCCTGTATCACAGCCTCTGCAGCCACCTGTCTCACCGATGCCACCATGACCATCGCTAATTGGATCACCATCCCTGTGTTTGCCTGTACCTTTCTTCCTATGGCTGCCTGTAGGACTAACCCCACAGCTATCTGGAATATTGTTTTCCAGGCTGTCTGGATGAAGATCTCCCAAATGACTGTCTTGTTGTCCCCATAACTGCCTTTACTACCGTCCCCATGGATACTGGCATCACTGGCCTTACAGCTGCATGCAACACCATTGGTCCAATGATTACATTACTTTCTCTTCAGACATTGCTCTCCTCATCCCCATGGCTATCCGTACCACAGCCCTTGAAGTTTTTTCTATTAGTTCGGCTATCCATGTTACAGTCCCAGAGGCTGCCTGGATCCCCATTGCCCCAGCGAGAATCACTGTCCCGGTCACTAACTGTGGTACCCAGTATCACTACTCAGAGCTGTTTGTACCCACATTACCACAATGACATCATCATTGTTCTCATAACTGTATCACTAACCATGTTTTGCTGTTGTTGACTTGTTTTAGTCATGTTAGACTCTTTGTGACTCCATGTAGTGTTTTCTGGGCAAAGATACTGGGGTCGTTTGCCATTTCCTTCTTTAACTCATTTGACAGATGAGGAAGCAGGGTAAATTGACTTGCTCAGAGTCATGCAACTAGTATCTGGGGCCAGATTTGAACGCAGTTTTCCTGACTCCAGGCCTGGTGATCTATCCACTGCGCCACCTTGCTGTCCTATTAATCATGTGGTTGCCCGTAATTCTGGTCTTATAGCCATCTCTACAACTGTCTGCATCATTGTCCTCAAGGTTGTATATATCAAGATTATACAAAAGACTGTATGACAATCCCATCGAACCCTGTATCTCCATCCTTATGACTTCTAGTATCACTGTTCTCACATCTGCCTGTATTACCAGTCTCTCCTTGGCCCTATTCTATACCAATAGAAATATGAGAAGGTCCTTTGCTTATTCCCTATCATTATCTGATGGCTTCAGCTGACGACAGTCCCCAACCCTAGGCTCCAGCTCACCAACCCCAGAAAGCTGCTTCCATTGAGGGTATTTCAATGTGCTTAGGAAACTGTGCCTCCAACATTGAACTGGGTGAAATTTGTCAGTAATGAAAATTCCACTTGATTAATTCTCTATAACAAATAGGAGTGTTCATCATTGGCCGGAGGCAGCACAACCAAGTTTATTTGTTTTATTTTCTAACATATTAAAACAGGCTCAGCTTGGCTGAGCTGGGGGTGTCTGACTCCAATCAGGGGAATGGAAAAGAATTGGAACAGAAAGTTAATGTCAGAGCTGGGAGGACCCTTAGAGCATAGAATGTCAGAGCTGGAATGGCCTAGAGAGATCATTCAACCCAAACTCTTAATTGTACAAAAGGAGAAACTGAGGCCCATCAAAGGAAAATAACTTGGCCAAGGTCATCCCTCGTCAGTATCAGAGAAAACTGGAAATAAAAATTATTTGTCCAATACCTTAATGAGAATGAAGGTTTTGGCTTTCCAAGCTGTTTTCATACATTATTTCATTTTATCATCACAGTAACTGTGGGGAAGTGAAAGATGTTATTCTCATTTGGAATAAAGGAAACTGAGTCTGAGATTTGCTCAGGGTCGTAGAGGACTCAAACTCAACTGGCGCCCTTTCCCCCCTTCTTTTTTCACCAACTGCCTGCCTGAGTCTCCCATGTACTCCCTGCTGCTTTCCAGTTACTGAAGACCACAGCCTGGACAAGCACTGTGTTTGCTGTAGCCTGGGGAGGGCTTTGATTCAGAGACGGGGCATCAGCCTTTGGACTAGAAGCATTGAGATAGCTAGAGGGAGGAGAATAGTCTTAAGGAAGAGTTTGGGAGGTGCTGTGTGTAGGCATATAATCTCTCTCTGTCTCCCTTTCTCTCTTCTCCCCCTTCTCTCCTCTCCTCCCCTCCCCCTTCCCT
>CM053622.1:48480903-48491257 GCA_028646595.1 Phalanger gymnotis | reverse complement strand
CACTTACCCCCTCTCTCTCCTCTCCTCTTTCTTCCCTTCTCTCCTCTCTCCTATGCCCATCTCGGTTTCTCTGTCTCTGTCTCTCTCTTTCTCTGTCTCTGTGTCTCAAGAGCTTCTATGAGGTAGAGGGTTTAGAATTCTTTTGCTTCACCCCAGAGGGCAGAGCTTAGGGTAATGCAAAGGGTGGGGAGCCGGAAAATTATGAGGAAGCAGACCTTGGTTCAGAACTTACCTAGTATCCTATGAACTTGTTTTTTAAAGAACATATTTTGAGAAATGTATTTCAATATAATTGGTTTATATTGTAATCCTATGTATTTTATTTTATACATTTTAAAATATTATTCAAAAAGAGTTCCACAGATTTCACTAAACTGCCAAAGAGGTCCATTATTACACATAAAACCTTAAGAATTCTTGCTTTAGAGGTAGTGAGCTGCCTTTCACTGGAAGTGTTCAAGCACAGCTCAGCTGACCCCCTGTCAGGGAGGGTGTAGAGGGCATTCCTGCACCATGGGAGAGGTTGGACTAGGTCACCTCTGAGGTCACTTCTTGTTCTGAGAGTCCATGATTTGGTGAGGTGGTGTCTCCTCCTTCCCTCCTTCCTATCAGGATGGCAGCCCAGCCAGGTGCCAGGACCTCCCCCCTGATTGGTAGTTGGTAGTTAACTAGTTCAGATGTCAAGGGCTTTAGCCTCTCCTTGATGTGTTTAGGTCAAAAGGGGGAATCAATACACACAAAATGTTCTAGGAGCTGGCCCAGGGAGCTGTGGGTGCCATTTCTGAGGATGGGGTGGGGGGAGGAAGGGAAGAATCACAGCTAGGCCAGAACTCCCCAGACCCTCCAGTGGCTTGTGGTTAAGAGTGATGGGGAAAGGCAATTCTGAGACAATCATCCCAAACACGGGCCTCCTGCTCCTGTCTTCCCCTCCCTTGGGGAGATTCTCCTAGCCTAAACCTTCCATTCCTAGTTCTACCCACTCCTGGACTGCTGGCCACTAGAGGGGGTGTGTGCACTGTAGGGAAGACATCCATAAATTCATAGAGTAAGAGCTGGGAGGGCCCTTAGAGAATGTTAGAACTGGGAGGGCCCTTAGAACACAGAATGTCAGAGCTGGAAAGGCCCTTAGGACACAGAATGTCAGCATTAGAAGGGTTAGAGCACTAGATGTCAGAGCCGGGAGGGCTCTTAGAACAGAGGATATCAGAACTGGAAAGGACATTAGAATATAGAGCACAAAATGTAGGAGTTAGGAGGGGCCTTAGGGCATAGAATACAGAAAGTCTGTGCTGGGAGAGACCTTAGAATATAAAACATGGAAATTCTGAGCTGGATGTATCTTAGAACATAGAAAATCACATCCGCAAGGGACCTTACAACACAGAAAATTAGGGCAGAGAGGAATACCTTAGAGCACAGAACGTAAATGTTAGAGCTGGAAGAGACCTTTGAACATAGAACAGGGAATATCTGTGTTGGGAATGGTCAAGTCAGGAAGACTTGAGTTCAAATTTGTCGACACTTCCTAGCTGCATGATCTTGGGCACTAACCTCTGTTTGCTTCAGTTTCTTTTAATGTAAAATAGAGATAATGACCCACCTCGAAGGGTCTTTGTGCGGATTGACTGAGATCCTATTTGTAAAGCACTTAGTGCCATGCCTGGCATGTAGTGTGCACTATATAAATACTCATTCTCTCCACTGTCCCCCTTAAACCATAAAACACGGAAATTCAGAGATGGATGGATATTAGAATATGAATGGTCAAAACTGGGAGGAACCTTAGAACACAAGATCAGAGCTGGGATAGACTAGAACACAAGATCAGGGGTAGGAGGGAGGCAGAACATAAACCATGGAAGGCCAGCATGTGCAATGGAGAGGATTCAGAATTGGTAGTTAGAAGACTTCCCCTTTCCCCCCTCCCGCCCCCCTCCCCCGCTCAAATCCGAGCTCAGCCACTACTCATGTGACCTTGGGTAAGTCTCCTTTTCCTCATCTGTAAAAAGATGGAATTGGATTGGTTGACATGAGGTCTCTAGAACTGAGAGTCAGAACATGAGTGTCAGAGTGGAATGGCCCTTAGAACACGAAGGCTAGAATGTCAGAGCTGCCAGGGTCCTGTCTTCTTTGGCCAAGAGCTGTGGACAGAAGAGACACTCTCCCCTCCCAATCAAGGCAGACTGAGCTTACATGCCTTTCCTCTCTCCTCTCTCCCCTCCCCCAAGGCAAGGCTGAGGGAGGGACCCCTGGGGGCCGGGGGGAGGAGGGGAGCAGCTCAACTCAGCTCAGCTCAGCATCGATCTAGGGGGCTGTCGATTGCTGCATTGGAACAGTCAGAGGCGACTTTGGCTCCAGGCTGGATTCTGCAGATACAGCCCGTGTGCGTGCGTGTGTGTGTGTATGCGCGATATGTGTACATGTGAATATACTCTATGTAGTACATGACATCATACATCTATTACAGATGTGCTGTGCCCTTTGTGCGCATGTATGTGTGTTTGTATGAACTTGGTGGGGTGAATATAGAAATGAAAGGCAATTTGTTTGTTTTGTTTTTTGGCAGGGCAATTGGTGTTAAGCGACTTGCCCAAGGTCACACAGCTAGTACATGTGTCAAGCGTCTGAGGCGGGATTTGAACTCAGGTCCTCTACTCACTGTGCCACCTAGCTGCCCCAGTGAAAGCCAGTTTGAAGAGACTCGACACTGACTTGTGCTTTCTTACCCTCTGGATAATTCCCCTCCCTGTAGGGGTCTGGATGACCCAGATCAATTACGGAACCATGGAGCTGGGGGACCTTAGAAACCATCTCATCTAACTCTTTCATTCTGCATATGGGGAAACTGAGGCCCAGAGAAAGGGAGTGACTGACTCAGGGTTGCCGAGTAAATCTAGAAGGACAAATACACGCAGAGACCCAAGGGTCAGGGATGCTGCGGCGCCTTGAGATGATGGTCGTGGTCGGTCAACAAGCATTGATTAAGTCTTTGCTATGTACCAGACATGCTGCTAAGTGTTGGGGACAGAAGGAAAGGCAGAAGATAGTCCCTGTCCTCAAGCAGCTTACATTCAAACAGAGGAGCAATTAGGGGGCACAGAGGATAGAGCACTGGGCCTGGAGTCAGGAATGTGGCTGTAGATATTGACCAGCTGTGTGATCCTGGGTAAGTCACTTCACCTGTTTGCCTCAATTTCCTCATCTGTAAAATGGAGATAATGTAAACACCCTCCTCCTGGGGTTGTTGTGAGGATCCAATGAAATCATAATTAAGTGCTTAGCACAGTGCCTGATACATAGTAAACACTATATAATTATTTTTATTATTATTATTATAATACATGCAAACTACTACATGCCCAGGGAAAATGGGAGGCAATATCCAAGGGAAGTTACTAGGGGGATTAGGGAAGGCATCTTGTGGGGGACAGGATTTCAGCTGAGACTTGAAAGAAACTCGGAAGGTCAGGAAGCTGAGATGAGGAGAGAGAGCATTCCAGGCATGGGGGTTGGCCAGCGAGTCACGGAAGGCCCAAGGTGGAGAGCCTTGTTCCAGGAAGAGGAGGGAGGACTGTGTCACAGGATCACAGAGTTAAGTGTAAGAAGACAGAAAGGTAGGAAGGGGCCAAGCTGTGAAGGGCTTTGGAGGCTGACAACAATGATGTCAGGTCTTCTTTCTAGAACCCTCTGAAGTTCCCAATGATTCCCTCAGAAGCTGGAGGGGTAAGAGGTGCAAATGTGAGTAAGTCTCTTCCTTTCAATGGTTCTTCTCATCTTTGAAATGGGGGCTAGTGGTGGAATTGATGGCGTCTGAAGGACTTCTAGCTTTAGATTTAAGACCCCTATTTTGTAGATGAGGAAACTGAAGCTGGAGGGGGTGACATTATGTCATTCCAGCTTCAGAGCTGGAAGGGACCTTGGAGAGCATCTGACCAAATGCCATGATTTTACAGATAAGGAAACTGAGGTCTACAGAAGGCAAGGTGGCCTTCCTAGAGTTAAACAGCAACTACATATTGGATTTGAACCGGAATCTCCTAACTTCAATGACTTTTGCCTCTATGTTACATTTTGCAAATATAAATAGGAGTTATTATTATATTGTGCACTCAAAAAGACAGCTCCATATACCATGAGGCTTGTCTCCATCTCCACCCCCAACTCCTCCCCTCCCCAAACAGTAAAGTGTAGCCAATGAAACACTAGATTTCATGCTAGAAGACCTGAGTTTCAATGATTTCTTTCTTACTACTTATGTAACCTAGATCTATCTCTCTCTCTGGGCCTCAGTTTCTCCATCTGTAAAATGAGGGAGCAGGGCTAAACGACCTCTGAAGTGTCTTTTAGTGCCAACTCTTATAAATCCTCTCCTTTCCCAGCCATCTCAAACCTCTCCGCTCTCCCAATCTCATCTGGCCCAAGAAAAAGTCACTGTCCCTCCCTAATCCCCCTTTCCAGAGACTTTGTGATTCATCTGGAAAGCCAGAGCTGAAGGGGAGAGGACGAGGTGGGAGACAAGGAAGGATAGTGCTGGGAGCCAAGAACACACTTGCTGCCGTCCTCCAGCCACCTCCAGCTGTGCTCTAAATTAGTTGATCAGTTGCCAATCACATTCAGGGTCCAGTTCAATTAAACAGGAACCCCCTACCCATGTTCTATTGAGTGAAAAGCAGTGGGTGCTGCATGATAGATACTTGGTCCGGGTGGTGTTTCTAGTCACATTTACTTCTTCCTCTCCCTTCTCCTCTTTCTCCTCTTGTCATATTGGATTTCTATTATTTTTTAAAAGAAACTGTCACACAGCCTTCTGTAGAAGAGTCTAAGGGGAAGGAGAATTCTGCTGTGATGGGCAAACCACCAAGCTGTCTGGAAGATTCTTCAAAGATCTTCGAAGCTGTCTCCCTGCTGGCCATTGAGACCAGGAGGACACTTAAACCATTCTTAACTAGCCTTTTGGTCCCCTTGAAGTACAAGTCTGAGGATGGGTGAGATAGATCCCAGAATACTAGAATGTCAGAGCTGCAAGGTTGCTTAAGCTTGGAAGAGCCTGGAGCACACCATGTTCAAATTGGAATGGTCTGTAGAAGGTGGAATGCTAGAGCTGGTGTGAGGGGCTTGGAACATGGAATCTCAGAGCTGGGAGGGCCTTTAGAACTCAGAATGTCAGAGCTGGGAGAGCTCTTAGAACATAGAAGGTCGGAGCTTGGAAGGCCCTTAGAACAGAAAATGTTAGAGGTGGAAGGGTCCTTAGAACCCAGAATGTCAGAGCTGGGAGGGCCTTGATTGTCAGAGCTGAAAAGACCCTTAGAACCCAGAGTGTCAGGGCTGGGAGGGCCCTTGGAACATAGACCATAGAAGGTCAGAGTAGAAAGGAGATTGTTACATCACCCCTTGGACTGACTTCCTCCTGTTACTGACGGAACAACTGTGGTTCAGAGTAGCAGAAGTCACTTACCTAAATTCACCTGGTAGATCAGTAGTGGAGGGAAAACATGGGCTCAGGTCTCCTGCTTCCCAGCTCCCAGGGATCGCTGCACCTAGGGACTCACCTGAGGGTACTAGTACCAGGTTTCCAGCCCATTAAAGGAACATGCATGTCAGAGAGGTGAGGATTGTTTACATTTTTCGATCAGGAATCCCTTGGGCAGCCAGTGTGGGGAACCCTATGGACTCCTCAGAATCATATTTTTAAAGGCATAAAATAAAAGATATAGGATTGCAAAGGAAACATCCTGTCATCAGAATTAAAATATTTTTCAATAACCCAAGTTCACAGACCCCAGGTTAAGAACCCTTGCTTTAGGGGCAGCTAGGTGACACCAGATAAAGTACCAGTCCTGCAGTTAGAAGGACCTGAGTTAAAATCTGGCCTCAGATACTTACTAGTTGTGTGATCCTGGGTAAGTCACTTAACCCCTATTTCCTAGGAGGAGGAGGAAGAGGAGGAGAAGGAAGAGGAGGAGGAGAATAATAATAATAATAAGAAGCCCTGTTTTAAGGAGACTCTATAAAGACTCTGGCCTCAGAGGTCATTTAGTCCAATCACTTGAGCAAGCTAGTCTCAGATGCAGAGCTGCAGTGAGCCAGCCCTAGCCTTGTCACTTTCTCATAAACATGTGCCCTTGGTCATCAGAGTAAGAATGGCTCAGTGCAACACCTCCTCACTGCTAGAGACACAAGGCCAAACACCATCAGTACATCTAGAAACTCATTTTTATAGCCATTCATTCATTCATTCATTCATTCATTCATTCATTCATGCAAGCTCTACCTTGGCCACTAGGTGGCGCCACAGTGTATGGAGCACAGGGCCAGGAGTCAGCAGGAGCTAAATTCAAATGTGGCCTCAGATACTTTCTAATTACATGACTCTGGGCAAGTCACTTTACCTGTTTGCCTCAGTTTCCTCATCTGTAAAATGGGGATGATAACACCAACTCAAAGGGCTGTCGTATGGATCAAGTGAAACAACTGCAAAGTGCTTGGCGCGGTGCTAAGGAGATATGTGGTATTTCCTACATACCTTTCACTATATAGTAGGCACTCTATAAATGTTAACTGTTATTATGACCTCCTCCATGAGGTCTTTCCTGATCCCCCAATTATTAATGTTTTCCTCAAAATTGATTTTTATTTGTCATATGCATATACATGTAATTTTTTTTTTTTTTTGCATTCACTTACTTGTGTGCCCCCAGTACAATGTAAACTCCATTAGGGCAGGGATGGATTCACCTTTACCTTTTCATTTGGGCCCTGAGTGCATAGAAAAATGACAAGTACATAGTAGGTGCTTAACAAATGCTTGTTGAATTGATTCATTCACTTCACAAACATTGATTCAGTACCGCAGGAGGTACAAAAAGAAATAAGGTTTGATGCTGGCCTGCATGGAGCTTCTGCTCTAAGAAGACCAATAAAATACTAAGTAAAGCCGCTAGGTGGTGCAGCAGATAGAGTGCTGAGCCTACAGTTAGGTAGACCTGAGTTCAAATTCTACTTTAACTTACTAGCTGTAACCCTGGGCCAGTCGCTTCACCCTGTTTACCTCAGTTTTCTCATCTGTCAAATGAGCTGGAGAGGGAAATGGCAAACCACTCCAGTCTTTGCCAAGAAAACCCCAAATGGGGTCACGAAGAATTGAACACAACTCCACAACAACAAGAGAAGCTGTGTGGTACAGAGGGGAGAAAGATTAGGACTTAGAGTTAGCAAGACCTGAATTCAAGCCCAGCCTCTGACACGTATTAGCTGGGTGACCCTGGGCCCTGGGCAAGTAACGTCTCAGTGGTCTAGGGAATTCTCTGAGACTACAGCTTGCAAAATAAATACTAAATGGAATGAGATCAGATGTGGGAAAGTGTGTGTATGTGTATGTGTATATGTGTGTATATGTATGTATGTATGTGTGTGTGTGTGTGTGTGTGTGTGTGTTGGGGGCAGCATGGTGCTATGGACAGAGCTATGGACTTAGAGTTGGGGGACCTAGGTTCAGATTCTGACTGACTCTTACTGGCAAGTCTTTTACCTTCTCAGCCTCAGTTTCCTTGTCTTTAAAATGGAGGCAATGGTGCATCCATCTCAGCTTAGTTATGAGGAGGGCCGTCTGTAAGATGTGAGGTGCCCTAGAAATGAGAGCTGTCCTTAGTTTTCTCGGAGGAAAGAGCATTTATACAACAGGGCCTTGAAGGATGGATGACATCTAACAGAGAGGTTCCCAGAGGTGGGGAGCCTCGCTTCAGAGTCGGTTCTCATCGCCTTTTCCCTTCCCGGTTTTCTGAGGGCAGAAGACAGGAAGGGAGGGAGGAAGACATTTCCAAGGCTCTGCTGACATATGAAGGAGGGCCTGGACTGTGTTGCCCTTTGGAGCTGGAGTGTGTTGATTTCTCTGATTCAATCACCTGTCAGCAGGTCAGAATGAATCTTCTAAACTGAGCCAAAGGATCCCTCTCATCATCCCCTGATTATCTTCACTGAGCCAGGCAGAGCCGGGCACAGAGGTGAGACCCGCACTTTTCAATCTCCTTCTCGGGAGGTAGGGAGCAATTGTGTGTGTATACATGTGTGCATGTGTGCATGTGTGTGTTTGTGTATATGTGTGTGTGTTTTAAAAAATGAATGCATGTGTGTACATGTAAGCCTGTAGAGTCCTTGATTTAGAGCTTAAAAAGAACCTTAGAACCATTCAGTCCAGTATCTTCATTTTACATGTGAGGAAACAAGCCCACGGTGGGAGCATGAGTTGCCCAAGGTATATTTCTATTTGACTACATCCATGTGTGTACGTGTGACTGTCTATATCAATGCTTTGGCAGATCTGTACTTCCATCAGTGGGGGCATGCCATCCAATAGTGTAAATCCTGACCCCTGCCTGCCCTTCCTCAATGGCTCTTGTCTGAGCACCCCCCCCAATAACTCTGACACTGGGATCCCTTTAACAGGCTAGGGAACTTCCTCTAAGTCTCTTGAGGTTGCTTACAATATCTTCTTTTTGATTTCTTCCCACTCACTGAAGATCATTTTGTATGTTTCTTCATTTTATGGGTCGCCGTGAGCTCCATCACCAAATAGCCAGTTACTGGTGACGAGCCTTTTGGTCTTTAGCTAGGCTGGTCCTGGGAGAACAGGCTCATTCTATTGGTGGAACCATATTTGAAGCCTTTCTTACATGGCCCAAAATGCCTTTAAGAGCCCAGGGTCTCACCCCATAGATAAGTGGTCCAAGGATGTGAGACAGTTCTTAAAAGAAGAATAGCAAACGATTAACAACCATGTGAAATAGTGCTCCGAATCACTAAGAATAAGAGAAATGCAAGTCAAAACAAAACTTAAGTTTTACCTCACAGCAAATGAGCAAATCAGCAAAAATGACAGAAGACAGGAAGAGTCAATGTTGGAGGGGCTGTGGAAAGATAGACACACTAAAGCATTGTTGGTTGAGCTGTGAAATAGTACAACCATTTTGGAAAGTAACATGGAATTATGTAAATAAAATGGCTAAAATGTACTATACTCTTTGACCTAGAGATTCCATTACTAGACATATACCCCAAGGAGTTCAGTGATGAAAAGAAAGTCTCCATATACACCAAAATATTTATAGCAGCACTTTTTTGTGGCAGCAAAGAACTGGAAACAAAGTGGTGCCTATTGATTGGGAATGGCTAAGCAAATTGAGGTACATGAATATAATGTAATATTACTCTGCTTTAGGAAACAATGAATGTAACGGATATAGAGATTCATGGAAAGATGTACATGAACTGATGCAAAGGGAAGTAAGCAGAATTAAGAAAACAACATATTCAATAGTTCTTATAACGTAGATGGGAAGAACAGCAGCAAAACCATAAAAAGGAATGATATGGCCCCAAAGGAGAGATATGAGAAGACATAAACCCATCCTTCTTCTTTGCTGGGTATTGGGGGAGGGGAATGAGTGTGGAATGTTGCCTATATTGTCAGATTTTAAGATCTATTAATTAGTTTTACTCATTCTTTTCTTAAAAGATATTATTTCAGGACTCTCTGGGAGGGGCCAGTGGAAAGGATACAGGGGAAAATCTAGATGATATAAAAACAAAAGGTATCAATACAATTTATTTTTTTAAGTACTCAAAGTTACCTCTAAGTTATGATAAGGCCTTAGGTGAAGACTTTTTACTCTTATATGGTGATACGTAATTTTTTGGGTCTGACTGGGACCTGTCACTTTCTCAGAGTAGGGAACTGCTGGATACTGGAGTAGTTTGCCATTTCCTTCTCCAGTTCATTTTACAATTGAGGAAACTGAGGCAAAACGGGGTTAAGTGACTTGCCTAGGGTCACACAACAGTTAGTAAGTGTCTGAGGTCAAATTTGAACTGAGGAAGATAAGTCTTCCTGATTCCAGGCCCAGCACTCCATCTACTTTGCCACCTAGCTGCCATTAGGGGTATTTCTTTGTGAGATTTAATTCATGTGAGCCAACAGAGAGCCAGGTCACTCTGCAAGAGAAACTAGCAATAGTTCTCCTCCTTCTCCTTCTCCTTCTCCTTCTCCTTCTCCTTCTCCTTCTCCTTCTCCTTCTCCTTCTCCTTCTCCTTCTCCTTCTCCTTCTCCTTCTCCTTCTCCTCCTCCTCCTCCTTCTCCTTCTTCTCCTTCTTCTCCTTCTCCTTCTCCTTCTCCTTCTCCTTCTCCTTCTCCTCCTCCTTCTCCTCCTTCTCCTTCTCCTTCTCCTTCTCCTCCTCCTTCTCCTCCTTCTCCTCCTTCTCCTTCTCCTTCTCCTACTCCTTCTCCTTCTCCTCCTTCTCCCTCTCCTTCTCCTTCTCCTTCTCCTCCTCCTCCTTCTCCTTCTCCTTCTCCTTCTCCTTC
>CM053622.1:48413754-48480803 GCA_028646595.1 Phalanger gymnotis | reverse complement strand
TAGAAATGGTCCTCAGCTGATCCTCTCCGTGCTCTTGTTTTTGTTTTATATTTAGTATCCTGTAGATTATTGAACAAGTGGATAAAATAATGCTTTTTGTAACTGAGTACAATACTTTGGGATTTCAACTCTTCCACCAAAGACTCAGGGATCTTTGGGACAACTCTAGGAGCAGACAGGATGACAGGATTGAGGATGAGGATGGTGTGGACCTCATATATTACTGCATGGTTTTGATTTCTTCTGCCAATGTTCAATATTTTGAGAACTGTTTGTGTCACATGCCTTGAAGATTTCAACCATTTGGTACAGTGACATCTCTTTAAAAAACATCGTTCTTAAATTTTACTAGTGTTATTTAGATAATAATATCTATTCCTGTCCCTCAAGTGCGGTCAATGCAGTGTATAAATCCCTTTTCCAGAAACATTTTCCTTTGATTTGTTTTGGACTGGTCTCTTTTATGGGAGCCTGGGGCTACTGGGTCTGTCTGTCCACCAGGGATTGTTCTGGTGTGTGTGTGTGTGTGTGTGTGTGTGTATGTGTGTGTGTGTGATGGGCGGAAGGACAGGAAAGCTTACTGATGGGACCCCTTATCAAGAATTCTTCCCTCGCTGCTCCAGTGTGGACCAGAACCCAAACAGCCATCCTGGAACCCAGCAGGGGCTGGTGACTTCCAAGAGGAAGACTAGGGACTGGCGTAGGGAGTAAGATTGGCTTCTGTGCTTAACTGTATGATGAGATGAGCTATTCGATTTGCTGGAGAGGAAAAGTCGATAGTCAGTATGGGATTCCAGCTGCCTAGCTGTATAATGGTTTCCTTGACAACATGTCCCCGCCTCAGTCCCCCCACCCCCGTGTCTGCCTCCATTCCCTTCTCCCGCCTTACACCCTGGGGCTCTAGACACAGAGGAGGGGGAACATACTCCTTGCTTTTTTGCTTTAGCCTAACTGGGCCAAACTGTGTTTTTCCTTGTCCTTCTCCACTCACCCTGATTGGGGGACGATTTCCCCATTTCTCTTAGAGACTGAGGTCCAAAGAGGGGGCTCCATTTGCTCAAAGTCACATAGAGAATTGGAGACATGGCCAGAATTAGAACTTGGGTCTCCAGGGCTCTTTCACTATGAAGCAAAGCATACAGTCACTTAGTACCTATTTGTGAAATTAATTTGGCCTTCGGCCCATTCCCAGAAGACTCTACCTTTGTCTCTCTACATATGTCTAAACATCTGGATGGAACACAGATGTGTTTAAACCACCAACCATTGGTTTCCCAAACCATCTGCGGCTATCTGGGAGTAATGGATAGGACAGCTTGTTTTCTTTCACCCAGATGTTTGGGGATCAAATACCCTTCACTAACCACCCTCTCCACACTTGTGTCTGAGAAGCAGGAACACCACCAAATTCAAAATATAGTCATGACATGCCCCATGTCCTACTGCTCTCTGACTCTGTTTCCCTCTTGCTGTCTTTTCATCTTTTTAAAAAAGCAAGTTTTATTGACGTCTTTTGTTTTTACTTTACAATTATTTCTATGTTCAGCCTTTCTGATCCTGGCTTTGAACACTCATTTGTAACAAGGGAAATACAGCTAAGCAAAAACAGCCTATATATTAACAGTCTGACAATACAGGGGACATGCTGCCCCTGATGCTCTGCTAAGAGGAACGAGACTGTGGTCCAGAGAAGTATTGCTCTCGCTTTTTGTTTCTCCATTTCCATCATACAATTAGAGCTGGAAGAAGTCTTAGAGGTCATCTAGCACACCCCCTTCATTTTATAGGACAGGAAATTGAGGCTTTGAAGATATTAAGTGATTTGCCTAAGATCACAACGTAGTTTTTTTGAAAGCCAAGATTTGAACTCACATCAATAACACCATGAAATACACTTCTCTCTCTCTCTCTCTCTCTCTCTCGCTCTCTCTCGCTCTCTCTCGCTCTCTCACTCTCTCGCTCTGTCACTACACTTCCCTATTTTTCTTTTACTCTCTCCCCTTCTCTCTCTGTCTCTCCCTCTTGATTTTTCTGTCTTTTATTTGGTCTCCCTTTCCTTCTGTCTTTCAGTACAGGCAATCTGTCTCTTTTCTGTGTGTTGGTATCCTTCTCTTACTATCTCTCCGTTTCTCTGTCTCACCCCCCCCCACCCCCAACCCGAATGTTTCTGGAAATTTCTTGTTTGCCTGGATCCCAGCTTGGCCCCACCTGCTATCTCCAGCCTGTGGGGTTGGGCCCAGACTCCCTGGGCACGATGGGATTTTAATGGAGGTATTTTCGAATTAGTTCTGGGCCTTTCAAGACTTATCAGTTAAATGGACTTTTTCAAATTGATTCAAAGGTCACCCAGAGAGTTCCCTGCCCTGTTTTCTTTGCCTTAGGGCAACACCCACAACTGGTGCCCTGGGATGAAGAAGTAAGACCCACATACACACCCTGACATCTGCTTTATGAAAATTTAGCTGATCACACTAACCTGACAATATCAGAGAGACACACCTAAAGCACATACACACTGACAGAGACATTTTGACACAGCCTCCAACACCCACATTGACAAAACTACACACAAAGGAACACACACCGGCACACACATTGACGCAGGCACACCAGCTTAGACATACGTCACATGCAGACCCGCATTCGTGGAGAACACATCAGGTTTCCATTCTGCAAGTTAAACAGTAACAGCCGGAGGCTGTTAGAAAATAGATTTGATAAAGATGACAAAAGGAGAAGAAGAATTTTTTTAAAAAGAGGTGGAGAGAAAGGCGAAAGAGAAAGGAAAAGAAAGAAGGAAATGGAGAAAGTCTGGGAGAGGAGAAAGAGAGAAGAGAAAGACAGAGAGACAAAGGAGAGGGAAGAGAGAAAGACAGAGACAGGAGAGAGGAGACAAGGGAGGGAGGAGATACAGAAAGAGAGACACTGAAGAGGTGAAGAGAGAGAGGAGACTGACAAAAGAGAGAGAAGATACATAAAGAGAAAGGCAGAGATGAGGGATGTTAGAGGAGATAAATAGAGAGGAGAGGAACAAAATACTGAATAGATACATGGTGGAAAAAAATCAAGAAAACAAAACAAAATAAATTGGGGCAGTTTCAAAAGGGGAAAAAATTAAGAAAAGACCAATAAAAGAGGTAGAGAGAGAAGAGTGGAAGATAGAAAAGAAAAGAAAAAGAAAAAAAACGATGGTCTCTATATTCATTACCACAGCTGCCCCTCCATACCCTATCCCCTGAGTTATCTCTACCCCCAGGTGCTCTCCCCTGCCCTTCCCTCTGCCTACTTCTCCCTTGTCACCAGTTTTGTCTGATTGTTTATCCTTCCTGCTTGCTTCCTTCCTATTGTGTTAAGCCCTGAGCCAGGGCTGACGGTCCAAGATCTCCCCTCTGGCCTCGGCCTGGTCCCCAAAAGCATGTAGCAGCTACTTCTAGGGTCCCAGCGGTCTGGAGCCAAAGTAGTCCATTCAGCTGCCCTGGCGCTCTGCGGCGTGGGCGAGGGGAAACTGGTATCCAAGTCAGGAGACCTGAGTTCTAGTCCTTATTGTGCTTAGGCCTCGGTGTGTGTGTGTGTGTGTGTGTGTGTGTGTGTGTGTGTGTGTGTGTGTGAGAGAGAGAGAGAGAGAGAGACAGAGACAGAGAGACAGAGAGAGACAGAGACATAGAGACAGAGACAGAGACAGACAGACAGACAGAGACAGACAGACAGAGACAGAGATAGAGACAGAGCGGGGAGAGAGAGAGGGAGGGAGAGACAGAAGACAGGGGGGAAGAGGGAGAGAGAAAGAAGGAGAGAGAGAGGAGAGAGAGAGAGAGAAGAGAAGAGATTGGACAAAATTAGTGAGACTCTAAGCATGAAGGAGCCCGGGGCGTCCCGGGAAGAAAATGGGGGTAACTTCGGTAACCTCTAAGCGCACTCTCTGGAATCCTGGCTTGTACGCAATGACTGCACCAGGGCCCGCACGTCAGGTCGGGAGATCTGGAGTCTGATTCCTACACTGATGCTCATTCCTTGTGTGTCCGTGGAGCGGGTGGATCTCCCTTCTCCGAACTTCATCTTCCTCGACTGTAAAATTGGAGTACCCGTCAGTATGAACATCCCAGGGTTACGGGGGTTGGGGGTGGGGTCAAAGGAGATAATGTCTGTAAAATGCTTCGCAAACCTTAAATTAATACTGGCCATGTGAGCTTCCGTGACGTGCTTCCCCTTCCCAGACTCATTTTGCTCCCTAAATTGGGAGTAATTTTGCGCACTATTTCAAAGTTACTGCGAGGAACACGCTTAAATCTCGAAGACCTGGGAAAACTGTTCCCTTCTCCTTCCACCCCTCCCTTCAACACACACACACACACACACACACACACACACACACACACACACACACACGCCGCGGGCCGCGCTCTAAGGACCAGAAAAATGGCCCCAGTCCGCCAAGCCGAGGCTTCGGGCTGTTACTACGCTGGCCATGCCTTCCCAGAGCCCTCTCTTTCTTCCGTCGTCTGCCTCCAGCAGTTCCACAGCCCGGGCTAGGAGAAGGGGATGGAGGGGATGGGAGGGGGCAGCTCTGTGCTCCGAGATTGGGAGTGTGGGTGTATCTGCACGCCCCTGAGTGTCTCTTGTGTTCACAAGGTTGTATGTCTTCGAAGTCAATTTGTGCTTAAATGGGCTATGTGAAAACTTGCCTGTGTAGATGGGCCATGTCTACATGAATTATGTGTTTTTGGGTCTGTGTAGACATGTTTTTGTGTATATTCAGGTCTTCCTAAAGAGAGGGTGAGGTTTCTATTCAGAGAATCTCTGTGTCTGTCAATGGTTCTGTGTAGATGTGCATGTATATCCCCATATGTGAGGCAGAAGTGCACCGAGAAAGGTTTCTGTGGGTGCTTTTGTACCTGTACACAGATACTTGCACAAAAAAAATCTTTGGGTCTCTGTGGACTGTATTGCACAGAGGTGTGTTCTATGTAGGCACAAGTGAGTATGTGTTTGTCGTATGCACACCTAGATTTGTGCTTATGACTGCATCTGTGTTTAAATATGTCTGTGCAGGCACATTATATGTGTGTGTGTTTCTAGCTACACTGTGTCATGGGTATTGATGCATCTGTGATTTGTTTGTGTAGCTGCACATTTGTGCATGTGTGTATGTGGTGTCTGTGGAAGGAAGAAGGTCGTGGGAAAAGTGCAGGGTCCAGTGTGTGTGTGTGTGTGTGTGTGTGTGTGTGTGTGTGTGTATGGGGTAATGAGAGGAAAGGACCTATTTATACCTGGACTAGTGTTCAACAATCCCTTCCTCCTCAGTGGCAGTGTTTCCAGGCTTTGGTTCTCACCTCTGACATGGAAGGAGGGAACTGAGGCAATTCTGGCATACACCAATGCTGATATCTTCAGAAATACATTTATATTGAGACACACATAGGAGAACACACATATGCCCTAAAAAATACACTCTAATACCTACAGGGATGCAGATGCTGGGCACACAATGGCAGGTGCCTCAGTTTCCTCATCTGTAATATTTGGGGAGTTGGACTTGAACTCAAAAGCTATTTTTCACCTCTAAATCCAAGATCGTGTTACCTTATGGGGCGGTTAGATAAGACAGTCTTAGGTCAAGGAAACATCAAAGGCCACCTCATCTCTGACGTTCTTCGACAATGAACACACAGAGATTTGTGGGGAAGAAACACACAAAGATACGGCCAGACACATAGATATACTCAGAGAGGATGGTGGAGGGGAGTGGGAGGCCCTGCTCCCCTTCTTTGGGATAGACAGTACTGCTCCCTCCAGACCTCCCAGAAACCTCTTCTTTTCAGATGCTTCACCATCCCTCCACCCCCACTCCTCAACACTGAAGCAGGAGACCTGGAAGAGTTCAGGGCATCCTGTCACTACACAACCTCTCTTCCTAAGAAGCCAAGATCTCCTGCTTTGGGGGAGGGAGATGCATTTCTTAGCTTCACCTTGGATGTCTCTGCCCCAATGAGGATGCCAAGCCTGAAGATTTAACCCCTAAGTTTTCAGGGAGAGTGATGCAACACATTCCCCTTTCTCTACAGCTGTATCATATCAGAAAAGTATAACCTCTTGCATTTGGACTTTTTGGAATGCAGTGTGTTACTGAGGGCAAAAAGCTGCAGTAGGAGCCAGCAAGATCTGGGTTCAAGCCTAGCTGGTAACACTCACTGGCTGTATGACCCTGGGATGATGGGGAAGCCATTTAAACTCTTAGTGTCTCACGTAAGCTCTAAGACCACATAGATTGCAGAGACTTTTCAAATCCCAAAGAGTTGTCTTTCTCATTGAACCTAGTCTTGTATCCGTAATTCACCAGTCTGGTCAAGTCTCTTTATTTTTCTGAGGTTCAGTTGTTCAATTTGTAAAACGAGGGGGAGAGAGGAGATAGTTTTAGGTGGTAGAAACATCACAGGATGCTCTTAAGTTTAACATTCTCTGTTCTAAAGGCCCTTCCAGCTCTCACATTCTCTGTTCTAAGGGCCCTCCCAGCTCTGACATCCTGGGTTCTAAGGGCCTTTCCAGTTCTGGCATTCTGTGACCAAAGGGCTCTCCCAGATCTGAACACCCTATGTTTTGTGTGTCCAGGGCCTACCAGATCTGAAAGATGTCCTAAGATGTCTTCTAGCTCTGACATCCTCTGGTTAACTCCAAGTGCACTTGAAAATAAAGAAAGGCAGGGATTATTTTCTCCTTTTTTTAAGATGGAGAAACTGAGGCCCAGAGAGGAAGCAACTTTCTCTAGGTTACAAGTAAGTCAATGGCAGAATCTGAACTAGAACCCAGTCCAGTTTTCTTTCTGGAAAGCCTCCCACTTTGGGAAGCCATAATGGGAGACCAAATTTAATTATAAGTGAAGTGTAACTGCTTGGGTCTGGTCTATGAGCCAGAGATATTTGCATTGCATTGTAAAGCCTCCTGCAGCTGGAAGCTGGACACTTCAACCCAAATTCCAGCTCTTTTTGTATGCCATGTGGACAAACTGATCCACATCTCTGAGCCTCAATTTTCCTGCCTCCTCCCATAAAGTGAGGGGATATTGGAGGATCTCTAATTTGTCTTTCTACTGTAGATTCTATGATTCTCCTACTCTTTGGAGGGACTTGAGCTGTAGGCTATGGCCTTTCAGACCTTAGCTCTGGGGTCTACCAGGTGAAATGCAGATCTTGAGACTTTTGAAAGTGACTTGGGATAAATGGGGCAGCCCCGTAGTGCAGAAAACCATGAGTTATCCAGGCCTCCCAGCTGTAGGGTAGACTGCACTGAAGCAGCCCAGGGCAAATCTATCAATCAAGTAACAAGGGACAGCGGGGTCACACAGTGGACTGCATCAGGCCTGGAGTCAGGAAGACCTGAGTTCAAATCTGGCTGCAGAAGCTTACTAGCTGTGTGACCCTGGGCAAATCACTTCACTCTATTTGCCTCTTTTCTGTAAAATGAACTAGAAAGGAAATGGCAAACCACTCCTTTTATGTTTGCTAAGAAAACCCCAAATGGGGTCATAAAGAGTCGGACACAACTGAAAAACGACTAAAGAGCAAAAACATCATCTGCTGTATCCTAGGCATTTTATTAGGTGCTGAAGACAAATAAATGAAATAATGCCTAAATTCTATCAGGAGATACCTGGGAACTGTTCCAGTGGCATCCTCTCAGTGGAGACAAAATTAGAAGAAAACCTCCAAGGGGTTGAGGGCAAGAGACACCTATAGACCAATATCTGTGCCCTTGAGGACCTGGGAGAGCTTCCCAGAGTCTTCTTGGGGAAATACTGCTCTGGGTCAGAGGTCTCAGTAGCAGGAGGTCCAGGAGGTGCCTGCTCTAGGGATGAACATACACACTTCAAAGTATTCTCTTCATAGACCCCCAAATCTAAAATCAGAAATGGACATTTTAGATCATCGAGTCCTACACCGCCATTTTATAAATGAGAAAACTGAGTTCCAAAAAAAAGGATTGACTTGTTCCAGCTATCATAGCTGGCAAGTAGTGAGAGTCACTCTATCAGTCTGTACATAAATCCCCATACACAACTGCTGCATGGAACTTTGTCATTCTATTCTATCTTGCTGGGGGTAATTCTATAACATGGTAATTTTTATGTGTGCCTTATTCTTGCCCCACCCCCGCACTTTGAGCTCCATGAAAGCAAGAACCTAATTAATCTAAACTATGCATCTCCTAGAATGCCAAGTAAAGCCTCTACAAACAGTAAGTACTTAATAAATAATTTTTGAATGAATAAATAATAGTTCTGTTATGTAGGCTATATAATAATTCTGGTAGGATAGAATAGAATGGGGTGGGAAGGGATGGAATGGTGCAGATGTGTATACCTAATGCCCACTACAGGAAGTGTGAGTACATATGTGTATGTCAGAAGACTATGCCCTTATGTAGTTCATGGCCTCTCCACCCTAACAGTCTTCTGGCATTACTGTGTCCCTCACTAGTGGCTCACATTCCAGGGATGAGCCTCTTTTCCAACTTAGCTTTGGTCCTTAGATGATCGAGAAAGCATTATGGGCAGAACAAGGCTTCGAGCATCTCCATCTGGGCAAGACGTGCCAAAGCTTGGGCTCCCTTGGCACAGCCCAGAGAACCCAGCCCCCCCCCCAAACCAACCTGAGGCATTTGAGGAGGAAGTTACACATCCACCCTCACTGGGGTCCAACTCCAAAGATGAACAATCATCTTGGCATGGCATCTAGCTCTGCCAGCTGAGCTCAGGCTTGATCCAGCTGGAAAAGCTTCAAGCCCTTGCCTGAGTATGGACGTCATATCTGTCCTCCGAGAACCAGCCTAGTTCATCTGGAGGGGCTCAATGCCTGGCTTGGCAAAGAGGTGGAGGTGATACACTTTCCAGTCTCAGCAGCTCTGGATCAGTTTAACAAGCCGTGCAGGGCGTATCAGTGAAGTATGTAGGAGAGGGGGAACCATAGGGATAAAATCAAAGAAATATCTATGCGTAGGTGTGCGTGTATACAAAGTATGCTTTCCCTTTTAACATTATTCGAGTAAGGCTACCAGCACGTTCAATGGACCCTTAGTGGAGGATTAGTGGAGGAGGGTAAGTAGCTCAGGATATGAGATCGTGGGTTTTATCTGCATTGCTGAAAGAAGTGCCAATGGAGAACAGCAGCAAGATAACAGACTCAACAAAGGGAGCTCTCCCCGCCTTCCCCCACCCCCCACAGAATCTAGCAGGTCTGGAAAAAGCCCTACAGTGGGAGAAAGGAAATGGGCGTCTCTACTTCCAGCTCTGCCACTGATTCTGGGGTCAAGTCATTTCCTTTCTTTGAGTCTCAGTTTACCCAAATGTAAAATGGGAAGTCAGGCAGCTGCACTACCTCTCCCAGACGGTGGTTGTAGAAAAACTCTGTAGATTTTAAGAGAGAGAGAGAGAGAGAAAGAGAGAGAGAGAGAGAGAGAGAGGTAAGCAGGAGAGTGGAAATGAGAGGAGAGAAGGGGAGGGAAGGGGAGAGAGAGAGAGGAAGAATTTTAGACCTCTATATTAAGCTGTGAGCACACATACAAACATCCCTCTCCCTATTGCTGCTCCATGGGGAATGCATCACATATAATGTCATACAGATGTGTGTGTTTATGAGCCGGCAGTGCCCATACCGGATTTGTGGTACCACACTCTGTAATGCAGCCTGAAGATACAAGTAAATCTTCCCTCCCCAGCCCTGCAAGATCCACAAGCAGACGCCCTGCCACCAGGAGGCATTTTCTACCTCTTATCCCAGGAGTCAGAAATGAAATGAAGACATTCCGTGAGTTTGCTTAGTAATTAGTAATTCCTAGTAAATAGTAATAAAACCTCCAAACTTGCTAACCTTCATGAATGTAAAACAAGTCGGGGTTCCTAACTAGGGCCACTAGCTTGTTTTTTTTAATTTTGATAACTGTGTTTCAACATAATTGATTTCCTTTGTAACTCTGCATTTATTCCATGCATTTAACACGATTCGAGAAGGGCTCTACAGGTGTCACCAGACTGGACTGCCATAGGGGTCCAGAACAGAAAAAAGGTTAAGAACCTTCGCACTAAGAAGACACCAGAAATAGTTCTGGGAACAGTCAGTGAGGAGGTAGTGAAAAGAGAGGGGGAATTTGGAGTCAGAAGGGCTAGGTTTAAATCTGGACTCTCCCGGGAAGTCCTTGTACCTTGGATACATCTCTTTCTCTGCTTTCACAAATCTGTGCAATGAGGGTTGATGTTTGAATTCCTTTCCATCTCTAAAGTGACTTGGGGATGGCGGGATGCGGTGGGCAGCATGTCCTGACTCTCTAGTGCCCAAGTGGGCTCACAGCCTTACGCTCCCCGACTAAAGAGGAGATGCCTCCGTGGGCTATTGTGTGAGTCTACCTGGGCTCCCAAGGACATGAGATTCCTTGCTCCAGAGGACGCACTGGGCCAGTCTTCCAGACTGGGCCAGCTGCGATCACCTGGAGGCTTCCAATTTCACATCCGGGCGAAGAAAGGGGCAGTCATTCCTTCCTTCCCTCCCACCCACCCCCAGGGCAGGGCCACACCTCTGAGTCCCTGAAATTTGGGTGATTTCTCTGAGTTCTGCTAACCTCTATCCTTGTCCATCCACTTCCCTACCCCAGGCTTCGTACCACTAAATTAGAAATCTTTCTGGCTTTGGTTTGAGGGAGGACGCTTTCTTGTCCAGACCCTGGACTGGAGGGTTCCCTGTGGGGTATCTTCAGCCGCACTTAGCCTGCAAGGCCCGGTCTTGCTTCACGAGTCTGGTGTGTAATGGCTACTGCAGGCTAGACCAGGCTGAGTGTGCTTGGTGGTGGATCTTGGATACGCTCAGCCCGGCTGTGTCCTTTGGCTCTCTGAGAGTGGTCTGTCAGTTGGTCGGTCTGTCCATTAAGCCTCGGGGACCATTCCGACTCCCGAAGGGTTTTGGACACCTTTGTGTTATTGCTCTCAAGTTCCTCTGCAGTCCAAAGGAGAGGCTGGAGCCCTGAATGCAGCCTCGAGAGACCCGAAGGTCGTTCTGCCTGAACTCCCAGAGCCTGGGGTGGGGAGGCAACTGTTCAACTGCTCAGTGGCTCTTTGTCTCTGTCTCTCTCTGTCTCTGTCTCTCTCTGTCTCTCTCTGTCTCTCTCTCTCTCTCTCTCTCTCTCTCTCTCTCTCTCTCTCTCTCTCTCCCTTCTCTCCCTTCTCCTCTCTTTCCTCTCCTCTCTCTGTTCTCTTTCTCTCTCTGTCTCTCTCTGTCTCTGTCTCTCTCTCTCTTTCTCTCTCCCTCCCTCTCTCCCTTTCCCTCTCCCTCTCTCTCTCTCCCCCTCTCCCCCTTCCCTCTCCTGGCTATTAACTTGACATTTGACAGAAGTTACTGTGTAGAGGAGAAGCAGCATGAAGTCGAGGGCAGAAAGTTGGCCTTGGAGAAAGGAAAGGGAGCCCTGGCTCCAAGTCTTGCCCCGACACCTAGTGACTGTGTGACCCTAGACAAGCCAATTAACTCAGAGCAGGCAACTGTCTAAGATTAGGAAATGCAGGACAGTTGCTGAGCACTGGAGAGTTTTCTCACCCTAGTACTTATTATACGCTCATTAAACTGGTATTATGAATTGTGTTTAAGTAAAATTAGGGGCCCTAGAAGAAGCCTCTAGACCATCTCATTCAATTCTCGTTTAACGAGAGAAGGGAACAAAAAGACCAAGTCAGTTCTGCGACTTTGAGCCTGAGCCTCAGTTTTCTGTTCTGTAAAATGAGCGTGTGGGTGGTAAAGTAACCTTAGGGTCTCTTTCAGCTTTTGCGTTGAGTCCTGTGTTCTGAGATTCTTTACAACTCTCACATTTTGCATTCTAAGATCTTTCTTAGATAAAATATTCTAGTTTCTAAGGGCCCTCTCAGTTCTGACATTCCAGGTTCTGTAAAATTACTTAGCCATGGTCACACAGCAGGGTCCCCAGGGTCTCTGGTTGCCAAGGAGGCATTATTTCAAACCCCAGTTTTAGGCCCAGGCTTACACCTCTTTCAAGCACCTTGATGATACCTGGAAGACTCCCTGGGAGGCCAGGACTGCCTAGACCAATAGGTTTCCTCTCCCACCCGTTGAGCAAAGGTGGCCACTTTCTTTAAGAAGAAGACTGGATTGGGGGGGGATTTTTAAGGTCTCCCAATGGGCCATTAGGGAGGCTTTGGTCGGGGGCTCCAGGCTTCCCACTGCTTCTCTCAGGAAGGCAGCCAGGATTGCTCTCAGTCTAGGGCTGAGTGGAGAGGTGGGGGGAGGGGTGGCTTGGGTGGGAAGGAAGAGGGAGGTGTAAGGGTGGGCTAGGAGAGGGAAGACTAGTTTGAGCAGCAGAGAAGGCAAAGCAAGGGATGGGATCGATACAGATTCAGTTCAAACCGGCTCCAGATCGGTTCACCAAGAGCGCAGCCGCTGCTGGGCGGGCCAATGACACAAGCAGCCATGCCCCAGCTCTGGCAGCCCCAATTCCCCAGCACTCTGAGCAGAAGCCCCCAACCCCCTGACCTCCAACTGGCCATGGGCTGGCCCCCTGAATACATACAGTACAAACCCTCACTGTCACACCGCATACTCATAGTCTTGCACAATCACCATGCACTAATATACTCTGGTTCACTAGCTAGAATGGACAAGGTTTGAGCCGAGAGAGACCTTAGAACATCATCTGATCACAGAATCTGGAGCTGAAAGAGGGGGTGATCCAATCCAACACCCTCATTTTAAAAATGAGAAAGAAAGAAGCCCAGAGGGGTGAAGCGACTTGGGTAGCAAGGCGCAGAGGTGGGGTTATACCTCCCCATCCTGACTTCAAATGCATCATTTGGATCTTCACTGCTATGGTCCAAATGGGGGTCAGCCTATTTCTATGGCCCTTCAGGACTGACAAAGCTCTTCCTCTACAGTTCTATGAGGTCAATAGTGTGACTTAACTATGATTGTAGGAGGAAACTGAGGTTCAGAGAAGAGGAAGTAACTGGGATCCAAATAGGACCATGATCCAACATATTGTCACTCTCCTGGTATCCAAAGCCATCACGTTTCTTAATATACCACGGACCGGGGTGTAAAGACAGAATTTGAACCCCTCTCCTTTGCCCCCAAATCTTACACTCATTGTACCATATTGCCTGTTACTTTTAACCCTTAAGTAGCAGAGAATCCAAATCTCTGTGAAGTTTGGTCTCATTATTATCTCCACTTTAAAGAAGAATAAATTGAAGTTTATTGAGGAGAAGTCTTCGAGTCCTGACTGGCTTTGTGGAGAGCAGAATTCTATCTAGCATGTCTAAGGCTGTGGGCATGTCTGTGTTGAGGGCTCATGTTTGGGTGTAAGGCCACTGATGTCTTCAGAGTGGGTAGGGTATGCATCTGCCTAAGGGGCCAATGGAACCAGGCAGAAGCTATGGGCTTCCAAAGCTGTGTTTCCTTTGCAGGGATGTACAACTATTCACTTAAGATTAGGGGTGTGTGTGTGTGTGTGTGTGTGTGTGTGTGTGTGTGTGTGTGTGTGTGTGTGTGTGTTGAGTGCGTCTAAGACATATATAGTGTTCACAGGACAGTGTTTTGTGTGCATTCACTAATTCACTCCCAGCATTTTCAGGCTCTCCTCCCTCTTCAACCCTAACCCAGGGTGGCAAAGACAGGGTAGATGGGCTAACCTGGCTCCTACTCTGGCAGAGATGGGCATGTGGGGAAGGAAGGAAGGAGGGGAAGGAAGGAAGAAGGAAGGAAATAGGGAAGGAAGAGAAGAGTGAAAGGAGGAAGAAATAAAAGGAAGAAGGAAGGTAGGAAGAAAGGGAGGGAGGGAGCAAGAAAGAAAAGAAAGAACCAGAGCAGAAGGAAGACTCAGAGAGAAATGAGGTGAGTATTTGCAGAACCTCGAAACCTTACAACCCTTTCCTGCTTGGGAAAGGAATGAAGTGTGCAGCCTCCATAGCTGCCTGTGCCCTGCCCAGCCAATGAAAACGCAAGGATTTATGGGAAGAAAAGGGGGCCAACGGCATTTTGGACCAGTGACAGGGCGAATCCCAGAAGCAAGTGAGTGAACCAGACCAGATGGACATTTCGATAGGGAAAATGCACACCTTAGCTACTACCTAATTCTGCAGCGTTTTCTCTTTCGCTTTTCTGCCTAAATTTGTCTCCACTCAAGATTGTATTTTTCTTTCTGTCCGTCAGACTCTCTTCTCACTGTGTCCATCTGTGTGCGGTCTGTCTCTCTGTCTCCCTTATCTGTGTCCTTCCTTTTACCTTTCGTTCTCTTTCCTCCTCCCTTCATTATATCTTAACTCTGGCCTCACCAACTTCCCGGCCTCTCCTCCATCCGCCGGCCACCCTCTTTCCTTCACCCTCAGCTTTATGTCCACAGCTTTATGTCAAAGGGACTGAAGCTTGGGGAAGAGACGCCCGGATTCTGATCCCAAAGTCGGTGCCTCTAGGCCAGTACAAATTGACCCCCACCCCTTCCCCTTCCCTTCCACACATAGTATCTACAATATAATCTGAATCGAATAGTTTTGTGAGGCAGGGGAAGGAATCCTAACCTGGGAGTCAGGATGCTCACAGGTTCTGTTACTTCCTTTCTTTGGATCTCAGTTTCCTAAACCATCAAATGAGATAATAATCTTCCTCCCTCACAGGGCTGTTCGTGATACTTAAAAAAAACCCACTCATAAACGATATGATATACTCTTAATGACCAGTCCTATTACGTAATATAATAATTAATGTATGCATGGATGGATTCGACGAGAGAAAGCATGAGGTTTTGTTTCGGTCTCCACAGTCAGTTTGAGAATTACTTTTCCCCTCACCGAACCAAGCTGTTGTTTCGGCCTCTGGTAGAACTGGCCTCCGCTTGCTTCACACCCAGATCAGGACCCAGCCTGACCTCAGTGGCTTAGCTGTGGACCGCACAGGCTCCCAAACGCGTTGGTTCAAGCTTCCCCAGGAGTTGGTCCACAAGCGGCTTTCCCCTCTCCTCTCTCCGTCATGGATTTTGTTTTTTATATTTTAGATTTTGATCAGTTACAAAAATAGTTTGAGTCCGGAGCTGCAATTCCGACAATATTTGAAGCGGGCCGAGCACGATCGATCCGCATGACGGTGATGAATTAGAGATAGTAATTCGAATTTATCGATTTTGCGGCCTGAAGGAGCCCTCCCTCCCACCCCAAACCAATTCCACTTTCCATATAATTACTGTTTTAAATGTAATCACGGAAAGGAGGCCCCGAGTCTGTACTGGATCGGATCTGCAGAGGGACCGGGTTACTGAGGAAGTTCGTGTGAATGGGAAGTGGGGCGGGGGGAGTGGAGACTCGGATAAAGAGGTGAGACGTGGGGTGGGGTGGAGTAGGTTAGGAAGGTGGGGATGGAGGTTCTAGCTCAGGTTCTGCTACTGACTCAATGCGTGAGTTTGGCTACAATTTCTTTATCTGTTAAAATGGAGGAACAGAAATGGTCCCAAGGCTCTTTTTAATATTCTGTGAGCTAAGAGACCTCTCAGCTCTACCATTCTCTCTTCTACAACCCCAGCTCTGACGATCCATGAATCTAACCCTAATGAGGGTGGGGGATGGACGAGGTCCATATTATATTATTGTATTATATACATTTTGGTGGGAAGGGAGGAAACGATCCTAGCTAGAAACAGTTCCATATACTCAGACTAAATCCTTGTCCACGGGTCCTCTCTGCCTTTCCATCCATGGGACTTTTATAATTATATATATATATATGTATATATATATGTATGTATGTATGTATGTATGTATATATGTGCCAGCGCCCCTGGCATACACACACTCATGTCACCAAATTTTATCATTTCCAAAGTGCTTCCTTATTAATTGTCTTATCCTATTGACCCTTACAACTTCTAGAGATTAGAGTTATCAAATGAGGTAACCTATGGAAAGCACTTTGGAAACCTTAGAGCTCCGTATAAAGGCCATTTCACCAATACTAATACACAGAAGAAGAAAAAGAAGTGTTTTGGTCAAGGTCACACAGGGAGACGGTGTTCGAGGGTGTGTGTGGGGGGGCGGTGTTTAGAATACGGGGATCCTTCTTTCTCACCCAACAGTGATTAGTGTTGGGAAACGCTTGGTCCACACCGGAAGCTACTGGCCTGGGATTCTGCTCAGCCAGAATTCATCCGCAGGGTAATTTAGGGAAAGAAATGGGCACAGACAAATCAAAACAACTACAGCGATCACAAGATCCCAACACCTTTGAACGAGATTATCCTTATTGCTCCGAATAGTCAGGGAAGCTCGGGAGCCTGAATGGCCTGATCCGGGCTGGGGAGAGGCTGCTGCATTAACTCTCCAGAGGCTGGGTAGTGTTCTTCCTTCCTCTTTCCTCCTCTTAGGTCTGCTTCTCCTCTAGTGCGAGGATCGCAAGCTGCCCTAAGTTGGGGGTCGGGGTGGGGGAAGGGGAATGAAACTGTCTTTTTCCAGCCATGGACACAGCCCAGGAGGACTGAAACAAGGGACCTGCGCCCTCCAGAAGGCGGTCCGCCCCTTCCTCGACCCTACCCAAGGAGTTCCATCTATTCTCCCACACACCTTCCGGAAGGAGCCTGGATCGCTTCACACTCAGAGGGACTGAGAACGGGGAGGCCCTCGGGGCCAATTTCAGGATTCGGCCTTTTGCCCCAAGGAATCCCCACCTCTTCCTCCCGAGGCTTCGCTGGAGGGCCGGGGGGGAGGGAGCGGGAAAGTCCTCCACAGCTCACCTTGACCCGCCCCGGAAGGCTGTGCGGGTGGCATGTGCCATTTAGCCAGCCTTCGGGAAAAGGCCTCACTTTCGCTCTCACCCCTTCCCTTCTCTTTCGTTTCCTTTTCTTCCTTTCCTCCCCCCCCTTTCCTCATCTTCGTCTTTTGTCTTTGGCTCTGGGGCTCTCTCTGTGTGCGGCCCCCCATTTTTCTCTTTTTTGTCCGATCGTCTATTTTTCTGCCTTGGGCTGTCTTTTCCTTCTGTCTCCTTTTCTCGGTCTTTTGTGTTTCTTTGTGTATCTGTTTCTATTTCTCTGCCTCTCTTCCTCTGTCTTTCTTCCTTTGCTGCATCCTCCTGTCTTTGTCTTGGTTATCTCTTCCTAGTTTTCCGAGTTTCCGAGCCGGACGTAGAGAGGAGTGTGGGAGCAGGGAGGGGTACTGGATCTGGAAGGGCTCTGCCCCAGTTAATCTTTGGTTCTAAGGCTCAGTCTCAGAGACCCGAGGCTCAAGGCAGGTTCCGCCTTTTAAGGGAAAAGGGAGCCTTAAATAGGAGACAGTGTATACTCAGGGTAGAGATGAGTGAGAGCCTACGGTGTGTGTGGTGTGTGTGTGTGTGTGTGTATGTGTGTGTGTGTGTGTGTGTGTAGCGTTGGGGAGGAGGAGCGAGGGAGCTAGAAAGCTTAAGTCTCAATAGCCTCAGAACCGAGGCTTACCAGTCTTACCATGGATGCGATTTATTTTCTTGGAGGGGTCGACTTGGAGGGAAAGAATGGATCTCAGGTCGGGGCGAAGACTATGGTCCACTCTGTCAGGATTTCTTCTTTTCCCTCCCGCCCTCAGACCCTTTGGTGGTGGCGGCGGTGGAACGGCTGTCTATACTTCTGTCCCTGTTCCCGCCCTGTACTCGGGCTGGAGATAAAGCAACGGATCACCCAGCCCGAAGGCCACCTCCGGAAACCCTTAGCCACAGCCCCTGAGCCTAGCCCCAGCTCAAGGCTTTGGGATGGGTTAGCTCTGGCCCTGGCGGCGCTTAAATCTCGATTTCCTCGGGCCTCGTAAAGGCGAGAGCGATTTGCATTCTATTAACTGCTTTTCAATAGCGCATTGACCGGAACTAAAGGATAGCGCGCGGGGCCTAATTACCAGCCACCCCCGCGCGTTCTAGTAGCTCAGTCCCGCACTCCTAGCCCAGGGCTCTGGGCCCTCGAACTCCCGGCCGCTCCGTACTCTGCCCGGGCCCTAGGTTGTGGAACACAGGGACGGCGAGGCCTGGGGACCCTGAAGAGAGTAAGTAGAAGCCAAGATTCGGGTACCCAGGATCCAGGTCCTAGACGAATAAAAACAGTTTGATAGAGAGGGAGGTTCCCGTGTGGACCATGAAAGTGTCTGTCACAAGGGATATGTAACGAATGTAGCCCGCACAATAGCGAATTTTAAACACGTTTTCTAGAACTGGGACTTTAGAATGTCTACGACTGATGCTGTGAGCCTGAACAAGTCCCTTCCCCTCCCGGGACTTCAGTTTCCTCGCCTGTAAAATAAGGAGGTCGGACTAGATGAGCTATTATGTTTAAAGTTCCCAGCAGCTTGGACATTCTTCGTTCTAAAGATCTTTTCCGGCTCAAAGATTCTTTGTTCTATGTTCTTAAGTTAGCGAGGGCTGCGACATTGTGTGTTCTGAACCGGCAGTTCAACTCCGACGTTCTTTGTTCTATGTTCTAAGGTTTATTTCAGCCACAACGTTCTATGAGCTAAGGCCTCCGCCTGTTCTGACATCCTGTGTTCTACGCACCTATCTAGCTCGAATGTTTTGTCCCATACTTTCACGTCCGTTCTAATTTAGAATTCTATGTTCTAAAGTTCCTTCCATTCTGAGCCTCCACTATCATGTATACTTGGCGATGTGGGATATATAATAATGTAATGTGTTTTTGTTTTTCAAAATCAGGGAATCCAGTAAATGCTTGTGGAATTTAATACATCTTATGTCATATAGAATATTAAAAGTGTGATATGTAACATATATTGTACAGTAGAGTGCGAAGTAATACGTAATTTCTATTAAAGGACAGAATGTGTAATAGATATTTTGAAATCAATAACTTAATGCATAATGCAAAGATTTAGCACACTCCATAATATATAATACACAACTTAATATTTAACCCATTTAATATAAAGTCTATACATTGTGATGAAATATAGAGAGCAAGAGTGCTATTACAAACTCTATCTGTATAATTATGATAGATTAATTAACTCTATGGATAATGGCATGAATATTAGTGACTGGAGTTTCTGGTTCTTCGAGAAAGCAATGGGGAAACAGATTGAAGTAGAGACCTCCTCTCACACTTCAGGTCAACTTCAACCTTTCTTTGCCCCTTTTCTTATATTTCCTCGTTTGGACAGGGATATGAGGTGTGTGTGTGTGTGTGTGTGTGTGTGTGTGTGTGTGTGTGTGTGTGCATGTGTGTGCGTGTTGATGCTGAAGGGGTTCAGAGGTTAGAGAAAGGCTAGTTCTACTGGGCCTCATTTGTGGGGAGGGGGACTAGGCTCTGATCCAAGGGGGATCCTGGGTCCTCGGGACCCAAGTCAGGTCCCCGCCCCCCACCCAGACCTAGAGACAGGGCAAGCTGCGAGCAGTCATCGATCGGCTGCCGAGCAGAGCTGCGGCTATTGTCCCTAGCTCCCAGCGGGTCCCCTGGCCCAAGGTCCCCGAGAGCGGGAGGAGGGAGGGATCGGGATTGCGGGGAACACCTCCCTTCCAAAGGGGTGTCCATTGAGGATATCGCCTGTGGCAGTTTTTTTGGGGGGGTGGTCACTAGGGCCAGATGTTGCCTTCAGCTGCTGACCATGGAGGAAATCTCTCCTGGGAACTATGGACTGTGTGTGTGTGTGTGTGTGAGAGAGAGAGAGAGAGAGAGAGAGAGAGAGAGAGAGAGAGAGAGAGAGAGAGAGAGAATATTCAGCTCTCTGAATTTATATTCAAAGAGATCGAGAAAGAGAAAGAAAGATTGAAGGAAAGCAGACAAAGAGAAGGGATATTCAGATTCAAAGATATTCAGAAAGAAAGAAAAAAAACCGAAAGGAGACAAAGATTTAGAGGAGGAAGACAAGAAATAAAATATTGAGAGGAAAACTAAAATTGGAGATAGAAAAGGGGTGGGGGAGAGGGAGAAAGAGAAGGCTGTAGGGTGTGTGCGTGTGTGTGTGTGTGACCTGTGTCTGAGGTTGAATCTAGTGTATGTGATCGGTGGGCTAGGCAAAGACACACTGTCCACACGTGTGCCTCGGCGTCGGCGACTCCAGATGCATGTGCATGTCCCTGGTGGGTTCATGCCTAGCGTGCCTGTCTTTGTGTGTCGATTCTCTGGGCACTTGGGGGTGCTCTCTCTCCGGCTCCCTCCCGAAGCTGTCCTGTCCCCACCCTAGTTCGTGGGCTCTCCTCTGACCTTTGTCGCTGGCAGCGGGGCTCTGTGACCGGGCGGCCCCAGGAAGCCCCAGAAGGCGCCTCTCTCGTGGGGTTGGGGGTGGGGATTGATAGCCGGGGACATTTGTATAGAAAAGATGGAGCCAGGGGATCGATGGAGGGGAGTATGAGGGGGTGGGTATTGGGGAGAATAGCGGCAGTCAACCCTTTAGAGCCGGGCCCTGGGGAGTAGAGTTGATAGACTCTAGGGAGAGGGAAGCCCTCAAAGCTAAAACGCGGCGCCGGCCGACCTCTCCTTCCACAAGGATCCTATAACATCCCAGCGCCCGATTCCCCAGTCCAGAGTTTCTCAGGATAGCCAGGCTTACCTCCTTCCTCTGTCTCAACCCCCTACCTATCTCGATAGAATTCTCCCAAGCAGATCTGGCCTACAGCACCCCGGGGCCCCTCTGTGGGGGTCTAGCTGAGTCTCTCAGCTTGAAGTCGAAAAGGAGAAGAGAGAACCGGGGTGGGTGAGTGGGTGGGTGGCGGACAGATCGGGGCGGGGGGAGTGGGAGGAAGGGCGTTATAGAGAAAAAGGAGGGAGACCTTCCCATCAAGGGATCCTGTAACCTACTCCACGTTGGGAGCACTGCCTAGCCACCTCATGCCCTGCCTCTCTCCCACTCTCCCGGACTTACGGGGCGCCTGTTCTGGTCTCAGTCTCGGACTCCTGAACCTTTCAGCCACAGTACTCGGCCGCCTCCTTTCTGCAGCCCCCTGACTTCCTCTCAATTTCCAGGCCTTGGCCCCCTTGCCCACCTGTGAATCTCAGCGTTTCCTGCCCAGTCCTCGATCTTAGCCCCCTGATTGTATGCCTTAGGGTTCCTCTACCAGACCCAGACTTCCCTTCCGTCCCATATCCTGGTCAAATCTTCTCCCTGTGCGCTCTCCTCTCCGCGCCAGTGCTAGTCAGGAGTTTTAACTCTTGCCTGAGCCCTGCGTCTCCTTCCCCCCTCCTGGCTCAGACCCCTTTATGCCTGGGACACTCAGGGTCCCCCTTTCGCTCCACCCTGCACCCGCCCCGGCCCCCTACCTGCGAGTCTGAGGGCCGACATCCTCTGGAACTCAGGCTCCTGCAGCCACTTCCACATCCTGCGGAAGGTCTCGCGGCCGGACTTGAGCTTACTCCACGGCTTGGGGTTGCGCAGCAGGTCGGAGAGGGTGCCCTGCGAGCGGCACAGGATGCGCTGAGCGAAAATGGCCTGGGGGATGCTGTAGCGCTTCAGCTCGGCTGTGATTCGCTGCGCCACCTCTTTGGTGTTGATCTCTTCCACCTGGCCAGAGCTGCCCGCCTGCGAACCCGACGCGGCTGCCGCCGCCTGTCGCTCGCGCTCGGCCAACAGTCCCCCGCCGCCGCTGGCGCTGCCACCGGGACCCGCGTGGTGCCCGTGCGCGCCCAGCCCGTTGAGCGGCGCCATCAGACCCGCTCCGGGTGCCCCGAGGCCACGGCCCAGCGGATCCTCAGCCCGGGCCAGCATGGCCGCGTGCGGCTCGAAGGCGGCCGCAGACAACATCTTCTCCCCGGCCAGGTGCGGCCCGGTGCCGTAGGTCGCCAGTGGGGGCGGGGGCGGCGGCGGCGGCGGCGGCGGCGGCTGCTGTCCGCCGTGCAGGGGGCCCAGCCCGTTGGCTAGCGGGCTCAGTGGCTGCCCCATAGCCGGCACGTCCTTGGCATAATGGCCGTAGAGATTGCCCACGGAGGCCAGCCCCCGGTCGTCGCGCATGAGGGTGAAACTGCCGCTGACGTTTGCGGGCAGGCGCTGGTGGGGGTGGGCTCCGTGGGGCGGGGGGCCGGCGGGGTGGTGCGGGTGCGGGTGGTGGTGTGGGTGTGGGGGTGGGTGCGGGTGGAACTTGTCGGAGACAGCCGAGATGGGTGGCAGATGCTGGAGCGGCGTGAGGGTAGTGTAAGAGCCGCTGAGGCTGAGGGCCGGGCCGGGTGAGTCGCAGGCCAGGCTCATGGCCGGGTGCAGCGGGGCGGCCAGCTCGGCCCGGTAGTCAGCAGCGCCGCTCTCCAGCAGCGAGGCCACGCCGGATACCATAGCCGGCCGGGCCGGTCCCCCCACCAGGCCGCGATGTGGGCCGGGCCGCGCGTGGGCTGGACTCAGCAGCTCCCCGGCCGCCTGCGGATGCGCCAGCCCGCCCAGGTTGTCCAAGCTCAGCTCCATGGCGGCCGGCCGGCCTCCCGCCGGCCCGCCGGCCCCCCGCCGCCGCCGCCTCTGGCCGCCCTCCGAAGGCGCGCCCGCCGCTACTCCATGGGGCCGGCTGGGCGCACTGGCAGGCGGCGGCGACGGCAGAGCGCGGCCCGCGGGGCCCCCGGGCACGGCCCCCGGCCCCTGGCCACGATGCTCCGGCCTCCTGGCCCCCCCGGCCCCGGCCCGAGCCTCCCAGCGCCGCCGGCTGCCCGCCCGCCCGCTTCCCCGGGGCTCAGGGATGCAGCTGCCAGCGAGCCCGCTCCGCCCGGGCCAGCGCCGAAAACGATGTGGCCGCCGACCGCCCGCCAGCCTTAGCCTCGCAGCCAGCGCCGCCTGACGTCAGCAGCTCCCAGCTCATCAGGGCTCTCGCTCGCCTGCCCCTTCCTCTCTCTCTCTCTCTCTCTCTCTCTCTCTCTCTCTCTCTCTCTCTCTCTCTCTCTCTCTCTCTCTCTCTCTCTCTCTCTCTCTCTCTCTCTTTCTCTCTCTCTCTCTCTCTCTCCCTCTCTCTCCTCTCTCCCTCTCTTTCTCTCTCTCCTTGCTTTTTCTATTTCTATCAAGTCTCATATATTTCTCTCCTTTCTATTCTCCATCTCTTTTCTGTCACTCCCACCCCACCCCACCCCCCTTCTCTGTGTGTCTGTCTCTTTCTTACCCCCTCACCCGCACTCCTAGAACATCAAGCAAAACTAAAGCTGGGAGAATTGAAAAAAAAATCGACCTTCTGGGGTTTGTGGGCAAGACTCTCGCTCCTGTCTCCCCACCCCTGGCCAGATCAGACCTGGGGCTCTGTGTGTGACCCCCGCCCGAGAGAGAAATCAGGGCTGGCTGCTCAGTGTAGGAATCCAGGGTCCCGAATCCCAACCGTCCAGTGAGGGGTGTTTGTGTGTGCTTATGCGTTTGAAAGGTGGGCTTCGGGGAGACAGAGACAGAGTGTACTCCGAGATTCAGAGACAAAGAGGATTAGAATGGATTTCGCTCTTCCATCTAGAGGGGTACTGATCTCCCTGGACCTCTTTTCCCATAGACCCGCTTGTCTTAGCTAAGTGTTACACATAGTAATCTGTGATGTTTGTGTCCGAGCTGCTTCTGCATACTCGTACACAGATATATACACACATACACATCTATTGATAAAGACACACATAAGCATCCAGAGGTTTTTCCCCTGCAAGATGGACAGAGGAGGGTTTCTCCCTTCCTAGCTTTCCTTCTCAGGGTTCGTGTGTGTGTGTGCGTGTGTGTGCGGCGGCGGCATCTCTGTCCGTGCTGCTCCACGGATTGGTAAACGAAGAGAGGAGAGTTTGGAGATGAGGCTCTGGTTGAGGTGCTGCAGGCTGCAGCTTAGACGCACCTGGGACATCCAGGGCTTGTGGAAAGCCAGTTCTGCCATTGGGATGTTTCTTTTACTTAGCCACCCCATCTCCCCACCCCCAGCCAAAGCTATGGGTGTGTGGACATGGGTGTTAGTTTCTGTCTTCATTCACGTACGTGGATGTCCATTTGTCATATTTGTGTTTCTATGTACAGGTGTATGTATGATTTTGTGTGGAAATCGCTGGAATTATTTGTAGGTCCCCGTGTATTGTTTATGTATAGGAGCATAAAGATGCCCCTAAAGGGATCCCCTCTGAGCACTTCTAACCCTCCCTGCTATCCATAGGCCCATGGCCATACTTTGGACTGGATCACAAAGGCACAGAATCACACCCATTCCTAAAGATTTATGGAGAAATTCATCTTCCTGTACTGTTCACACAACTAGCTGGTAATGCAAAGGAGGCTTCTTCAACTCGTTTTGGGAGCTGCTGGGCCAGGGAAGGGTGCTGGCCTTGGTTCTAAGTCTCTGACAGATCACTATTAAGGGAACATTGGGCAAAATATTCCCTTTTTCTGCACCTCAGTCTTCCCTTTGGTGAAATAAGTGGGATGGACTAGATGGTGTTTAAGTCCCATTTGTACTGACTTGTGGTGGTTTTAAGCATCTGCTTCACTGGGCTAGGGTAGATCTGGCTAACTCTAGCTTTCAGTGGGTACTGCAGAGAACTTGGATCTGAGCCACCTCCTGCACCCACAACTCAAGATACCTGGCCAAACAAAGCTCTCTGTCTCTCTGTCTCTGTCTCTCCGTCTCTCTGTCTCTGTCTCTCTCTCCCCCTATTTGGGGAGGGCGCTATTATACAATTTACTCTCCATTCTTTTGAACAACCAAACTAATTTAATTGATGTAAAAGTGAATCATTTGACTCAAGTGCCAACTTCTTAATTCTCTCACTTTAACAAGAGCTTGGAACTCACCCTCAGGTTGTGTGGTTTACTGGTCAAGTACAGGGTGTAGTCTAGGGATTCCCTCCTACTCCATGGGTAGAAAGACAGGTGGACAGAAGACAGATTAGTGTCGTGAATATAGACAGAGGGAGCTGGACAGATAGGCAGTCAGACACACTACTGTATAGAAAGATGTCCTGAAGGCCGGAGGGCATAAAAGCAGCTGGAGAAATCCTTTTCCTTCCTTTCCCAAATGCTCTTAAAAGGATATAAGGTCAGGGAGACAGTCTCAGCTTAGGCTTTCTTCTTTCCTTGGACTTTCTTGGCCTTCCTGGAGAAGAGCAACAGGGAGCTGGGCTGACTAGGGCTGAAGCTTTGCATTTTATGTGGGAATCAGGAGGCCAGCAGAGGTGATCCAACGAGGTGGAGAGGCTGGAGGGGAAGGTGAGATCTCCAGCTGAGGAGTCTGGATTGGATTTTGCAAGGAGCTGGGCAGCTTGAGGTGCCTACTGCCAGGCCCCTTTAATTAGGAAATTCTCCTCCTAGCTTCCCAGCTCACTCTGCCCAGGATTCAGAAGCCCAATGGACTCTGAGCTGGAGTCTTACCAGCAAAAATAACAACTTATGGATGCCTGGAGGAGAGCTTAACGGGAGGCGAGGTCTATGGTAGGGGAGGAGGAAAGAACAGATTCCTTAAGCATCGCTGTGGGGATGTGGACATGGAAGAAAGGAGTGGTACCTAGACCTCAGGTTTGGAAGGGATCCTTAGAACATAAAATGTCAGAAATGGAAGGGACCTTGGAATATGTCAGAACTGAGAGAGCCTTTTAGTGATCACTTAGTCTGGCTGTCATTTCACCAGTGACAGAAAAGGGAAGTGGTCTCTTCAAGGTCATACATCCATCCAGCCAGAGGCAGACTTCAAGATCAGAAACCTAGGTCCTCCCAGTTCAGAGTCCCTGTACCACCCTGCCTTGAAAAGTGTGAATGAGGCTGGGGTTGTGTGTGCAATACTTTCTCAATACTGCATAAGGAATGAGTATTTGAGGGACAGGCCCAGGTCCAGAAAAAAAACATTATCATTCAATTACAGCCATCTATGTTCCACTATGTTCAGAGCAACCATGCTCTAAACTGGGGGAGATACAAAGTTTAGAGATAAGGGTTCCAGAGCTCACAATCATGTGTGGGGGTGGGAGTCAGCTACCTATTACAAAGGCACACATTGGAGACAATATTACATAGTGTTATCAAAGCTCCTCCTTCCACATTCTCCTCCTAGCTCTCTGTCTCATATGGGTCTCTTCTGTGGTCCTGATTCATGGCATCTCAAAGAATCTTAACCCTGGTTTCTCGAGCACCCTGTCCACAGTTGTCCAAAGAGGCTGGCAGATTGAAAATTATTATCCTCGTTTTACAGCTAAGAAAATTTGGGCTCAGAGAGGGAATGTGACTTACCTACAGTCAGCTAGTCAAGTCAATGAGTATTAAGCACCTAGCTAGTAGTTAAATAACAAAATCTCCAGGCTATGCCTAAGACCTCTCTTTATTTCATCAGACTGCTTATTTTAGAATCGCATTGTCTTAGCCTTTGACTCAGACCTGTTCGAACTCCCTTCCCATCTCTGCCTCTTCCTGGAAGCCACCATTGATCCCCTCCAACACTTACTGCTCTCTCCCTCTTGAAATAGCCCTCACTTAGAAGCAGCATGGTAGAATGGAAAGAGCTCAAGATTTAGAGTCTTCGGCCCTGGGTTCAAATTCTAACTCTCCCTTTTACTATCTGTGTGACTGTGGGCAAGCCATTACTTCTCTCTCGACCTTCATTTCTTCAAGGGGTTGGATTTTATGACCTAGGTATGTCCCTTCTGACTCAAAATCTCCTATAGGATGGACTTTGTATTTACTTATCTGCCCACGTGTTCAATTCATATCCCTCTCCTTCCTCTCCCCACCCCAGGAGACTGTAAACCCTTTGAGGACAAGCAGGAACTGTTTTCAGATCTCTGGGCTATATACCCAGCGCCTAGAACAGTGCCTTTCACACAGCAGGCAAGTGATAGATGTTTGAGTTGAATCGGATTCCCACTTCGAGATTCTCTAGTTCTGAGATGCTTGAGTCTTTGAACACTACTAGTGATAGAAGGCTCAGTCGCTCCTGAGACCTCACCTCTCCGTTGTTGAACAGCTCTGGCCCTTAGGAAGCTCCGGCCTCTTCCGAGCTGAAATGTACTTTCTTAGTATCCCCACGCCCACCCCCACCCCCCAGCACTTGGAGCTTTCTCCTACAGAGCATTACTGAGGTTACTATGAGCTTGGGTTGGGACTGAGGGAAGGGGCCTTCCTCTCCTCTTCCCTTCCCTGCCAGCACCCGGGCGAGCAGCCTGTTAGTAATTAGTAAAATATAATGGAGAAGAGGGAGCCGAGCGTACCGGCTCTGCTACACCCAGCGCCCCTACGGATCGATGCCACGTCATTAGGCAAATTGCGGAGCCGGAGTGGGGGAGGAAGTAGTGGGGGCTTCTCCGTTTGAGGCCAAAGAGGGCAAGAGCCCCCTCTTCATACTAGCCTCAGGCCCCTATCTCTGGGTTCAGAAATCTGTCCATCCCGCCTCATTCAGAACTCAGAACCCACTAGGCAATCTCCAGTTCCCGCTGGTCCAGACTCTTCCCCTACCACTTTCATAGCGGAGGCCAATCCAGCCAGTTTTACAGACAGAGCGATTTCGAATCTCAGGCTCCTGGCACGCTGGAACATCTTGGGCCAGGCGGCCACCATCTCTGGGCCGGGGCCCAGGTCACTTCCCGCGGTGCCCATTCATTCGAAAGCCGGGAAGAGTTTAGTGCCTTTCGATAAAGAAAAAATGGGCCGAGCCCAAGCACTTCCTGCTGGACGTGGTAAGGCAGCTTCCTAGCGACCCCCCATACAAAGTCCCCAAACTGGCGTGTGTCCCTCCCATCTCAAGAGTCATAAATTTCCCAACTCCAGAGAGCTTGATTCACGCCCCCCTCCCCTTTCTGATCAATATTATTTCTTTCTCTAGAGCAAAGGCTGCAGTCTCCTGCGGGTCCCAGAGCTGTCCTTTTCTTTTGGAAGAAGAGATTGGGTCCCCCTAAAGTTTCTGATTTAAGGACCTGCGCCCTCCCTACATCTTTCCTCCACCTCCTCCCTTCTTCCGACCCGGAGATCCGGAGCCGGCCTCAGATCCCGGCTCCCTCGCTCCGCCACCAAGCCTAGCTTATTGGATTGCTCTCATGTAAATGGAATTAAGCGGCCACCCCGACCCCCTCCCCCGCCGACTTTAATTACAGCTGGAATTTAATAAATAGTGGCAATTTAAAAAACACGGAAGACCCAACCCCGCAGTGGTTCCAAACGAAACCGAATCCCCCCCGTTTCTCCGGAGCATGGAAACACACGAAAACGAAAGAATAGAGAATTTAACTAGCCCGGCTCAAGCATTCGGGAAGGGAGAAAAAACGACCTGTCTCTGGGCTCTTTTCCTTCCTTATTGTGAGGGAAAAAATCCACCTAAATACACACATAAACATAATATAAACATGAGTGATGTAGACTTTATTTAGATAATTTTGTTTGGAGTTTTAGACGTTTCTACGTTCGGAGATTCTGGTGTTTATTTTGGATGTTTGGGTGTTAGAATGTTCTGATATCCAGACAGTCTGACGGCCTGCGGCAGTTCGAACGTTCTGAGACCCACCTGTTCCGAGGGTCGGAAATTCGGAATTTCGAACGTTCTAAGGGTCAGTCGAAAGTTCTGAAGTTCAAATGTTCGGACCTGCTGCCGACCAGGCTTTCAGATGTTAAAACGTTCGGATGTTTTGGCTTCCAGGCCTCCCGGCTCCAGCCGGCCAACGCTCCATTTGGGCAAATCTGGGGAAGAGTGGGCAGCGAGCCCCGCCAGAGCGGTAGCCCGGAGCCGGCCACATTTAGTTCGCATGTACTTGTTCATTTTCTTTGCTGTTTCTCCGTTCGACAGCTGCACCCTATTGATTCCCCTCTTTCTCTCGGTCTTTTTTCCCACCCCCTCCGCTTCCCGTCTCTCTATTTAATCCTCATCTCTCTCTATTCTCCGAAGCCGAGCCGTCATCTCGGCAAACAACTGGGTTGTTTGCGCGAGCCGGGTGAGGTTGGGCGGAGGGAGGAAAGCTTCCTGGTCCGACTCCTACACACTCACCCTTAGGTGGGCTAGGGGACACCGACAGAAAGGGGAAGTATAGGTGGGGCGAGGGTGTGTGAGGGAGCCAGGTGCGGAAAATGTTGGGATGATCTAAGTGTATCTGCGTGTATGGGTGTGTGTGTGGGGGGAGGTGGGGGGGGTCGATTCTCTTTAAGGGTTTGGGGATGGTGTGCAAGGTCATAGAAGGAACTGTAACTTTGCTACCTGACTGAGAAGTGCTGGGCCAGCCTGTTTCCCCACTCCCCTGGCCGCTGTTTCTGGTCTCTCCTCCAGCACCCCAGCTGGGGCACAGGAGGATTGGGGAGAAGGGGACAGGAATTGGTAAGGGGCCTTACGGCCTCCTGGTTGCAATTTCAAATGGGAACACCAGTATCTTTTTCTCTATCCCCCTTCCACTCCCCACCGAAAACACAGCACCCGCTTGGCCATGGCCCTGTAGCCGAGTCCGGCTCGGAGGCCTGCTTTCAGCCGCAGCTCCCCGTCCGAGTTCTTCCAGACACTGACAAAACCAACTACACAGTACATCTCGACTATCGATTTTCCGGGCTCGAGGGGGGCCTTCGGCCTGGCTCAGAGGGGACAGTCACCTTTAAGGAGGGGCTTTGGCGATCGATGGCCCAGGCAGGGGAGAGTCTGATAAACGCGGGCTTGGTTGTCGCCATGCCTCTCTCAACCCCAGTATAGCCTATTCCAGCTGCTTCTCACTCAGGGGCCCCCCTGAAGCGTCTGCTTCCCTCCCTTCTTCGCCTTCCCACCTCCAGCCTCTCGGTCCCGAGGGTTCGGAGGGCGCGGGCCTGGGCAGAGCAAGGACCCCTAGGGCTCCGGCCTCCAAATTAGCAGCCACACTTGCTGCTGCCTCTCCCAGCTGCCAGACTGCTCCTTCCCGGGTGCCCGCTTGCTTTATTTACCCGGAGTGAAGGCCTTTACGGGATCTTCTTCATTTCACCCCCTCTTACATCTATTCACAACTCCCTTCCAAAGCACTGGATTCCGGGACGAAATGGAGTCTGTGGCAGAGTAGGCTGGGCAGGCGGGTAGAAGGAGGCAGTTGCAAGTTTCTTTCTAATCTTTTCCCCCACCCACTCGGCCGGGGCCGGAGGTGGGTTTATAGAATGTGAGTTGCCAGCTCCCTTTCCTCCGCAGGGTGCCTAAGCAGGCCAGTGACCTCTCGGGTGTCTCGCACCCTGAGGGGCCCCAGAAAGCTTGGCTGGGAGAACGCTAAAGAAGGCCGGGAGGGCGTACCCTCCCTCACCCCAGTCTCCAGCGTCGCCCTTCTCTTTCTGCTCCAGGCACTCTCTAGGCCTGTGGAAGAGAGTCTAGGAAATTGTCGCCACCTGCCTGGGGGTGGGACTCGCCTCCGGAGCAATCACGAATCTTAGAATCCCAGAATCTTAGACAGATTCTTGGAATCCTAGAATCTTTGACTCCTAGAATTTTAGAGACAAAATGTTAGAATTATAGACTCTCAGAACGTAGCATGAAGTGGCCGAGCCGGAAAGGGCTGGATGCATCTCGTAGAATCTCATCTTCCTTGTTTTGTATATGAGAAAATTGAGGCCGAGTGAGTGAAAGCCACAGAGATGATCTGGAGGCAGGGGAAAAAAACGTGAAAGTAAATGAAACCAGGCAGACCCAAAGGTGAACCATTCCTTCCCTTCCTAAGGGGCAGAAGAGTGGGCCTTCTCCACTCAGGAAGTCACCAGTGGTAAAATGCAAAGAGGGAAAGTGGACCAAGGGTGGGGACAATAAACTTAGGGGACAACCTCCCTTCATTGTTTAAAGGGACTCTCTTTTTTCCAACATGTCCCTAAACTTTCAACCACATAGAGTGCTGTGGAGGGGAGAAGCTGGGATCGGACCTAGGTTGGGATTGGAAGGTTCTGAGGCCTTCCAGAATCATTATCCTCCTGCTTTGGTCTCCTCTCCAGGCCTCCAAATCTAAGTTAATCCGCAAGGTAATTGGCTCTTCTCAGTCTGCTCCCCTTCCCCACTCTCAATCCCCTATCCTTTCCAGCTCTTCAGAGAACTTGAGAAATTCAGAGCTGACAGGGACCTTAGAGATGTCATGCACAAGCTCCTTGTTTGATTTACAATTGAGGAAACTGAGGCACAAAGAATACAAGGGATCAGCACAATTCTTCCTTTCTTCAACCTCCCTCTGGAGGTGGAGGAGGAGAGAAAAGACGGTCAGTAGGAGGCCCACCCATTCTTCCACTGGAAAGCCTATCTCCTCTCTGTGACTCTGTTTTCTCCTGCTTCCAACCAGTTTTCTTCCCCTCCAACCTGGAGGGGGAGGAGCAAGAACCAAGGTGGTGGTGGTGGTGGTGGTGGTGGTGTGTGTGTGGGGGGGCGGAGTATACCTGTGGGAGGAATATGGACTAGATCAACTGAACCTTGATTTTGGTCACCTGGGGGTGGGGAGGAAGATTATGGATGGCTCCTGTCCATTCCTCCCTACTTTTGGCCTGCTGACCTTGGGAAGGAGCTTAGGGTCAGGAAATCAGGACCTTATTAGTTAATCATTAATGAACCTAGGCTGGGAGAAGTGGTGTGTGTGTGTGTGTGTGTGTGTGTGTGTGTGTGTGTGTGTGTGTGTGTAAAGGTGTTTGGGCTTTGCCATTATGGGGCGGGGCTTACCCCTGTAAGCCTATAAGCAGACCATTTGAAAGAACAGGACCTCCCCACCTTCCACCCACACCTCTCCTAACTATGCCCTTCACCTTCTGAGTTTTCTGAATTTCTTCTAAGGCTCACAGCTCTTCTTTGGCCTCACTCTCCTGAAGGAGTTCTATTGGCTCTCTTACCTTACAGGTATAGCCCGCTCCAGAGAAAACAGGGCAGATCAAAGAGAGCTGGTCAATTCACTTTTCGAACTGATTCTACCACTCCTTTTTACATAGCTAGCAATTCTAATTCAACCAAGTAAGATTCCACTTATGTCTATGTTTCGGAAGTATATCTAGGGAGAAAGTAAGGTCTCTGAATAACACAAACTCCCATTTACCACTAGAGAAGAAGGCAGTAGATTGTCATACAAAAAGCATTAGGTTTAGATTCTGGAAATCAGGGTTCTGATCTCCAATCTGACACTGGCTGTCACTTCCTAGCTCTGTGACTCAGTTTTCTTTCTTTTTTATAGTAGACATAATATTTTATTTTTGTCACTTTCAAAAACCTGAGAATCTCTATTTGCCAGACTGGGAATGTGTGCCTTTGAAGCACAGACATCGACTCTTTTACTGTGATTCAGTGGGACTATGAAGGATCAGAGCATCATATATTTAGAATTAGAAAAGAAAATCTAATCTAAATCTTTCATTTTACAGATGGAGATCCTGAAATTCAGCCAGATTAAATGATTTGCCCAAAGTCAAACAGGAAGTAAATGGAGAGATGAATTTAAGACTCTGCTTCTCTTTATGTCTACCTTTCCACTGTCCCACATTGCACACGTCTCTCATAATTTAACTTTCCATGGGACTCAGTTTTCTATCTCTAAAATGAAGGGTTTGGGCTAGATGATCTCTCAGGATCCTTCCACCCAAGGGACAATTTAGGAAGAATCTAATGAGAAAGGATATGGAGGCCACGGGCTAAGGCCTAGCTGGAGGCTGGAACTGAATTGAGGCACTAGATATGGGAATGATCTAGTCCATTACTTGCCATAGGACTTGATCCTTCCTCTATAGGACCTTAGTCTCCCCATTTATCAAGTGAGAGGTTTGGCTGGGATGATTGCCATGGGTCCTCAGGAGTCTGGCATTCTATGAATCTTCCATCCTAGGTCTATCACTAACAACTATGACTGCTTAAAGTTTCCTAAGGGGAACTAGATCTCATTTCCCTGGAATCCTCTCCTCTCCTAGAAGTTAACTTGCCAGCTTTCTTCTTCTCTTTTGCCTTCCTCCCTTCCTCCTCTTCCTTTTCCTGCTTCTCTACCTTTTTATTCTCTTTTTTCCTATCTAATTTATTATGAACTTGGATGAAAGGGGCCGAGGGCAGAAGACAGATTTGTGACCATAACTGGCAATACTTGCCAACTCTATGAAAGATAAAAAGGGACAAGGCTGTGGGAGACCCTTCATCCTGAGCCTATTCCAATGTGAGGGACACCATCCTTGTCCAAAATCATCATCCATTTGCCTCAGTTTCCTCATCTATAGAATGAGGGGGTCGTTCTAGGTAGTCTTCAAGGTCCCTTCTGGCTCTAAATCTATAATCCCATGTTCTCCACCACTCTTGACTTGATTTGACCTAATTTGGGGGTTGAAGATCAGAAGGCATGATGATGGAAAGTAGAACATTCAAAAACGACAGAAATAATGTCTTCACTCAAACCACCAAGGCCACTGGGCAGTTAGCAGGCCTGAGAAGCATCCTATGTTTATTCTGTTCCTTTCCAGGTGTATGACAGACATGACATCAAAAGCAGTTACTGGGGAGGGTTTCCTGGAAGACAAAGGGAAAGAGAGAAGATGAGAACTCAGAATGTCAGAGGTAGAAGTGTCCTTAGAACAAGGAATGTCAGAGCTGAAAGGAACCTCAGAATATAGACTGTCAGAGCTAAGACAGACTTCAGAAAATGAATGTCAGAACTTAAAGGGACCTCAAAATAGAATGTCCGAACTGAGATTGACCTTAGAACGTAGAATGTCAAAGTTGAGATTGACCTTAGAACATAGAATGTCAAAGCTGAGATTGACCTTAGAACAAGAATCTCAGAGCTGAAAGGGTCCTTAAAATATAGGATTCAGAGCTAGTGGTGGACCTTAGGACACAGATTTTAGATCTGGGAGGGGCCTTAGAACAAAGAATGTCAGAGCTGAGAGAAATGTTGGAACAAAGGACATGTGGCAGAGTTAGAGGAGACCTTAGAACACAGAATGTTATAGAATAGTGTCTTCCTTAGAGGACACTGAGTCCAGTTCTTTCATTTATAGTCCTGGGTAAGTGTCCTCTATACTCAATCAAGTGACCTAGGGTTTAGTGGGACAATAAATATGTTGGGACAGAACAGGGTTGCCAAGAAGATGTATTTGCCATGATCTTATGGTCTGTGGATAAACAAGAAAGCCAAGGCACTCTGCACAAATGGAATTCCCATGGGAGTCTTTGCATATCTTTATTTCCTGATCCTGTCAATGGGTTGGCTTGCTGTCTTTACCCAAGAGAGATGAGCTATGGGGTTAATAGAAGGTTGAAAGAGCTCCCAAGAGCACTTACCATTAGGTGAAAGGGTCTAGTATTCTTTTTTCCACCATCTAGGTTTGGGAGCCTCTTTATCCTCTCTTTAGTCCAGCCTCTAAAATAGCCTTTGGCCCTGGATAAAGGAAGTACATGTTTAGGAAGGAAGCTGTGTGGCATAATGGAGAGAATATTCAGTCAAGAGGCCTGGGATCAGATCCTGGCTCTGTAACCTCAGGCAAGTCCCTTCCTTTCTCCAGGAAACAGTTTCCTGATCTATGAAAATGATAAGGCTGAAATGATGCTGTCTAAGGATCCATTTAGTCCTAAATTGTATTAAATTTAAGGAAGTCAGGTGAGGGAGGCTGGTGATATGTTCTAGGGGACAATCTTTTTTTGGGGGGAAGGGTGCAAGTTTATAAGACTTGTTATCCTGGGTTTCATTTCTCTAGTAAGAAGAAATGAGGCATATAGTAAGAGCTCAATAAATTTTTGTTGCTTCATTGACTGAGAGAAGCCAAAAGAGACTGAGAGAGGAAGTTTGAGAGAGACTGAGGGAAGGACCAAAAGAGATGCAGCAAGATTCTGGCTCCTCTGATTACCTCCTGTGAGACCCTAGGTAATGAATGGATGGACAACAAAGCATTTATGGGCTTGCTCTTTGCCAGGTAGGGGTGGGGGGTGGGGGGTGGAAGCCCTGGGAATACAGATACAAAAAGCAAGACCATCTCTGACCTCAAGGAGCTTATATTCCAACTAGGGGGAGAGAAGACATGTATTTTACTGTCTTTAATCACAGGAAGTGGCCTCCCTTTCTGAGGCTCAGTTTCTTCATTTGTAAAATGAGGGTGATAAACTAAACAACTTCCTTTTTTTTGAGGGGGGAAGGCAAGGCAATTGGGCTTAAGTGACTTGCCCAAGGTCACACAACTAGCAAGTGTCAAGTGTTTAAGCCGGATTTGAATTCAGGTCCTCCTGACTCCAGGGCTGGTGCTCTATTCACTGCGCCACCTAGCTGCCCTGCCCCACTAAATGATTTCTAAGGTCACTTTGATTTCTGAATCCTTTGACTGGAGAAAAATAAAGATAGAAAGAAGCAGAGTGAGGGAGAGAGAGAGAGAGAGAGAGATAGAGAGAGAGAGAGAGAGAGAGAGAGAGAGAGAGAGAGAGAGAAATAGAAATAGATTAAGACTGAGATACAAAGACAAAGAGGGAAAAAGAGACATAGAGCTTGGGAAAGCCAGGATGAAGACAGTGGGAAGGCAGAGTAGAGAGAGACCAGGAAGCCCCCGAACTCAAGAGAACAGGAAGTCCCCATAGCCCTAGACAGTGAGTGAGAGCCTGAGTCACAGCTCTTGGGATTGATTGGAAATTGATTCTGCTAGGAGGGGAATCAGGAACAAGAGAGAGAGTTGGTTGTCAGGGAGAAGGGAGTGGGGAGGGACTGTTGCTGAGGAAGTTGAGGGAGAGCCTGAGTGGGGAGGAACCAAAACTCTCCAGAAAATAGGTTCAGCAGGAATGACTTGGTGGGGAGTGGTATTGTTGGGGTTTTTTGTGGGGGGGAGGGGATGGAAGGCCCTCTGGATGAGACATAACATTTTCTTTCATGGATGCTATAAGCTATGCTGTATTTGTGCTTTTAATGGGTACTGAGACCAGTTCAAGTTGCTGCTTCTTGTGCTTGAGACTCTCCTTCCTCGGGCACAGGTATACATCCACTTTGAAATCTCCCATCCTTCACTCATATCCCCCTTTACCTCCCAGGCTGCTGTCCTCAAATTCCACCTCTTCTTTTGTCTCCTCAGTGGCTGCTTTAGGTGGGTTTGTGTATAGGAAGGAGAAAGATTCTTGAATCCTAACTTTAATGTCACTGAGCCATATAGGATGGCTAAGAAACTTACAGTCATTAGAATCTAGGAACCATAAAAATTCATAATCATCATAATTTAAAATAATTATAGTTCAGAAATATTGGGATTTTTGATCCTTAATTTTTAATTTAGAATTTGGAAACATCAAGATTTGAATCTTAAGAATGTGGAATCAGAATCTCTAGCTTTTAAAGTATATTTTGGGGAAGCCATTCATCAGAAAATCCCTAGGCTGAGCTCTCACTAACTCCAGACTGAATTTTCACCCCATCCTCTTACTGAGACCTGACTCTGGGCATCTTACTATTACAGGGTGTTGGGGAAGGACTCAAGAAATCCAAAGGAGAGGAAGTTTGGGAAAAGAAGGCAAAGGTATAATTACTGATAGACCACATAGGGAGTGGCACCTCTGACAAGAGCCTTTCTTTCTGAGCCTCAGTTAACCGATGACTAGAAGGCAGTGACCACTCTCTGAATTCCAAATCAGTTCATTATCTGGGCATAGAAAATGGACTCTACTTCCATGGGGGTTGCCCATCAGAAGTCTTCAGCACTGAGTGGAACACATGGGGACTCCTCTGACAATCCCCACACCCCCTTGGTCACAAGAGATTGAATGGCTCAGTGCAGCCAGTATTTACTGCTGGAGACAGAGTTAAAGGCCCATGTCCTCCTAAGGGAGGGGGTTGGTAGGAGATTCATCTTTCTCTTAGTAATTTTTCATCCAGGGCCACTCACCATCTCCCTCTCCCTATGAGGTTGACTATGACTTGGAGCCTTTATAATGATTCTGTTTGTTTGGTTTTTAAATCATAGAGTAGATACTGGAAATTTTCTGGTGATTTGCATCCAGATGGCTCCTAGAACAGTCCTAACAGGCTTGTTAGACTCTGGGGTGATGGTAATGAGATGGGATTCCACAGCGGCCTGTTCCATCCTGCCATATATTTAGGGAAGGATCTCAGGGTGGAGGAGGCCAATTTCACCCCTTTAACCAAAGCCAGCCTGCCTGGGTGAGGTTTTCCTAGTTGGATTTCATTCAGGATTTGGGACCACCACACTTTCTGGCCACAACATTTTCTGCTCAGCCCACAGATCAATGCATGCGTGTAAAGCATGTTTGTAAATGGTTATTTATGACTATTATCCACTCCTCAAACCTGTCTCCAAGTTTAGAACCAGAAACAGGGATGCATGTATGCCAGGGCTACATGATTCCTGGTATATATATTTGTGTAAGCATACTTGCAAGCATAAACCTTTACATAAATGTTTGTGACTTGCATGTGTGTGCATATGTATGGATTATTTCAAAGAACCCTCCCATCTCTGACATTCTGTGTCCTAAGGGCCCTCCCATTTCTGACATTCCCTGTTCTAAGGGCCCTCTCAGCTCTGACATTCTGCATTCTAAAGACCTTCTCATCTCTGATATTCTATGTTCTAACATTCTGTGTTCTAGAGTCCTGTGGAACTCCTAGTACTGGCACATTCTGTATTTTATTGTTTCTTTTATCACTGACATTATAGAAAGGCAAGAGGCCAAAATGCATAGTTCTGGTCTTGGAGACAGGAAGACTCAAATCCAACCTCAGACATTTAGTAGTTGCATAACGTTGGGCAAGCAACTTAACTTCTCTCAAATACTTTACAAGCATGTACCCACCACCTTCTATGTGCCAAGCTCTGGACTAAGTACTAAGGATACAAAAGAAGACCAAAAAAAATAGTCCCTGTCCTCAAGAAGCTTATAGTCTAACAAATGAAATAATATGCAAGCAACTATATTCAAACAAGTCATATACAGGATAATTTGGAGATAATTTCAGAGAGAAGGCACTAGCATTAACAAGGGTACTGGGAGAAGCTTCTTGCAGAAGGTGGGAGTGTAGTTGAGATTTGAATGAAGTCAGAGAAGCCAGGGAGGCCAGGAGGTGGAGATGAAGAGGGAGGGAATTCCATGCATGGGAACAGGTGGTAAAAATACCCAGAGTTGGGAGATGGAGTATTTGTTTGAGGAACAGCAAGGGGACCAGTGTCATTAAAATGTAGATAATATGATACCTCCCTCACAAGATTGGTGTGAGCTTCAAATGAAATAAAGTATATGAAGTGATCTGTAAACCCTAAAATGCTATAATAATGCCTCTTATCATCATCATCAAAATTTTCTAAAATCCCTTTCAGTTCTGCCATTCTATGCTTTCAGGCTTCTTTCAGCCCCTACATGCTATGTCCCGGGTTCCAGGGCTTCTTTCAGTTCTGATATTTTGTGTTTGATGTTCTAAGACCACTTCAAGTTCTAACATTCTCTATTAAGATTGTTGACTCTATTTTTGCATTATTAGAACATGCACTGTACCTGATTATTTCAGAGCCTTTAAATGGATACTTTGCAGTATGGGAATGATGGGAAGAATACTAACCTAGGAGTCAGGAGATCTAGACCCTAGTCTCTACTCTGGCTCCCCTATCCCCACCTCAGTTTCCCCCTCTATAAAATTAGAGTTAGATTGGAAGACTTCTCAGCTCTTTTCGAGTTTAAAAATTCTCCAATTCCCTGGTTGACCACAGGCAATAAAGGACGAAACCTCCCATGCTGCATTGCTCCCCTCCCAGGTCCCCATCCCAGGCCCCTTCAAACACTTGGGCGTTTTTCATCCCGATCACTCCTATCGATGTGGGGGAAGAAGCAAAATTAAAAATAACTTTAAAACGTATCGATGCCTAGAGCCGCCAGCAGCACCATGCCTTCATCCCTGCCAGGATTAATAAAATCGTTCGGGGCTCCAGCAAGAAGTGTGAGCATAAAGGCTTCTTGTGTGGTGGGAGGGGAGGGGGTGCAGAGCTGCCGCCACCACATTAACCCACTCAGTTATTATAAAAACAAAAGCTGCTGTTTGGCTGTAAATGGATTTGCTGCTAATGTGCGGAAGGGAGATGTTGGGGGGTGAGGTGGGGAGATAAGGAGCAAACCTATTAGGATGGAGTATTGCTGGGGAGGGGTAGAGGGAGGGAGAAGGAACTGGCAGTAGAAAATATATGTGTGTATCTATATACATACATACATACATACATATATATATATATACATATATGTTTACAAAAACCATCACAAAAGAAGAGAGGAGGAAAAGACACATTAAGCCCATTATCAATATATTGCCTAGAAAAAAATGGAGAAAGCATTTTCTTGCCTGAAAAATTAATAACCTGGCTCTGGTTGAGATGGGCTAGTTTTGGGACTCTGCACTTGGCTCCCTACCACTCAAACCCTCTCCTCTCTCCCTTCACTTTCCTCCAACCTCCATAGCCTGTTCCAGATTGTCGATCAGAGGAAATGGAGGGGATAGCCACAAAACCAGCCACAGATCCTTGATGGGGCACTCTGATGTCTGTGTATAGCAGACATCCCTTGGACTGGGACTAGGGGTCTTCCAGGCCTGCCGCCCTCTCTATTCCTTCCAATTATTGTCTGGGATGGGAAGAAGTGGGGAACAGAAGATACAACTGATAAGCATAGGGCTGGATTATGGTCATGATCCAGAGATTGTCCAGGGAGCTGGTGAGAACCACGATGTAGACCCAAGTGGGAAATCACCATCTCCCTCCACCAATTTCTCCACATGTAAAATGAAGGGGGTCCACTAAATTATCTCTCAGGTTACTTCCAGCTCTAACATTCTTTATTCTAAAGACTCTTCCACCTCCAACATTTGACGTTCTGTGTCTTAAGTCCTTCCAGCTCTGAAATTCTGTGTTCTAAGGTACCTTCCAGCTCTGACATTCCATATTCTAAAGACCTCTCCACTTCTGACGTTCTATGTTCTTGGGCCCTCCTACCTTTGTTATTCTATGTTCTAAAGTCACTTCAAGCTCCAACACGCTATATTCTATTTTCTAAAGATGCTTCTCAGCTCTGACACTTTGCTTTGTGTTCTAAGGTGGCCAATATTTTCTGTTTTTTTTTTTAATGTTCTGTGGTTTTTAAATTTCTAAGTGTCTTATAATCATGGATTAAATTCTATAGTACTTCAGTTTCCGAAACACTTTCCCCATGACTGTCCTATGAGGTAGAGGGCATAACTATTACAAACCCCATTTGACAGATGAAATCACTGAGGCTCAAAGACGGAAGTGACTTACCCGGAGTCACACAGCTTAGCAAGTGTTAGAGCTGAGCTTCAGAGCTAGGTCTTTTGATATATGACCAGTTCTTCTCCCTTCCCCCCTCTTGCCTCTGATTTTTTAGGACTTGTCCGTGGTTACATGTTTAATAAATGGCAGCCTTCTTTTCTCTAGGGCCAGCACTTTATCGATGTCACCAGACTACCTCCAGTATATCCATTTAACCCATAGGATGTCTTGTGGCAGCTTTTCCATCTTTGGCTCTCAATCACTATATGCAAGTCTTCTCACCTCAACTAGGCTGAGCTCCTCAGTGCTAGGGGCTGCATCTCTTGTCTTCCTACAGAGCTGGGCAAAGAAGAATTTAGTCTGGAGAAAAGAGGACTTGAGAGATATCATTTCTGCCTTAAGTATGTGAAAAGGAATCATGGAGAAGAGGAAGTCAGTTTGGCCAAACTAGGAGTCATGGATAAAAGTTGAGAAGAGGAAGATTTGAGCTAGAGTTGTCCCAAACTGGGATGGATTGGCTTAGATTAGGAGACCTACTTTGGAGGTTTCCTCAGATTTAGAGTTGGAAGGTACTACAATCCTTACAGCCTACAGATGAGGGAACTTAAAGCCAAAAAGAGGAAGAGACTTCCTCAAGGTAATATCACATCCCCAAGTTAAGTCACAGAGTTGTGGTTTTGCATCCAGATCCCCTGTCAGAGATTCACAGATTCATGGAGTGGGAAGGGAGCCCAGAAACCCTTTGGTTCAACAGAGATGTGAAAAAGAAGCTCTGCTTTAACATTTCTGACTAGTGGCCACCCAGCTGCCACTTTAAGATCTCTGGTGATGGGGAGCTCACTACCTACCTGATCATTATTGAGTTTTTCTCTTCACCAAGCTGAAATCTGTCTCTCTGAAACTGCCTTCTCTTCCTTAGGCTAAACTAGTCCAGTTCCTTCAATGAATCATCATATTGTCTGGCTCTTTGGGATGTTTTCTAAAGGTTGAAACTCAGAATTAGACCTGATACTCCAGATATTATCTGACCATGGCAAAGAAGAACAGACACATCACCTCCCAGTTGAAGGTCACATTAGCCTTTTTGATTGCCTCGACACACTGTTGATTCACATTTAGCTTGGAGTCCACTAAGACTCCTAGATCTTTTTTCACAGATATTTTTGCTATCTATTCAAGCTTTCCCTATCCTGGATATGTACAGTCTTATTTTTGTTTCCATGTGCAAAACTTTACACCCCTATTAAATAACATCCCTATTTAATTTCTATTTATTAGATTCAGTCCATGTATCTAGTTGTCAATATCTTATTGTGTCCTCCAACATGTTAGCTATTCCTCCCAGTATTGTGTCTGCTGCCATTTGGAAAACTAGGCCATCTATGCCTTTATCCAAGTTACTGACAAACATGTCAAAGAAAGATCCCTGGATCACCTCACTAGAGACTTTTCTCTAAGTAGACATTGGCCTATTAATAACTACTATCCCTTTGAACTTTTCCATGACACTTACTGTGTGTAATTTTTTAATGTATAGAGCCAGTGTAAAGTTGTGGGATGAGTGCTGGACCCGGAGTCAGGAAGACCTGAGTTTAAATCCTGTCACTGACACATAGCTATGCAATGTCGGTCAAGAAAACTTAGCCTCCCTGAGCCTCACTGTTGTTGTTGTTGTTGTTGTTGAGGTTTTTTCAGTCATGTCCAACTATATGTGACCCAATTTCTCCAACTCATTTTACAGATGAGGAAACTGAGGCAAACAGAGAGGTGTCTGAGGCCAGATTTGAATTCAGGAAGAGGAATCTTCCTGACTCCAGGCCCAGGGTTCTATCCTCAACACCCCTGTACTCTTTACACCTAGCCAAGCCTCAGTTTACCAGAATATAAAATGGAGATAATGCCTATCATACCTACCTCTCAGGATAATCATGAAACTCAAATGCATTAGTCGATTTAAAACGTTATGCAAAATTTAAATTGCTATACTCTTCAGTTTTGACAACGATGATGTGCTTACCTCAGGAGGCATCTAGTACAGTGTAGATGAACAGGAATCCTACTTGTGACATAGATTCCCCACAAAGACATTCTGCCCTCCACAGCAGTTATCTCCAGATGGTTAATCTTCTGAGAGCAAGGCTCATAGACTATTCACATATCTATTCTTCAGGGGCCTGGACATCCCAGGGCCCTGGCATAATTTGTCAAATTGAGTCGAAGGGAATAAAAATGCCACTGTGTGAGGGGGAGGTGGAGCATGGGAGGATGGGGTAGGTGAGTGGAGAAAGGATATATGGCACTGAATGTTTGTGAGTGGCGTGAGGAGCTGTCTATGGTGCTGAATCTCAAATGGGATCTAGGTACAATTTGGAAGAAAGGGAAAATAAGTATAGACTTCATAAGACTGGAAAGGACCTCTAAGCATCTCCTTTTAAATCCCACCATTTTACAGATGGAGACACTGATGCTCAGAGAGGTTAACTGACCTGCCAAAGGTCACACAGCTAACAAGAACTAGAGCCTACACCCCAAACTAGGTCTTCAGACCCCAGAGAGGGTTTGTTCTATGCTGATAAAAATACAGGATGAAGAATCAAAGCCCCGGTTTCCTCATCTTTAGAATGGGAATTATCATACCTGAATTGCTCAAGAAATGCTTGTTGATTGAGCAACTGGTTCATTGATTGTTGCATAACTTACAGGGGGTGTGTTGTGAGGGAAATGCATTACTAACTTTGAAGTGCTATAGGAAGGAAATCTGTTATTATTAATATTTCATCTCTTACACACCTTCCAACAGAACTGATTTCTTTTAAATAGCCACACTCATGAACTAACAGAGGAGGCTGGAAATGACCAAATTAGGAATAGTTCTCACTTTGATGGATAATCTCTCTTCCTGCTTTGGTCTCTATCATAAGGAATGGGCACACAGTAACAGCCCCTAATTTTATAACTTTAAGATTTATGATGCAATTTCCTTTCAACCACTCTGAGGTTGAGAAATGTGAATTGACTTGCTCAGGGTCACACATACATTGAGAAGGCTCAAATCCAAGTGTCTGGATTGTGAGTCCAGGGATCTTTGCACTAAGCAACAATGCCTCAGTCAACAACAGTCTATTTTCACTCATTCCCCAGAACTGAAGAGCACTGTGATAGGATCATTACCCTTTGAGGGATCCAACTCCAGCTGGGGAGATAGGACTTACACACTGGTGATAACTGAAGAACAATTAAAAGCCTGACTGGTGATGACTGTAAGCATACCAAAATCTTAAAGCAAGGGAGATCAGTTTATATTGGAGTGACAGAAAAGGTTTCCTGGCAGCAGTATTGTTTGTACTATGTCTTAACATATTGGTAGGATTTAAAGAAGGGGAAAGTAGAGAGAAGGATATTCCAGGCCAAAGGAATTGTGTATGCAAAAGCCTTGAGGCTAAAATGAACCTAGGACGAGCTCGATCCATAGCAATGATAGAATCATAGAATCTCAAATTTGGAAGGGACCTCAGAGACCACAGAGCCCAACCTGTGCCTGAACAAGGATACCCACTAAAACAAACCTGACTAGTATCTATCCAGCCTTTGCTTGAAGACATCCAATGAAGGAGAGCTCATTAGCCCCTGAAGTAGGCCATTCTACTTTTAGATAGCTCTAAATTTATTAGGAATTTTTTCTCAAATCGTTAATCTGTCTCATTGCAGCTCCCACCCGTTGACTTCTTCTACCCTCTTGGGCCAAGCAGACAGAGTCCATTCCCTGAATACTTGAAGACAGCTATCAAGTGCTCCCTAACTCTTCTTTAGGTGAAACAATCCCCAGTTCCTTCAATGGATCCACAAATAGCATGAACCTGAGGCCTATTATCATCTTGTTTCCCCTCTTCTTTCTGATAGCTCTCCAACTGTCATCACCCTTTCTAAAATGTGTTATCCCGAACTGACCACAATACTCTGGTGTGCTCTGACCAGGACAGAAGACATTGGGAATACTGTCTCTTTGACCCTGGACTCTAGGTTTCTCTTCAGTCAGCCTGACATTGCATTATTAGCTCTTTGGGCTACCTTATCACCTACTCACTCATACACCTAGATCTTTTCTGAATAAATTTCTATCTAATTAGGCATGCCTCCCCTAACTTGTAGTTGTGAAATTCATTTTTTTTGCTTTAAATAGTATTTTATTTTTCCCACAATTACATATCAAGAAAAATTTTACAAGATTTTGAGTTCCAAATTTTTCTTCCTCCCTCCTTCTCCTCCCCTCTTCTTTTAAAAAAATACTTATTTTTAGTTTTTGGCATTCACTTTTATAAGATTTTGAGTTCCAGATTCCCCACCCTCCCTCTTCTTTCCCCAAGACGGCATGCAATCTGATATAGGCTATATATGTACAATCATATTAAACATATTTCCTCATTAGTCATGTGAAAGAAGAATCAGAACAAAAGGGAAAAACCAAGAGAAAGAAAAAAACAAAAAAGAAGAGAAAATAGTATGCTTTGATCTGCCTTCGGAGTCCACAGTTCTTTCTCTAGATGCAGATAGCATTTTCCACCTTGAGTCTTGGAATTGTCTTACATCATTGTATTTCGGAGAAGAGCTAAGTCTATCAAAGTTGGTCATCGCACAATGTGGCTGGTACTGTGTACACTGTTCTCCTGGTTCTGCTCACTTCACTCAGCATCAGTTCATGTAAGTCTTTCCAGGTTTTTCTGAAATCTGCCAGCTCATCATTTGTTATAGAACAATAGTGTTCCATTACATTCACGTAACATGTGTTCAGCCATTCCCCAATTGATGGACATCCCTTCAGTTTTCAATATTTTGCCACCACAAATAGGGCTGCTATAAATATTTTTGTACATGTGGGTCCTTCCCCCTTTTTATGATCTCTTTGAGATAGAGACTTAGTTCTGGTATTGCTGGATCAAAGGGTATGCACAGTTTTGAAGCCTTTTGGGCATAGTTACAAATTGCTCTCCAGAATGGTTGAATCACTTCATCAACTGTGCTTTAGTGTCTCAATTTTCCCACATCCCCTCCAACATTTATAATTTTCCTTTTTTGTCATATTAGCCCATCTGATAGGTATGAGGTGGTACCTCAGACTTGCTTTAAGTTGCATTTCTCTAATCAAAAGTGATTTAAAGCATTTTTTTTCATATGGCTATAGATAGCTTTAATTTCCTCATCTGAAAACTGCCTGTTCATTTCCTTTGACCATTTATCAACTGGTGATGAAATTCATTTTTTGAACTAAGGTATGAGACATTGCATTTATCCCTATTGTAGTTAATTTTATTAGATTTGGTCCAATATTCTAATCATCTAAGTTTTTTTTATCTGACTTTGTCATTAACTATCACTTCTAACTCCGTATCACCTGAAAATGTGAGAAGAGAAGGCATGTTTGAGAAGAAGAGAGAATGTTAGATAGTTGGAATTTCAGGTGGAGAATTTTAGAATGTTATATGGGGAGGGACTCCAGAGGTCATTTAGGTCAACTCTCTCATTTTACAGGTGAGGAAACTAAGGACTAAGGAGGAGCAATTATTTGTCCAATATTACACAAGTAAGTAAGTCGAAGATCCTCTCACTCCAAATCCAGGGCTCTTCCCACTAGGGAAGTGGAAGACAAAGGAATAAGCATTTATTAAGCACCTGCTGTGGGCTAGGTACTATGCCAAGCTCTTTACAAATATTATCTCATTTGATCCTCACAGGAGGTAGGTGCTATTATTGCCCCCATTTTATGGTTAAGGAAACCAAGGCAGACAGAGGTTAAGTGACTTGTCCAGGGTCATGCGGCTAGCAAGTGTCTGAGGCTGGATTTGAATCAGATCTTCCTGACTCCAAGCCCAGGGTTCCATCCACTTCAGGGCCTAGTTTCCCCAAATAGTTACCCACTTCCTTTTAGTAGTGTGCCTAATGAATCTAGCTAATCAGGAAAATTGGGTTTTGAAAGAGGGGAGGGGGTTGAGATAGGAAAGAGAAAAGGTTCAGCTGCAGGAAAACAAGAAAATAAGATCTTAGGGAGCCTCAGCTCAGATCTGCACTTCTCCCCAGGCCAGCAGAGGCCCTGGCAGATATCGAGCATGCTTGTCAATGCTTGCACTCTAAGTGGAGACAAAAAAAATGGAAGAAAAGAAATCAGCTAATGGTCTTTGGGAGACTTTCTCCTGATGGGTAAATGCTTCAGAGCCTAGGGATAGAAGCAAGGGGGAGCAGACCTGGGGTTTCTTAAAGCACTGGTGTCAGGCAGAGAAGATGGAGCATTTCCTGAAGGACAGATAAATTCTCATAAGGTCAGAGCTGGGAGGGCCCTTAGAACACAGAATGTCAGAGCTAGAAGGACAATTAGAACACAGAATGTCAGAGCTGGGAGGACCCTAGAACACAGGATGTCAGAGTTGGGAGGGCCCTTAGAACACAGAATGTCCAAGCTGGGAGGGCCCTTAGGACACAGAATATCAGAACTTGGAAGAACCTTAGGACAACAGAACTGTAAAGGACTCTAGTCCATAAAATATAAGAAGAATCTTAGAACATAAAACAGGACTTATATATCATCTCTGGAAAAGACTTTAGAACACAGTATAATATAGACTGTCACAACTAGGAAGGACTACATATGGAAGTGGGAAAGATTACATCTCTTCTCCTTAGCCTTCTCTCTTCTGGGCGACGGAAGGTTCATCAGAAAAATGAACTCGTCTTGGGGTTCATTGGTCAATATTATCATCCCAAGTAACATCTCTGAATATTAGCAGGGGCCTTCTAGAGTCACCTGAAAGGGACTTGACCGGTTATACAGTGACTCGGTGATAGAGCTTAGATTGCAGATGAGCTATTTTCTGGGTGCAAATCTGGGGTTCTTTCCATCTTAATGAGATTGCTTTCCATAATCTCTTTAGTCAGAGGTATATTCCACTTTTCTTTCCTCCTCCCACCCCCTCATTGTTCCCCACTCTGGATCTTCAGAGAGGGTGGACATTGACTATGTTTGAGGGAGGACCTTGGGATAGTTGGCCAAGGGGAAGCTTTGCTTAACCTCTTCACTGGGCACTTTCCTTCCCACCCCATACTGCCCACCTCCTTTCCTAAGCTGGAAGGAGGAATGTGACTTTAAGCACCTTTGTAAAGTTCTTTTGAGGAACGTGATATATAAGGCCAATAAATAAATACCTCAATCAATCAATCCAATTGGGTTAATAATGCAGCTGGACTGAAAGAGAAAGAGAGATTCGGAAATCTATCAGCAACTGACATTTTCGCCAGCCTGCAAAGCATTCTCTCAGGCCTTCCCAGGGTCTTAGCTATGGAATGACTGAGAGCTCAGGTCTCCTTTCCTGAAGGACAGATCCTACGCTATGGTCTGAGGCAGAGAGGCAGGAAATGCTGGGGCTCTTTGCAGCCTCTTCTGAGACTGGGTGACCCTGGGCAAATTCCTCCCCATCTGTGGTCCTCAGCTCCCTCCCATGAGGCAATGAGTACAGTACAAAGACCACCGGAATTGGAATCAGTGGCCTTCAGTGTTAATCTAAGCTTGTATGATCTCAGGCAAGTCACTTCACCTTGCTAGGCCTCAACTTCTTCATCTGTAAAATGGGAAGACTGGGACTTTATGGGACTAAAGCTCTTTCCAGGTTTAAACTTAGGATCCTTTAATTGGATACTCTTTATGAACCCTTCCAGGAACTAAGAGATGGTAGGGAGGTTAAGGAAGGGCCTTAAATGTTTTCAGCTTCCCTTCAACCAATCAAGCATTTATTAAACACCAACTATGTACCAGGCACTGTTATAAGTCCTGTAGACACAACAAGACAAAAGTGAGTGATAAAAGCCCCTTGAGGGGCTTACATTTTTGTAATTTACATTACACATACTGTTGTTGAATTGTTTCAGTTATGTCTGACTCTTCACAACTCCATTTGGGGTTTTCTTGATAAAGACACTGGAGTGGTTTGCCATTTCATTCTCCAGCCTGTTTTACAGATGAGAAATTGAGGCAAACAAGGTTAAGTGACTTACCCAGGGTCACACAGCTAGTGTCTGAAGCTAGATTTGAACTCAGGAAGATGAGTCTTCCTGATTCCAAGCCTAGTGTTCTATCCCCTGCATCACCTAGGTGCCCCTGACATACATATAGAAGGTTACTCAAAATAGAATAAAAGTGGTGGAGAGGAATGGTCAGTTAGGCACTAGCAGCTGCGGAGATCAGGAAAGGCTTCTTGTGAAAGGTGGAGGCTTGGAGAAATCAGGTATTCTAATAACATGCTAGATACTAGAATCCCAGAGTTATAAGGAATCTTGGAGGATATCTATCTGAAGGTGGAATTCTCTCTACTCCCATCAATCGATCAACCAACATTTATTAAGCACTTTGATATGCTGGGCACTGTGTTAGAAGCTGGAAATACAAGTACAGTGAAACTATCCCTTCTAGGAGGTAGCTCACATTCTACCGGGGAAACACCGAGTAAATAAATGTGTATTACCATTGGAATGGGGGCTTGGTCAGTGGATCTCCCATTCTACAAGATATATACATAGCATGGAGGAGAATCTCAGAGACAAGGCGCTAGCAGGTGGGTGGAGTGGGGTGGAGGAAGGGCCTCCTGTACAGGTGGGATTTGAGCTAAGTCTTGAAGGAAGTCAGGAAAGCCAGGAGATGGAGGTGAGTAAGAAGAGTGTTCCAGGAATGACATACAAAGCCCATACAAAGACTCTGTATGGAGTCTGGAGATGAAGCATCATGTGTGAGGAACAAGAAGGTCAGCAAACCTGGATTGTGGAGTTCATGTAGAGGGGAACAAAAGGTAAAAAGTTGGGGAAGATAGGAAGGGGCCAGGTTCTAAAGGGCTTTGAAGGCCAAAAAAGAACTTCATCTTTGATTCTCAAGGTAATAAGGAGTCACTGGAGCTTATTGAGTTAGGGGTGATGATCTAACATGGTCAGATCTGTGCCTTAGGAAAATCAGTCTGACAGCTGAGTAGAGGATGACTTGCAGCTCAGGGAAAGTTGACCAATTAGTCAACCTATTGAAGTAGTCCAGGTGAGAAGGGATTATGGGCTTGAATCCATGGCCCATGAGTCAAGAAAAGGTGATAATGAGAAGTACTGAAGATAGAAATGATGAGATTTGACAAGAGATTGGCCCTTTGAGGCAAGCAAGAATGAAGGGGTTAAGGAGGACATGGGTAGGGTGAACCTGGCAGGATAGTGAGGCTCTCAAGAGCTGCTTTCAGAAATGGTTATACAGTGCAGTAAAAATGCTATCTAATAGTCCATTCTGGTTTGTTAACCATTGTTCTAGAATTTATACAAATCTTTCTTGGATATCTTGTTTTTATATTCCTTGTTTTTTATCCTAGTGATGCATGCATGTGTATCTATGTGTATACATCTATGTGGATATGTATCTATCTATTCATTTATCATCTATCCATCTATCTATCCATCCATTTATCCACCTCTCTATTCATCTCTCCAGCCATCCATACATCTATCCATCTATCCATCTCTCTAGCTCCAGAAAGGGGGTGGTTTAGTTGACTATAGGGTGCCTAGGCCATTAGCATTGTATGATGTCCAAGACAGCTGAAGCAATTTTGGTGTCCATTGAGAGGCATGATGTCAAGGACCTGGGAGTTGGCTGTCCTGCTGGACTTTACCCCCAAGAAGACCCCATCTAGATTATGGTGCTCTGCCCCTGGTACTACATTTCAAGAAGGACATTGATAAACTGGAGAACAGTGAGGGGAAGATGACCAGGATGGTGAAAGGGCTTTAAGTTCATACTACATAAGAAATGGTTGAAGTACTTGAGGATATTTACCTTGGAGAAGAGAAGACTAGGGACCACGTGGTTTTCTTGAAGTATTTTGAGGGTTCTTATGTGGGGAAAGGATTTGGGCTCCCTCCAGGTAAGGAAACCTTTATGACAGTGGAATGGACTGCCTTGGGGGGTCATGGGTTCCCCCTCACTGGGGGAACCTTTAACAAAGGGCTTTTGATGACCTTTGGTGTCTTGTGAAGGGGCACTATATGCATGGATGGATCTGGATGGCCCCTAAAGGCCCCTTTCAATTTGGTTTTATTATTTTTCTTTTAAATAGTATTTTATTTCCCACAATTACATATCAAGGAAATTTTTAGCATTCATTTTTACAAGATTTTGAGTTCCATTTTTCCTCCCTCCCTCCTCTCTCCTCTTCTGAAAATGGTAGGCAGTTTGATATAGTTTATACATGTGCTATCATGTAAAACATTTCTATATTTGACACAGTTGTGGAAGAAGAAGCAGCAAAAGGGAAAAAAAACATGGAAAAGAATAAAGGAAGTGAAAAAATATGCTTTGATCTGGGCACCTTTCGATTTTGAAATTCTGTGGTTCAGAATATCTGAAAGGTACACAATCACCAGCCTCACATGATCTGGGTTCTAACCCATGCTCTGCCACCTAAAATCTGAGTCACCCTGGGCTGTTTTCAGCTGCCTTAAGCCTCAGTTTCCTCTCTTGTAAAATAAGGACAGTAATCCCTTTACTGTTTATGTCAGGGGGCCATTGTAGGGATCAGATAAGATAATGGCTCCAAAAGGGCTTTGCAAACACTAAAGGGAAAAGATGCAGTAACTTCAGTTGTTAGAATAACCGGCTGAGTAAAAGAATGGAGACGGATCTAAGCCAACACTGGATTCTCGGGCTATAGGGATGGGGAACTACCCTTTCAGAGCCAGCCAGAAATTGGCAGTTCATTGAGGGGGGCAGGGAGGCGCTTCTAAAGCTATACCCCTGCAGGTGTGAGAGATTTTACAGGGGCAGAAACTGAGGCAAATATTTCAGTGGTTAGCCCATGTCCACATATCTAGTAAGTGTATGAGGTCACATTTGGACTTAAGACTTCTTGACTCATTCTTGAACTCTGTTTACTGTGCCAACCAGCTCCCTGACTGATAGCACTTGAATTTGTAGGGTTGTTGGGAGAAAGGGTTTTTATAAACCTCAAAGTGCAATGGAAGTGTGAGTGGTTTTGAGACAGTGAAATCTGAAGACAGTTTGAGGTTTCCATGGGGAGAAACTTGATTGGTCGGTGAATCCTCCCAGGGCTTCAGGCAGGAATGAATCGGGTTCTAGACACCTAACTGTGGGGTTGAAACCAGTTCCACTGAGAGTAAGTTGGAAAACAGCAGATTATTTCACCTGAATTCAATCATGGGCAATCTGACCAAATGGGCAAAATCATGGGCAATCTGATCAAATTCAGTTGTCAGTTTTCAAATTTGTGGATCTTAAGGGAGCTCAGTTAACCAATTGCTAAACAGATTTTATTGTTCAGTTGTGTCCAACTCTTAATGACTTTGTCTGGTGTTTTGTTTTGTTTTGTTTTGGCAAAGATGCTGGGGTGGTTTACCATTTCCTTCTCCAGTTCAGCTGAGGAAACTGAGGCAAACAGGATTAAGTGACTTGCCCAGGATCACACTGCTGGTAAGTGTCTGGGGCCAGATTTGAACTCAAGAAAATGAGTCTTCCCACTCTATCCACTGTGCACCTACTTGCCCAATCAAAACAACATTTTGGTTTAAATTCAATAAGGCAATTTTGAAATAGTTGCTTTGGGGATGGTGGTGGTTAGGTGACTGAATAAAAAAAACCCTCAAAACTTTTTTCTTTTTTAAGAAATCAGATTCATCCTCTCAAGTGCCCTCCCCTGCAAAAGAAAACTCCATACCTGTGTGCATAGGTATAAATATGTGTGAATGTCTGTATGTGTGGATGTGGATATGAGAGTGTATGTGTGTATGTGTATTTCTGTGTGCAAACCTAGACACAGGTGTTTGGTCAAATGACTGGGATTTTTCATAGCTATCACCATAGATGGATTCTTTAGTCTTGCTCTATTCTGTTCCTTAGCCCTCTACCTCTGACTTCTCCCATCATTCATTTCCCAAGGAAGTTGCCTTCTTCAGGGAGGGTTGAAGTGAGATTGCCTAGAAGAGATTACATCTAAGAAGACTCTGGGTAATCTATATGGACACTGGGAGAGCTCAGGAGGAGGAGAAGGATATCCATGGTGTGTGTGTGTGTGTGTGTGTGTGTGTGTGTGTGTGTGTGTGTGTGTGTGCGCGCGTGCATGAATAAAAGGTTTGATGATTTCATGTCTACTAGTACCTCCAGTAAAATTCATTCACCCATTAATTCAACAAACACTCATTAAGCACCTGCTCAAATTGCCATAGACGTTAAGGATACAAAGACAAAAATAAACCAGCCCCTACCCTCAAGAACCTTACCGATTAGAGTCACTGGGTAACCGGTGTGTGATACAGCGGCATTGCTACTGGACTGGTGCTCAGGGGACCTGAATTCAAATTCCAGCTTGCCAACAGGTATAGACAGATAAATACCGAAATAAATGCAGAGTGGTTTGGGGTACATTAACTACTGGAGCAATTAGGAAATGGCTCTTGAAGGGGAGCCAAGGATTCCATGAGGCCAAGGTGAGGAGGCATGACGTTCCAGGCCTGAGGGCCAGCCAGTGCAAAGGCATAGAAGAGGAAGATAAAATGTCCTGCACAGGGAACAGCAAGCAAGGCAGCCTAACTGGAGGGGAGAGTGGATGACAGGGACAATCAACCCAGAAACATAGGCAGGATACAGATTGTAAAAGGATTTAAATGACAAAGGGCTTGGTATTGGGCTTCAATTTGCTCCTTTTCACAGCAAAGAGGGGGCATGCCTTGATCTCTATCCCAAATCAATGGGGAATCTTTTCGAGGTGGGGAGTGTCAGAACGATGTTTTAGGAATAGTAGTTCAGCGCGATGTGAAGATTGAACTGGGGAGAGGAGAGGCTGCATGCAAAGAGGGAGATCAGTTAAGAGGCCTCGAGAATAGTTGAGGGGAGGGGGCACGATGGCCTGAACGGGGGTGGTTGGTGTGATGAGAGAGAGATTTTGAAGAGGTAGAACGAACACGACTTTGTAACTCATTGGGTGTGGATGGTGACAGAGAGGGAAGAACAGAGGATATCTCTCAGGTTTTGAAGGCAGATGATCAGGGAAGAGGCGCTGCTCATGACAGAACAGGAAAGTTAGGAGGGGGTGGATTTAGAGGGAAAGAGAATAAACTCCATATTGGACATGTTGAGTTTGAGGTGTAGAGATATTTAGCAGGGGGTTGGCAATTGAGGACTGGATAGAACTCAGTAGAGATGGGTATGGGTATGCAGATTTGGGAGTCCTCTGTATAGGGATGGTCATTGAGGCCCATGGGAATTGATGAAGGAGGAGGAGAGAGAGAGGAGGGAACACACACACACACACACACACACACACACACACACACGGGGTGGGGTGGAGAGAACAGGAGAGAGAGATAGAGAGATGGAGAGAGGGAGAGAGAGAGAGAGAGAAAGAGAGAGGAAGAGGGACAGAGAGAAGACAGAAGGTGAGGGACAGACAGAGAGAGGGAGGGACAGAGACAGAGAGAGACAGAGAGACACATATAGAGAAACAGAGATAGACAGAGACACAGAGAGAGCTTGCGGATAGGGCACAGACTATGAAGAATACTGTGATTCTGTGGACAAAGAACCATAAAACTCAGAATGTTGTAACTAGACGGGCACTTAGCTATGTCTGGCAAAATGGAAGTGAATTTAAAGTCAGAAGATCCGGGTTCAAATAGAAGTTCTGCCCCTTAGTACCTGTGTGACCTTATACAAATGACTCCCTCTGGAAGCCTCAGGTTCCTCATCTGTAAAAACAAGCGTTGAACTAGGTAATTTCTCCGATTCTTTGTACTTTGAAATCTCACCGTTCTCTCTCAAGAGAGAAATGTCAGTGCTGCAAGAACCCTTAAAGACTAACTCAACTTTCTCATTTTATACATGAGGAAACAGGCTTGGAGAGATGCAAATTGCCCAGCATCCAGCGGTATGTCCTCAGCGACAGGCAGGACTAGAAGTCCAGACTCCTAACATCCAGTCCCCCTCCTCGGATTTGGAATTAAGCATCTAGATTTTAAGTCCAGTTTTATCTCCGACTCGCTGTGTGACTTTAGACAAGTCCCATCCCTTTTCTGGGCTTGTTCCCCTCCCCCCCTCCCCGGCCCCCCCGCACCCCCAAAAAAAGGATTAGGGGAGGCGATGACTTGATCTTTAAGCTCCTTTCCCTCTCTAAATTCCATGATCCTACATGGATCCCGGACTCCGGAGAAAGGCAGGCGTGTGGGAAGAGGGGCGGAGATAGCTCCGAGGCAGAGGAAGCCAAGCGCCCCCCCACCCCCTCCCCGCCGGACAGAATCCGTGCTGCCCCGCGATAAGGAACGGGTCAATACAATTTTCTCAAAGATTTCCCCCGCCTTTCCCCTCTCCTCTCTTCTCCTCTCCCGTCCCCTCCCCCTCCTGCCTCCCCCCCTTCCCCCCACCCCCAAAGGATAAGGTTAAATGTGAGAGGCGATCGATGGGCGCCCGGAGCCAGGCCGGAGGACGCAGCGCAGCCTGCGCTGACCAACTGACCACGCGGAGGCCCGGGGAGCTGCTCCCGCCGCTGACCAATGAGGGTCTGGATGAGGCCCCGTTGCTAGGCGACGGGGGCCTGGGGGAGGGAGGGGGGCGGGGGAGATGGATTTTAGATTGTGGCAGCGGCGGCGGCCGAGCCGATCAATGGGGCAGCGCTGGGCCTGCTGTGGCCGAGGAGCGCGATCCCGCCAGCTCCGGCTGCAATCGATCCGGCCTCGGCCCGGCCGGGCTCGGCCCAGTTCGGTTCCCAGCGAGCTCCAGAAAGGCCGCGGGCCCCGGGGTGTGAGATTTAGGGAGGTATAGCTTTGTGGAGGGGAGATAAGGGAAGGATAAGGAAGACGGGGAGGAGAAGGATGGGGGGAGGAAGAGGAAGGAGAGGGAAAGGAGAAAAGGGCAGGGAGGAAAATGATGGGGGAAGAGGAGGGTGGATGAGGGCAGGCGGGAGAAGGATGGGGAGGAAGAGGGAGGAAGAATGGGGAGGGGAGAGGAGGGCAGGAGGTTGAGAGAAGGGCTTGGGAGAGGAAGGGAGAGTAGGAAGAATGTGGAGGTCAGTGAAGGGGATCATAGGATTATAGAGGGAGACACGTGGTCCAATTCCCTCTTTTTACAAAACGAGATACTGAAGCTTAGAAACTTAAGTAACTTGTGCAAGGTCACAAAGGTGGTTAGTAGCAGAGGTGGGATGTGACTCAATTCAGGACTCAGTTTGGGGGCAGGCAGGAGAAGAGAAGAGAGAGCTTAGGGAAGGAGTGCAGGGAAAGAAATGTGGATCCTCAAGGCCAGGGCAGGTCCTGAAGTTCTCACGTGGGTTCCCCAGCCCAGGCCCTGGCTTTGGTGCTACCTTTTTTGAGGGGATAAGAATAGCAAAGTATCTGGACAGGAAATGGGACTGGAGAACATTCCTGTCACATGCTCCTTAGAATCGCAGTGGAAAGGGTGAATCAGAGGACCTTGCGCTGACACTTTCTGCTATGTGATCTTGGGCAAGTCACATGTACTTTCTAGGCTTCAGTCTTCTGCTTTGTCTATTATTTATAAATTGGACCCAATGATCCCTAGGTTTTCTTCCAGATCTAAATTCCGTGCTCTCAATGAGTTAATTTTGAGGCAGCTTTCCAGTCTCCCCTTTTCCCTCCCTCCTCCATCCTATCCAAATTGGACATCTTGTAGAAAGTTGAAATAGAGCCTCAGCACCCTCCACATTAGGTCCTTACCCAGCTTCAAAGTCCAACTCGGAATGTCCTTTCTTCAGGAAGCCCTCTGGCATTAAGCCTTCAGGGTTCCAACAGATGGTTCAGCCCAGCCCTCCCAGTACAGTGCAGAGAATTTGTTCTGTATTGATCAGGACTTGTTTATGTATTTCTTCTTTGTTTGTATCTCCTGTCTGCTTCTGCTGTGTGGAAATCCTGGCTCCCCATTTAGACAAGGGGATCTCCAAGAATAAGGGCTGTGTCTTCCCCTCTCAAATGGGGGAGATCTCTGAGAGTAGGAGCTATGCTTCCCCTCTCAGATTGGGGTCTCAAAGTGGCTAGGCATGGATTTCTTCCTCCCTCTATCCTCCCCCGGGGTCCAGGCCCGCGCTCTACCTATAGGGCAGGAATGAGAGACCCTGGTAAGGAATGCCTAGCCACATCACCTCCACATCCCTTTGTTGCTCCTCAGACCTTTTCCAAATTCCAGTTGTAGTTTATTTCTTTGTTTCGGGGCCCTAGACAGTAATTCGAGGTGTACTTGATCTTCCAATGTCAAGACCTCATCTCCCTCAGCATCTCCACATCTTAGAATTCCTAGTTTCCTTCAAGATTCGGTTTAGACAACATCTTCTATGTGAAGCTATTCTTCATTCTTCTGGCTACTCCAGTTTTCCTTCCCCCTCCCTTACTCCCCCCCCCCCCATCCCTGCAACCTGCCCAATTACTTTACAACTATTGGTTCTATAACTGGTATATACTTTTTCAACAAGTGAATGCTATCTCCTAGAAGAGATGGTAAGCTCTCCAAAGGCAGGGAATGTCTCACTTCTGCTTAACCCAGTATATGGCACATAGTAGGTGCATTATTGTCTCCAGAGTAACCAATCCTGAAATAGCGGGGAAGAGCAAAGGACAAGGGAGTCAAATCTGGGTTCTAGTCATTTTCTGACATCCATAACCATGTGACTGAGCAAGTCACAGGAACCAACCCAGTCAGGCACTGTTATAAGTGTTAAGGATGCAAAGATAACACATCAGAGCTAACAACGCTCCCTGCACTTGTAGAATTTGTACTCTCAGTGTGTGTGTGTGTGTGTGTGTGTGTGATTATAATCAATCTATTTAGAAGAGAAAGGGAGAGGATGTGGAAGACAAAGCAGGGAAAAAATGATGAAGAAGGAAAGTAGGGTTGGAGAGGAAGAGAAAGATGGGAGGAAGGGAGAGGAGTAGAGGGACAGATTCTCTTTTACTCAGAATGGCTTATTTGGGTGGGATGTAGAATCAACCAACAACATTATTAAACTCCCTACTATGTTCCAGGCACTGGTGCTAAGCACTGGGGATACAAAGACAAAAGTCCTTGGATCTTACATTCTAATGGAGATGTCTACATATATAAAGTATATATAGAATATTTTTAAAAAGAACACAGCACCTACTATGTGCCAGGGACTGTGCTAAGTACTTTACAAATATCTTGTTTGATCCTCTCAATAACCCTGTGAGGTAGGTGATCTTATTATCCCCATTCTATAGTTGAGGAAACTGAGGCAACAGTTAAGTGGCTTGTCTAGACTCAGCCAGCTAGTAAGTATCTGAGGCTACATTTGAGCTCAGGTCTTCCAGGCTCCACACCCAGTGTTCTATCTACTGCACCCTAACAAGATAGTTAGAGATAGGAGGATACTAGTAGGTGAGGGGGGTGGGGAAGGGAGCATCATGGATGACTTCATGTAGAAGGAATTTAGACTGAGTCTGAAAGGAAACCAGGGATTCCAGAAGGTGGTGGTAAGGAGAGAGTGGATTCCAGGCATAGAGAACCACCAGTACAAAGACACAGAGATGGAAGGTGCGTCTTGTGTGAGAAACCTAGAGCAGACCAGTATTACTACATTGAAGAGTACATAGAAGGGAATGATGTGTAAGAGGACTGGAAAGGTGGGGAGAAATCTTAAGCAAATAAGAATTCATACTTGGTTATAGGGCAATAGGGAGTTTATTGAGTAAAAGGGTGACATGGTCAGACTTGGGTATTGGGAAAACCATTTTGGCAACTGTGGAGAGGCTGGATTATTGTGGGGAGAGATTTGAGGCAGGAAGATCAAGCAGACTACTGCAATAACCCAGGCTAGAGATGCTGAGGGCCTGAACTAGGGTGGTGGTGGTGGTGGTGGTTGTGGTGGGGAGCTCCGTGAATGGAAAGAGATGTCATGGAGACAGAAAGGACAAGATCTGAAAATGGATTGGTTGTATGGGGTCATCGGGAGTGAGGAGCTGAGGATGACACCTAAATTGTAAGCCTAGGGGACTGGGAAGATTGGGGGTGCCCTTGAAAGTGATAAGGAAGTTTGGAAGATGGGTGGCTTTGAGAGGAAAGAGAATGAGTTTTGTTTTGGACATGTTGAGTTTGAGATGTCTCGCTCCAGTTCAAAATGCCCAAAAGGCAGTTAGTAGGTGATATTAGACTGGAATTCCAGAAGGAAAAACAAGACAAAACAAAAACTAGGGCTGGATATACAGATTTGGAAGTCATCTGCATAGAGTTTATAATCGAACCCATGGGACTTGATTAGGTCACCAAGTGAGAGATTATAGAGAGAAGAGAAGAAGACAGAACCACAGAACCTTGGGAGACGAGGATGATGAATTAGCAAAGGAGACTGAGAAGGAGCAGTCAGACAGGTAGGAAAACAGAAAAAAAGAGACAGAGAGGGAGAGAGGGAGAGGGAGAAGGAGGGGGAGAGAGAGAGAGAGAGAGAGAGAGAGAGAGAGAGAGAGAGAGAGAGAGAGAGAGAGAGAGAGAGAGAGAGAGAGGATATCCAGGAAAAGAGAGTGAGCGACAGTATAAAATGTTGTAGAGGGGTCAAGAAGGATGAGCACTGAGAAAAGGCCACTGGATTTGGCCATTAAGAGATCACTGAGTCCCAGGACAATGAGGACATCAGATGCCAGACTACAGTGCTGAGATAGGGGGCTCTTGCAAGGCCTTCCTTGGGAGCCCCTCTCTGAAACATCCCGGCTCCATCCAGTCCAATCCCTGCATTTTACACCAGAGGAAGCTGCTGCACAAAGAGGTTTAGACGAAATTTGCTCATAGTTACATAGGCAATGACCAGTAGAATCTAGGCTGCCTGACTAAATGAGTGATTGGATGCAAAGCTTTTATGAAGTACTTACCGAGTACCAAGCATTTTGCTAAAGCTACAAGCCCACAGACACAAGAGAAGGCTCACCGGACTCATCTTCTAATTGGTCAGACCATTTTGGGGGAGGGGAACGGTGGGGAAGGGACTTTTGGTCAGGGATGTGACTAGCCCTAAAGATGGTGAGTTCTTTAGCTCCAAATCCTGAGATCTTTCCATTTACATCCCAATACCCCTAAGTCAGTGTCTCTCTTAGGGCCTCAGTTTTCCTAATCTTAAGTGACTTCAGGGAGAAAATGGGGACAGTTTCACCTCCAAGTCAGTCAAATCTTTATTCAGATGCTACCAGCCTAGCGTAGTAGTGCTTTTGATAAGCTAAAACAGCCTTTATCTGGCGTCCTAGGAGAGTCCCAGGATAACTCTTCCTTGCTCTGGACTAACCACACCCTCCCCCCAACCCATGACTGTTTCCCCTGGTTTTGGGAGTGGCACATTTTAGGAGGGATGCTGAGAAGCTGGTCAGTATCTAGATTTAGTCCAGGATTGTGTGTTTTGGGAGTGTGTGGAATAGGTGGAGAACAGTATTAAGGCCCTGCCCTTTGAAGATTACATGAAGGAACTGGGGAGGTTTAACCAGGAGAGAAGTTGTGTGGTGGGAGCAGGGAGGGAAAAATGATGATTGTCAAAGTATTTGAAGGGCTGTCATGTGTAAGAGGGATTAGCTTTGGCCTGCTTGGCCCTAGAGAGCAGAACCAGGGACAGTGAGGGGAAGCTTCTGAGAGGCAGATTTTGTTTCTGCTTAAAGGAAAAAAATCTTCTCCATTAGAGGTATCCAGATGGGGAATGGGATGGTTCAGTACATGGTGCATTGCTGGTCACTGGAGATTGTTCAGCAGAGGCTAGTAGCACTAAGGAGAAATAGAGAGGATTCATATTCATCAGGGGTTGGATTAGATGACCACTGGCTCCCCCTTCTAGGTTTCTCTAGAGTATGTGGATTCTCATCTGCTCTCTTGGGTCGTTGCTCCCCTCTGTCTGTTCTGAGTTCCTCAATGCTGAGACTTTCTGGCCTCCCTGGGTGCTATCCCCTGCCTCTTCTTTCCTGCTGGTTTGGCTTTGAATAAGCTCCATCCTTTGAACCAATACCTTAAATTTGTGTCAGTCAGACCTCTCTGACTAGTGAGTCTCTTGGTTCCAGTCTCCCTTGCTGAGACTTGGTGCCACCATGATCCCACAGTGTCAGCCCTTCACCAAATACCAAATGTGCCAGTAGGACACATCTTTGAATCTGTTCTGTGTATGGGAAATCAAGGACAATAGCCATCTCTGAGGACTTGGGGCTATGGAAACAGCCCCTCTGGTTGACTCAGATAAAAGGCAGAGTCTGAGAATGATTGTAGGAATCTCCTCTATCCGCAGGTTCCTGCTGTTTTCCCCCCTCCCATTGTCTCCCTGCCTAGGCTGGCTTGGGGTAGATATTCAAATGTGGGAATAATTCAATTGGGAGAAATGGAAGACCTTCTGTAGAAGTAACTCTCCGCCGTCCTATGCTTTGTGCCGGCCAAGCCCCTGTGGCCCTGACCAGCCAGCTATGGGGAGGGAAGAGACAGTGCAGGAGCATCTAACAGTGGCTTGTTCTCTTAACCTTCTTCCCATGCTTGTCAATTTCCCTGATCCCTTAGTCTTTACATTCCCCAAGAAATGGTCCTTCAAATCTCAGAGAAGAGATCCTGTGAAATCCCTCCGGAGTGACAGCCAGTCAGACACCATCTATCGATCTATTGAGTGTCTTCTCTGAGCTGAGGGGGGTTGGGAGGAGGGGATGGAGTATGGAGGGGAGGGAGAAAGTGGAAGCTGGGGCCACCATCCTTGAGGGACTGCTGGACTGAGGGGCAATGTGTTCCCTGCCTATGGGGATGTCGAGGGGCAGCAGATCAGAAAAGAGCATGCCTGATCTGTAATACTAGCTGCTAAGAAGACACAGTTGTGAGGAGATAAACAAATAGGAAATATGCTGGGGACAAGAGGCTTGGGGACCAAGCAGGGGGAGTGGAAAAGCCTTGGTTGGTGGTTCTGAGTTGGGATGGTGTGGGTGGTGCTGCTGCATTCAGTGTCTCTGAAGGAACTGGAAAGCTTTAGGAAAGAATAGGAAGAAGCTGAGGATGTTGAAGGCAGGTTGTGTCACCACCTGGACAGCGAAGTTACAGGAGTGAGGAATTGGAAAGGGCATGGAGCTGTATTGGGAAGCTAGGTGGCACCATAGTGCACAGATCACCAGGTCTGGAGGCAGGAAGACCTGAGTTCAAATTTGATCTCAGACACTTTCCTCTACACTAAGACGAGGACACAGAGAAAGACTGTGATGAAGGGAAGACCAGTTGGTTTATTAAATTAGGATCCCAAAATGTCAGAGTAGAGAGGGCCCTTAGAACACAGAATGTCAGAGCTGGGAGGGCCCCTAGAACATGGAATGTCAGAGCTGGGAGGGCCCTTAGAACATGGAATGTCAGAGCTGGGGGAGCCCTTAGAACCCAGGACGTCAAAGCTGGGAGGGCCCTTAGAATCTAGAATGTCAGACCTAGGAGGGCCCTTAGAACCCAGGATATCAGAGTTGGGGGAGCCTTTAGAATCCAGGATGTCAGAGCTGGGAGGGACCTTAGAATACAGAACGTCAGAGCTGGGAGGGCCCTTAGGACACAGGATGTCAGAGTTAGAAGGGACTTTAGAACACAGAAAGCAGGGGGATGGGGAAGGGCTCTTAGAATATAGAATGTCAGACCATCTTATCCAGCTCTCTCATTGTATAGAACAGGAAACTTAGTCCTAGAACAGGGGAAGTGACTTACCCAAAGTCACACATACAGTCAGCTGACAAGCTGAGACTAGTACCCGGGTCATCAGGCCTTTAGGACTCGATCTTTCAAGGCAGACAAGCTTTTGGCCAAGTGAGGCCCACGCTGGGCCAGAGCAGGCCTTGGAGCTGGGAATGGGTTGGGTGGGTTGGGGTGGGGGTTGGGGATTAGGCCTGCCCTGCTGAGCCCACAGCTGGCAGGACTGAGGAATCAATGGATCAATGGGAATCATTGAGATTACCAGGTAGAATTATAATTAATTTTCAGAGTTGATTGATCATGTCACGGCATGGGCTGGGCGAGGTAAAGTGCTTTCTTTCAAGATTTCTTTCATTCTTCCATCCTCCCCCTTCAACACACACTCAGGTCCAGAACAAAGGTCTTTTATGTACCCGCCATCTTTATGACTCAAATTCCGCCACCATCTCAGAGAAAAGCCAGAGGACCTTATGGGGCTGTTTAACAAAGTAGTGCTAGCTTTTTTTTTCCCCACCACTTACATTTATTCCTCCCTCTCCCAAAGAGCCTAGAGTAATAACAAAGAAGAAAAAACAAAATAAATTGCTGCAAAATCAGCCATTAAAAAAAGATTGATATTAGGGGCAGCTAGGTGGCACAGGGGATAGCGCACTGGGGTTCACATCCTGCCTTAGACATGCACTAGCTGTGTGAGCCTGGGAGTCACTTAACCCCCATTGCCTCTGGGGGAAAAAAGACTGATATTATATTTCCTTACCCCAAACCCCCCAGAGAAGATGGAGAGGTCCCTTATCATATCTGGTTTATTGAATGAAGCATTTAACTTAGACTTCCCGGGTTCAAATCTTTCCTCGGTTACTTATTAGCTGTATGACCCTAAGCAAATCTCTTGGCTTCAATTTCTTCTTCTGTAAAATGAAGGGGGTTGATGACTTTTAAGATCATTTCTAGCTCTGACTCTACGATCCTCTGACCTTGTCTTTGGGGCTGTCCGGTCATTATAGTTTCCCTTAAAAATTAAATTGTAATGATATCTTTTATTTCTGTATGACCTACTTCCCAATACAGTCTTCTCTTTCCCCTCTCCCCTCCCAGAGAGCTAGCCCATATTAAAAAAAAAGGATGTAAAAAAAGGAAAAGATGCAGTTCAGCAAAACTAACCAACATTTTAAAAGTCTGGCATTATATGCATGGTTCTATACCCATAGGCCTCCACCATTATGAAGTCAATCACTTTGTCAGTTGAGGAGCGTTTATTAAACATTTTTGTTGTTCAGTTGTGTCCTACTCTTCATGACTCCATTTGGGGTTTTCTTGGCAAAGATACTGGAGTGGTTTGCCATTTCCTTCTCCAGCTCATTTGACAGATGAGGAAACTGAGGTAAATAGTTAAGTGACTTGCCCAGGGTCACACGGCTAGTAAATGTCTGAGGCCAGATTTGATCATGTCACTCCCTGGTCAATAAACTCTAGTGGCTCCCTATTATCTCCAAGCTAAAATGCAAAAATCCTGTATTTGTCATTCTTTTTCTTCTTTTTTTTTTTTTGGTCTTTTGATTCATGTATAAATTGGATTTAAGTGAGGCAGAGTTGCACAAAGTCATCAGCCTCACTCTCTCCTCCATAGTCATCACAGTCTAGTGGCAGGACCAAGTCAAGATGACTGGTGATGGCTGGAGACACAGTGGATGACCTTCATATGCGCATAGTTGTTTATGTGTTGTCTCTGTTAGAATGTGAGCTCCTGAAGATCAGAGGCCAAGTTTTTGTCTTCTCTTGTATCTCCAAAGCTTAGCATAGTGCCTGACACATTATAAGCTAGATACATGCTCGCCGATTGACTGATTGAGATGAAGTGTTGTGTGTGAAGAATATCGCAAAGACCAGAATCCCTGGGGCAAGGAAGACTGGAAAGGTGGTAAGGGGCCAGGCTGTGAAAGGCTTTAGATGCCAGAGGGTCTGCTATTTGATCCTGGAGGTAGTGGGGAGTACCGAGTAGGTATAGGAGAGATGTCATGGTCATATCTACACTAGGAAAATCACTTTGGAGACTGAGTAAAGGATGGGTTGGAATGAGGAGAGGATTGTTAAAGTTTAGTCCAGAGCTGGTGAGGGCCTGTACTAGGGTGGTGGTAGTGTGAGTGCAGAGAAGGGGATATCTATTAAAAAGTATCCAAGAAATGTAATGAAAATTAAACAACATGAACAAGGTTTGGACCCGTGGTGTGAGTTTGAGTTGAGAGTCAAGGAGGATACTAGAATTGTGAACATGGGTAACTGGCAGGATGGGGGTGTTCTCAGTAGTAGTTGGGAAGAGGGGTGGGTTTTGGGGAAAGATAATGAGCTCTGATTTGGACCTGTTGAATTGGTGATGCCTAATGGGACATCCAGGGCAGTTAGGTGGTCAAGTGGATAGAGGGCCAGGCCTGGAGCCAGGAATATTTCTCTTCCTAAGTTCAAATCCAGCCTCAAACACTTACTAGCTGTGTGACACTGCGGTCAAGTCACCTGACCCTGTTTGCCTCAGTTTCCTCATCTGTAAAATGAGCTGGAAAAGTAAATGGCACACTACTCCAGTATCTTTGCCAAGAAAACCCAAAATGGGGTCATGAAGAATGGGACATGAAGAGTTGGACATGACTGAAAAAGGACGAAACAAAATTGGACATCCACTTTGAGATGTCTGACTGAGAGGCAGTTGGATGATGCTGAAACTGGAATTCAGGAGGAAAATTGGGCTGGATATAGAGATCTGGGAATCATCTGCATAGAAATGATCATTAAACCCATGGCAGCCAATGCCTTCTTACATTCTTGGTCATTAGAATTTCAAACATTCAATTTTGATTTGTTTTGCTGTTCTTTCCATTTACATTATTATAGATATTGTTTTCTGGCTCTCCTTACTTTGCATCAGTTGATATGTCTTCCTATACTTCTCTGCCTTTTTTGTGTTCATCTTCTCTTGCAACACTATAGTATTCCATTATATCCATGTACCACAAATTGTTTAGTCGTTCCCCAGTCGATGGGCATCTGCTTTGTCTCCAGTTCTTTGCTTCTGTACAAATGCTGTTGTAAATATTTTGGCGTGCATGGAGTCTTTTGTTGTTCAGTTATTGAATCCCCAATTCAGAGCATGGACACTTTCTGTTTTCCAAAATGGTTGGGCCAATTCACAACTCCACCAGCTGGACATGAGTATACCTCACAGGGCTGTTCTTAGTAGCAGTGTGATTTGTAAAACACTCTAGAAATGGGAGCTATGAATGAAGAAAAAAGCATTGATTCAGTGCTCACTATGTGCAAAGTACTGTTCTAAATTCTGGGGATACACATAGAAAAGTAAGATAGTCCACATTCTCAAAGCGTTCTCAGTCTAACTTGGGGAGACCAAACAAACAGAATTTATGTTTCAGCTGGTGGAAAGGTGGAAAGACCCACTCATCCTTAGGATGCAGGTGTAAAGCAGAGAGATGTTCATGCATCTTTTTTGGTGCCATTCACCAAATCAATTAAACAAGCAAGCATTTATTAAGCTCCTACAATATACAAGGTATTGTGCCTACAGCTGGAGATACAAAGATGCACAAGTTCTCCAACAGCTCATGATAAAATGTGGGGCAAGAACAAGTAATAGATGATTTTGATACAAGGAAAAAGAAGATATGCGTGTAGAGCAGAGGTCCAGAGAGAGAGAGAGAGAGAGAGAGAGGAGAGAGAGAAACAGAGACAGAGACAGAGAGATCAGAGTAGGGTTCATGAAGGGGGCAGAATATAAGCTCCTTGAGGGCAGGACTATTTTACATTTTGTGTCTCCAGTGCCTGGCACATTGTTGTTCAGTCATATTCGACTCTTTGTGACCTCATGGACAAGTGCATGGGATTTTCTTGGCAAAGATACTGGAATCCTTTGCCATTTTCTTCACCTGTGTGTTCCCATTTTACAGATGAGGAAATTGAGGCAAATAGGGGTTAAGCTACTTGCCCAAGTTCACTCAGCTAGTAAGTGTCTGAAGTTAGATTTGAACTCAGGTCTTCCTGACTCCAAGCCTAGTGCTCTATCTACTGCACCACCCAGCAGGTACTTAATAAATGCCTGTTGGATTAGTTAGGACAGGATTGTGGTCGCCACTGGAGTGATAGAGAAACTAAAGCCCAGATACAGGAATTGGTACATATTGTTACAAAAGCAAATCTCACAAAGAAAAAGAAAATAGAACATAGTCGGCTGGTGGGGGTGATGATGGAAGCCCCAGCAGCTGATGGGGCAGGAAGGGCCTCATGTAGGAGATGGCACTTGAGCTGAGTTAGGGAGGACAACAGGTATACCAAGAAGAGCAGGTGTGTATATTCTAAGAGGATGCAAAGGCCCTGAGATGGGAGATGAAGTATAAAGAACAGTAAATAGGCCAGGGTGGCTGGACCATGAAGTGGGTGAAGGGAATGGGGTGTAATAAATCCAGATAGGTAGGGTGTGAAGGCTTTGGATAATCTCTAAGCGCCACCCCCTCCACCTTTGGTTTTATATCTATGCTTCTATGAACCTTAGTCTCCTGACCCCCAGGCTCAGAATGCCTCCAGGCAGTTGGGGGTGATCACTGCACAAATGAAAGTGTAAGGGCATTAGGGTTGCCCTCCCATGCTTGGGGGAGCCTTCTCACTCTCCCTGCTATGAAGCTTCCCCTCCCCTTTCCCAGCCCCCAGCCCCAGGCGGAATATGGATGCCGTACTTGTTTTTGATTTATACGGAGCCGAAAAAGAAATACATTTTCTTCAATTATTAATCAGCGAGGTGTGAGAGAGATACACAGGAATGGAATTAACTCTCTGACCTTTGGGGGTGGGGAGGGGGGCCTGTATAGAGGGGGAGTCATTTCTCTCCTTTCCCCAGAGGTTCCCCCACCTCACCCACCCCAGGCCAAACTGCTCTGAGTTGGCCTGTGTCTGCCCCACTCCCAGGGAGCTTTGGGGAGATGAGGGAGCTCAGGGAGTGGGGGCTGGAATCCCGCCTGCACGTCACCCCCTCAGCATTGAGCAGGAGTAGGCTGGGCTGTCTCTGTTCCTTCTGTCTGGAAGCTTCCCTCCTATCTTGGCTCCCTTTATTCCATCTCTTCCCTCTTTTCCCCTTTCTTCCCCTCTTGACTCTTCCCTCTCCTCTCCTCTCCCCTCCCCTCCTCTCCCCTCCCCTCCTCTCCTCTCCTCTCCTCTCCTCTCCTCTCCTCTCCTCTCCTCTCCTCTCCTCTCCTCTCCCCTCCCCTCCTCTCCTCTCCCCTCCCCTCCTCTCCCCTCCCCTCC
>CM053622.1:48400081-48413254 GCA_028646595.1 Phalanger gymnotis | reverse complement strand
CCCTCCCCTCCCCTCTTCCCCTCCCCTCCCCTCCCCTCCTCTCCTCTCCTCTCCTCTCCTCTCCTTTTCTCTCTCTTCCCCTCTTCCCCCATCTCTCTCCCTCCCTCCTTCTCTCTCCTTCCTCCTTACTACTCCCAATATCCTCCCTCCATCTCTCTCTCACGCCCTCTCTCTCTCTCTCTTTCTTTCTCTCTCCCTCTTTCCCTCTCCCTCCTCCTCCTCCTCCTCCTCCTCCTCCTCCTCGTTCTTCTTCTTCTTCTTCTTCTTCTTCTTCTTCTCCTTCTCCTTCTTCTTCTCCCTCTCTCTCCATCTCCCTCTCTCTCTGTCTCCCTCTCCTCTCTCCCTCCTTCTGTCTCTTTGTCTCTGTTACTATCTCTCTCTCCTCCCCCTCCCCCACTTCATCTTTCATTCATTTAAATCCAACATACCTTTATGAAATGCTTTCTTTGTGGCAGGCCCTGATAGGGGATGGGGTCATAGAATCACAGATTTAGAGCTAGAAGGCACCTCAAAGGCATCTAGTCCAAACTCGTCATTTTACAGAAGAGGAAACTGAGGCCACATATTCTCAGAATCAGGTGATGAGCTAGACTTCCATTTATACTGAGGATATTTTGTGTACATGGTTATTTGCATGCTGTGAGTTCCCTGAGGGCAGAGAGCTGTCCTGAGTTTTTGCCTTTCTTTATATCCCCATAGCTTAGCAAAAAGCCTGGCATGTAGTAAGCCTTTAATAAATGCTTGTTGACAAACTGACTCATTGACTTGGAATCGGGCAACACTCGGGCTCAGATCCATCCTCTGACACCAGCTGGGGAGGGTCCTCTCTGAGCTCAGTTTCCTCATCTGCAGAATGAAGATTGTAATGTTAGTAGTGCCTACTTCACAAGGTTGAGGAATATGTAAGGAGTCAGAGGACTCTCTCAACCTCGCTGGGTTCTAAGGGCTCCTGGTATCCTCAGGCAGCAAGGAACCCCAGAGTGGAGGAGGTGAATCAGTATGGCTTTGGGGGCAGATCATGGGGGTCTGAAGTCAGGACACCCCACTTCAAGACTGTCCTCCTACAAATTTGCAGTTTATCCATCCCTCTGAGCCTCAGTTTCCCTCTTGGTCCCAGGGGAGCATAAACTCTGCCCTGCTAGCCCCCTGCAGGGTCTGTGAGGCTCCAAAGAGGAAACAGATGTTGATTTGCTTTGGAAAGTTCCTTCTGTTAGATAAAGGTGGGGGGCAGTTTGCACAAACAAGGAGATTGGATCAGATGGTCTCCACCATCCCTCGGAGACACAGGATGATTCTATTCACTCCTATGGAAGCAGAAACACCAAGGAAGGGGTGAGGATCTCCAGATCTGCTGGGAATGGGTGGGAGGGGGAGAGCCTTCTTCCTCCCTGGCCCTAGGCTCTTCTGTGGGTTTGGGCCCCTCCCCCGCCCAGCTCCCTCCCCCCATCCTGCCAGGAGCACTGCGGCAGCACAGACTGGCAGGCCCAGTCTGAGCACAGCAGCTCAGGGGCGATCGATGGCCATATCGAACACTGTTCAAGCTACGCTGATTTTTGCGGATTCAGTGCAAAACCACAGGCCTGTGTCTCACCAACCCCCCTGCATCGACCTGGGGAGCAGCAACACCCAGACACCCAGGACACCCTGATCTCCTCGGCACATGTGGTCTTCAGGCCTCAGCCTGCCCCCTCCTAGCAGGCAAGTCCTAGCCCTCTTCCCCATAGATACTCCTCTGCCCTGGATGCACACCTTCTCTTGCCCAGATACATGCTTTCTCCTCCCTCGTTTATATACCTTTTGCTCCCGATGTGCAGTCTTTTCTCCACCCCTCCCCCAATATGAAGGTTCCCTAGACACAGCACCTCTCTCTTCCACACGCATACCCCACACCATACCTTCTCTCTCCCCATAAGTGGGGCTTTTTCTGCCTCACACCCCGACAGTATAGACGGACCTCTTCCTCCTATCTACAACTTAATAGGTATAAGAATAGCTTTCACTAACATTGCACCTACTATGTGCCAGACACTTTACAAATAGTATCACATTGGAACCTCACAACCCTGGGAGGTAGGTGCTATTATTATCCCCATTTTATAGACAAAGAAATTGAGGCAAAAAAAGACTAAGTGATTTTCCCAAAATCACACAGTGTCTGAGGCAGAATTTGAATTCAGGTCTTCCTGATTCCGGACCCAGCTCTTTCTCCACTGGGCCATCTAGCTGGTGTACCTTCTCTTCCTCCTTCCACTCCGGAAATGATCTTAGAGATAACCAATCCCACATCTTATTACAGACGTAGAGACTCAGACCTAGAGAAATTAAACGACAAACCCAAGGTCACTGAATGATTCTGAATCCCCATCTCTTTTCCTGGGGACACTTTACACTCCTTTTCCCCTCCACCCTGCCCTGCACCTCCTCTATGCTGAGGCGATCTTGGTCTTGAGAGACTATAGAGAGGGGAGAGGGAAGCATGATTTTTTGAGGGCGGAGGGAAGGAAGAAATATAACTTGGGTGTGGTGTCCTGGGATTCACCCTAGGGTGCTAAAATTTAGAGTAGGCTAAGAGACTTGAAACAACTAAGTTTACAAGCTAATTAATTAGAATAATGAGGTAAAATAGGAAGGAATCAGGTGGTCAGCTTCCTTCACTTTCCCCAAGCCCCATTTCTTCGTCCTTAGTTGAACCCCAGGTGAGCTCAGGTGAGATCCTACCTGTCTCACCCCCTCCCCTTAACCCATAGCTGGGACTGGAACTTTCTACCTCTTCCCTCATGGTATTCCATTCCTGGGGCTTTGAAGATGGATTTCTTGTTGCCCAACCCTAGAGGAGTTTTGTGTTGCTGCTCCAAGCACAGAATTGGCTGGTTCCTGGAGGCAGATGGAGGAAGCAGGCATTCCTTGGGACCTCCAACGCCTAGATTTTCCCAGTTAACTAGATGGGTTGAGAGCCAAGATGATTAGAGAGAGTTTCTGTATGTTGGGAATTTCTGAAGACCCGCATGTACTCTTAGTTTGCCTTTGAACCTGAAGAGATAAAGAATTAATAAGCTGATGAGCCAGTAGCAGACTGAGAGGTGTGGGTGTGGGGCTTGCTGTGTTTGTCCTTGAGAGCACCCTGAGAGGTATTGGCCGCACTCTCTGTATCACATCCTTACACTCCAGCAATCTCTGTAGTACATTTCTCTCTGAACCCTTGGAGTTAGCGCTGAGGTAGGCAGTCAGTCAGTCTGCCTTCCCTGGCCCCAGGCAGGGTTACCGGTCAGGATCATTAGACAGAGGCAGAGGCCATATACCCAACTCCTGGTGATTAGGGTCAGCTTACTTGGGTCACTAGAGAGAGGCAGGCACATGAAGCAAACAGAATTTATGAAGTGAACAAAGAAAGTGATCGAGTGAGTTGTCACCAGAGGAGCAACAGCTGGGAAGCCGCTAGCAATGCATGGCAAAGCCGAGCAGATCCTCAAACTGGGATTTCATCACATCGTTTCCCCCTGCTCCACCCCAGGTCGAATATAAGCTCCTGGAGGGCAGATGCTGTTTTTCATTTTGTCTTTATATCCCTTTAGTTGGCGGCCAATAGCAAAAGGGAAAAAGCACTGCCTTTGGAGTCAGAGGACTTGGGTTCAAATCTCTCTTTTGACTTAATGCAGGTGTGTCTTCAGGCAAAATAATTGATTTTGTAGGCCTTTGTTTTCTCATCTGAAAAATGAAGAAGGAGGTTGAACTATGTGGCCTCTGAGGTCCTTTCCATCTTGAAATAATTTATGATCCTAAATGCCTGGTATATAGTACGCACTTACTAAATGCTTGTCGGATTGGATCGAATTCGTCCTCTGCTCAAGAACCTTTCATGGCTCCTTACTGCACACAAGCACAAATCCAAATTCCTTGACCTGATGTTTAAGGCCCTTTCCAGTCTAGCTTCAGATTCATTCCTCAAGCATTTACTGACACATTCGTTGCCTACCATGTGCAAGTCAAAGTACGTCTCAATGTCATTGTAAAACACGGCACTCAGAATGAAACACGATAATGATAATTAGTATTTATGTGGCACTTTATGGTTTGTAAAATGTTTTTACAAATATCTCATTGGATCCTCACAGCAACCCTGGGAGGTAGATGTTAGTGTATTCCCATTTTACTGGAGAGGAAGCTGAGGCAAACACAATGACTTGCCCAGGGTCTCCCAGCTAGTAAGTGTCTGAGGCTAGATTTGAAGTCAGGTCTTCCTAACTCTATCGATTCTACCACCTGCTACTTAAATTGTGATAGATGGTGGGAATACAATGATAAGACCAAAGAGCAGCAACAAAATACCAGCTACCAGTACCATTCTATCATCCCTCTTTCTAGGCTCCTTCCTTCTCCTCCACTCTCTCTCTCTCCAATATGGTCCTTCTGCTCCAACCAGATAGAGCCCAGTGACCCGTAAGGGCCTTGTAGGGGCTCTCCCCGACTCAGCCCCTTTACAACCATCTTCACTAGACTTCTCCATCCATTCTAGCGCTATCCATAGGCCAGCTCTGGTCCTGCTTCCAGGAAGTTGTCCTTGTCAGAATCCAGCAGATGCTCTTTCTCCTCCAGGATCTTCTAGTGCTGTCTGGCCCACTCATGCTAAGCTGAATAGAATCACAGAATCTCTTAGGCTCCAAAACTACCTCAGAGACCACCTCTTGCTAACCCCTTCCTGACAGGCATCCCCCCCCCCACAACATCGGGATGAGTGGTGCTCCAGCTGTTGCTTGAAATCCAAAGAAGCCCATCCCACTTGAAGGAGTTCTAACTGTTAGTGATATTTTCTTTATGAGGAACCCAAACCTGATTCTCGGAAACATCCCCCCCCCAATTTTTCTTGGTTCTTCCTTCTGGGGTTAAGTCTACTCTCTTTCCCAAAGGACACCCCTTCATGGATCTGAGGACAGCTATGACATCCCTTTGTAATCTTCTGTTTTCCAGGTTAAGTGTGTTCAGTTGCTTTCATTCTTTGGGTGTGATCTCCAAGCTGAATACTGTCTTAGATTCCTTCCTTTGGACACACTTTGGTCTTTTGTTGATATAAAATGTGGCATCCAGAATGGAATGTAACAGTTGCTTCAGATACTGTCAGAGGAGGGCAAAAGACACAAGAATCATGACCTTCCTTCTTTTGAACATTCTTCATGCAGTCTAAGACAGGTTGTTTGTGTTTGAACTTATGTCCTACTGTTGACGCATATTGAGCTTGTAGTCCACTAAGACCCCTAGAGTTTCTTCCCATGAAAGTACATATAACCATATCTTCTTCATCTTGTACATCTGAAGTTGATTATTTGAGCTCAAGAGTAAGACTTGACATGTAACCCTATTAAATTTCATTTCATCCAATTCTAGCCTGTTGAGATCCTTCTGTATCCAACAAAAGTTGGATGCAAAGTTGTTATGTATGCAATCTATACTTTCATGTGAGTCATTAATAAAAATGCTGACAGATCCCTTTGGCACCCCACTAGCAACTTCCATCCAAGTTGGTATCAATCTAGGCTTAACCAATAAGCAATGGTGATATCCTGAAAAGTACACTTACTTATGATTCATGAGAATAGGGTTTAAGTCTGGTTGCATATTAGTTTCATGGTCTTGTGAGTCACAATATTCAGAGCTGGAGGAATGTTAGAAATCCCTTCTAACTCCTTTCTTTTACAGATAAAGAAGCTGAAGCCAGGAGAAGCTGAATGAATTGGCCAAGCTCACACAAGTAGCAGAGCTGGGGTTGGAATTCAATCTTCTTACTCCAAGACTCTTTCCAATATGTCATACTGCCTCCTTAACATTCAGAGCCTCAGTTTTCTCAGCTGTGAAACAGAAATAATGAACTTGGATTTCCTGCCCTAAAGTATTATCAAGGAAAATGCTTTATAAATTATAATTACTAGAAGAAATGAGCTATTGTTATCATCAGTGCAAGGCAGTATTCAGAGCGAGGATATTCCTGGCACTGGAACTGTTCACTAATGCAAACCAATATCTCTTCTGCTACTTTTAGGCTTACTAAGTTGCCTGAGGCACAGAGAGAGTGAGTTGTCCAGGGTTACTCAACCAGTATGTGTCAGAGGTAAGGACTTAAAACCTAGTTTTCTTGACTTCAAGGGATAGCTTTATATCCATCAAGCCATATGCTATATTTTCCCTCAATGCAATAATCATTTATTAAGTACTTGCTGTACACAATTCCCCATGCTTAACCTCGGGGAAGATGCAGACTACAGCCCACAACCTAGTAGGGGGCTATAATATATATATATATATATATGTATATATATATATATGTAGCTATAATACAAAAGAATATAGGACTAAGGCATGAGAGAAATGGGAGAAAAGGGCTTTGTGGAGTAGGGAAGGTGGAGTGAGGGAAAGCTTTCCCTGGGGGACCAGTTGGGGAAGGCTTTGTGAAGGAGATGGAATTTCATCCCTGGCCAGGGCTTTTTCTGCATAGAATAAAACTACTAAAAGCTCAAGTTTTCAAAGTACTTTACAATTTACAAAGTGTTCTCCACATAATGCCCCCATGAGGGAGATAGTGCAAGCATTGCTATCCTCATTTTACAGATAGGGAAACTGAGACTCAGAAAAACCAAGGGACTCAATCAAGTTTCCATGGCTGGGAAGTCAATACCTGCAATAGGGATCAGCATCACCCACGCCGCACTTGGTGGTTTGTATATATGGTCTTAGCTGGGTAACAAGGCCTAACATTCTGAATATCATAACAGAAATAGGATGCCAAGAACCAGCACGGATTCCCAGACACCCCTCTCTGTAGGCATTTCTCAAGGATGCCTGGTACTCAGAGACCATCCCATCTGTGGCCTCTCCCCCATTCCTTAACCCTATTTTACAGCTAGGGGGATTGAAGTCCAGAGATAGGACAGTGGCTGCCCAGGGTCACAGAGTAAGTCAGCAGCAGAGACCAGAGATAAAAACTCTCTTGGTGGGAGGAGAAGAGATAAATTCATTAAGCCCCATGCTCAAAACTGACTCTCCCTTCATTTCTGCTTATTGAAATTTGTCTCTTCCTTTAAAGTCCAATTAAACACTACCTTCTTTGGTTGGCTAGCATCTATGAAGCATGTACTATGTGTCAGGTACCATGTTATGCTCTGGATTTTCCTCTCATTACTTCTCTTCCCTCCCCCAACCTGGCTGAGAAGGATCTCACCCTCCTGACCTCTTCCTAGAACTCTGCCTATACCTCTATTTTGCTTCTATCACATTTTACCTTGTAGTATGCTTATTTGTTTGTGTACTATATGAATGAATGGCATAAAAATTTACTAAATGCCCATATATGTGCAACCCTTCCTAGTAGATTATAAATTGCTTGCAGGCATGGAATTGGTAGTTTTCCATTTTTACCAAATAATAATGCACTTATCTATATTGCTTCAGTGTTTCCAAAGTATATTGTTTTCTTTTTTAAAAAAAATTAATTGAAAAATATACTTCCTTTCTCTTAGCTGACAGGTGGGGGAATGTGCAGAATGTTGTATACAGTGTTAGATAGGGTCTGTCTATCAAACTGTGCTTGACTATTTTTCTTTATCACAAGGGATTCAATCTAGGGGTGGGGGGTTCAGAAAAGACAATGGTGTAAAGGCAAAAGGCATACATGAACTGCATTTAAAAAATCATTGAGGGGCAGCGAGTGGCACAATGAGTGCAGCACGGGCCCTGAAGTCAGGAGGACCTGAGTTCAAATCTGGCCTCAGACACTTGACACACTTACTAGCTGCTGACCTTGGGCAAGTCACTTAACCCCAATTGTCCTGCCTTCCTCTATCCAAAAAAAATCATTGCTACCTTGGGTTGGTTTTTTTTTAAATACTGCAGCTATTTCCCAATATGCCTTATTCTTACTGTAGCAAGAAAAAAACAAAGCAAAATTAACCATCTTCTAAACTGAGTCTGACAGTGACATGGTGTGGCACACTTCTAGTCTACCACCTCTTTCCTAGAGAAGTAGGAAGTATATTTCACTATTAGTCCTTTAGAATTAAGACATAAAGCATTTCCCCACCCTCACCCCAAATCCTTACGGATTAGAAGGTGCCTGTATAATTATGCCCAATTTGAGAGAGGAGGGGAGCTGAAGCTAATCTTGCAGCTGGGGAAATCGAGGCATTGAGTAATTCGGAGATTGCATGCCTAGGGCCAGTCAGATAGCAAGCATTGAGACCACTGGGATTCCAAATTGGGTCTCCTGATAGAGAGTCCTGGTGCTTCTTCTCTGCCACGCGTCATACCTCTTACCCAGGGCCCACAATCTCTCACCTGGCGCCAAGCACAGGGCTTTATTTACATATTGTAGGTGCCAAGGAAATATTTGTTGATTGAATGAATCGGTTGACTGGCAGCAGGCATCTGAGTGATTGCCATGGTCTGGCCTCACCTTTTAGACCTGGGAGTGAGTGGAAGATGGGGGTAGTTTTCTCTGCTTCCTTGGCAAGTGATGATGGCCGAGTTAGTCAAAGGGAAAGGTGGGGGTAGGGGGCAGTGGTCAGAACCCGTCCACCCTGGAACCCCTCTACCACAAGCCAAGAGGGAGCCAGCAGCTCCAAAAACTCCCCTTCATAATTAATAAATGAAGAATATGGTTGTTAATCGATGTAGCTGTGAAGAGAATATTGATTGCCCCGGCGTGGCATTTTTTGTGCGGCTTGGATTCTTACGCCTCATTTAGAGCAAGGCCTCTCTGGGGAGCTCTTAAAACCAAAAGATATTTGCAAGACTCTGGTGAAAGGAGAGGAAAAAAAGGAACTGGGGGCAGGGAGAAGGGAGGGGGGAATGGGAAAAGGAAGAGAGATTATTTATGATCAAAGTAGGAGAGTCAGGCTGGGCTCTACCCTGGGCCCATTGGAATATTTGATTAAGGATCGATTATGGGAGGTGTGGAGAGAGGTGGCTGGTCATTTGGCAAACCTGTCAGAGACCAGGACTGGGAGAGGAGTTTGGGGATATGAATCCCACGGAATTCTTTGCATAGCACAAAAGGTAAGAATCATACTATCTTAGAACAGAGAATGTCAGAGCTGGGATAGACCTTAGAATGTGGAACACACAATGTTAAATCTGGGAACAACATTAGAACATAGAACATAGGATGTCATAGTTTAGAGGGACCAAAGAATATACAATATGAGAAGTGGGATGGACATTAAAACAGAGAATTCTGAGCTGGGAGGCCTAAGTGCATAGAACATAGAGTGTCAGATCTGGGAAGGACATTAGAACGTAGAACACAGGATGTCATAGTTAATAGTATCCCTAGGTCATAAAATGTCTGATCTGGAATATCCCTTAGAACAGAGAAGACAGAGCTAGGAGTGCCTTTAGTACATAGAATGTAGGAGCTGGGAGGTATTTAGAACAGATGGTATCAGAATTGGGGGCAAGGGAACTGAATCTTAGAACAGAGAATGTGCAGTATCAAAACTAGGACCTTCCTAATCCTCAAGATAGGTGGTGTTAAATTCGGGTACAGACAAATACCACACAGTACAGAAGGATCCCTGCTGACTGCATATTGACTCGGAAAACCACATACTAACACTATCTATGTTCTATTGTATTTTTATTTATTTGGCTAAATATTTCCCAATTACATTTTAATCTGGTTCAGGCAACGGTTGCCCCACCTTCCACCCCCAGTCCAATCTCTGTATTGTACATATTGGGAAGAAACTCAAGTCCAGAAAGAGAAATATCTGACTACTTGCAAACAGTCCTCTGCACACAGTAGGCATTTAATAAATGAATAGCTGTGACCATAAAGTCCAGAAGGACTGACTCTCAAATACTGCAGTGAATACATATATGAGACAAACTGGGCCATTTTCACAGAGGTCTTTCAAGAAGCCTTTATCAATGAATAAATAAGAATGTTTTCTAGTTTCCCAATGAACTGGTGGCCAAGTAGAGTTCCAGAAATTCAATGACTCAATGAGCCTTTGTTAAGTGTCTACCATGGGCCAGGTACTGTTCTGGGCACTTAAAGTCACAAATGAAATGTCCTTCAAGGAGCTACCTTCAAGAACAGCAGCAACAGCAATTACACCCAAAATTGACACTTATATATCCCTTTAAGGTTTGCCAGATGTTGTTCAATGTCGCAAGTATGCTCATTTTACAGATGACAAAGCCGAGGCCAGAGAGGTTTAGTAACTAACTGGTCTAGGGTCACACAGTCACTAAGTGACTATGGCAAGATTCTATTCTAGGTCTTCCCAACTCCAAATCTAGCACACTAACCATTGTATCACACTGCCTCTCATTCTGCTGGGGAATAGACACAATATATTCACAGATAAGTAAATACAAAGTTATACCAAGTAATTATAAGTGGGAGAGAATACTTAAAACTGGGAGGGTGGAGATCATCAGAGCTGTACTTAGAGCGGGATGATGAGAACTTTGTTCCAGGGCATCAAGGGTAACTGACAAAGGAGCACTGGGGTCTTTCTTTCCCCAGACAGTTTGACCAGCCCCATATCATGCAGGACAACTAATGCTGGCTTGGGTCACCATCTCAGAATGTCTTGCAGGCAACTTGTCCTCGAGGCCAGTGTGACTGTACTCTACGCTTGCAGAGCACATGGTATGATATGATATGATATGACATGACATGACATGATATGATATGATATGATATGATAATGAGTAAATTCTGAGTCAGGAATTGAGTTCAGATGTTGGCTCTTCTACTTACTAGCTGAACCACCTTGGGCAAGTCACTTAACTTCTCTGGCCTTCAGTTTCCTCATCTGTAAAAAGAAGGGTTTGGACTAAAAGTTCTCTCAGCTCTTATCTGGTTCCAAGTCTTTGATCCTATCTACAAACTAGGAAATGTGAGGAAGAGGAGACAAATTTTCAGGGGCAGGGAGAGGCCTAAATTAAGGAAGGTGTCATGGAGGATGCAGAGCCTGAACTGAGTCTTGGAGAAAGAGCATTCTGAAAGGAGGAGACACCAGAGAGAGTGCATTGGACTGCTGTGCAAATGCCTGGAGGTGGGAGATGCCATGATCAGTCCAGGGAATATCTAGTAATCCATTTTGCCTCAAGTGGAGTTCACGAGGCAAAGTAATGGGAAAGAAATTGAGAACTGTAGGTTGGAACTATTTTGGAGAGCCTTAAAAGCTAGGTTCCAATAATGAATAGATAAGAATGCTTGTTGATAACACATTGCTTGTAGGGATGTAAAAAAAAAGCTCCATTGAAGTGTTTAGAAGAGTTTATGCTATTAAGTAGGTAAGGCATCCCTCCAAATTCTTTAATAATTTGCTTAATAAGCTGGTTTTTTCATGGTAGCCCAAGGAGGTCAACTTAACTTAGTCAGTCAAGTTGACAAGCATTTATTAAGCTCCTACTATGTGCCAGGCACTCTGCTAAGTGCTGATGATACAAAAAAAAAAAGCAAAAGTAGTCCCTGCCCTCAAGAAGCTTACCCTGCCAGGGAAGACAACATGCAAACAATTGTGTACAAACAAGATATATACAGGATCGACCAGAGATAATCTCAGAGAGAAGGCACTATTAAATGATCTGCAGAATAAGTATGTTGAATCATTGGACTAAATATAAAGCTTTGAGCCCTCAACCAAAGACCAGAGATTATAATAATAATAGAAGGCAACATTTATGTAGCTTTTTGAGATTTATAACGTACTTTAAAAATATTATCTTACATCACATCACATCAGCTCTGGGAGGCAAGTGTTGGTTTTCTGTCCATTTTACAGATGAGGAAAGTGACAGTGAGAGAGGTTGTGACTTACCCAAGGTCACAGCTAAATATCTGAGGCAGGATTTGAACTCAAGTTGTCCTGACTCTAAGTCCAAGAAGAAGAAAGTCTGTGTCCAAGCCATAGTTCTGAGGGAAGCAGGGAGATCCTTATCAAATACTCTAGAGAAAGGAGCAGAGATCAGAAGGGCAGGGAGAAGGGGATGAGAAAACTACTGGGCATCAGTTAACTGAGGACCCATTCCCTTCCCCCTCCTTGGCCTTCACTAGCCCCTAATCACATCATAGAACCCAGAGGGACAGAATCATAGGCTTCTAGATTTAGGAATGGAAAAGACCCTAGAAGTCATGTGGTCAAACTCCCCTCATATTACAGATGGGAAAGCTGAGGCTTAAAGAGTTAAGTGACTTGATGAAAGCCACATTAGCAGCAAATGGCAGAGGTGAAAATTGAACTTGAGTCTCCTGACTCCAAGCCCAGTGCCCTTTCCTCTTAATCACGATGTCTGGGAGACTCAGAACAATTTCTCTATTTTTTTTTCAAAAATTTTAATGATGTCTTTTCTTTTTATATCACATCTATTTCTAAATATATGCCTTCTCCCAAATTCCCCCCCCCCAACCCCAGCCCATGGAGCCATCTTTTGTTTAAAGCAAGCAAGAAAAAAAATGACTCAGCAAAACTGACACATCAGGTGATTTTGACAGTTATCTGCAACGCCCATAGACTCCCATCTTTCCAGGAAAAGGAGAGAGGTACACCTTTTCATCTCTGCTTTGCAGATGAGTTTTGTTATTATAGTGATACAGTGTTAGGTTTGGGTTTGGGTTTTTTGCTTCCTTTCATCAACATTATTGTAGTTCCCTGGTTGTCTTCCTGGTTCTGTTTACTTCACACTGAATCAATTCATAAAAGTCTTCCCATGCTTCTCTGAATTGGTAACATGCAGAAACACTTTTCAACTAGTGTGTTGGTAAGCAAAATGGGCTCCTTGGCACTTAGTTCAACAAGTGCCCTTGAAGAGTTTGGCTTTTGTTTGCTTTGAGTAATTCAGTGTATTTCATTGAGTCTTACTAAGTGCTAAGCCTCAGGCCCAAACCCCTATTAGGTGTAAAACCTATGTGGGTGTGGATTGGCAACTAAGGTGGGGCCCACGGTGGGGCTAACTCCAGGAAGGGCCTAGTTTGCATGTCTGGGACAGCAGAGGCTCTTAGACCATGTGGGTTTAAGTCTGCCTCTTAGTGACGATTTTAGGTCACGTGGGTGAGTTGCATGTGTGACTCACCCCTGATGCTGACAAAGATATAAAAACCAGGGGTTGGCCTCTTCTTCCTTGGAGCTATTTGCTGCAGCAGTGGTGGCGCGTGACTCTGGGCCAGCCCTTGTT
>CM053622.1:48305728-48399981 GCA_028646595.1 Phalanger gymnotis | reverse complement strand
CCAACCCCTTCACCTTGCTCTCCTTATTAAGGCAGATCAAAAGAACCTGTGTTTTTGTGGCGTGCTGGCAGCTTTCTGGGTGCTGGCTGTGGGTGGATCTTACACCCCCACAGAAGCTGCTAGCCAGATTGTGGAAATGACTAGGCAAAGGATGAGTGGCCTACATCCCACCAATGTCAACTGAATGGTCAGTCAGGAGACCTGGCTTCTAGTCCTGGTTCCACTATTGATTCCTTATGTGACCTTGTATAACTCATTTCCCTCCTCTGGGCCTCAGTTTCTCTATATGCCAGGTGGGGATAACAATGCTTACCCTGCCAACCTTTTCTAAGACCAAAGTGTTTGAGGGTAGGGTGTGGAGAGGAAAGAACGCTGTCCAGTGCATGGAACAACAACTTAAAGGCATCTTGGCTGGAACACTCATTGTTAGGAGGGAAAAGGCAAGAGGAGGCCAGAACAAGAGAGAGATGACAAGACTATAATGGCGAAAAGAATGCACCTGAAGAGAACCGAGTCAGGCACAGTGGGACAATTATTAGAAGCTAAATAAAGACTGCTAAAGGCTAATCAAGGCAGAGGAAAACCCTGGGTTCCAGGGCAGAACTCAGAGCCTGCTGTAGAAAGGAGAATCAGAGGCTCTTAGCTGTAGAACCAGAAGGAATTTTGAAGGCCATCTAGTCCAAACCCCTCATTTCATAGATGAAGAAAAGATGTTGGAGAAGGTTTGTTGTCTCGCCCCAGGCCACACAGGTAGTTACTATTCATTTGACTTGATATAGAGGAAATTTTATTAAGAAGGAGAACTATTCTAGAGTGAAGTGGGATGCTCCACCCTGAAAGGTTAGTAGGGTCCCCATCGCTGGAGCAGCTAGGTGGCCCAGTGGATAGAGTGCCCTGTAAGCACATCTGGTTCCATCAGTATCTGAACGAAAACCCCTCTATAACTTCACAGTCAGCCCAACTCATGCTTGAAAAACTCAAACTTTCTTCTCTTTTTTTTTGACCTGCCCCTGCCTTTTTTTATAACTTTAAGGACCAGTTTCCACATCCCATCTCCGTAGACCTCCAAACAGCACTAATCTGAGAGGCAGGAAACCTAGATCCTGAGGACTAGCTCTGCCTCTAACTGGCAGAGTGTGACTTTAGGGGAATCATTCCCTGTTTCTGAGCCTGTGTCTTTATATGTAATGAGAGGTCAGACTAGATGTTTTTCAAGATTCCTTCCAGCTCTACTGTTCTATGTTCTAAGGTTCCTTCTGGCTTCAGATCTCATGTTCTAAGGGTTTTCTCAATTTTAAAATTCTAAAGCCACCCCCTCGACTTTGCTAGTCTATACTCTAGGTTCTTGTTCATCTCTGGCATTCCATGCTCTGAGGTTCCTCCACCTCTGACTTTCTGTGTTCAAAAGTCTCTTCCAGCTCAGACATTCTCTGTTCTAAGGTCGCCTCTAGCTCTGACAATTTCTGTTCCAAGGTTTCCCACACTCAGCTCTGACATTGAATTGTTCCAAGGTCCTCCTCAGCTGAGATATTCTCAGATTCAAGAGAACAACACCTGTCTCCAATGTTCCAGAAGAGTCTATAACAGTAACAACAGCCTACCAGGACAGTTCAAAAACTTACCCTCCAGGTCTTACTTAGACATCAGAGCAGACATGGGCAGGCCTGCAGGTCTCTAGACTATGTCCAGACCCCACCAGGTTGAGTCAAGATTGACCGAAAGGGGAGAGAGAGGAGAGAAGAGAAGAGGAGGAGGAGGAGGAGAAAGGGGAGGAGGAGGAAGACTGTAGTCCAGAGTGGGCTGCCCAGGCACATCCATCTCCAGCTCCTTGTGCGATCGGCCCTCTCCCTGCAGATCCATGCCGATCAATGCAAAATTAATTAGAGTAATCAACTCAGCTGTACCATGGAGATCATACACGCGGGGTTTTAGGTGACTAATTGGCGGAAGCTGACAGTCAGCGTCCCCCGTGTCTTTAAGGTATTAACACTTTTTTCTCGGTAGATTAATTACTTTTTTGCATCTTTCACTCCATCAGTTGTTCCTCAGCCTGCCTTGGGTGTCGTGTGTGTGTGTGTGTGTGTGTGTGTGTGTGTCTGAGAGAGAGAGAGAGAGAGAGACAGAGAGAGAGAGAGAGAGAGAGAGAGAGAGAGAGAGAGAGAGAGGAGAAAGGAGACAGAGAAAAAAGAGGGGGGAAAGTGAGGAAGGAAACTCACAGAAATGGTCCTTAGGAAGCTCTGTTCCCAGAATGCTTTGGTAATGGGGAGGGAGGCTCAGCCATAGATGACTCTCCTTTTTGTCCTATATCATGGAGCCGCTGAGGTATTACATGGAGAAATTGGCCTCTAAAATCCTCTCTGTGCTGTGTTATGTAAGTACACTGATACCGGATACCAGGTTTACTATGTGTATGACCATGAGGAAGTCATTTCTGCCTTCTAGGTCTCAATTCTCTGATCTATGAAATGGAGGTGGGGAGGAGCAGGAGTGGGGTAGAATGTGTGATTAGGAGGTTTCCATGGTCCCTTCTAGCCCTCGCTTTCTGGGATTCTGTGTTGTGTTATTGGGCCCTGCCACTAATCAGCTCTATGGTTGGTGTTGTTGAGTTGTTTCTGTTGTATCAGATTCTTTATGTTACCTTTTGGGGTTTTCTTAGAATAGATGCTGGAGCAGTTTGCCATTTCTTTCTCCAGCTCATTTTATAAATGAGGAAACTGAGGCAGACAGGATTAAACGATTTGCTCACAGTCACACAGCTAGTTGGTCTTAATGTTCTCCATTCTAAGGCCCTCCCCTAGGATCTTTCATCACTTGTTGGCCAACTTGCTAGTAACAAACTTCTCTAGGGCAGCTTAGCTAGGCTGGGCCATTTTTTTTTTTTGTTAAATAGGATTTTATTTTATTTTTTTGCCAGTTACATGTGAAGATAGTTTTCAACATTCATTTTTTATAAGATTTTGAGTTTTGAATTTTGCTCTCCCTCCCTCCCATTCCCCCCTCCCCAAGGTGGCAAGCAATTTGATAAAGGTTATACATGTGCAATCATGTAAACATATTTCCATATTAGTCATGTTGTAAAAGAAGAAACAGAACAACAGGGGAAAGCCACAAAACCAAAAATAAACAGAAAAAGGTGAAAATAGTATGCTTTGATCTGCATTCAGATTCCATAATTCTTTCTCTGGATGTGGATAGCATTTTCCATTACAAATCTTTTGGAATTGTCTTAGATCATTGTATTGCTAAGAAGAGCTAAGTCTATGATAGTTGATCATAGCACAATGTTGCTGTTACTGTGTACAATGTTCTCCTGGTTCTGCTCACTTCACTCAGCATCAGTTCATGCAAGCCTTTCCAAGTTTTTTTCTGAAATCTGCCTGCTCATCATTTTTATAGCACAGTAATATTCCATTACATTCGTATACCGCAACTTGTTCAGCCATTCCCCAATTGATGAACATTCTCTCAGTTTCCAATTCTTGGCCACCACAGAAAGAGCTGCAATAAATATTTTTGTACATGTGGGTTCTTTTTCCATTTTTATGATATCTTTGGGGTACAGACCTAGTAGTGGTATTGCTGGATCAAAGGGTAGGCACAGTTTTATAGCCTTTTGGGCATAGTTCCAAATAGTTCTCCAGAATGATTGGATCAGGGGCAGCTACATGGTGCAGTGAGTAGAGCACTGGCCCTGGAGTCAGGAGGACCTGAATTCAAATTTGACCTTAGACACTCGACACACTTTCTAGCTGTGTGACCTGGGCAAGTCACCTAGTCCCAATTGCCCTGCCTCCCCCCCCCTCAAAAAAAACAAACCAAAAACAGAATGATTGGATCAGTCCACAACTCCACCAACAACACATTAGTGTCCCAATTTTCCCACATCTTCTCCAACATTTATCATTTCCTTTTCTGTCATATTAGCTAATCTGATAGGTGCGAGGTTATTTTAATTTTCATTTCTCTAATCTATAGATTTGGAGCATTTTTTTCATATGACTATAGATAACTTTGATTTCTTCATCCAAAAACTACCTGGTCATATTCTTTGACCGTTTATCAACTGGAGACTTGTATTCTTATACATTTGGCTCAGTTCTCTATAAATTTGAGCAATGAAACCTTTATCAGAAACCCTTGCTGTAAATTGTTTCCCAGATTTCTGCATTCCTTCTAATCTTTGTTGCATTGGTTTTATTTGTACAAAAACCTTTTAATTTAACGTAATCAAAATTATCCATTTTGAAATTCATAATGTTCCCTATCTCTTGCTTGGTCATAAATTCTTCCCTTCTCCATAGCTCTTACAGGTAAATTATTCCTTGCTCTCCTAATTTGTTTATAGTATCACCCTTTATGTCTGAATCGTGTACCCATTTTGACCTTATCTTGTTATGATATCTCTTGGCGTGAGATGTTGATCTATGCCTTACTGTTTTCTGCCATACTATTTTCCAGTTTTCCCAGCAGTTTTTGTCAAAGTATGAGTTCTTATCCCAGAAGCTGGAACTTAGGGTTTATCAAACAGTAGATAATTATAATCATTTACTACTGTGCCTTGTGTACCTAATCTATTCCACTAACCCACCACTCTATTTCTTAGCCAGTTTCAAATACTTTTGATAGTTGCTGCTTTATAATATAGTTTTAGACCTGGTATGGTTAGGCTAGCTTCCTTAGCTCTTTTTTTATTATTATTTTCTTTAATATTCTTGACTTTTTGTTCTTCCAGATGAATTTTGTTACTATTTCTCCTAGCTCTATAAAATAATTTTGGGTAGTTTGAGTGGTATGGCACTGAATAAATAAGTTAATTTGGGTAGAATTATCATTTTTATTATGTTAGCTCAGCCTAACCATGAGCAATAGATATTTTTCCAGTCGTTTAATTCTGGCTTTATTTGTGTGAAGTGTTTTGTAATTGTGTTCATACAGTTCCTGGGTTTGTCTTGGCAGGTAGACTCCCAAATATTTTATATTGTCTACCTTTATTTTAAATGGAATTTCTCTCTTTTTTGCTGCTGGGCTTTGTTGGTAATATATAGAAATGCTGATGATTTATGTGGATTTATTTTATATCCTGCAACTTTACTAAAGTTGTTAATTATTTCAAGTAGTTTTTTAGTTGATTCTCTAGGATTCTCTAAGTATACCTTCATATCATCTGCAAAGAGTGATAGCTTTATTTCCTCATTGCCTATTTTAATTCCTTCTATTTCTTTTTCTTCTCTTCTTGCTAAAGCTAACATTTCTAGCGGCTGGGCCACTTATGACAGACACACAACTCATTGCTTGGCCTGTACCTGAAACCTTTTCCAGACATTCTAGAACATGGAATGTCAGAACTGAAATGGACCTTGGAGCAGAAAATGTCAGAACTGGGAAGTCTTTTAAAACCGAGTGTTAGAGGTGGGAAGGACTTTAAAACATAGAACATTGGAACTGAAAGAGCCACTAGAATACAGAATATCAGAGCTTGGAAGTACCTTAGACTAAGGAACGTCACAGTTGGGAGAGTCTTTAGATAGGACAATATCAGAGAAGGCAGGAACCTTAGAATAGAAGAGTGGAGAGTCTGTGGAGCATGGAAGAAAAAATTCCTGAGCCAGATTTCACCTTAGAATACAGTGTCATAGCCAGGAGAGATCTTTGAACATGGAAGGTACATTAGAACAGAGAATAACAGTTTGGAAGGACTTTAGATCAGATGTAATAGCAAGCCCCAGGAAGACTTCAGCACAGCTGAAAAATGAGCGACGAGAAGACAGAGACATTAACATGTAAAAGGGAACACTTTCAGATCCAAAATAAATATTCCTTTGTTTAGGAGGGTTCTAAAGCTTGAACAAGACTTCATTTGCCTTTGCTGTCATATGAAGAAGCCAGCAGACAATGAACTTGTCTCTAGAGCACAGAGTACACTCTACTCTTTGCTCCAGCAACTCATCTCCATAGGATCCAAACAGGAGTCTGGGAAGTATAAATGGCTGAATTTGGTCTGATCATCATCAGCCAGGGAAATGTTCCTGGCTGAAGGAGCTGACCTTGAAGCAGGTGTTATTCTAGCACAAACAGAAAGGGAGGCTGGGGCCCCTCCCACTTTCTATATGGAGAAGACAGAACCATGGCCCAGAGGAGTCAAAGAGGAAAGATTTCTTCCAGTTTCATGTACAGGGTTGTTGCCCTAGCTCAGAGCCTAGCAGGATTCCAGCTGAAGAGATCACAGTGTCACCCAGCTGAAGCCATGGCCAAAGGTGGTGAGAGATTGTAGCTGCTCATTGAAGACCGAGTCCAGTAGATAGATGAGTCTATCCAGTTGCCATGCTCAATGGGTGAGCCACCTACCCAGTCCAGCCCAACAACAAGTGAACTTGGTGAAGAGGCAACTCAGCCAATGAGTGAGCCTCTTGACCCAGTCTAGCAGTGGATTGACCTATCCAGATGAGACGTGGATAGCTGGCCCAGCTGAGCAGTCTGTCCAGTGGAGATGCTGTGCTGTGCCAAGCAGCAGGCCAGCTGAGCAGTGGGAGTCTTTGTCTATTACTGATACCATGGTTCATAAAGACCTTCCAGAGAAAGAAAGGCCATGGATGCCTTGGAGTTCCAGATTTGTGAGTTGCCTTAGCCATATTTGTTCTTTACACATAGTGTCCTTTAAATTTGTGCCCATTCTCCCCTCACCCCTTCACTATGGACTCTATATTTGTGGTGGGGTGCACCCCTGATTTAAAGAAGATGCTTTGAAACTAGTATTCTTGCTACTGCTATTGTTACTGCATAAATGAATGTAAAAGTTTTGTAAAAATACTTTGTAAAAGTAAAAGTACTCAACCTGATTGTTGAGGAAGAGCTCATTGGTGGGGGCTCTCAAGCTACTGTTAGGATAGTCACCCACAGAGTTACCCCTAGAATCCTAAAAATAGCCAACAATCTGGGGATGCAACCTACCAGCATCAGTGAAAGTTGGAAGAATTAGTCCAGAGAGGGGTTAGACAGAGCTAGGCAGGGCCTAAGGACACAGAATGTCAGAGCTGTGTCTTGGAACAGAGAATATCGAGCTGGGAGGGCCCTTAGAATTCAAAAAGTTAGACCAGAGAGGGCCCTTAGAACAGTCAGAGCTTAGAATGTCAGAGCTGGGAGGGCTTCCATCAGCCTGAGAGGGGGTGGGGAAAGGGAAGTGCTTGGTCATAGCATGGAAGTCAGAGAACCAGCAGAGGCTGAGACCAGAGGAAGACCTAGAAGAGGTGGTGCTTCAGAAGAGGCTTAGTACACTTGCCTACTTCCTTGGTGTGGATGGATATTTAGAGCCCTCCCCCCAGGAAGGCTTCCCCCACCCTCCTGTTCAGTCCCTTTGTTTGGCAGCTTCCTAATACATTTATTCAACAACAATGACAGCGCTGACTCCTGTTTCTCTAGAGGTCTAAATTTTTCCGGGCACTTTCCGTGACAATAGCCTTGGCAGAGAGGTACTCCAAGGATTAGTATCCTCTTTTTACAGATAAGGTAATGGGATGGGATGATTGTGAGGGTCTCACAACTAGTGTCACATGACCCAATTTGAACCTAATTTAATTAATCCAGTACATGTTTATTAAATGTCTATGGTGTGCAGTGAGCTATTTTAGGTACTGGGGAGTCATGAGGCATTCTGAATAAAATACTGGACTTGGTGTCAGGATGACCCAGGACCAAATCCTGCTGCCGCCACCTACTAGCCATGGGACCACAAGTGACCACACGCTCTCCTTACCTCAGTGTTCTCCTAATGCAAAGTCATAACTGGCATGGCTGCCATGTTGGATTTGAGAGGAGAGAGGACTATGGAGAACAGGCTTTTGTGGAGGATTTCTCAAAACAGCATCAGGGGCGAGAGGTCCAAGAAGTGGCCTAACTAATTTTTCCTGAGTTAAGCTCAGCTGTTTCCATGTACTGTTAGTGCCTGCCAAAGTTTGATGTCCTGTGACAAAGCCCTGATTACCCTGTCCTGAACATCTCCTCATTTCTTACCTGGCTGCTTTACCTGGTACTTCTCTGATTTTTCTACCATGTCCCAAGGTCAGGTACCTTCCCTGGCCATCCCCTTCTCTTAACCCCCTTGCTTTTCAGCTTCCCTTTTTTGTGTTGTCTTTTTCCCCGTTAGAATGTAAGCTTCTTGAGGGCAGGGACTTTTTTTTCATATTTGTATCCCCAGTGCTTAGCACAGTACCTAGCATGTAGTAGGCACTTAATAAATGCTTATTGACTGTTTATTATGGACTAGTTACAGCTCTGCTCATCTGTAAAATGGTGATATTAATACCTGTAGTACCTACCTCAAAGGGTCATTGTGATGTTCAAATGTATGTCAATTACTACATAAATATCGGTTATTATTATTCCAAAAGCAAAAATGGTGACCTTCATTCTGACTCTACTTCATTCCCCACTCTATTATGCAGTTTTAAGGTGGTATATTTTTGTGGTGGGGGTTGGGTCACCAAGTGAACCTTTGATCTGCTGGCCGTGGGCACCTCCCATTCACCTGGATTTGACCACTTACTAAAGGTCTTTCATAATATGTTGATCTCCATATGTTCCCATGACCAAGGATTGTTTCAAAGAGCACTGGCCCCAGAACATCATGAGGGGCAAAGTCCGGGGGAGGATACCTTTCCTTCCCCCTCATCCTCTCTAAGATTTGTGGAAAGGCTTCACTACTCTCTCATTCCATCTGTCCTCTCTTGGGGAAATTCCAATGCCTATTTGCCCTTGGACTTCCAGCAAAGGGGAGGAGGGCATTTCTCCTCCTTGACACTGTCTGACCCCTTTCCTCCCGGCATCAATAGTGGCTACAACTTAAGCGCACGTCTCTACAGAAATTAAACCTAACTCTATGGGAAGTGTCCCAGGCCAACAGATAAAGAGTACTGCCCTGATTACCTCCACCATATTTTAATGATTTGGGTTTGTGTTTTTATTTTTTCCTTTTGCTCCAGAAGGACAAATATGTCATTTTCTCTGATCTCTGTATCCCCCCTCCACCCCGTTCCAAATCAGTGCTCTGTACACAGTAAGCACTTAATGGATGTTTATTCAGTAAATGAATGACTCACACCAGACACTTGGGCTCCCACCAATAGCTATGTGACCTTAGGGGAGCTACTTTGCTCTCTTTGGACCCCCGATGGGGGTGACCTGGATAGGCTGAACCCCTTTGGAGTCTGGTGAAGTCATTGGACTCCTTTTCTGAATAATGTCTTTAAATAAATAAAATCAAATATACAGGATTACTAATGAAACCCATTATATTAAAATAAAGAAGTATTTTTTCTCATCTGAGTTCATGGGCCTCTTGAAATCTATTCATGAACCCCACATTAAGAAACCTTGAATTAAATGATCCCTAAGTTCCATCTGAGCTCTAAATTTTGTAATTCTTCTCAGTCTCAGTTTCCTTCTCTGTAAAATGAAGGAGAATAATTCTATGTTACCTGCCTCCAAGAGGATCTCAGGGATCAAACAAAATGCTGTGGATAATGGCAACTAAGTGGCACACCTCTCAGACATTTTGAGATCCCTCAGGGTCTGTAAGAAAGAGCGTGACCTTCATTTCTCCACGCCTTCCCTCTTCTCACTCACACCAACTAAGAACCCAATATGGCTGTGTGAGCTGAGAAAGACCGTTCCCCTCTTTACTTGCCCATAGGAAAGAATGACTCAATGGTGGATTTGGATACAGAGATCAGAGTTCAAATCCCATCTTTGTCATTTACTCCCTGGGTGGGCCTCAGTTTCTTCATCTGTCAAATGAGGAGTGCGCCTAGATATGCTCAATATCTATGATCCTTTGCAGGCAGATCTGGGGAATCAGTGAGTGGGCTCTGGTTGGGGGCCTCCCACCTCGAGCTCCTTGCCTTGTAAGAGCCTCTTCGGGACATGGTGGCCCACCCTTCTGGGAACATTGAAGTCCGTTAAGTGCCTTGCATGGATATTACCCAGACACCCCCTCTATTGTTTATTATTGAAAGTTACAAGAAGCTAAAGACCTCCACAATTATCTACCAGCCACTTAAGAGCAATCGAGCACCTGTCACCGGCTGAATGGGGCCGCTCAGGCCTAATGACAGAAGGGGAATAAAGCAGCAGCGCTGGTGATTAGGAGCCCGGGGATTTACAGCTCAGTGGGCCCCAGAGACAGGGTGGGCAGCCGAGGGCAGCAGGCAGGAGGGATGAGCTGATGGGCCCCCCTCCAGCTGTGGGGCGACCCATCTCCCAGCCACTTCACGCTCCACTCTGGCCCTGTGTGTCTTCTGGCCTCTAGACCTCAGGCAGGTTCTGCTTGGCCCATGAGGGTGGGTAGGGAGTAGGAGGAGCGGGGCAACCACCTGGCAGTGTGGGCTGGAGAGAGGAACCCTGGGAAACCTGGTTTGGGCTCCCAGCTCTAATGCTTACCAGCTGTGTAATTCCGGATAATGTATGACCTCTCTGAACCTCAATTTCCCCATCTGTAAAACAGCGGTAACCACACCTGCCTTCCAAGACTGTTGGGGGAAAAACCACTTTGTAGGCATTTAACACATTAGAGACCTTGTGTGCCATTATTAGTGGGAAGGGGCTAACCTGGGATGTATAAACCAAAGGCTACTCTCCCCTAAAGAGAAACCAGGAAAGAGGCTTTCCTTCTGGACCCCTGAACCCCTAAACTAGAGATACCCTCTGAAAACAGAGAGGGGAGGCAGACAGACAGAATACTAGGAAGACCAGCCCAATACTCTTCTTGGAGACTAGAGGAAAGACCACCCAGCCTCCAACCTCCTAGACCTTGTTGGCTCCTCCCACTGTTACCAGAGGGCTGAAAAGATTGGCCATACCTCAGGTGTTAGCTAGCCATGCCACCTAGATAAGACCCGATTAGACCATTTTCTCTCTCTCTCTCCCTCTCTCTCTCTCTCCACTCCCTCTCTTCCTCCTTGCTCTGCCCTCTCACCAGAGTGTCAGAACTGGTCTAATACAATAGTATCCCCAACAGGAAATCTCTTCCTAAGAGGCACCGTGGCCTAGTGGATGGAGAGCTGGCTTCACAGTTTGGAGGACAGAGATTAGCATCCACATCTTCTGGCTGTGTGACCCTGGGTAAGTTACTTAACCTCCGAGCATAACTGCACAAGAATAGAAATTAGAGGTCTTGGCTCTTTACACGGCTGTAATCACAGGACCAGTAAAAAGGAACAAACTCAGGAAGCAGATAGTAGTATCTTAGTGGAGGCAGCCCTGTGAATCACCTGAATTAAAATCCAGCCTCAGACACTTATGGCTGCGATGGCCCTAGGTGAGCCTCTTAACCTCTTCCAGACTTAGTTTTTTTGACAATAAAATGGGAATGATAGCATCTGCCACCCCGAGTTGTTGTGAGGATAAAATGAGATATTTATAAAATGCCTAACATGCTGCTTGACACATAATAGGAGCTTAATAAATGGAAAAGAAAACCACAGAACATTAAAGCCATTAGGTTCCTTAGTGATCATTTAATTGGGCGTAGGTGGACAGAGTGCCAGGCCTAGGGTCAGGAAGACTTGAGTTCAAATCTAGCCCTAGACACTCACTAGCTGTGTGACTCTGGGCAAGTCATTCACCCTGTTTGCCTCAGTTTCCTCATCTGGAAGAGTAAATGGCAAACCCCTCCAGTATTTTTGCCAAGAAAACCCCAAATGGGGTCATGGAGACAACAATTGGATTTATGGGTCCTGGGTTCAGATTTGGATCTGATGCTTAATACCGTCCTCACTTTTATTGTCTCTAAAATGAGGAAATTGGACTAGCCCAAGTCTCCAAGTGTGATCTGGGTGCCTTTTAGGAATGTCCTAAAGGTTTCACAAGACCAAAACTATTTTCATAATAAAACAGAGATTTTTTTAAGTACAGTAGATATCAATAAGTCCAACCCAGATAAACAAAATGTCTTGGAGGAGGGCAATAATTTTTAAGAGTATACAGGGGCCTTGAGACTAAAAAGTTTTAGAATGTCGAGACTATGTGGTAAAGTCCTTTCTACCTCCACTCCCCAGACAGCCATAGTTTCACGGTTCCATAGATTCAGAACAGGAAGAAAACTCTGAATCTACCTAACCTAATCATCTCCTTTTTACAGATAAGGAAATTGAGGCCCAAAGAGGCCAAAGGATTTGCTAAAGGTCACACAGGTAGGAAGTGGCCAGGGCTGTATGTGGACCCAGGGCCTCTGAGCCATTTTATTAATGGGGAAACTGAGGCCAAGAGCAGGGAAACAATTTTCTTGTTTACAAAAGGAATCCATGGTCAGAGCTGAAAGCAGAGCTGAGCTCTCTCCATTTCTAGTTTAGTCTTCTTTTCTACTATCCTGAAATGCTTGTAGAATTGAATTGAATTGAAGCCAGGCTCGGTCAACCTTGGAGAAGGCAATTTCATTTTTCTAGGCCTCAGTTTTCCTACCTGCAAAATAAGGGAGGTGTATGAGTGACCTCTAAAGGTTTCCCCTGGATATACCTTCCCAGCTCTGACATTCCCTATTCTAAGGACCCTTCCAACTCTGAAACTCTGTTCTAAGGGCCCTCCTAGTTCTGACATTCCCTCTTCTAAGGACCCTCCCAGCTCTGACATTCTCTGTTCTAAGGACCCTCCCAGCTCTGACAGTCCCTGTTCTAAGGGCCCTCCCAACTCTGACATCCTGTGTTCTAAGGGCCCTCCCAGCTCTGACATTCTCTGTTCTAAGGACCCTCCCAGCTCTGACATTCTCTGTTCTAAGGATCCTCCCAGCTCTGACATTCCCTGTTCTAAGGGCCCTCCCAACTCTGACATCTTGTGTTCTAAGGATCCTCCCAGCTCTGACATTCTGTGTTCTAAGGGCCCTTCCAGCACTCTGCACTCTAAGATTCCCTGCCAGCTTTAACATCATATTTTGCTTTCTAAGGTCCTTTTAAATACTCTTCCTCCTGATAATAGTAATGACAGAATCTGATATTTACAAAGTGATTGACAGTTTTTGGAAAGCTGCCCATCCTCATTTCAGTCCCCAACATATCCTAGAAGGTAAGTATTCCAAGCATCATCGTTCTCTTCACAGAAAGGGAGCCTAAGTCTCAGAGAAGGTAAGCTACCTGCTCTGGGTGGCACAGCTTGGTCAGTGGCAGAGAAGGGACTCCATGGTCGGGGGGGCTAGCTCCAAATCAGCTCACTTCCATAGCTTGGGCTACCTTTCTAACATTCTGTGTTCTTAGGCAGGGAATCCTTCTAGAGCTCTGGTTCTAGAGCAGAGGTTCTTAACTTGGGGTCTACAAACTTTTTAAAAAATTATCTCAATAATTGTATTTCAATAAAACTGGTTTCCCTTGTAATCCTCTATATTCTATTTTATACATTTTAAAACAGTATTCAGAGAAGTCTGTGGCATATAAAAAGTACTTAGTTCTAGAAATTTGCTCTTCCCTTTATTGGGGCCCTTCCCTCTTTTTGCAAAAACCGGAGGGGTGGGAGGTGGGGGTGGGGAGACACCTTGCATTAAGGTTGAGTTTGGACCTGGTTGGGGTAGGGTGAAGGGAAGCCCAAGGCTTCCAATCACGTCTTCCACACTCAATCACAAGTCCAGATCTGACTCCATAGGGTCACTGTCTTACTGTGAAAACCAGAGGAATAGAGGGTGTGGCCTGGGGACCTGGGGGTGGGTTGGGGTGGAGGGGCGGCAGGGGCAGCTCCTTCCCTGGCCTTTATTCAGGGAGGGCCAGGTGGGGATGCTGGGTTTTCTGCCTTTGTCTTCCCTGGCAGCCACACAGTCTCAGAACGCATGGGAGGCCAATCGATAGCCATACAGTGTTTGCAAGGAGCGGACATGCAGCGAGCAGGCTCAGGAATCAATGGCCCCGCCGTGCAGCATTATATATATATATAAATATATATATATATATATAAATATAGATATGGAACATGGAAGCAAGAGAGCCATTGGACCTTCTCATTGGATGGGCCAGTGCCATGGCAACAGAGACCCTCCCCCCAATCCCAGACTCAGTCCAGTTCAAGGGTTCTGGGGTCTGAGCCTGGGGAAAATCTTGGTATAATAGACTCTCAGCAATATAGAATCTGGAGATCAGAAATTTAGGACATATTGGGATCTTAGAGATCACAAAGTCCACCTACCTTATTTTACAGATGAGGAACTGAGTCTCAGAGAAGTTAATTGACTCGCCCGAGGTCACACTGATGTGTTGGATTAAGTGTCAGAGCCAGGAGACAAACCCAAGTCCTCTTTCACTTTACAGGAGGGGAAACTGAGGCCCAAAGGGAAAGTCACTTGCCCAAGTTCACATAATGAGTTAATCTCCTGACCCTTTTCACTGTGACATGCTTCCTCTCAAACAGCACAGTGTAGATTATCAGGAAGGGAAGAACCGTCCAGTTCAAAATACAGTGGAAAGAGCTCATGATCTGCAATTAGAGAACCTGATTTTAAATCGCAGCTCTGCTTTCTCCTTCCTGTGAGATTTTTGGCAAATCATGTCCTTTCTCAGGGTTTCAGTTTCCACATCTATAAAATGGGAGGCTTGCATTAAGTGGCCTTTAAAGCCCCTTCCATCTCTCAGTCTTTGACCTTATAAAAAGATTTACTCCGAGACACACACTGCCTGCTCGGCTAGCTTAGAATTGGAACCCAGACATTCCAGCTCCTAGTTCAGGCCTCGTCCTATGCACCATAAGCTGGGGGAAACACAATCAGATTTATGAACCACTTTGTCCAGTTATGAGCACCACATAAAGTCTGGTCTTAAGACAGGTTCTGGTGGGAATCTAGGTGATATCTTGCCCTCTTCTTTTGGGCTTGAGTCTCCAGTGAGGTGAGGCTCCGCCTGCTGGAGCCTTCAGAAGGCCAGAGTAAGACAGAGAGGATGGAGGGAGGAAGAAAGAGAAGATGAGTCCCCCAGCCCCTCTGTCCCACTTCCTTGTCTGCAAAATGAGAGGGGCTGGGCACAGTGGCCTCCGAGGGCTCCTCCAGGTCTGTTTAAGGTCCTTTCCTTAGAATTCTGAGTGTGGGGAGATCAGATCATACTACATAATGGAAGGAACCCCAACAGGAAGAAAGACTGTGATCCTATGTTCCTGTTATTTGCATATTTCTCTTTTTAGACTAGAAGTTCCTTGAGGACAGGGTCCTGATCTTATTTAGATTCCTATCAGCTGCCACATTTTGGAGGGTAGGGTAGCTGAACTGTGGGGCCAGAAAGGGAGGAGCAGCAGTAGGCCCTAGCACTGAGTCATCCATAAGCCTGCCTTTCTATCTGAGGGGGCCTGCAAGCATCAGAGCAAAAGGGTGAGAGGCAGACGCTGTGAGGGCTGCCCCAGGATGCAAGAGTTCCCTGCTCTGCAGAGGAAAGGAGAGAGAAGAGAGAGAGGGAGAGACAGAGAGAGAGAAAGAGAGAGAGAGAGAGAGAGAGAGAGAGAGAGAGAGAGAGAGAGAGAGACAGAGAGAGAGAGAGAGAGAGAGAGAGAGAGAGAGAGACAGAGAGACAGAGAGACAGAGAGACAGAGACAGGGAGAGACAGAGACAGAGAGGATGTCTGGAGGTCCTAGGTGCTTTCCCCTGTGCTCTCTGTGTTGTGTTTCCTTGAGGGCGAGCTGAATGTCAGGTTTTGTTGTCAGCTACCCTTGGTAACAGGCACAGAGTTAGAAGGTACCTCTGAATCATCCAGTACACCCCTGCCTTTTTTTTTTAACAAATGAAGAAGGCTGAGGTCCAGAGAGAAGGGACTTCCCCAAGGAATGTCCAAAATGTCCATGTTTTCCCAGAATCCAATGACCTCCATCCCACCTCTGTGTATCAAAGCCCCTCCTATTCTTCAAGGACCAGATCAAAAGCCACCTCTTCCTTTGTCTGATTCCATCTTAGCCCTTGGTGATACATCCTGTCTCTGAATGTAACACCTGGTCTTTATCACCGTCTGCCTTGGGTTATAATTCTAGAATCATAGCATTCTAGAGCTGGAGGCAACCTTAGAAACTACACAATCCAACTGCCTCATTTTACAGATGAAGGGCATGAGAGTTCATCAGGGTTAAGCGCCTTGCCCAGTTTCATGGAATAAGTGAGTAGAAGAGTCAGCTAGATGACAGTCAATAGAGCACCCAGCCTGGAGTCAGGAAGGTTTGAGTTCAAATCCAGATTCAGATATTTACTAGCTGTGTGACCTTGGGCAAGTCACTTCACCCTGTTTGCTTCAGTTTCCTCATCTGTAAGATGAGCTGGAGAAGGAAATGGCGAACCACTCCAGTCTCTTTGTCAAGAAAATGTGTCACAAAGAGTTGGACACAACTGAAAATGATTGAACAACAACACCAGAAGGGTCAAGATTTGAATGTGAGTCCTCTGGGTTCCTTCCACTACATCATATTGCCTCCAGGAAAAGCAGCAACCAGAAACATAACTAGCTTGGGTCAACTAGGGCTTTATCCCAGGGCACTGACCTCCTAGATAGCACATGGCATCCCTATGGCAACCATATCCCTCATGCCACTGTTCATGGCAAGACTGCTTCTACCATATTGACCATCTCTTAGGGCCCATCTTTCCCCGTGCCCGAGGGCCGTATTCTCCTGGAGATGAGCCACCCCTTCATGGCAAAACTGCACCCAAGGTCACCTCGTCCTCTGCACTACCATCACCCACTCTGTTCAGTTGCATGCCCTAGGCACCAGGATTCTTATTCTGGCTCTGGCAGCAGCTGGGGCTGAGGGCCTGGGGCTTCTCAAGAGTAAAGAGAAGCTCCCAAAGTCAGGAATCCATCTCCTAGAACCAGAAAAAATCCCGGCATGAACTGCTAATGAGAGAGAGAGAGAGAGAGAGAGAGAGAGAGAGAGAGAGAGAGAGAGAGAGAGAGAGAGAGAGAGACTCCCCACAGCAAGGAAGGCAGTTTAGGTGGAGAGCAGAGGAGTGTTGCTGGGAGTGGGAAGGAGAGAGTCATTCCTTGGTGCCCTAAAGTTCCTCCGATCTATACATTGAAGCTGAGAATAAATAAAAAAATCGGATCGGTACTTCTGAAAAGGCTGTTCTGGAGGGAGCAGCCTCCCACAGCCTTCCCGGCCCCAGCCCAGGGAGGGGAGGGGGTCAATAAATCAATAGCTGATGCAGGCTGGCTGTGATCGGCTGCGGGAGAGTGGCGGGGTGATGGATGGGGGGTGGCGGGGAGCTGCTGGCTGCCGAGGGGCCTGGGGTGAGGTTCACCTTGAGCTGTGTGGCCAGGCAGCCAGAGATGAAGAACAGAGCCAATGGCCAGAAAAGGAGTCCACTGGACTCCCACCATGGGTATGGATTTGTGTCCCTGCTCTAGCAGCCTGGCTTGCATAAACTGGCTCAGAGAAAGGGAGATCCAGGAGGAAGATGGTTCCTCTTCCCTGAGGAGGGCTCTAAAAGTTAGGGGTGGGGAGAAAGAGTGTGAGAAATCCCAAAATTGGAGAGGGAAAATATCACTGAGAGTTCCAAGGTCACGCCATGAGGCAGGGGCACTGGCAGGAATCAAACCTCAGTCTCTTGCTGTTGTTATTCAGTCATGTCCAGCTCTTCATGACCCCACATGAGGTTTTCTTGGTAAAGATATTGGAGTCGTTTCCTTCTCCAGCTCATTTTACAGATAAGGAAACTGAGGCAAACAAGGTTAAGTGACTCAGAGCCACATAGCTAGTACATATCTGAGGCTGGATTTGAACTCAGGTCTTCCTGACTCGGTCCTGGCACTCTAACCGTGACACCTAGCTGCCCAGGAGTCTCCTGACTCCTTGCTAATGGCTCTTATCACCACACCATCCTGTCTTCCCATCATTTGGACTTTGTTCTATAGTGAGCTTCTGCTCAAATGTTTCCAGTGACAAAGATCTCAGTACATTCATTCACACGTCCAAAGAATATTTTAGTCAACTCTGTTCAGGGTTGTCTTGTGCTGGACACCAGGGGAGATTCCAAGCTTAGATGTGACATTGTCCCTGCCCTGATAGAGCTACTAGTCTATGTCACAGGTATTCCATTCTAGCATTAGACAACTGTGGGGAGTGATCTCCCTGGTACTAGAGGTATACAAGCAGGGACCGGATGACTACAGGTCATGATACTGGAGAGGGGATTCCTGCCCTACTAATTTCTCAGAGGAATCACAAAATGTCAAGAGTTGGGAAGGACTTTGCACATGCAATTTTACACATAGTAGGAATGTTTGTGGAATGGAATTGAAACTCTGGGACTATCTCATAATCCAGTCCATCCCTGACCAAGAATCCTGTCTACAATATCTCCATAAATGGTCTTCCAACCTCTGCTCAAAGAGTCTAGTGATCTCATCTAGTGAAGGGAAACTCCTTCCCTCCCTCCCCAAGGAGCACATCACACTTATGGACAGCTTAAATTGTTAGAACATTTTTATCACATCGAGCTAAAATCTCTCTCTGTGGGTGCAACTTGCACCCACTGCTCCTAACTCTTCCATCTAGGGCTAAATATATCTAGCATGGGGCAAATGGGAATTTGGTCTGAAGTACCAACATTGTGGGCAGCTGCATCAAGTGAACCCTGGGTGCCCTGATCTTCAGCACTCTGACCTTCCTGGTGGCTTTCTTCTGGACCTGCTCCAGCATCTCTCTGATTTTCTTAGCGCAGGTACTCCTTTTAGCAGTGACGATGGCAAGCCACCCATGGTTTTTCATCCTTCATGACCCCTGTTGGATCCACCTTCTCGTCAGTCTTCCATAAGGGGTATACCAGCTGTACAGGAGCCTTTCTCTAAGATACTTGACACTGCATAGATCCCAAAGGAGCACAAAGGTTCTCCCTTTGTTATCATTTACTCTCCCTTTCTCTTTGCTGATATCTTCGCTACTGCTTTTTGCTTTCAGTTGCCATCAATAAGATGCAGACTATCTATGTCCACCCCATGTCTCTTCATTGCTCTTTGGGTCACCTGCAATTTTGATTCCTTGGCATAGTGTTTTCCAAGATCCTGGTAGTCTATTAATCTCAGCCAAATAGCATCACTAGAAATATGATGGTTTTTCAGAAAATGAATTTTAATTTCAAGGAGAAGGTTGGGGTCATTAAAAACACAGCTCAATTTCCCGAATACAATCCAGACTCCTAGCTTTTTCCTAGTCAATTCTGGGTCTAGCAAATTATTCATTTGTAGCATTCAGCCAATAATAGATATGTGTGTATTCGTGTACTAATGGACCAACTCTATAGGTTATTCATTCAACTGTGCATCATAGTCTGGGTAATAGACATCTGTCATCCACTTAGTGTTTGCTGTGTGGTTGGTTAGGATGATCTCTTCTGATAGTGGAAGCTATGAAATGTTCTAGGGCTTGATGTCATCATTCTAGAGGAAAATGTAAGAAAGGGATAGACACCTTTTCACAAACGACCACATCTTGACAGTCACACAATTAATTAAATGGTGCTGAAAACACAAGATCCCACTGTGCTTATTGTTTGTGAACCATGCAAAAGCATTTGATTCAGTGGAGCAAAATGTAGCGTTAGAGGACATCCTTCAAAAAGGTCTTTCCCATGCACATATTAAGATCATAAAAGATCCTAGACAGGCAACAAAAGTTGACCTTGTTCATCTGACTTCTAATGATCCATTTCGGGAATAAATCCGGGAGATGAAGGCCCACTAGAGGCATTTGACACCATCATTCAGGGTCTTCTATCCGAAGGCACAGAATCAATCACTCAACAAGCATTTCTAAGTACCTACTCTGGGTTATGTACTGTATTAGGCTCTGGCCATATAAATGCAATAATGAAACTGTTCCTGCCTTTAAGGAGCTCACATTGAATGGGGGAAATTACATTGTAGCATGTAAGTAGATAGAAAATAGATTGAACGTAAAGAGAAGGTAATTGGTGAGAAGAAGGCACCAGGAAAGGCCTTCGATAATAGGAGATAGGGCTTGAGTTGAGCTTTGGGAGAAAAGAAGGATTCTAGGGATTAGAGGCTACTTGATGGAGCTTTGGCTAGAGAGGTGGACTTGGAATCAGGAAGACGTATTTAGAGCCCTACGAATCATATGACCCTGGGGCATTGGGCTTAGAGTCAAGATGACTTGAGTTTGAATCTCTTCTCAAACTAGCCGGGTAACACTGGAGGAGTCACTTAACCCCTGTGTGCCTCAGTTTCCTCATTTGTAAAGTGGGGATACCAATACCAATCATTCCTCAAATAGGTTTGATATGAGGCTCAGACGAGATAATGTTCATTAAATATTTTGTAACCTTAAGATAGTAGACAAATGTTAGCTAGTATCCTATGAAGCTTGTTTCCGTAGTGTAGTGGTTATCACGTTCACCTCACATGCAGAAGGTCCCTGGTTTCGAAATTGAGTAGAAACAAGCTAAAGTTTCAACCTTTAGGCATCTAGGTGGCACAGTGGATAGAGCACCAGACCTGAGTTCAAATCCAGCTCAGATATGTACTAACTGTGTGACCCTGGACAAGTCACTTAACTTTGTTTGCCTCAGTTTCCTCATCTGTAAAATGAGCTAGAGAAGGAAATTGCAAACCGCTCCAGTATCTTTGCCAAGAAAACCTCCAATTAAGTCACTAAGAGTTGGACATGACTGAAACAAACGAACAACAACAGTATCCTAAGAAGCAGATGTGAGGAGGGCCAGCTAATAGATTCCCTATAGATGGGGACCTGTTTACAGGTGCCACTAGGCTGATCACACCAAGCCTCCAAATATTGCAGCTTGTCAATATCCTTCTTAAAATGAGGCGCCCAGAAGTGGATCTAATGCTCCAGATGGAGCCTGACCGCAGCAAAGGACCAACCCGCGAGGCCACAGGGCCGCAGTGGTTCTGGAAGTGTTTGGCTTGGTTTGGTTTGAGAATCCAAAGCCCCATACAAGGTAAAGAACAGGGCATTGGCTCCAGGAAGTCCCAGAAAGTTAGGGGAAGGTCTGCTAAGCCCTTGGGAAGAGGCCAAACATCACTATTTCTGTCCTGCCTGTGTAGAGATTGAGGGAGCAGGGCCTGCTGGGAGGAGAAAGAGCAGATGAGCCAAAGCTTAGCCAAATCAAACAGGACTATTGATCTCAGCCTGCTGGGACCTGGGATGCTGGGAGATAGCCATACTCCTCCCCTATCCCCCTTCCAATATCCCATCATGGATCTCAGCTTTGTTTCTTTCTTCTGGCTTTCACTTTTTTTTTTTACAGAACTCTATCTCTGTCTCTCTCTGTTTATAGCATGATAGGACCATAGATTTCAAGCTGGAAGGGATCTTGGAGGTCACCCATCCCACCTTCTTCATTCTACTACAAGGAAATCAGAGAGTTTAAGTGAATTGTCCAGGGGCCCATAGCTAGTCCCATAGAAAGATTTGAACCCATGTCTTCCAGACTCCAAGGCCTCTGCTCTACCCATTAGTCAGTACTGCCTTGTGAGTCATCAGCCCAGAGGATTTTAAAGCCAGAAGAACCGTTTGAGCCCATCTTAGCTCTGGCACCTTTCAAACTACCAGAGCTGGCAGAGACCCTAGAGACCAACCCCTTCATTTTTAAGACAAGAAAATAAACCCAGAGAAGGGAAGAACTTTGTTGACTTCCTGAGTTTAAGGAAGGCCCTTCACTTTTCTCGGTCTCAAATTTCTCATCTCTAAAATGGTAGCAATAACATCACCTCCATCAAAGGCTTATTTTGGGGAAAGTTCTTCATAACCTGGAAAGTGCTATAGAATCCAGAGCTGTTTGGGGGATTATCATCATTTGGTCCAGCCATCTCATTTTACAGATGAGGAAACTGAGGCCCATTAGGTGAAGTAACTTGGTCAAGGCTACACAGAGAGTCCATGGCAGCTAGGACTCAAACTCAGATCATTCCCTGCCTCTGCTGGCTTTTCCTTGTTTCTACCTGGTTCTTGTCTCTATCCTTTTCCATTCTTTTTCATTCCCCAGCTTCCACTATTTTATAATAGTAATAGTAATAACTAGCATTTGTGTAGCACTTTAAGGCTCACAAAGAACTTAATAAATAGCGTCTCACTCGAGCAACCTTGGGAGGCAGGCGCTATTATCATCTCCATTTTACAGATGAAGAAACTGAGGCAGACGAGGTGAAGTGACTTGCCCAGGGTCACACAGCTAGTAAGTGTCTGAGGTCAGATTTGAACTCAGGTTTTCTTGACTCCATGTCCACTGCCCTGCCTAGCCACAGGACCTTTATGTCTCTTCTATCTTCTCTGTTTTTCCTTCTCCCTTTTTGCTGGGCTTCAGTTTCTTCACCTGTAAAATGAGGGAGTTGAATGAGATGATCTGGAAGAATCATCCGAAAAGTGAATTACTGAACACTTGTAATGGGCTGGCCACAGAGGCTGGGGATGTAAAGACAAAAGTGAAGCAGCCCCTGCCCTCAAGTCGCTTCCATTCAATTTCTCTAAAATTCTTGTATTCCCCATCCCTTCTCCTTTTTCTATATCACTCTCTACTTCTTTTCTCATTCTGTCCCTTTTCTCTTCAGTTTCTTCACTCTGTCTCTTTCTCCTTCTCTCTTCTCAGTTTTCTTATCTGCAAAGTGATTGGGTTGGACTGGATCTCTTCTAGATCTTGTATTTTCAGCCTTCTCCTCTTTTCCTTTCTTTTTTCCCTCTGCTCCATATTTCTTTTTTTTTTTTTAATTTAATTTTTTTTTGCAGGGGAGAAGGCAGGGCAATTGGGATTAAGTGACTTGCCCAAGATCACACAGCTAGTAAGTGTGTCAAATGTGTGAGGTCAGATTTGAACTCAGGGCCAGTGCTCTACTCATTGCGCTACCTAGCTGCCCCCACTGCTTCATATTTCTAAAGAGATGACATCGATCATGGAAAACATTGGATCAGGAGACCTGAGTTTTGGTTCCTAGTTCTGCCATTAGTTGACCTTTGACCTGGGTCACATCACTTAGCTTTTCTTGGCCTCAGTTTCCCCATTTGTAAAATAAGGGAGTATGTGACCTCGAGGGTTCCTTCCAGGTTTGTGATTTTATATTCTAAGGTCCCTCTCAGCTCTGACATTCTCAGTCACGATGTTCCTTCCATTCTGGTTATTTATTAATGTTATTAATAGTATTTCTACAGCACTTTAAAGTTTATCAAACTTTTCTCTCACAACCCTCAAGGTCAGTAGAAGTATTGTTATGCTCATTTTGCAAATAAAGAAACTGAGTCTCAGAGACAGTCTCTGCTGTTCTGTGTTGTCACAGACCCCTTTGGCCTGTGACATTTCATGATTCTATGAATCTGTGGTTCTCTCTCCTGTTCTCCAAGCATTTCCCTCTGTCCTCACCAGTGATGGCCTTCCTCTTCCCATACTTGTCACCCTTGTTCCTGCTTCCACATTATTGTTCGCTGTATGCCCTTTCTCTGTAACACCTTTCCCCACGCTCTTCTTCACCTCTCCAAATCCCGACTGCCTTTTGAGGCTTATTTCATTCCGTCCAGAAGGTGAAGTTCACTTAGGATCATAGACTTGGAACTGGAAGGAGCCTTAGAAGTGATCTAGTCTGCACCATTCATTTTACAAATAGACAAACTGAGGCCCAGGGAGGTAAATTACACTGATTAATCACACTGGTCTCTTCAATGATGGCCTAACGATTGTCCAACTTAGATGTGACTGTTGAAGTCAAGTCTATGGAAGAAAGGAGATCTCTTCACTCACACCTTAGAAATCTCCTTTTATAGAGTCATTCCACCCCAACATGCCCTGGGAAGCAAGGCCAAAAGCTCAGCCTAATCATTCATTTCCCCCATCAGGGGCTGAAAGCAGCAGCCATGGGAGATTCTAAAAGGCAGGCCTTTGGTGCAAAGAAACAGATGCTTCTCTTTTTTCCCTTGGAATCTTCTACTTTCCTCAGCTTTTCTTGTCATATGGAATGGCGAATTTCAGATTCCAATCATTTGGGAGAGAAAAGGTGGAGGTGAGGGTGGGGAAGAGACAGAAAGAAAGAAAGGAAGGAAGGAAGGAAGGAAGGAAGGAAGGAAGGAAGGAAGGAAGGAAGGAAGGAAGGAAAGGAGGTAGAAAGGAGAGAAAAGAGGAAAGAGAGAGGAGAGAGAGAAAGGGGAGACAGAGGAAGGGGAGAGAGAGAGAAAGGCGAGGAGGGATAAAAGGGAGGAGGAGAAAGAAGAGAGAAAGGAAGAGGAGGGAAGAAGGGAGGAAGAGACAGAAATTAGAGAGAGGAGAGAGCAACTGGAGAGAGAAGGAAAAGGAAGAAGTGGGAGAGAGAGAAAAGGAAGGATAGAAAGAAAATGGAGGGGGAGAGAAAAAGGATAAAGAAATAGGGAAAGGGAAAGCAAGAAAAGAAGAGAGAGATTGATAGAAAAGAAAGAAATAAGAGGAGGAAGAGGAAGAGAAGAGAAGGGAGGGTGGGAGGGAAGAGAGAGAGAGAGAGAGAGAGAGATCCCCTTTCCATCTCTCCTGGAGCTGTCAGAGAGCACCTCCCAATTAGATGATCAAAATATTCCATTCCTGACTCCATTCCCCATCGATCTTGCCTGTAGCTACCACTCGGAATCTGGAGGAGGGGAAGAAAGGGAGAAAAAGAAGAAGGGGGAGGGGGAGGGAGGATAGGTCGCCTTCTTTTCTTGGGGGCTGGGACGGGGTCCTTTTTTATTATTATTATTGTTACTATTCATCTCTGTGGAAGGCAGCTATGCAGGCTGCAGGCCCGGCTGACTAGCGATAGAGAGCTGGGATCGATACTTAATTGGCCGAGGCTGGGAAGTGGGAACAGGGATAGGGTGGGGATAAGGGGAGCCTGAAGGGATGGGAGAAGGGGGTTGATGGCATCAGGAGGTGCCTCTGGACAGTGGGAGCCCTGCCTCCTGTGGGCAGGGGGATGGGAAGCAGAGGTTCAGGATGCCAGCCAACCCAGAGGCCGTATGGAGCTGGCCAGGAGCTGTGGACCTGATGCTTTAAAGAGACCCAGGTCATCTCCCACCAGGGAAGACTCCACTGCAACAGCTAAATGCCCCCTGCCAACCCCCGCCCCTGGAGAAGTAGGGCATGCCTCTCTTCCCATATCTTCTCTCCCCCTCTCCTCTCTTTCCTCCCTTCTCCCCTACTCTCTCCCCCTCTTTTCTTTCCCTTTCCATTCCTTTTTCCTCTTTCTCTCCTCTCCTTTCCTCTCCTCTCCCCTTTCTTTTTTTCTCTGCTCTCCTCCTCAACTTTCCTCTTCTCCCCTCTCCTTTTCTCTCCCCTCCTTTCTCCTCTCCTCCTCTCCCCTCTCTTCTTCTCCCTCTCTTCTCCCTTTTCTCCTCTCCTCTTCTTTTCTTTTGTCTCCTCTCTCCTCTTCTTCCTTTCTCTCCTCCCCTCTCTTCCCCTCCCTCTCTTTTCCCCTTCTCTCCTCTTCTTTTCTTTTCTCTCCTCTATCCTCTTCCTCCTTTCTCCCCTCCCCTCTTCTCCTCTCCCTCTCTTTTCTCCTTCTCTCTTCTTCTTTTCTCTCCTCTCTCCTCTCCTTCCTTCCTCCTCTCCTTCTCCTCCTCTCCCCCCTTTTCCCCTTCTCTCCTTTTCTTTTCTTTCCTTTTCTCTCCTCTCTCCTCTTCCTCCCTCTCCCTGCATCTCCCCCTCTCCCTCCTCTCCCTACTGTCTTCCCTTTTCAATTACCAAGGATGACTTCTGTTTTTAATAACTATAAAGACCATCTGCACAGGTGGGGATCTGTGCTGGTGGTGGAGCAGAGCGGCAGGGCTGTGACCTGCTGAAGTAGAGGAAGCACCAACAGCAAGCGGCGAGATCGCGGCTCTTTTGAAATATTAATAAACCGGACCCAGGTGGCTCGGGACGAGAGAGCGAAGCTGGTGACTTGGCACAGCCCTTAAATCCGATTCACTACCATGTCACGGCATCACCTCCTGGATGTCACGGTCCTCTTTGAGAACGAGGGACAAACAACAGCAATAACACAATAGCTAGTGTTTATTATTGTTTCTAGTGTTTCTATTACAATGGAAGTTTTACACAACATTTTACATGTTATCTCATTTGATCCTCATGACAACCCTGGGAGGGACATGCTATTATTATACCCATTTTACAAACCCAGAAACTAAGGCAGGCAGAAGTTAAGTGACTTGCCCAGGGCCCCACAGCTGGTATCTGAGGCAGGTTTTGAGCCTGGGTCTTTTGACTCCACCTCCAACATTCTATCCACTGCACCACATAGACAATTAATAATAATAATAATAATAATAATAATAATAATAATATAGCCTATTCAAGTTTGCAAAGTGCTTTACCTATAATCTACTAAGAGAGAGATGCCTCACCCAGATAAAGACTGCGAGCTGGACCAGATGATAAGATTTATAGCTGGAAAGGACCTTAGAGATCAGTCCGAGTCCCTCACTTTACATGGGAATTCAGAGAGGGGTGGCAATTTACTCACGGTTACACCTAGCCAAGGTCAGCGGTGGAATTCCAAGCCAGGCTTTTTGAGATCGAATGTGGCCCTCTTTCCACTTTGCAAGCTGACCTCGGGAGCTTCCTTCTAGGTCTGCATTATGTGGCCATGCTGGTTTCTGCCCCCTTTCTCATGCATTTATCATGTGATGTTGGCTCCTATGTATAAGCTCCATGAGGGCAGAGCCCAGCTCTGATGCCTTAAAGGCAAGTTTAAGTCTCTAGACCCAGTAAACACTTACCAATAAAAGGTTGGGTTTTGGTTTTTTTTTTTTTTTTTTTTAAAGAGAATGAATGAATAATGCTAGGAGATGGGAGTTCTTCTCCTGGGGTGATCCAAAAGATCTTCTAAACTCCCCCTGGAGGCAACTGTCAATGTGTCCACGCGGTGGGGCAGCCCAGTGGTAAGTGGCTTTCCAGGAACGTGGCACGTTCTGGGGCTTCTCCTCTTTCCTTCTTTGCCTCGTTTCCCACCTCAGTCAGAGATGATGGCTCCTCTCTCCTCAGTACGGCAAGGAGGGTCGTTCTCATTAAGAATTTCAAGCAGGTCTCGCCAGGATAGTCCTTACCTTGAACTTGACAGTCTCCAGTTGACCTTCATAAGCTTGTAGACCTGGGCTTGGAAATGACTTTAAAGGCCATTGAGTCCAAGCTCCTCATTTTACATTGGAGGAAACTGAGGCACCGAGGTTAAGTGTCTTGCCCAAGGTCACACATGGAGCTTAGGAAGGGGACAAAATAAACAAATGAATGCATTTATTATTGAGCTCTTGCTTGGTGCCAGGCATTGCATTAAGTGCCAAGGATGCAAATATAAAAATGAAGACAGTTTCTGCCTTCAAGGACTTTATATTAAGATTGGGGGAAGCGACACATGTAGGGGAATGGAGACCAAGGAGGGATGTTTCAGTTTGGGAAGTTACAGGGATGGTGGACCCGTAGGGAAGTCGATTGACATGCCCTTTCCAGTTGCAATGGGAGTGTTTATTTGATTATAGTTCCAGAACTGGAAGGGGTGGCAGAGGCAACTGGCAAAAAGATGTCTGGAAAGTAGAGTGACATGTGATTGGAACTGGCCTAGATAAAGTGGGCTACCCGAGACACTTATCTTTTCAGGAGGGGAATTCCAGAGGCCAAAGGGTTAAATCCAGGAGTGCGATGGTAAATGTTTAATAACCAGCTCTCAAAAAATAAATAGTCTATAAGACACACTTTTAAGATAAATCTGCATCGTTAACACCTTCCCTATCACTTCCTCAAGTTTCAGCAATCAAAGGAACAATAAATTAAGCCCTGAACTGAAGCTTTGCGGATTTCTGAGGTATAAATACTACACTGAAAATTTAACCATCTGAGCTGGTTAGAGCTGGCTGCAGCGCAATCTTGGCTAAGTCCTTTGTCCAAGTAGCTGTGTGTGTCCAACACACACACACAGATAGTTACAGCATGAAACATTAAATGTGAATGTATCAGAGAGGTATGAATCAAAGTGCTAAGACCCAAGGAGGAGGGTTAATTTGGGGTAGGGTGGGGGGAGGGGTTAATCAGAGAAAGCTTCCTGGAGGAGGTGGTTTGAATTCTATTTTTAAAGATAGAAATTCCTCAGGTAGAGAAGGGGAGGGAAGGCATTCGGGCCCAAATCATGACAGTATCAACTCTCATTTTCTTTTTATCTCTTTTATACTTACTTAATAATATTTTCCCCCAATGGTATGTAAAGATATTTTTCAACATTGATTTTTGTAAGATTTTGAGTTCCAAATTTTTCTCCCTCCCTATCCTCCCCAAGACAGAAAGCAATCTGATATAGGTTATATATGTTCAATCATGCAACTCTTGTTTTCATAGCATCTTAAGGGTTACAAAATGCTTCCCTCACAATAATCCCTGAGAGGTAGGTAGGATTATTAACCCCATTTTATGGAGTAACAAACTGAGGCTGAGATAAGTGAAATGACTTGCCCATGGTCACCTGGCTGTTGTTGGAGGCAGAATTCAAGGCTGATTCCAAGCTTAAGCTGCTGATTGCAAGTCTGGTGTATTTTCCAGGATGCCTTGCTGCCTTTCTAAGGAAGAGTAAGCACAGACTTGGAGTCAGAAAAGCATAGGTTGTGCTGTTCCATTTGCCTGGAGCATTGCATGTGTGGAGGGGAACAGTATGAGAGAAGACTGGAAAGGTGATTGCAAATGACCCAGAGCTGGGAGGGTTCGCTAATACAATGGGTGAGATGAAGGGGCTACTTCATATGAAGACAGATTAACACGTCAGAAGAAGCGTTTGCAATTATGGCTCTATGAATTTGTTTTAAGATATTTTGAGAACTGCATGTTTCAATAGCATTGGCTTACCTTGTAATCCTACCTTGTGATTTCATGTATTCACAAGCCTTATTCAGAGGAGAGGTCCAGAGGCATCACTAGACTGACTGTCCAAGGTGTGCTATACGACTTAGACAAGGTTCAGGACTCCTGGCTTAGAACAATGGACCATATCTAATATGATGAAATTTTATAGGGGGTAAATGTCAAGTCTTATGCTTGGGCTCAAAGAATCAATCAATTGTAAGTATAAGATAGGGGAGGCATGGCCGAGCCTATTCTGTTGTGTGAAGTCACTAGAGGACCCAGTGGACCGTAAATAAAATCTGAGTCAATGATGAGATAGGGTAGTAGCCAAAAGGTTAATGCCCTCTCACGCAGCATTGATGGGAAAATGGAGCAACCAGAAGGATGAGATAGTCCTACTGTCTTCTCAACCTCGTCAGTCAATAAGCATTTATTAAGGACCTACTATGTGCCAGGTACTGTTCGAAGTGCTGAGGTCAGGGAAATTCCCTTTACCGATGAATATTTGATGATTGTCCTGAAACTTATGGACAGAGGGTTACTTTGTACATAGTAAGGGGCAGCTAGGTGGCACAGTGGTTAGAGCACTGAACTGTAAGTCATGAAGACCTGAGTTCAAATCAAGCCTCAGACATTTGTTAGCTGTGCGACTCTGGGCAAGCCACTTCACGTTTCTCCATCTCAGTTTCCTCATCTGTAAAATGGGGATAATAATAGCACCTATCTCCCAGGGTTGTTGTGAGGATCAAATAAGCTAATACTGGTAAACCTTTGCAAATCTTAAAACACTATATAAATGCTAGCTAAGAAATGCTCATCAAATCGGGTTAGAATGAGAAAGTAGATTTCTCAAAGAGCTAGGCAAAGGGGAATTTTTACTAAGGAGGAAGATACAGGAGATAAGCAAGAAGGGTTCTATTGCAGAGAATCAAGCTCCAAAGCAAGTGCCCCAGTGGTGGGGTGGGGTATGACAGGTTTAGGAGGGTGATTCAAAAGACCAACTACGTCCTGTATTTTTATGTTAGGATTTAGCTCTGAGCACTTCTGGGGTTAATGTTTGAGCTGGGCTTTTATCCTCTTGCATCCTTCTGCTACTTTCTTGGGGGTGTGAGCGTTGTATTATTCCAGGATCTCAACATCTCTGACTAGAAACCTTCGAGTTTCCAAAATGGTGTGATCCAAGGAAAAGTCTGCTCCACGTTCTCCTGCTCTGAGGTGTGAAAATTCCTGACCTAGGTTTAGGTTGGAGCAACACTCCTGTGGACCTGTCTCTGGTGAGAAGTTCCAGTAGACTGCTGCTGGATTCAGTTGCTATCAACTGGAGCTTTCCCTTTGGTCCAAGATCACTGCTCTACAGGCTTCAGACTGGAATGGAGACTCTGGGGCACAAGTCCTTTCTTCAGTCCATCCTGGGTGTGTGACTTGCTACTGGGCAGTGAGCAGCAAAACTTCCAGCTGCCACCTGTTCCTACACCCTGCGGGAGGTCTCAGCGCCCAGGTACGACCACTTAGCTGCCCTAACTGTAGAGCTTAGAACTGGAAGGGACCTCAAAGATAGCAGTTTCACTTTTCAAGGCTAGCCCACCAGTAGCTACTTAACCTCTTCCTAAGTGCTATGCTTCTCCCTCCAGACCTCCTAGGTTTCATCATGACCCAGTGGTCATTGAGTTCTTGAAGTCACACCAATGAATTACAAACTCTGATACACTCAAATGACTTTAGTACAATCCTGGTAATCAGATGCATGCCTGCCAAGATATCAGCTTACAAAGGACCATCACCAAGTTGGTTGAAGGTTGATGTTTTTTTTTTCTTTTAGCCATAGCAACCCAGAAAGACATACCAAGGCATGGACTGTCGACCTGTATGGGTAGAGGAAGTATCCATACTGAATAAGTCAGAGATTCTTCTGGTCTTAAGGCATTTGGGGGTAGGTGCTAGACCTGTGATTTCAGTGCTTTAGGGAGCTCCCAGGTATGGGATTCCCTCCACCAATGCCAATCAGTGTCTTCTCTGCAATTCAGATTCTTGGAAAGTTGACAAGAGGACTGAGAGGGCCAGCACATTTCAGATGCAGGACACAAGGCTCAGATGCAGGCTTCCAGGCCAGCTTTTTACCCACTGGGCCGCTCTGTTTCTAACCCTACTCTCCTATAAGTTGGGATGCAGACTCTATGAATGTAGCTTATATTATGGCTTTGTGGTCGGATCACTGAGGCTTACCATAGGTGTGGTTGGTGTCTTCAAAGACCGCAGCATGCTTTCCCACATGTTTATGTCTAAGCTTGTTCCTGTTCTCTACCTGGCTTCCTGCTTGGATAAATGGGTTCTCTCTGAGGACTCTATAGAATCCTAGAATGTTCCAGTTGGAGTTAGAGACCATGCCTGAAGTACATTTCCTACAGCCTTAAGGAGGATTGTCTTTTACTTGCCCTGGTATTATCTCTTTCAAGCTCCAAAGGTGTCATCGGTAGCACAAGTATAGGATAGGGGAGACGTGGTTAGGGGGATAGGGGAGATGTGGTTAGTTTGTATGAAAAAGATCTGGGGGTAACTGTGGGCCACAAGCCCAAATAAGTTAACACTATGACAAAGCAGCCCCCAAAAGCTACCATGACCGGGCATAGTGTCCAGAGGAAGGAAATTTTCCTTGTCTAGATCCTCTGATCTTCTGCCACCTGGAGGGAGATGACCATTCTAATTTATCTGGAGTGTCATGTTCTGTTCTGGATGCCATACTTTATCTATGAAGATTGGCCAGCTGGAGCACGTGTAAAAGAAGGTGCTCAGGCAATGCCAACACAAGGACTGGGGATGTTCAGCCAGAAGAAGAGAAGACCTAGGGGGAGGACATGATAGGTGGAAAAGGGATTAAGCTTTTTCTGCTTGCCCCAGAGGTAAGAATTAGCTGCAGTGGATAGAAATCACAAAGAATCTGATTTCACCCTGATGTAAAAAAAAAATTTCCTCACAGTGGGAGCCATCAAAAAAAAATAGAATGGGATACCTGAAGAGATAGTGAGTTCCCTGTCACTGAAGGTGTTCAAGTAGTGACTGAATGACCATTTGTCAGGAATACCTCAGAGGGAATTCTTGTTTAGTCTATCAATCAATCAACATTTACTAAGTGCCTACTATGTGCCAGGTACTATGCCAATAGCTGTTCAAATGGGAGTTAAGATTTAATACACTCAGAAATTCCTTCCAACTCTAGGATTCTATAATTCTTGTGTTCTGGGGTGGGGAAGAGGAAGAGGGAATAATTGGTTAGGAAGGGAATAGGAATTTGTCTGTGCTCCTTCTTTTTACCCCTTCTGTGCTTTTGCCCCCTCTCAGCTTCCATTTTGCCATTCTGGGCTCATTGTCATACAACACCTTCACCAACCCAAAGCAAACTATATTTTCTCCCACAGAGATTTAGAGAACTCTGAGTGACCAGTCCAAGTTACCGTTCCCAGGGACAATGGGGAAGTCATTAGCACTTCAGACCCTCAGCCTAGGTTGAGTTGGAGGCTTTTCCTTGGCAAGTGGCCAGAGGCAATGCTTCAGTAACTAGACTACAACAAAGCCTACTCATTTGACTTTATCTATACTCTAACCAAAAAATCATCTATTGACAGAAAATAGAGCGCTCTTTCCATTTCCTTAGATAAGAGAGTGGTGAAGAGAGACCACCAATGGAAGTTAGCTTCATCATGAGGCCGGGAGAAATTCATGTCCTCTCCATCACCAACAGCTTCATCTTCTTCATTCACTTCACCATGTACCATCTTCATCATCATCTTCATCTCTACCACCACCATTATCCTTACCATCGCCATTGATGTTGGTATTATTCCTATCATCTTCCTCACCACCTTTATCATTCCTAAGATCATCACCATCTCTATCACTAACGTCGACATTGCTTTTGCCATGACAATCTCTTCCATCACCAATGTCCCCATTACCAAAATGGGCATATCGAGGATCTTGGATGTAGTTGTCACTAAAGTACCCTAAGGGAGGTAGGGTGGGTGATAGGGGAGAAATGGTGCTCAGAGTATGGATCATAGAATGTAAGGAGAAGACAATCTCTGCTAGTTCTGCCACTCACTATCTGAGTGGCCTTGGCCAAGTCCATTCCCATTTTTTGGACCTCGATTTCTTCGTTTTCAAAGTGATGGTGTTAGATCTCCAAGGCCCCTTCCAGCTCCAAAACTATGAGCCTGTTAGTCTCAAGGTTCTCCTTAGGAGCTAGAAGGAGCCTTAAAAACCACCAGATCTAACCCATTTATTATTGAGAATACTGAGGCAAAGGTTAAGTGACTTACAAAACCTGCAAAGCTAGTTGTATCTGATTTGAACTCGGGCCTTCTTGACGCCTGGTCGGGTTTTCTATCCACTGTGCCATCTTAAGAGTTGATAACGAAATCCATTCACTTGTACTCCCATCACTCATTCATTCAACAGTGCATTCAATGGTGATTTATTGAGTGCACTGAGCTGATATAGTGAGCCCACCCCACAGGGCTTAGGACAAAGAAGAGATGAGAGGGTCCTGGCTCATGGCTTCCCTGGGGCCCCAGGGCCAACAGCTCCACTGAGTTTGATGCATGGCATGTCAACCTTAAAAGAATCCTATATGTCCACTTAAACACTACATATCTGCTCCCTGTCATTACCATTAATGCATACACAATCATTAGGCACTTCCACCTGGCCCAGTCGCCATAAACTGAACTCGGCAGTTCACTGAAGCACCCCACCCAGAGCCGTCAAATGAAATCCAAAGGCTATTTCTGCCATAATGCCCTCCCTTCACCTTCCCCCACTCCGGCAATCCCCCTTCCTCTCTCCCCTACTCTTCTCCGATCAATTTTATGATGCTAGCTTTGGGGTTCGTTAATGTTTCCGGAATCTCTTTATGCCCCTGTTTAAAAATTCTTAATTAAGCAGGGTTTTTTTTGTTTACACTTGAACTAATTACACTTTTAGAACCAACAATAAAACATTAGGCCCGGGCCATTAAGGGCTCCTGCCGCCAGCGGTCCATGGACTGCCCGCTTCCACAGGGAGATAGGAGAACGTGATGGCAGACGCTGTGCCTAGCTGTCCTGAAGAGGATTGGCTGCTCTTTATCCATCTTCCTCTGGGAGGGGAGCTGCAAGCAGAAGGTGGCCTTCCTGGCTTCCGGGCCTGGCGTCTCCTGACCCCTCCACTCCCAGCCACTCCTCTGACTCAGCCCCAAGTTGGTATTGATTGCCCCCCTCCCCATGGAGTGGGCCTTGTGTGGGGCTCCCACCTTCCCCTCATCTGGTTGTTCAGATCCTTTTCATAGAATCATAGGATTTGGGAGCTGGAAGGAACCTTGGGGATTTAATCCAACTCTCATTTGTGCCCTAGGGCACATAGGGCTTAAGTGGCAGAAGTAGAATTTGTACCCAAGTCTTCTGCAAAGTATTAAAAATAAACTGGAAAAGTAGGAAGGGGTCAAGCAGTGAAGGGCTTTGCTTCCTCCATGTGAAGGCACTCAAACAATTCAATAAGCATTTATTGAATGCCTACTGTATGCTATACACTGTGCTAGACACTCAGGATACAAAGACCAAAAAAATAGCCATTGTCCTTAAAGAGCTTCCATTCTTCTAGGAGAAACAATGTATACAAAAAGAATTTTAAAATTCAAGGCACTTTGCAGAGGGCAACTTTGCACTAGCGATTAGGAAAGGTGGTACTTCAATAGAACCTTGAAGACACTCAAGGAAAAGGATGGTGATGAAGTACATTCCGTTGAAGGGGAAAAGGTGATGCACCCAAATGCATGGAGGTGAAAGACGGAATGTTGGGTTTGGGGATCAGTGGGGCAGTTTGGCTGGATTGCAGAGGGCTTGAAGGGGAGTAGTATGATATGTCTGTAAAATTAGGTTGGAGTTAGACCGTGGAGGTAGAGTTGACAAGACAGTCCTCTAAACCCCCAAATTCATGCCACCATTCCAATCCATTTACAGAGCACTCCCCATCCTGGTAACTCTTCAGTCCTAAAATCCCTTTCCTGGCCACCATTCATTTATGTATATAGTCTTCCTCTACTAGAATGTAAGCACCTTGAGGGCAAGAACTATATCTCATTTTTGCACTTGTATTCCCAGCAGTTAAGATGGCATCTAGCATATAGTAAGTGCTCAATAAATGCCTTTTCGTTCTTGTGTTCATTCATTCCTGCATAGGCAATCTACTTCTACAATCTGGTTCCAACTGATGGGAAACGTTGAGGAAGACAGATGAGTCAAAGACAACTCTAATGTTATGAACCCTGGGTACCTAGACAGATTTTGATATCCTCAACAGAAAAAGGATTTGTGGGGAAAGTTGATAAGTTGCATAGTGGGATGTATAAATTACTTGGAAAATCATAGAGTCTTAGAACTGGTAGGAACCATAGAGACCCCCCCCCAACTCCATTCCACCCACCCATACACCTGACAGATCTAGAAACAAAGGCCCATTGGAGGGTATTGATGTGGCCAAGGGTGACACAGTAAGTCCGTGACACAGCAAAGCTGAAGAGTAGTCCAGCAAATTAAGCAATGTATTTGGAAACCAAAGACCTGTGCTCAAATCCCAGCTTCATTTCACTACCTGAGTGACCTTGGGCAAAGGGGTGGACTGGCAGAATTCCAATGCCTCATCCAGCTCTAAGAGCCTCAGAGTTTTGTCTCCTCATCCAGGTCTACATCTCCTACCACACTATGGGGACTGGTTAATGCAAAGAGCACCCTCTGCTCCAATCCCTCATTTTGCCATCATGTCTGCTGCCCTGGTGATGGAAAAGCTTCCTCTGTATTCCTTGTCAATGGGACATTAGAACATGTACTGACTTGAGAGTCAAGAGGTGCAGTCATTTTTCAGTCATGACTGAGTCCTTATGGCCCCATTTGGGGTTTTCTTGGCCAAGATACTGGAGAGGTTTGCCATTTCCTTCTCCATCTCATTTCACAGATGAAGAAATTGAGGCACACAAGATGAAGTGACTTGCTAGTAAGTGTCTGAGGCTGGATTTGAACTCAGCAAGATTCATCTTCCTGGCTCCAGGCCAAGCACTCTGACCATGGTGCCACCTAGCTGCCCAGTTCAAGAAGACCTGGGTTCAAATCCCAGCTCTGCTTACTTATTACCTGTCTGAACCTGAGTAAGTTCCTTAGTTTCTCTAGACCATCCATCAATTGTGCCAAATAATGTCTGAGGTCCCTTCCAGCTCTAAATATACCATCTACTCTCCCTCCATATATCTCACCTTCCTTCTTTCTTCCTTTGTGCTCGAACTAAAGGTCACCATCTGAGTTAGCTTTGCAACGACAGGCCCATTGCTTCCCTTCTCCTCTTGGTCCTACGTTTTTGGATGGACTAGGTTGACTGGCTGACCTCTGAGGTTCTGTCCAGCTGTAACCTTGGAAGCCCAGGATGTCTGTCTGTGTTTGGCCTGGGTCAGTCTTCTCATGCACCTGCCTCCCTTCTACATAGTCACCTTTTGCTTATCTAGATCCAGAGAGGGGAGTAGACATGTGGATAAAACCCAGGCCATTCATTTTGGCTCCAGGATGGATGATAAGATCATTTTTAGTGGCTGAGTTAACAGTCTTATTCTGTTTGTTATAGAATAATATTAAACAAAGTTTCTTCATTCGACTCCTTGAGTATACAGTGAAGAAGGGAAATCCTAGACAATCCAGAAGCACACTTTGGAGTTTAGGAGGAGTCCTTGGATAAAGAGTTACCATATAGAAGATCCACACAGAGATAATTGGGAGCTGACTCCTGGTGCACCCAAGCTCATGCATGCACACACACACACACATGTACATGCACATGCCATGTTCTTCTCCAAAAACAGAATCGTGGTATAAAGAACATCAGAGATGGAGGGCCCTTAGAATACAAGATGTCAGAACTGGGGGGGGGGCGCGGCTTAGAACACACAATGTTAGAAGTGGGAGGGCCCTTAGGACACAGAAAGGCAGAACTGGGAGGGATTTTAGAACACGGAATGTCAGAGCTAGGAAGACTTTTAGAAATAAGATTTTTTAAAAGAAAATACTGAGACCCAGAAAGCATAAAAGACTTTCCCAAGACCACACAGGGGCTTAAGTGCCAGAGCTGGGACAAAAATCTAGTTCTGTTGATTCCCATTCTTGGGCATTACCCACTCTCCTGGGCTGCCTTTGCCCTTCTCCCTCCCTCTGATCTTTCCTTCTCCCCTTCTTCTTCCCTGTCTTCAGAAGGAGCAGTGACCTCCAATGGGAGGCAGCCAGTGGGCTATCTCCAGATACCACGTGCTGGCTCTTCTGTACCGTATCTGCAGGTCAGCTGGGCTATGGCCAGATACATCTGGCTCAGTGCCCATCTCACCTATGCTATTGAGTTCATCTCCCTCAACTCCTGGGGCCAGGTCCCTTCCCCTGTATTCAGGTCGATGCTCCAAACCCTGCTCACTCCAGGGATCTGGAGGCCCAATAAATCATAGGTAACAAGATTAGTTTCTTCTGTCTGCTGCCTCATTACCATAACTTCCTTCTGCCTATGCTGAGGTTCATGCTTTGACCTTTAACCCTGTAAAGCCCTGTTCCTGCTGAGCATGGCTAGGGGTCATAGGTTTCATCTAGAATTAGAAAGGACCTTAGAGATCACCTCATGAAATACACCCCATTATATAGATGAAGATACTGAGGCTTGCCCAAGACCTACTCATCCTTCAAAGTCCAACTCAAACAGCACGTCCTCCAGAGAGCCTTCTCCGACTCTCCCATGCAAAGTGAATTCTCCCTCTCCCAAGCTCCTGTTGGGCCTATGGTGTGCACTGCCCAGTTAAATACTTAGAAGCTTAGGCTCTCCAAACAGGGACAAGTGGAAGAAACCATCATTTAGTAAGTAGAATCAGAGTAGCACGGGATCTCAGGTTCTTAGACTGAGAGACCTTCCACACTTTCTAAACCAACCCCTCCATTTGACTTATGAGGAAAGCGAGGCCCAGAGAAGTTGTGACTTGCCGAAGGTCGCACAGTGGCAGAGAAGAGATTTCAATCCTGCTTCTAGGATACCAAATTCTGTGCTGCCAAAGGAGATTGATAAGCTATTTATCTGAGCAAGAATCCCTATACTCCACAGTCTGCTGATGCGTGATCAGCCAACCTCTGCTTGAATCCCTTCTGGGACAGAGAGCTCACTTCCACTGGGCAACTTTATTTTTTAGGTAGTTTTTCCTCATATTGACCCGATGCTTAATATAGCTTCTTAAGGCTTACAAAGTGCTAAATGAACACATTATCCGATACATTACATCCATTACCTTATCTGATCCTCATAAGAACCCCGTGAGGCAAACGTCAGAGGCACAGCTGTCAGCCCCGTGTTCCACTCACTCTCCATTCAGAGTACATTCTTGTGTATCTTCTTATGTACTTACTTATAACCTATGATGGCCTCTCCATTAGAGCGTAAACTCCCTGAGGGCAAGGGCGATTGCATTTCCTGTATCTGTATCTCCAGAAGAGAGCACGGTTCTTGGCCCATAGTAGATGCCTAAAAAATGTTTGTCGATTGATCCCTATCCTGTCAATGATGGAGATGGAGGGGCTGAGGAGCAAAGTGACTCGGCCACGGTCACCCAGCTAGCTAATGTCAGAGTGGGGATTCAAGCTCGGCCATTCACAATCCTGAGCCCAGGGCTCTTTCCAAGCCGTGGTTCCAACCTTCCCAGCAGCTGAGCTCCCAGCAGCTGATGATGGAATTAAAGGATCACAGATGGAGAGCTCAAAGGGCACTCATTTTACAGATAGGGAAACCGAGGCAGCACTTGAATCCTTAAAATATAAGACAGACTAGCAGACCTAGAAATAAAATGCTGGAGAGGATCCCAGAATGTAGACCATGGGACAGAGTTGAAAGGTACCTTGGTACATACAGTTCCCAAGCTAGGAAGCAAGTTAGGCTATAGAATTTAGACCTGGGAGGAATCTTAGAACATAAAATGTCGATACTGCCAGGGAACTTAAAACTGAATCTAGAGCTGAGAGATTCCTTAAAATACAGAGTGTCAGATCTGGGAGGGCCCTTGGAACACAGGAGGTCAGAGCTGGGAGGGCCCTTAGGACAAAGAATGTCAGAGCTGGTGGGGGGGTGCTTTTTCATTTGGTTTGGTCTTTTTTCTAACAGGTTTTCGATTTCATTCATGTGAGGAGCTCCCAGAGAGGAAACTCCCTTTACTAACACATTAACCCTTGATCTACAAGTTATAGCCGTAAAGAGTCAGTTAGGGGCTCTGAAAAGGTAATTGACTTGCCCAAGGTCACACAGCCAGAGACAGGTACTGAAGTCAAATCTTCTCAATACCAAGGCCACCCCTTTCTCCTTTATACTATTATGGCCTCTCAGGAGCCACATGAGAACATAGAACACAAGATACCACAGCTGGGAAGAGCCTTAGAACATAGGACATAGAATGTCATAGCTGGTGAGGACCTTAGAGACCATTTAGGTAAACCCCTGATTTTACGGATTGGGAAACTGAGACCCAGAGAGCATATTCATGTTTACATAGAACTTTTAGATTTGTAAAATGCTTTACAAAATTTATCAGTGGATCCTCATCACAACCTTGAGAGGTAGGTACTATTATTATGCTTATTTTACAGACGAGGAAAGCACGGTAGACAGAGGTAAAGTGACTTGCCCAGGACTAGATTTGAACTCAAAGTCCTACCCATTGCACTGCCCAGCAGCCTCTAGGTGACATAGCCAGGCTAAAGCTGAATTCTCTGACCTCCCAACCTGTGATTCCTTCCCTTCCACCAGCTCAGCTTCCCTTTCCCAGTGCACTTATCTTCATGTGACCTTAGTACAAATCCTGATTTCCCTCTCTCCTTTCCCTTAAATCTAGCCCTCTCTTCCTAATCCTAAAGTGACCCTCACCCCTCATTAAAGTCCCCCTCATCTTCTTGTTTATCTCTAATCTTCACCCTCACTCTCACACTGTCTCTTGAGGCTAAGAAGTAGGGATATCACAGAAGGTGGAGCTATAGAGAGGCAGGTGGTGGACAAAGGGTGAGGGGAAAATGTCTGGCAATAAGACAGAAGAGGTTAAAATAGTTACCAGAAATGGGAGGTAGGAGGGGGAGGGTTTGGGGGTTGGGATATGGTGAGGAGTAAGGGGACAAATACGAGGAAGGGAGAAGGCCCTGGAGGCTAGGAGGGGGAAGGGCTGGAGACATGAAGATATGGGAAAAGGGGAAGGGGGAGGAGAGTTGGAGTGTTGGACAGTGGGCTGGGGATATGGAAAAGGAAGATGGGGCCTGAGGGACAGGAGGCAGAGGATGTCTTAATGTGGGAAGGAAGAGGAGAGAATATGGGGGAGGGTGCAAAGGGCTGGAGATATGGGGAAATGGGAAGGAAGCTGAGGGACTGAGGATTCTGGCAACAAGAAGGAGACAGTAGGGAAAGGGGAAGCAGGGATGGAGATGGAAAAGCCAGCAGTTAGTGAGCATCAGTACCACTGTCAGGAGGCACAGGTTTGGTTCACTCTCTGACCCAATAACCTAGAACTCTCAAATGCTCTCCTCTTCTCAATGGGCTCTGGCTGGGCCAGGAGACCATTATCTGGTTAAGACCGTGAATAAGATCTCTTGATGAAATCTTGGTCCCCAACCTCCCACTCCATCTCTGTCATCCAGCCTCCACTCCCTTTCCTTCTCCCTGCTCCCTCCCCCCACACCACCCCACCTCCCAGACTCTCAGCCCACTATCCAGGGCAAAGATAGTAAGCGATAGACAGAGAAGGGGAGGAGGGATTCTAGCTGCCCCTCTGGAACACAGTAAGAGCAGAAAAACCCTAACCCCACAGCTGGCGGGAAGACAACCCACCCCCTGCCTCCAGGATTTTTCTTTGCTCTCTGCTGTCTCCTACTTCCAGCCTGGGGAAATGGGGGAGGGATGGAGGAGAGAGTCAGGAAAGCCATTTCTGAGAAGGAAAAAGCACTCTCTTGGGCATCTCTGCATTTCTGAGCAGGAGGGGCTGCTGAGAAGCCCTCTCCCCTCCATTTCACGGAACCCCCTACCTCCTCCCATAGCCCCAGGGGCCCATTAGCCATTCATTAGACCCCAGAGCCTTCGGGCCCAGCCAGATACTGATCCCACACATCTGGCTGACAATGTACTTTTCAGTGCACTTCTCTAGGAAGTAATGAGCTCTCCATCTCAAGAGGTATTCAAGCAGAGGCTTGCCCAGCTGTCAGGTCTGCTGCAGAGGAGATTTTGCCAGAGGTGGATGGCTGGAATAGATGTTTCCTAAGATCTCTTCCAGCTCTGAGGGTCTATGTTTCTGAAGTTCTAAGATTCTTTGATTCTGAGAGTTTAGGAATCTGAAATCCTAGGATTCTAAGATTCTGAGTCTTATATAAACTCTTTATGTTTCCCAGTGCCTAGAATAATGCTCTCTTCACAAACATGCATTTAATAAATATTTGCTGAATGCTATGAATGAATCCCGTGATTCAAAGATTCCAGGATTTCCAGATTTTGAGGTTCTTTGATTCAGTACTGATTCAATACCAGGTACCCCACATCTTCAAGTTAATCTTCTTCTGTCTAGAACCTCCAGACTCTCCCCCTCCTTCCACCAATTCTGGGGATAAATTATGAGATTGTTCAGCTAAACACCACCCCCTCAAAGGGGAAGCCCAGGAGGCTGAGTCAAAGTTTTTGAAGAGGCAGAGAATGAATCTGTTTATGAGGAGGAGGAGGAGGACAGAGCCAGTGACCAGACATTTTCTGAGCATCTGTCCTGTGTCTGGGCCAAGCTTCCATAGATTCCTCTCGGGATGTCATTGTGTTCTGTGGCTTCTGAGTCCTGGAGTCATTTCTTCTGCCTCTTGCCTTAGTGACAAAATGGGGAGGCAGGATGAAATATTTGCACCAGGGCATTTCTTTTAAGTCTGGTCCTGGGATTTCATTGGCTTAAAGACCTCACCTTGAGGAGTCTCCTTCCTCGAAGAGACTTTTTCCTGTGCAAATCAGCAACTGTTCTACAACTTGGTGTCTTATAATCGCCTGGAGCACTTTAGAGGTTAAATGACTTTTCCAGGGTCACATAGCTGATATGTGTCAGAGATGGGGCTTGAACCACCGAACCTTTACCTTGATTCAGAAGCCAGCTCTCTATCCACTAGGCCACTCTGCTTCCTTGCATGGTATTTCCACATTTTTCCTAACAATATCATCATGCATGAGGTCAAGGCTCTCCTTGTAGAAGAAAGGAGTCACAGCAACATTAACCTCCCTAAATCATTGTATAATCCTCCAATGCTTTCCCTTTTGGCTTTTGTCATCATCATCATCATCACCACCACTATCACCATCATCATTATCATCACCATCATCATCATCATCACCACCACCATCACCATCATCACCATCATCATCATCACCATCATCGTCACCATCATTACCATCATCACCGCCATCATCATCACTATCATCATCACCATCATTACTATCATCATCTTCATCATCATCATCATCATCACCACTACCATCACCATCACCACCATCATCATCATCATCACCACCACCATCACCATCATCACCATCATCATCACCACCATCACCATCACCATCACCACCATCATCATCATCACCATCATCATCTTCATCATCATCATCGTCATCATCACCACCACTATCACCATCATCATTATCATCACCATCATCATCATCATCACCACCACCATCACCATCATCACCATCATCGTCACCATCATTACCATCATCACCACCATCATCACCGCCATCATCATCACTATTATCACCATCATTACTATTATCATCATCTTCATCATCATCATCATCATCACCACTACCATCACCATCATCACCATCATCATCATCATCATCACCACCACCATCATCATCACCACCATCACCATCACCACCATCACCATCACCATCACCACCATCATCATCATCACCATCATCATCTTCATCATCATCATCATCATCATCATCACCACCACTATCACCATCATCACCATCATCATCATCACCATCATCATCTTCATCATCATCATCATCATCACCACCACTATCACCATCATCACCACCATCATCATCACTATCATCATCACCATCATTACCATTATCATCTTCATCATCATCATCACCACTACCATCACCATCATCACCATCATCATCATCATCATCACCACCACCATCACCATCACCACCATCACCATCACCATCACCACCATCATCATCATCACCATCATCATCTTCATCATCATCATCGTCATCATCACCACCACTATCACCATCATCACCATCATCGTCACCATCATTACCATCATCACCACCATCATCATCACTATCATCATCACCATCATTACCATTATCATCATCTTCATCATCATCATCATCATCACCACTACCATCACCATCATCACCATCATCATCATCATCATCACCACCATCATCACCATCATCATCATCATCATCATCATCATCATCATCATCATCATCACCATTTCCATAGTGCTTTGATGCTTGCACCACACATTCACATGTCATCTCATCTGGTCCTCACAACAAATCTGGCAGGGAGGTGTTATTATCATTATCTCCATTTTACAGATAAGGAAAAGAAGGTTGAGATCACTTAAGGTATTTGCCCAGGGCTACACAGCTAGTAAGTGTCTGAGGAAAGATTCAAACTCAGATGTTCTTGAGTCCAGGCCTAACATTCAATGGACTTCTCCATCTAGCTGCCATTTTGAAATGCATTGTGCTAGAAGTATGGGGAGGGGGAGGAGGGAACGGACTTTCCTGATTAGGGAATACTAGGGAAGATTGGAGCTTGCCTGCATTCTATGCCCTGACTGCCAAGCAATAAATAGTGGAACTCAGTAGTGGGCTACGTAACTGGGAAGGAGGAAGTCAACCTGGTATTGCAAATTCATGGAGAGACTCCACAGCATGCACAGGCTCCTCTTGCCCATTAGGAAGGGTGGACTTTGGAGCGGGGAACAGGGATTCTTACCCTGAAATGTTGAACATCTTTCTCCTTTTTCTTAATTTTGAGAACTATATTTGAGTATACTTGGCTTCTTTTGTAATACAATGTCGTTTCCTTTGTGCCTCTGAGAGCAAAATTTTGGAGAAATCCATAAACTTCACCAAAGGGCTTCGAAACACACAAAAGGTTAAGAATTCCTGGCTGAGAGAGCCTTGGATACAGAAAACAGAATGTCAGTTACAAAACAAACAAAAAACCCTAACAATGACAAATAGCAAAAACAAAAAACAAATGTTGGTTTGAGATCAGGAAAATCTGCCTTATGATTGGAGCTGTCCAAGTCAAAAGTGCTACCTCTAGAGGCTGTGAATTTCGCCTTACTGGAGGTCCTCAAACAAGCTTGTCAAGTATATTACAATGGGGGCTACTTTTGGAGGTGGATTGGAGTAGATGGTCAAATAATTGCCTTTCGGCTCTCAAATTTTGTGATTCAGAGCTAGAAGAAGCCTTAGATAATAGACAGAGCTGAAAGACCCCTTAGAACCCAGACTGTCAGAACCAAGAGGGATCTTAGAACAGAATCAGAGCAGGAGACTTAGAACATGGAATGTCAGAACTAGGAGGGACTTTGGGACATAGAATGTCAGAGTTGGGGGGGGAACCTTACAACACAGACTGTCAGAGATGGGAGGGCCCTTAGAGTCCTTCTGTTAACTCAAGAGACATCCCCTCTGCCCATTCTTCTCCACTCCCCCACAATCTCCAGCAGAACCCCCAGGGAAGCAAGCCTGTGGCAGTAATGCCGCTCAATAATGGTGTTGTGAGCCCACCAGTCTGTGGGCAGAATTGAATAAATAGTATTTCTCAGCATTATTTATCTTACTTCAAATCTTAACAAATAGTTCCAGGGAACAGACTTGATTTCTTGGTATTTGATGCTGAAGGGACTGGGGTCCAGGTAGAGAAGGTCACATGTGAATATTTATGAGAGACTGAGAAGGACCAGGTGAAGGTCAGAATTCGCAATGGCACCCTTCAAGTTTCATTGGGATTAGGGTTGGAGGCTCTCCGAACCCATCCACTGTTTTCCATGGAAAGCTTTGCTGTCGTTGTTCAGTCATGCCCAACGCTTCCTGACTCCATTAGGGGTTTTCCTGACAAAGATCCTGGAGTGGTTTGCCATTTCCTTCTCTAGCTCATTTTACAAATGAGGAAACTGAGGCAAACGGGGGTAATCGACTTGCCCAGGGTCACACAGCCAGTAAGTTTCTGGGGCTAGATTTGAACTTAGATCTTCCTGACTCCAGGCCCAGTGCTCTATCCATTGCACCACTTAGCCACCCCCATAGGAAGCTTACTGTAGCACAGAAGTGTTTGGAACTCGCATCCCGGCCAGTGGAGTTAGTTCTGAGAGCTTTCCCACGGTCCTCCTTTCCAGCTGTTCTCTCGTTGGATGCAGGTGGCTGCCAGAAGGGCATGAAGGCCTCTCCGCATAGGATTTAGCTGAATTTGGGAGAGCCCTTTGAGGTTTACAAAGCACTTTATACCCATCACCTCATTTTACCTTATTTGGTCGTTACAACAACCCTAAGACTGGTGTCGTTATTACATTTGTTTCACAAATGAGTAGAGGCTGAGTAACTTGCCTAGTGATATGCACCCAGAGGCAGGATGAGATTTCAGGCCTTCCTGACTCCAAGCCCATCCCTGACTATCCTCTACACCACATGGGAAGCTTCCTTGTCCCCTAGCCCAAGTGTTGGGAGATCCAGATTCCTGTCCCAGCTCTGTCACTGACCGGCTGTGAAAATTCAGGGCAGGTAGGTGGCAGGTGGCCAAGCGGACAGAGTGCTGGACCTGGACTCAGGAAGACCTGATTCCAAATCCTGCCTCAGACACTTACTAGCTGTGTGATCCCAGACAAGTGACTTCACCCCGTCTGCCTCAGTGTGCTCATCTGTAAAGTGGACATTATAATAGCACCTACCTCCCAGGGTTGTTGTGAGGATCCAATGAGCTGTTTATAAATGACTTCAAGTGTTATGTAAATGCTAGCTTCCTAATTGATAGCAGCCATAGAGTGGGGCTTAGGGTCTCTAAAAATCTTTCCCAGACCTGATAGTCTGGGATTCTCTGGCAAAGAGTAGAGAGAAACTGGACCCCAGGTCTCCTCTTGTGGCAAAGTGCTTCTCTAATTGTTTACTGGTTTTTGAAGGAAGGTAGAGATGGGTGAGGAGAGAAGAGAATGAAAGTGAGAAGGTGTGTGCAGACAGAAGGAAAGAAGGAGCATTTACTAAGAGCCTGCTAGGCCCTTTACAAATATGAACAACCCAAGGTGGTAAGGGCTATTATTACCACCCCCCCCAACACTCACACTTTAAAGTTGAGGAAACTCAACTTGTCCTTGCCAGGAAGTCAGTGTCTGAGGATGGATTTAAACTTAGGTCTTCCTGACCCCAGGCCCAGCACTAGCCACTGTGCTCTCCAGGAGAACAGATGCCCCGTGTCTGTCTCTTTCACCAAGTCCAGCCAATCCCAGTCTGCTCTTCCTTGATCACCACCTCCCTTCTCCCCAGAAGGCCTGGATGGGGGATTAATTTCAATTCAATTCAATGGACATATTAAGTGCCTACTGTGTTGTAGAAATGGGAGGCGCAAGGGTAAAAACCATGCTAAGGTCTCTCTCAGCCCTGACATTCTCTGTTCTAAGGGCTCTCTCAGGTCTGACATTTTAGGTTTTACTGACTCTCCCACCTCTGACATTCTGTGTCCTAAGGGCCCTCTCAGCTCTGCCATTCTGTGTTCTAAAGGGCCCTCCTAGCTCTAACATTTCTGTGTTCTAAGGGTCCTCCCAAGCCCTGACATTTTAGGTTCTAAGGGCCCTCTCAGCTATGACATTATGTGTTCTAAGGGCCCTCCTAGCTCTAACATTCTCTGTTCTAAGGGCCCTCTCAGCTATGACACTCTGTGTTCTGAGGGACATCCCACCTCTGACATTCTATGTTCTAAGGGCCCTCCCTGCTCTGACATTTTAGGTTCTAAGGGCCTTCTCAGCCCTGAAATTCTGTGTTCTAAGATTCCTTCCAGCTCAGACATTTTGCATCCTAAGGGCCCTCCCAGCTCCGACATTTTAGGTTCTAAGGGCCCTCCCAGCTCTGACTTTCTGGGTCCTGTTTTCTAAGCCCCTTCTAAGATCTGTCATTCTATGTACTGAGGACCCTTCTGGATCTGATATTTTATATGCTGGAGTACCTTTCATTATATATTCCATGGTCTCTTTCAGCTGTCATCCCATTTTCTAAGAGCCCTCCCAGCCCTGCCATTCTATTCTAAATGAGGAAAGCTCAAGCAGCCTTCTGAACTGTTAGCACAGGTCTGCCGTGGTCCCCAAGCCTTGCTCCATGAAAGGAGCCCCACCTCTGAGTCCCCCTCCCCACCTCGGGTTAGGAATGTGCCCGTAGGCCCGAGCTCTGAATATGTTTATTAGTAATAACTCCAGTCAGCCCTGCCGCCAGTTACAGATCTCCTGTTGTTTATTGATCTCTGATTCTCTGTCTCAGACAGACACAGGCACGGGCCGACCAGCACACCGAGAGCCAGACAGTGCACACGTGGTTCTTGGCACCCCGATGTGCTCGGTCCTCTTTCTGGGCCTACACATGCTCAGGACACACAAGCCTGCGGTCCTGGCTTGAGTCCCAGATGACACTTCCTTTGGGCTTCTTCTTTCTTCATCCCTCTCTTTCTTCTCCCTCCTCCCCTCCATCTCTCCTATCCTAAAACCCAGTCACAGTGCCCCCTGGTGACTATATTCGAAAACACATCATTTCCCCTCCCCCTCAATCCCCCATCACCAACAGCTGGAGCAGAGGCACAGGCAGAATCTCAGAGCTGGAAGAAACCTTAGAGCATGGAATACAGATTCCTCGCTCTGGAAAGTCCCTTAAATCATACAATATCAGGCGTCTGAGCTGGAAAGGCCCTTAGACCGTAATGTCAGAAGTCAAAAAGTCAACAGTAATAACCACGAAACCTCAACAATAATAATAACTAATATTTACACAGCGCTCACTAGGTGCCAGGCACTGTGCTAAGAGCTATATAACTATTACTTCGTTTGATCAATAAGCATTTATTTACCCTCCTATGGGCCAGGCTCCGTGCTAAGTGCTGGAGGTACAGTGAAAGGTGAGATATGGTTCCTACTCTCAAAGAGCACTAGCGAAGGAAGCAACATTCAAGCCACTATGTGCAAACGAAATGTATACAGGATAAACTGGAGATAATTAACAGATAGAAGGAGCTTGCATTAAGGGACACCAGGAAGGGTTTCTTGGAGAAAGTGGGATTTTATACGCCATTTGTAGGAAGCCAGAGGAACTCAAAGGAGAAGATGAGGCAGGAGAGATCAGTGGGTGAAAATTCGGGGAGTCAGGGGATGGAAGGTCTTGCTTGAGAAACAGCAATGAGGTCAGAGTCATTGGATCCCAGAGTATGTGGAAGAGAGTAAGGAAAGGAAAGGAAGAAGTCAGGAAAGGTAGGAGGTGGCTAGGTTATGGAAGGCTTCGAATGCCAAAAAGAGAATTTTGTATTTTGATCCTGGAGGTTATAGGGAACCACTGGAGTTTATTGAATGGGGTGTGTGTGCGTGTGTGTGTGTGTGTGTGTGTGTGTGTGTGTGAGAGAGAGAGAGAGAGAGAGAGAGAGAGAGAGAGAGAGAGACAGAGACAGAGACAGAGAGACAGAGACAGAAATAGAGACAGAGACAGAGACAGGCAGGGAAAAAGAGAGACAGACAGACAGACAGAGACAGAGAGAGTCAGACCTGCACTCTAGGTAGATCAGTTTGACAGCTTAGTGGAAGATGAACTGGAGTGGGAGAGACTTGAGGCAGGAAGACCAACCAGCAGGGTCCTTAGAACAGAAAATGTCAGAGATGAGAGGCCTCTAAGAACAGACAGATCTGGGAGAACCCTTGGAATACAAAATGGCAGAGCTGAGAAGGCCCTTAGAATACACAATGTCAGAGCTGGGAAGGTCCTTAGGACTTGAAATGTCAGAGTGCGGAGAGCCCTTAGAACTCAGAATGGAAGGACTGGGAGGGCTGCATCAACAATGGGACTAGCAGCTGCTGTAGGGCAGTAAGACCAACAACACCAGCACATAGGAGGGCTGCCAGCACAGGTTCTTTGATCTACTTTTCTAAGGAAAGCAACTTTAAGGGGTTAACAATCTTACTTTAATTAAACATATACATATCATTCCCTTAGTTCAGGGGAAAAAGTCAGCACCCTGAATTTCAGGGAAAACACAAACAGAAATTACAAGCAGAAATTATATAAACAGAGCAAAATAACACAAATCAACAGACAGGTTTCTGTCTGACCAAATCACAACACATAGTTACCAGAGAGAGAAGCACCAACATCTAGGTTCTCAAAAGGGGGGCTCTTAACAGCTATCCAGAGTCTTGTCTGGTCAAACCACGTGACTACTCTTCCAAAGAGTGAAATCTCCAAAGCAAAAGGCTGGCCTCAGAGGTGTGTGTGTGTGTGTGTGTGTGTGTGTGTGTGTGTGTGTATACATACACACACACACACACATGCACACATACTTCTTCAGGGTCCAAGGGCTTTTAGATATATATATATATATATATGTATGGTCCAAGGGCTTTTATATATATATATATATATACTTCTTCAGGGTTCATCTCTCAGGGTTATATCTCTCAAGGGCTTCACACCTCTCATGTCCTAATTAGCAAAAGGGTGTGGGCCTTCCTACAAACAAAGGCAAGACTCAATCAATCAAAGGTACTTGATTACCTTAGCGCTCAGAAGCACTCCAAAAGGAAAAAAACAGTAAAAAGTCCCACTTTGCTTGCCCTTACAAGGGCCCCTTAGAACTCAGAATGTCAGAGCTTTTTTTTTTCCAAAGAGGGAAGGCAGGGCAACTGGGGTTAAGTGACTCACCCAAGGTCACACAGCTAGTAAACGTGTCAAGTGTCTAAGGCTGGATTTGAACTCAGGTCCTCCTGACTCCAGGGCCAGTGCTCTACTCACTGTGCCATCTACCTGCCCCTGGGAGGGCCCATGGAATGTCAGAGCTGAAAGTGACCTGAGAGACTGTCTAGTTCCACCCTTTATTTTACAGAGGAGGAAACATCTTCAGAGAAGGGAAATGACCTGTCTAGAGTCTATAGGTAATAAGCAATAGAGCCTCCTGACTTCAAACTCCTGCTCCTTTTGCCGTACAAACACTGCCCATTTCAATATTTCTCCAATGCCCAGACCTTCAGAAAAACAAAGGGGTCATAACCTTGGCCTTCTGTCCTTTAAAGGTTACTTTGCCTGAAGTTGGAGAGACAGCAGTCTAGCATAATGGAAACCACAGTAAATTGGGTCTCTGGACATCTAGGCTGCAGAATTACCAGTTCTCAGGGATTGAAGAGACTGCATAGGATCAGGCTTAACCTGGGGTCTGAGAATTTGTCTTTTAATGTCAATGACTGCATTTCGATATCATTGTCTTCCTTTATTATTTTCTGTGTTTTATTTTATACATTTAAAAATGTGATTCTGAGAAGTTACCTAGGCTTCAGTAGACTGCCTGCCAAAGGGGTCTGGGACACATGGAAAAGGCTAAGAACTCTTGCCTTACCTAGCACAGCCAGGGCCTGAACAGGAATCTTCATCGGAACACAACATCTACCTCCAACAAGCTGCCCCATCTTGCCCTTGCTCTATGATTTCCTAAGTCAGGAAAACCACTAGCTCCTCCCATTCAGCTTTTGGACAGCTCTTTGTTAGGAAGTCTGTCCTTCTAATAAATCTACATCCACCCTTCGATCATTTCCCCTCTGGGGCTGAGCAGAACACATCTAAGTCCTTTCCCAGCCTTTCATCTATTTGAAGGCAGTAATAATGTCCCCCTCCACCCACCCCCTGAGTCTTCTCTTCTCTGCATTCTCTACATTGGACATCCTTAGTTCCTCCTACCTATCCCAGCATGGTCTGGTCTCCAGTCTTCTTACCAGCCTCATTTTCTTCCTCTGGGTGAACCCCAGCCAGTTATTGTCCTTCCTAAAATATGGCACCCAGAACTGAACACAGTACTCTAGATATGGTCCGTCTTCCTGGACACTGCTCCTCTGGGACTGCAGCCTCGGATCATGTTAGCTTGGGTGGGGGGGCTACTATTTCAATTCAATCCAATAAATATTTACAAAATGCCTGCTATGGGCAAGGTCCCCTAGATACAAAAACAGAAATGAAATACTCCCTAAGGTTATATTTGTTTAGTGGTGTCTGACTCTTTGTGACCCCCTGAACTAATTGTCTGCAGGGTTTTCTTGGCAAAGGTTAGTGGAATGGTCTGGCATTTCCTTCTCCGGTTGTTATTTCTTTTTTCATTGTAGGCAGGGGCTAAGTGACTTGCCCAAGGTCACAGAGCTGGTAAGTGTCTGAGGTCAGATTTGAACTCTGGACTTTTCAGTCTTTCTGACTCCATTGCCAATGCTCTTAACCAGTGAACTGCTTAGCTGCAGAAGATATACTACGTGTACCCAAATAAGTAAATGCAAAGAATAGTCAAAGTAATAAAAGGTCAATTCAAAAAGGAATTCACAGAAGAGAACAGAAGGAAGCTCAGAAGGAAAACAGAGAATCAGGACAGCTTTGAAAGTAATGTGTTGATTTTATCATACACACACACATATTTAAAAGGTAAGCTAATAAATAAAAGATATATAGTTTCACACATAATATTCTTCATATGTGGGTATGTCCTTTTTGAGGGAAAAGATGCTTGTAAAATTCAGAATCTAAAAATATTTAAAAGAAGGAAAGAGTACTTATAATGGGGGGGGGGGAGAAATCTGGAAAGGACACCTGGAGGAGGTGTCATCTTTGAAGAAAGCTAGGGATCCTTGAAGAGAGATCATTAGATCATAGATGATATTAGATCATAGATTTAGAGCTGGAAGGAACCTTAGAGATCATTCAGTCCAACTCCCCCCATCTTTTTTCTTTACAATTGAGGAAACTGGGGCTGAAAGAGGGTAAAAGTGACTTGCCCAGGGCTATAAGGTAAGGTGGGAGTGTGTTCTAGACATAGAGGGCCAATTGTGCTAAGGAACAGATGCAGAGGATGGATAGCCAATTATGAAGAACAGATAGCCAACCAGTTTAACTGCAACAGAGAGTGGGTAAAGGAGAGTAATCTGGAAAGTCACTTGCATTGTGCTTGTGGTCCACTAAGAGCCCCAGATCTTCTCTAAATTAATTTTTGTCTAACCTCAGCCTAGGACTCCTAGAACTCCATGGTCCCCTAATCCCAAACCAATACCTTGGGGAAAGCCTTGGGATTCCAGAAGGTAGGGGTGGGGTTGGAGTCCAATAATGCCTGGCAGCCAGGTCAGAGACCCTCCCCAGGCATTATGATCCTCTTTGTTTCAAGGCACCCCCCACCCCAGTCGGAAGGCAGGTGGCCTGTTAAACAGGGAAGAGTCTTGGTTTGGGGGCATCAGAGACCTGGATTCCAGGTGCTCTTTCTTGGCTGCTTCCTACCTGTGTGACCATGAGCTAGTTTCTTTCCTTCTCTGAGCCTCAGAGAAGGATGGGAGGAAGGGTAGGAGCAGGTGATCTCTAAGCCCCTCTTCAGCCCTAAAAGTCTATGAGATCTCTCAAACTCTCCTCCGTGGCATGACCTGCTAGCCTTTCTGTTCTCCTGTTAACAGCCTCTATAACCAGGCCCAGCGTCCTAGCTGTAGCATGCCTGGCCTTGTTTCAATTTTATGGGCTTTTTCTTGCTATAAATATGTTTTCGAGGGCTCCATCTATCAGGCTGTGGCTCTCTCGAGCTAGAGATTCCTGCAAGGCCCGTGACAGGTTGGAATTGACTTGTATGATATTAGGATTGCTATCGATCCCCGGGGGCCTCACAGCGAGCCTGGCTTCGTGACCTGGATCCGGGCTGGGCGGCTCCCTCGTCTTCCACTCGCCCCCATCCTCAGTCTTGCCCGCCCCAGCTGTGACTCTGCGCTCCTCGGCCCTCCTTGCCCCCCCACACACACTCCCACATTAACACACCCTGATAGGGCCAGGGGGTTCTCAGATCCAAATCCGTGGGGTTTTTGGTTGGTTGATTGGTTTGCTTTTTTGAGGGATGGAGATGAACGGGCTTGGGAGCATAGCCGGCTGGGTCACACTTGCTCCCAGCTTCGACTCGGGTCTGGCCTAGAAAACCCTTTCACCTCTAATCGCTCGATCCCAGCACAACCCTACCTCTCTTGGCTCCGCCCCCTGCCCATCCCTCTCCTCCTCTCTAGCTTGCCATGGCTTCCCTTCCTTCCCCCTGCCCACCTTCCTCCCCACCCTTCCTCTCACCCTGCCCACCTTCCTTTGTCTCTACCTCTCTTCCTCTCTTCCTACTTTCTTCTGCCTTTCCATCCCCTCCTGGAGCTCTTTCCTTGGGGATTCTCTCTCACCTCCGAGTCCCACTCCTTCTCCGGCCCTTCTTCTAACCTTTGCCCTTTCGGTGTCCATTCCCCTACCCCAGCCTTCTGCCTCTTCTCCTTCCCTAACTCTCTCTTCTTTTGGCTCTTCCCTTTAGGGGCTCAATGAGTCAGTCAGTAAGCGTTTATTAAGCACCTACTATGTGCCGAGTGCTTTGCGAATAGGATCTCATTTGATACTCACAACAACCCTGGGAGGTATTATTATCCCCACTTTACAGATGGAAAACTGAGACAGGCAGAGGTTTAGTCACTTGTCCAGAGTGTCACATAACCAGTGCCTGAGGCTGCATTTGAACTCAGGACTTTCTGACCTCAGGTCTGGGCTCTATTGATTGCATCAACTAACTTCCAGTCTATCAAAAGGGATTGTGTACAATTATGTACAGAATAAACACGGGTCTTATTTGGGGGGGATAGACACTAGCGTCTGGCTGGCTATCAGGTAGGAGGAGGTGTGGTTGGGTCCTAGCTCTGAAGGGAGCTAAGGATTCTACAAGGAAAAAATAAGGAGAAAGGGCATTCTAGGGGTGGAATAGAACGGCCCAGAGATGGTGTTTGAACTGTTTTGTTTGAGGAACAGTTTGGCTGAATCAAAGCCTGCTTGAAGAGGGTAGGGACTAGGCTTGTGATTTCATTGGTTTAGGGAACTCCTTGGTGAGCAAACTCCCTCCACTACTGCAGGGCAGCACCTTCTCTGAAAATCATAGCATCAGAGCCTCTTCCAGAACACTGAGGTTAAGTGACTTCCCCAGAGTCTCTCATCTCTTCCTAGTTTTGAAAGTCAGTTTTCTATTCACTAGGACAGAGTGCTTCTCTGTGGGGCTTTGAAAAGGGGAGTCACGTATACAAATGCTGGAAAAATGGAGCGTAGATAGCTTGTGAAGGGTTTTAAAAGGAAAGCAGGAGAAAAAAATCATCAAACAGAGGGGCATTTAATCCTAGAGATAATAGGGAGCCACTGGAGTCTATTGCGGGAGATAGTGACAGGAGCAGACGTTTCGAGATTGGGCGAAGGGAGGATGGATTGGAATTAGGAGAGGCTTTGGGCAGGGAGACGAATTAATTAGTCCAGGGGAGATTGTGATGAGAGCCTGAACCAGAATGGAGGAGAAAAGGGGTTGGATTTGAAAACTCTGGCATCCCCTTCTGAATTCATTCCCTCTCTGGTTCCCCCCTCCCTTCTGTCTCCTAGCCACAGACTATTTTTCAGGGAGTGGGGAGGGAGAAATCGAAGAGAAGTGACTCGTCTAGACATAGAGTAAGTGTCTGAGGCTGGATTTGAACTCAGGTCTTCCTGACTCCAGGGACAGTGCTCTTATTTGCTGCACCACCTAGCTGCCCTCAAACTGGGTCTGAATTCTAAAGCATTAGGACAGCCTGGTCCAGGGCTAGGTTCCTTGGGGGAGGGGGTGGTAAGGGAATAGAGGAGGGGCATCTGTATCCTCTTCTGTCTGGAATCTTCCCACAGGGTGGTATCTCTTTGGGACTTTAATGGCTCGAACCCCTGATCCAGAAACGCACTGCAGACTCCCACTTGAATATCTCTTGAAGACGCTTGCCCCAGTTGAGGCTCTCAAACTGCATTTCACAGAATGAAAAATCTTGTCACCCTGGGTAAGTAACTGCTTCAAGAGAAGGCCAAAGGGTTCTAGTTTCTGAGCCTGGGTCCTGCCAAATGTTTCTCCCTTAAAACTATCCTCAGAAAATTCTATCTATTGATGGATCTATTTATGTGTATATGTCTATGTGTACATATATATACTATATATATATGTGTATACATACATACAAATACATATGTATATACCCATGTACATATATATATGTTGTATATATAATATACCTACATATGTGTGTATGTTTACTTGTTTGTTTGTAAAGGCCAGAATCAGACTGTGGATCTGGGCTATTGTGGGCTTCAAGAGGGTGATTCCCTTTTGCCTGAAGCAGAGTGAGGCAGTCTGAGGTCAAAGCCCATCCCTTTCAGGTCATTAAAAGTTGCTAAGGACCTAGCCAGAGGTCACTACTCTCAGCAGGAGAACACTGTTAGGATGGGAAGAGGCTTAATGAGAAGAAAGGAAGCCCAGCCTTATCTCCTGTCTCCCATTAAAAAAATCATCTTCCGTCCCTCAAATCCCAGCCTGAGACCAGGGGACTGAGGAGGGGGAGGACCGAAGAAGAGCTTCAGACCAACTGACAAAGGAAGTGGGGCCTTACATCAGCAAGTCCAAAACTGAACTCACTAGTTTTCCCCTCAACCCTCTCTCCTTCCCAATTTTCCTGTTACTGTAGCAAACGGCACTATCCTTCCACCCAGGCTTCAAACCTGGGCATCATCCTCAACTCTTGGCTTTCTCTTGCCTTCCACATCCAGCCGGTGGCCAAATCCTGCCATTTCTACTTTTTGTGACATTGGTTTTCTTCACCCCCCTTCTCTCCTCTGATGCTATCACAACCCTGATGCAGACTCTTTCAGACTCACTCCTGAACCGGCTCCTGATTGACCTCCTGCCTCCATTCTCCCCCAACTCCAGTCCTTTCCCTACTCAGGTGATCTTCATAAGGTGCAGAGTACATCTGACTGTGGAGTCTCTCCCCGTAATCCCCCTAAACACCAGTGGCTCCCTATTACCTCCAGGACCAAATATAAAATCTCCTGTTTGGCTTTTAAAGCCCTTCATAACCTCACCCCTTTCAGAACTTTTCCTGACTTCTCACACCTTCCTCCTCCCTTCCTCATCTTCTAGAGTCCAGTGACCCTCGCCTCTTTGCTGTTCCTCACACAGCACTTGATCTCCTGACTCCGATAATTTTTGCTGGCTGTCTCCTATGCCCGGAACATTCTGGTCTCCCTCCTCCTCTCTGTCTCCTAGTTTGCCTCTGTTACTTCCAGTCTCAGATCAAATTCTACTTTCTGTAAAAAGTTTTTTTCCTATTCTTCTTAATGCTAATGCCTTCCCTCTGAGACCATCCCCAATTTGTCCCACATATTTCTTGTTTGTTCATTGTTGCTTACATGTTGGCTTCTCCATTTAATTGTGAGCTTCTTGAGGTCAAGGGACTGTCTTTTTCCTCTCTTTGTATCATTAGCGCAGTGTCTGGCACATAGTAGGCGCTTAATAAATGCTTATTGACTGACTTGCTGACTCTCAAATTTTCCTCCTCTGAATGCTCCAAAGGCCTCCATGGCTCAGCTCAGAAAGCCTCATAAAATGTTAAAGCGAGGAGGGCCTTTGGAACACAGAGTGTCAGAGGTGGGAGGGCCCTTAGAACACACAACATCAAAGCTGAAAGAGTTCTTAGAACATAGAATGACAGATCTGGAGGGGTCCTTGGAACATAGAATATTAGTACTGAGACAGCATTTAGAACACAAGAATGTTAGAGCTGGAGGGGCAGGGCTTAGAATAAAGAATGTCAGAGCTAGAATGGCTCTTAGAACACAGAATGTCAGTGGTGGAAAAGTCCTTACTGCACAGAATGTCAGAGCTAGGTGGGGGGGGGCCTTAGAACAGAAAATGTCAGGTCTGGGAGAACCCCAAAAACAGAGGATGTCAGAGCTGGAAGGATCTTTAGAACACAGAATGCAGAACTAGAATAGACCTTAGGAAATAGAAATTCCAATCAGGGAAGGCCCCTTACAACATAAATCATTCAAGCAGGAAGGACACTAGGAATCATCTATCTAGTTTGACCTTATAATTTTACATTTGTAGAAACTGAGGCCCAATGACTTGTCCAAGGTCACACAACAAAACAGTGGCAGAGTCAGGACCAAACTCCAGATCCCCTAAATCCTCCTTATTTGAAAGGAATAAAACTGATTTTTTCCCCCTCCATCTCCTGCCACCTTCGACTCACCTGGCCTGGCTTTCCCTCTCAGTGGGTCAGAGACAAACCCTCTTTTTTCTTGACCCTTGGCAAAAGGCTCTTTCTTTATCTCTCTCTCACTGCTTCACAGTGGGGCCTCTCCAAGCGCTATGTAAGCGGGTGGATCAGGGCATTAAAGTTAACTTCCTCTTAAACAGACTTAATTAGTGTTCTTCAGACACACATAAATTAATCGTGGCTGGCTACGGAAGGCTAGAGAGTTTTCTCCTGATCGATACGCTGTCCAGGCTCCAAATAAACTGCTGGGAATCCAACTCTCTTTTTTGGTCATCTGTTATGTCGCTCTTGCCGGCTGATAAGGCCTCGATCCTTTATCTTCTCCTGTTTGGCCCATCTTCTGAGGCAGAGCTGGCTTCCAGCTCCAAAAACAGGGCTGGCCATGGGCATCTAGAGACTGGAGCCATGAAGGGACCCTGGCAAGGCTTGCCCTGTGTCCTCTCTTCCAATGCTGCCCTCACAGAGGCCCTAAAGCCTGCCATTGGGGAGTTATGTCTGTGAGTTTATAACTGGGAATGTCAGAGATCAACAGGATTTAAGCACAGAGACCGGCGGAGCTGAGAGAGATGTCAGAACATAGAATATCAGAGCTGAGAGAACCTTAGACCAGAGAATGTCAGAGCTGGGAGGGCCCTTAGAACACAGGATTCAGAGCTAGGAGGGCCCTTAGAACACAGTATGACAGAGCTCGGAGAGCCTTTAGAACCCAGAATGTCAGAGCTGGGAAGACTCTTAGAACACAATATGTCAGAGCTGGGAGGGCCCTTAGAACCCAGAATGTCAGAGCAGGGAAGGATCATAAAACTGAGAAAGACCTTATTAGAAGATTGAACGCAGACTCTTAGAGCCAGGAGAGACCCTAAAGGCAGCTTGGTGGTAGAGTGGATACAGAGCTGGACTTAGAAGAATCAGGAAGACCTGAGCTTGAATCCTTCTTCAGACATATTAGCTGTGTGACCTTAGGCAAGTCACTGGACCTCTCTGACTTTCTATTCCTCATCTGTAAAATGGAGGTGATAATGGCGCCTACTTCTCAGAGTTGTGTTGAAGATCCAAAGAGATCATATGTGTACAATGCTTTGCAAACCTTAGAATATTATATAAATGCTCATTATAATTATGACCTAATCCTAGGACACAGTCAGCTAGGAAAACTGTGAGAGCTTTAGCCAAGGGAGAGCTGTTAGAACATCAGAGCTGAAGGGAGCTCAGAAATTCTTTGATCCATGGAATTGGGCTCATGTCCTCCCTCCAACTCCTGCTCCCTGTGTGGTCTTGACCTCCCTGGGCTTCAGTGTCCTCATCTACTAAATAAAGGGGCTGGGCTGGATCTCCTCAGAGGCGCCTTTCAGCTGGTGATCTGATTCTAATTTCATAGTCAAGGAAACCAAAGTTCAGGTTTGTCTAAGGGCACATAGTGAGTTAGTGACAGAAATGAGAGTGGAGCCCAAGCCTCCTGACTCCTAGCCTGGATCTTTTCCCCAGAATCCACCTTGCTTATTTCCAGACCTTTTCCTTTCTTTCTCCATCTCTCTCTCATATTCTCTTTCTCTCTGTCTTCAGCTCTCTGTATTTCTTTGTCTCTTCATTTCTCTCTGTGTCTCTGTCTCTTCTGTCTCTGTCTTTGTCTCTGCCTGTCTCTATCTCCTTCTCTCTGAGTCTCTTTTTCTCTCTCCCCTCCATGCAAACCCCATTCTTCTGCCTGAATGAGACTTTTATCCCAAGACGTCTCAGGGAATTGGTCCTGAATAGAAGTCACTGGAGTCTCTTTTAACGGTTGGGTTAAGGGATGACCTCCCCAGCTCAACCTCTCCCTGCCACTCAGCTCTTCTCCCTCCCTACCATCAGCTACCTTCTCCATGGAGATTTTGGTTGGCTGTTCATCCTTAGTTTTTGTAGAAGACCGAAGACATCCCAAGGGTGATGTCTTGTGTGTGAATGGAAACTGCATATCTCATGGCTCTCCAGATCTGCCTCCTTCCTCTGGCTAATCTTCAAACCACCCCCACTTCCTTCAGGAAGCCTTCTTTGACTCACCTCCCTGCTCAAGAACAGAGCGTACTCATCCTTCATTTCTTTATTAAGAAACCTGCTTCTGGATGGTGGCTTTTCTCTTTCTGTTACCCCCTCCCTCAGGATAGCTTTCTGTCTTATCTCCTTCTGGGTGGTGATCTGAGACATGCTTTTCTGCATTATAAGGGACGTCACTGAGAATCAGGAGACTGGAACTCTAGTCCCAGGTCTATCCCTAATGCTGTGTGATCTTAGACAAATGACTTGTTTTTTCTGGGCTTTGATTTAATCATCAGTAAAATAAGGATGAAATGATCTTTCAGGCTCTTTGCAGTCCTAAAATTCTGTGTTCTAAGGCCCCTTGTAATTCTGAGAGTCTATGTTCCCCCTCCAAGATCTGATGTTCTAAGATCTGATACTGTAGGCTCTAAGGAATTTCCTAGCTCTGACATCCTATATTCTCAGGGCCCTCTCAGCTCGGACATCTTTTCTAAGGTCCTCTCTAGCTCTGTCCTTCTAGGTTCTCAGACCCCTCCCTACTCTGACATTCTAGGTTCTAGAGGTTTTCCCATGATTCTAGGGATTTATAGAATTGTTTTATAATCTTAGAACTGTCATGAGGTCACATGGCTGAATGATAAATCATTCTCCCGCCCTGGCCCTCAGTTTTTCCCTCTGTAAAATGAGCAGAGTTGGTCTGGGTGCTCTCCAAGATTCTGTCCAGTTCTCAGGTTCTATGCTGTAGAAACATGCTGAGAACATCATCATGGTGGGGCTTGTAGGAGAGAGAGGAGAAGGAGGAAATCCTGATCCCTTTCATTAAGAAGTTCCTGGCCAGGTTAGAGAAACAGGCTTCATTCCTAACCCTAACCTGTAGAATAACCAAGGATGCATACAGAACAGTCTATAATCACCACCAATGACTTGGGTGGGGATGGAGTTCAAGACCAAGACAAGGGGAACAGCTGAAGGAACTATTTAGCCTGAAAAAGAGATTTGGGGAGATGGCACCTGATAGTCAAATGGCAGTCCTGAGAAGGATTAGACTTGTTCTTCTTGGCCCCAGAAGGCAAATTCTAAGATGGTTTGTTTTTGTTGAGTCATTTCAGTCATGTCTTACTCTTCATGACCCCACTTGGGGTTTTCTTGGCAAAAATACTAGAGTGGTTTGCCATTTCCTGCTCCAGATCATTTTACAGATGAGGAAACTGAGGCAAACAGGGCTAAGTGACTTGCCCAGGGTCACCCAGCTAGAAAGTGTCTGGGGTCACATTTGAACTCAGGTCCTCCTGACTCTAACCACTGAGCCACCTAGTTGCCTCCATTCTTTCCATTTCATCACACTGATTCACAGTGGGGTAGGATTCCCATTGCCTATGCAATCAGAAGACCTGGGTTCTACTAAAGAGTTATGTAGCTTGAGGCTATTACCCTCCCCTTTTTGGTCTCAGTTTCCTTCTCTGGAAAGTGAAGGAGTAGGGCCAGAATTTGGGGATTCGTAACCTTTTCATGTCACGATCTCCTTTTTTCAGTCTGGTGAAACCTAAGGACCCTTTCTCAGAATAATGTTTGTTGCCCACATTCCTTGAAAAAAATACTAAATTTCAGTTGGAGGTTGGTAAAAATCAAGGTGTAATTTTTTTCTCACCCAAAGTCATGGTCCCTTGGAAATCTATCCTCCAAGGATCCTGTAGATCTTAGGCTAAGAACCCCTGGGATGATTCTAATATCTCTTCCAGCTCTAAATCCCGTGAACCAGACCCTAAGATGCCAGCTCCAATTGAACTAGAGGTACAGAATGAAATATACATTTTAAAAATAATATTTTCTCTTTTCCCAATTACATTTAAAACCATTCTTTAACATTTGGGGTTTTTTTAATAGTTTTTGATTCCAAATTCTATCCTTCCCTTCCTGAGATGGCAAGCCATCTAACATAGGTTATACATGTACAACTAGAAGCATACATTTTCAAGGAAGCTTTGAAACTAGTATATTGGATTTATCACATACCTTCTAAAAATAAGAGATTTGGAGTTTCATATACTGTGCTTTTTTCTATTATTTCAATATGCAAATGTTTGTCAAGTTCCAAGTAACAAATGATAACAGTAACATCATAATAAGAACAACAGGCCTGTCTACTTTGTCTACCCCATAGGACCATGATGAAAAAATACTCAGAGTGTGATTTGGGGCAAGCACCTCTCTGGATCTCAGATTCATCACGGGCAAAATGAGGGATCCTACAGAGCTGAATGCCCTCTAAGGTATCAATGTGCCTATGATATTAACGATCTAGAGAAATGGAATTCATCCTTACTCTCGTTAACATGATTAATCCAGGCTGGGCTCAGGAAGGGAGAGGAAGCTGACAGCTGGGGCTGGCTGGGATCCTGGTTTTCCGGGCTCGCTTCCCTCCCCCCACCTCCCCAGAGACAGTGGTCAGCACCCCCGCTGAGCCACATCCTAAGCTGGTGTTAGAAGAAATCAATGAAAGCTCGGGCCAGGCAGACCCTGCCTTAGGGACCCCAGCTCTGCTCTTGACACAGCTTCAGTGACTCACACCAGAGTGGGACTTGATATTTGTAGAACACTTTGTAATTCTGATTTTTGAAGGGACCTGGGAGAGGCAAAACCATGCCCAGGGAAAGAGCATCAAGTCCGTAATCAGGGTCTCCATTGTTTACTAGCAGTAAGACTTCGCTAGTCACCCATCTTCTCCGGTGCCTTGGTTTTCTCATCTATGAGATGAAGGCATTAGGCTGAATAACCTCTGAGGTCCCTTCCACCTGGAAATCTGTGGTTCTAAATAGACAGAATGAGTATTATTATCACTGCCTCCATTCTATAGAGAAAGAAACTGAGATTCCCTGTGTGACCCAAGACAAATCCTTTTCCTTTTCTGGACCTCGATTTCTCTATTTTTTAAACAGGGGTCAAAATCCTCACCTTCAGGGAGTAGGTCCCGGCCACTGTCTTCATCTCTGTCTCTCGCTTCATCTCCATCTTTCTCTCCTCTGTCTCTCTCCATATCACTCACTCCATCTAGTCCCCTCCTTTGCATTTGTCTCTTCCCTGTATCTGTCACCATCCTTCTCTGTCTCACCTTGTTATCTGATTCACTCTCCATCTGCTTCTCTGTTCATCGCCATTTGTCTCTCCTTCCTCGTCTCCCTCTCTTTGTCATCCCTCTGCCCTATCTCTCTTCATCCCTTTTGGTTTTTCTCTCTCCATCTCTTTCCCTGAATTGTCCTTCCTCTCATCTAGAGTCAATCACTTCTCACTTGCCTTTCTGCTCTCCCCACCCCTCCTCCAGTATCTTCCCTCCATGTATTTATATCTTATATGTACATCGTTGTTTTCATGTTATCACTCCCCTAGACCAGGAGCTACTTGAGGGCCAAGACTACGTTTTTGCCTTTCTTTGAATCCCCATCACCTAGCATACAGTGAGGACTAACAGTGAACAGGAACCAGGAATGCCAGTTTTAGCCGCATGCTTGGCTGTCTCTGTCCCTCTCAGTCTCTGTGTCTGCGTCCATCTGTCTCTTCTTCTGGCTCCTTTTGCCTCCTAGGAGCCCACTCACATATCTACCAATCCCTGCTTGGAACCTGCCTCAGGAACATTAGAGCAGAACTACCTCAAGGCTTTATAAACTCAAATTGACAAGGATCCTGCTCCCTTTAATTATAAATAACATATTTGTAGAGGGAAATAATGGGGATAATTGATGTGAGCAGTAACTTAAAAACAGCTCGGAGAATTACATTGAGTGAATGCCTCCGGCCCTGGCTTCAGCCTTTATTAGCTCTGGGGAACTGTTTATAAACTCATATGCTCATTACTTTCATCAATGGTGGGGGAGGGGCAGTTAGTGAGGGGGGGGATGGGCTGGTCCCAAAGGCAGCCGCTAGCCCTGAAGCTGGAAGGTCCCCACCCCTTACTTGGGCTCTGGCTGGGGCCAGGTTGGCCTGCCCATAGGGCGCTACTTCCCTGCTGGGCTATGGAAGACAAAGATGGTGCTGGGGAAAGAAGGAAGGTGATGTAGAGAGAGGTGTACTTAGCTGACCTGTGTTCTAATCCTGATTCTGTCCATGGACTTATTGTGGGATTAGAAGTAGTCACTTATCTTTTTTTCTAGAATAGCAACTACAAGTTCCAGTATTTGGGGCAAATTTAGAAGGAAGTTGGAGACAGGGACACCAGGACACTCTGAGGCCAGTGAACCACACCAGCTAGGTGTTATTAGCCCAAAAGGTCCCTAGGGCAAGCAGAAAGTCTGTCCAAGTTGGGTGCAGTCATGCCCGAAGCAGAAATGGAGTTTTGGAGGATGAGTCTGTTTAGAGGGGAAGATAACGGCGCCTGTTTTGGGCATGTTGAATATGGGCCATCTAGTTGGAAATGTCCAGTAGGTCGCTGGTGATGTGGGACGGGCAATCTGGAGAGTCACTAAAGCTGAGGACCTGGGGAGTCATCTGCATAGAGAGAGTAATTGGACCCATGAGAGCAAGTGGGGTCACAAAACGAGAGAGTATAAAAGAAAAGAGAAGAGGACACAGGGCATTCTCTGACACACCAAGATACTCTAACCATGGGATACGTGCTTGGAAAGGGAATGGGACATGTATAATGATCCAGCAAAACAGTCTGAGAAGCATCAGTCGGAGAAGTGGAAGAAACAAGAGAGCAGGTCATGCAAACCCAGAGAGGAGGGAGCATCCAGGGGAGGAGATGATGGGCAGCATCGGACACGGCAAAGGGGTCACATAAGATGAGGAAGTGGCTCCAAAGGGTCCTCATTAATGCCCCCAAATTACTGAAGAACAGGTTTGTCTCCTATGGGGAGATTCCAGAGAATGTCATAAAGATTCTAAAAGCCATTTCAAAAAAGGTAGAGGGGAACAAGCATTTATTAAGCACCTACTGCATGCGGAGCACTGCACTAAGTGCTTTACCAACATCTCATTTGATCTTCACAATAACCTGATGAGGTGGGTACTATTGGTATCCTCTTAGCCTTCTACAGTTGAGATAATTAAGTGACAACTTAGAAATTAGACCGCAGAATGTCAGGGCTGAAAGAACCTTCAGAAGATGGTGAACTTTGGGGTTCAGGGAGACCTTCAAGTCCAAGGAGTCTATCCTAGGATTAATCACCACACAACAATAAAATGTCAGAGCTGGGGGGTGGGGGAGAAGGAGGAACAGAGAAGGTCAGAGCTGGGAGACTAGTTTTTTTTTGGAGGGGGGAAGGCAAGGCAATTGGAGTTAAGTGACTTTGTCACATAGCTAATAAGTATGTCCAGTGTCTGGGGCTGAATTTGAACTCAGGTCCTCCTGACTCCAGGGCCGGTGGTCTACTTATTGTGCCACCTAGCTGCCCTGGGGAGACTGTTTTAGAACCCAGAATGTCAGATCTGGGAGGGCCCTTAGAACACAAGATGTCAGAGCTGGAAGGGCCCTTAGAACACAGGATGTCAGAGCTGGAAGGGCCCTTAGAACACAGACTGTCAGAGCCGGGAGGGCCCTTAGAACACAGGATGTCAGAGCCAGGAGGGCCCTTAGAACACAGGATGTCAGAGCCGGGAGGGCCCTTAGAACACAGGATGTCAGAGCCGGGAGGGCCCTTAGAACACAGGATGTCAGAGCTGGAAGGGCCCTTAGAACACAGGATGTCAGAGCTGGAAGGGCCCTTAGAACACAGAATGTCAGAACTGGTAAGGGTCCTTAGGATTTATCTCACACAAACCTCCCTTCCACACAGAAGTCATTTCTTTAAAATCTCTGCTCCTTTAACATCTCTGCCTCTGCTCCAACCTTATCCTGAGGTTCTGCAAGGGAAGAGATTATTCCGATTTTTACCTTTTTATCACCTGCTTCTCACCCAGCACCTACCTCATAGTAGGGGCTTAATAAGTGTTTATTGCATTGAATAGAAATGTTTGTAGGAATAGTTCAGTTTCCTAGGAAGAGGGATATACAGAGAAAGACTGATAGATCAAAAGAAATAGAGAGATGATGTATGTGTGTCATATATAGTATATATATGCATATATTATATCTATACTGAATACATGTATACATGTGTATATATACATGTGTGTATATTCACACACACACACACACACACACACACATACACACTGATGTATGTTAAAGTTGTGTGATCACATCTTGTACCTGGCCTTACCTCTGGGAGTTCACAGTCTAGTTGGGGAGAGAGCACCAACAAAGCTGACCAAATGTGTGTGGCCAGAAGGTGTCCCGGCAGTACAGAAATACAGGAGAGAAGCCAAGTCTGTGAGTGCAGAGTGGTGTTATGGGATGAGACCCAGGTCTGTAGACAGGAGACCTGGGTTCAAATCCCAATTCTGCCACTCACTACCGGCCTTATCTTTAGTAAGACACTTAACTGTTTTTGGACCTCAGTTTCCAAATCTATAGAAGGAAGGATTTGCATTGAATGTTCTCTAAGCTCTAAATCTCCCTATGATCTTCTAAATTAAGCTAATCTCTGTGCAGAGCAGTAAACGCACCTGGAACAAGATGCCTCACATCCCAGGAGATTATGCAACCCTCTGATTATCTTTTTCCATAAGTAGAATCCCCTCCCCACTTACTTCCTCCCCCATCAACCAATATACCTATTTGCAGACAATGACTTTCCTGTCCCTGGCTGGGGTTGCCCCTAGCAACAGCTCCCCACTGCCTCTGACACAAATCATCAGTCAATCAATTGATCAAAAAAACAAAAAACAGTCTTTGCTGAGCACCCACCAACTGCCAAGTACCTGGATGGATTCTGGGAGCAGAGTTTACACAGAGAAAATTAAAACCTGCTCCCTGCCCTCAAGAGGCTCACATTCCAGTTGGGGATAATTCAATTCAGTGCAATATAGTGAGTACCTACTCTGTGCCAGGCTCTGTGCTAGATACTGGGGATGATAAAGGCCAGCAAGAACCAGTCTAGGCTCCTGCTGGAGGGGTGAGAGGAGGTGGGCATGTGGAGACAACATGTCTCTGCCTATAGTATGTACATAAACTGTTTTGTATTATTTTGAGGATGCTTGATCTTATGTCATTTCCCCCAGACCCACCCCTCTTCTTAATTTCCCCATTTCTGTTGAGGGCACCACCATCCTTCTAGGCATTTGGGTTCAAAACCTCAGAGTTACCTTACATTTGTCACTCTCTCTCCCTCCTATATCTGATCAATTGCCAAATCTTGGTACCAACTGCCTTCAGGTCATTACCTGAATGTCCCCTCAGCACCTCAATCTCAATTCATCCAAGACAGAGCACATTATCTTTCACCCCAAACCAACCTTTCCTCCGAAGTTCCCAATCTCTGTTGAGGGCACCATAATTCTTCCCTCTGGGTTTGAAATCTTGGGTTTCCCTCTCTCTTACCCTCATCTCCAATCAGCAGCTAAGTCTCATTGCTTGGACCTCAACATCTCTCCTATCCATTCTCATTTCTCCATTCATAGAGCTATTATTAGAATTCGGGCACTTATCACCTCTTGTCTTGATTTTTTGGAAAATTTTTACATTTTATTTTTTTCAAATTATATGTAGAAAACCGTTTTTAACATTCATTTTTAAAAAAATTTTGAGTTCCAAATTCTCTCCCTCCCTCCTTCCCCTGGCCCTCTTCAAGAAGGGTTGCAATTTGATGTAGATTATACATATTTTTGCCTTGATTATTGCAACAGCCTCTTAATTGGTTTTCCTGCCTCTAGGCCATCCCCTCTCTAATCAATCCACCACAAAGTTCTCAGGGTGATGCTCCTGGAACTCAGATCTGACCATGTCCATACCTTGCCCCCCAAAACATCAGTGGCTCCCTATTTCTTCTAGGATAAAGTCAGTCAACAAGCATTTATTAAGTCTTTATTATATAGCAGACACTGAGGTAGATATCAATACAAAATATATACAAAATCAACACTTTGGATAACTTGGGTATGAATTGGGGGAAATCAGGAAAGGCTTCTTCTAGCAGGTGGTGTCTGAGTTGGGTCTTGAAGGAGGCTAAGGATTGTAAGAGGTAGAAGTGATAATAACAGGCAACCCAGACACGAGGAACAGCCTAGTTAAAGAAATGGAGACTGGAGAAGTGTTAGCAAATAGTCCATTTTGGCCAGAATGTAGAACACTCGCTGGGAGGAATGTATGATTGTTCCAGAAAGAGAGGTTGGAGTCAGGCTGTGAAGGGCTTTGAATACCAGAGAGAGGAATAAGTGTCCCCTCCTCATCCCCCCACTGCGCTCCCCCCACTGCCACTGGCACTAGCGCCTTCCCTCTGAGAACACCTTCCACTGCTGCTGTGTAGATACTGTCTATACAGTTTTTCACATACTCTCTCCCCCATTAGAATGTGAATTCTTTGGGAGCAAGGCTATGTTTTCATCTTCATTTGCATCCTCAACTTTTAGCCTGGAACACAATAAGCATTTAACAAATGCTTGTTGACTGACTTTATCCTAGAAGAAATAGGGAGCCACTGATGTTTTGGGGGGCAAAGGTATCGACATAGTCAGATCTGAGCTCCACGAATATGACCCTGAGAGTTTTGTGTCGGATGGATTAAAGAGGGGATGGCCTAGAGGCAAGAAAACCAATAACCAAGGCAAGAACATGTATAATCTATGTCAAATTGCATGCCTTCTCAAGGAGGGACTGGGGGAAGGAGGGAGGGAGAGAATTTGGAATTCAAAATTTAAAAAAAATAAATGTTAAATGGTTTTTTCATGTAATTTGGGAAAAAATGTATAAATTTTTCAAAATAAAAATCAAGGCAAGAGGTGATGAGTGTCTGAACTTTAATAATAGCTCTATAAGTAGAGAAATGAGAGTGGACAGATGTTGTAGAGGTCCAAGCAACAAAACTTGGCAATTGGTTGGATATGAGGGTAAAGTAGAGTGAAAACCCAAGAAATCAAACCGAGATGGAAGAATTATAGTACCTTCAACAGAGATTGGAATTTTGGAGGAAAGGTTGACTTTTTGGGGGAGAAATCATGTTCTCTTTCTTGGATGAGTTGAGTTTGAAGTGCTGATGGGACATCCAGGTAATGACCTGAAGGCAGTTGGTACCAAGACTCCGCAATTGAGTGGATATAGGTGTGTGTGTGTGTGTGTGTGTGTGTGTGTGTGTGAGAGAGAGAGAGAGAGAGAGAGAGAGAGAGAGAGAGAGAGAGAGAGAGAGAGAGAGAGAGAAATGAGTTCAGGTGCCTAGAAGGATGGTGGTGCCCTCATCAGAAATGGGGAAATTAGGAAGAGGAGTAGGTTTAAAGGAAATATGATCAAACACCCTCAAAATAGTGATTGTTTATGTATAGTGTATAAGTATTCTGGGGACTAAGAAAAATGCCTACTCTTGATACAGAGCACTGGGCCTAGAGTCAAGAAGAGTTGAGTTCAAATCCAGCCTCAGACACTTACTAGCTATGTGACCCTGGGCACTTACCCTCTGTTTGCTTCAGTTTCCTCAACTAAAAAATAGGAATGATAATAATATTTGCTTCATTGGGTTGTTTTGAGGATCATATGAGTTAATATTTGCCAAAGTTCTTTAGGACCGTGTCCTTCCCCCCATCTTATTCTATAACCTACTTCATCTTGGTTCCTACCCATCCTGCAATCTATCTTTGAATTTCCACTCTGAGACCCTGGTCTGCCTATAGAGTCCTGCTTAGATTTCTATTCTGCTGGCCTTGATTGTAACTCCTCAGTAAAAGACTCTTTTGTTCCCTTCTCTAATCGTTCAATGCCTAACTTCTTCCATGCTTAGTTGGATTTCACACTATCCTCAGACTGGCTTTTGCTTGGTTGGTGCTAATCAAGGCAATTTGTGTAAGGGACCTCACAACGGTGCCCTCTCCACACCTAAGGAGCAGAAGAAAGTATTAATCCAATTTAACAAAAATTATTTGGTGATTATTGCATGCAGGGTCTCCAGCCAGGTGCTAGGGATAAAAGGATTAAAAATGACACAGTTTGGTGGAGCTATAAATTGGTCTATCGGTGCTGGAGAGCAATTCGGAATTATGCTAAGAAAGTGACTACAATGTCACCCTTTGACTCAGAGATACCACAATGAGGCAAATACTCCAAAAAAAGAGTATTTCTTTCAAGAAAGCAGGGCCCCATATACACCAAAATATTTATAGCAGCACTTTTTTTATGGTAGCTAAGAAATGGAAAAGAAGCTGCACACCCGTCGATTAAGGCACAGCTAAGCAAATTGCAATCCAAGAATGTAATAGAATATTATGATGCAGTAATAAATGATAAATATGAAGAATTTAGAGAAGTTTCGGAAGATGAGGCCTGACTCAACAGGAAACAAGCCGAACCAGGAAAATAATAGACAAAGTGACTACAACAACATAAATGGAAAGAAGCCAAAAAACGAATCTGGATGTTATGTAATTTAAATAACTAAGCTTAGGCTTGGGGGAATATTGGGAAAATATCTCATCTTCTCTTCTTCAAAGAGGTGGGGAACCATGTGTGTGGTATATACCACATACTGTCAGACCTGGTTGATGTGATGGTTTTTTTGAATTGGTTTTTTTCCCCTTTCTCTTTCTTTTCTATTCCTTATTACCAGGGATAGTTCTCTGGAAAGGGAGGAGGGACGCACATATTTGAAATGAAAATGGTATAAAAAAAAAGCTATTTAAAAAAATTTTTTTGCAACACTGTCTTATCCTTCCAGAGCTTAGAGTCCAATAAGGGGGTAAAAATATTTACATAATCAGAATCTTGGAGCTGGAAAGGACCTCAGAGACCATCTAGATTAATCTCTACCTGAACAAGAATCTCCTCCACAGCTTCCCTCACAAGTGATCATTTAACTTCTGCTTGGATCCTTCTAGTGACAGGGAACTCACTGCCTATGGGGGCAGTGCATCCCACTTTCAGATTGTTAATTGTTAAAAATTTCTTCCTTACCTCAATCCTGCATTTACCTCCCTGCAACTTCTCCCCACTGTTTCTAGGCCTGTCTTGTGAGGCTAAGCAGAACATATCTAATCTCTTTTCCATGGGATAGATCTTCAGAAACTTGAAAATAGCTGTTATGTCCCAGATTTTCTCTTCTCCAGGATAAAACATGCCCAAGTCTTTCCACCAATTCTCAACTGTCCTTTCCTCATCCTCCTCCAGACATGGTCCATCTTGTCAATTCTTCAGTGATCTGTGATTTCATCAGTGTGGGTACCATCTCCATGGATGGTGGACCAAAGGAAGCTTGCAATGGATGCCCTCTATTTTCTTAGTAAAGTAAGGGTTAAGATTATCTTTTAAGAGGGAGGGGGGCAGAAGGTTTGAGGAGGAAAAGGAAGGCTTGAAATAGCCACTGTGTGGGTTATGATAGAAGTCAATCAGGAAAGAAAAAGAAGGGGGTTGCTGTGCTGAAGGAAGGGCCCAGTTGAGATTTGATCTCCTAAGTTTGTAATGAGCCCAGTTGGCATGAATTTATGACCTTCTCCAGGAATATACTCAAATGAGTGAGCAGGAATGGAGAAGGCAGATGGCAGAGGTAACCCAAGTTTGGGGCGTGGCAAGGTGTGCCTGGCAATAAGACAAAGGAGCAAGGAGGGATTTAAGGGGTGCACATCCTAAGCTGCTCCTTTATCCCAAGACTCATCTTTTAAACATCAAAGACACTGGATGCCCTCAAGTGCCAGAGTTGGGGTTGGTCAAAGTCAATGGAAAGACACATTCCCCACCTCAGAGGGCTGTAGTATATTTCCAACAATGACTTATGCAAGAGAAGTGCAATAAAAGATAGCATCCTGGGATAGTAAAAAAAAAATGAGCTGGTAATGAAGTGAGAGCCAAGGCTAATAGATGGGCAGTCTGAATGCTGCAGTGGCATTCAGGAAATGGAATAAGGTCTAGAGAAAGGCTTCCAGCACATTAGGCAGATCCTCTGTGGCAAATCTATGGGAACCCACAGACTAGAATGACATGGGATAGGAAGGTCTGGACTAGTTGAGATCCACACCAATGGATAGAGTGTCCATAGAGATGAGATCACAGATATATGGAAATAGTGAAGCATATGCCACCTATACCTTCTTCCATCCAACCATCCATCCATCCATCCATCCAACAACAAATATTTCCTAAGGTCCTTCTATGTACAAGGCATCATGCTAGATACTTAGGATACAAATAAAAACCATAGTCTCTGACTTCAGTGAGCTTATATTCTATTTCATCCAGGAGAGGCAGCATGGCATCGCAGATGGCGCAACTAGGCCTAAAGTCAGGAAGATCTGGGTTTGTGTTGTGCCATAAACATTTATTAGCTACGCAACCATGGACAAGTCATTTAATAATAATAATTATTATTATAGCTAATGACAATATTATATAATTATATTGTATGATAATTATATATAATAAATGTATATGAAAATTAATAGAATATATTACAGATTTAATGTTAATTTTACATCATATATTATTAAAATAATATATAATTATAGCAATATAATATAATAATTATCTAATAAATGTGTTGTATATTATTATATAACATTATTGATCTAATTTTAATTTAATATCTTGTAATAGATAATCATAACTGTATAACATAATAGTTATATCATATATTTTATATTAGCTAATAATACCACTCTGAGGTTCACAAAGTATCTTACATATATTATTGCATTTAATGGTCATAACAACTCTGGGATGTGGGTGCTATTATTATGCTCATGTTATGGAGGAGGAGACTGAGGCTGAGAGGCTTAGTGGCCTGCCCAGGATTGATTGATTCTACTCTGGGCAGAGTTTAGCAGGCCGTTCATGTCCTCTGACCCGGACCCCATTGCCTCAGGGCTGATATCCAAACTCTTTATTTTGGCATTCAAAGCCCTCCATCGTCTGGTTCCCAGGCAGGATTTGAACTTAGCTCTTCCCGACCATAGGGCTAGCACTCGATCTCCCTCAATCTCTCTCAGTCAGGCAGTCAATGAACAAGTTTTCTTAAGAGCTTTGATTCTTATTGATAACAAGTGTTATTAAAAGCTCTCTGTATTGGCAACACAAAGAAAAGGTAAAGACGTAGCCTGTGCCCTCGAGGACCTAACTCTCTGATCAGGGAGATGGTGTCTTTATAAATAGACAGATACATGCAAAGGGCATAAAAGGCTCAGTCCCATGTGAGGTCTGGCCGGGCAGGAGAAAAGGTCGAGAAGTGGCTTGGCATAGTGGCTACAGACTGGACCTGAAGGCAAGAAGACCTGAGTTCAAATCTCACCTGAGATATTTATCAGTCTTGTGACCATGGATGATTCATATAACCTTTCTCAGCTTTTATCATAGAAAGTGCTATCATTTATTATTGCTATTATTATTCAGGTTCTGGGTATAAATGTTGAACAGAGAAGACCAAAAGCATCTCTCTCTCTCTCTCTCTCTCTCTCTCTCTCTCTCTCTCTCTCTCTCTCTTCCCTCTCTCAGTCTCGTTCTCTTTTTCTCTTTTCTCTCTCTCTGTCTCTCTCTCCCTCCCCCCTCCTCTCTCTCATTCTCTCTCTCCCTCCTCTTTCATACTCAGTCTCTTTCTCTTTTTCTCCTTTCCCTCTCTATCTCTCTCTTTCCCTTTCTCCCTCCCTCTCCTCTCATTCTCTCTCTATCTTTGCCTCTATTATTCTCTCTCTCTTTCTCCTCTCTCTCTGCTCTCATACTCTTTTTCTCCTTTCTCTCGCTCTATCTCTTTGTGTATCTCTGTCTCTGTCTCTCTCTTTCTCTCTCTCTCACACACACACACACACACACACACACACACACACACTTCCATAAAGACCTCAATCTAAGCTGATGTCTATCAATTAGTGTGTTAGCAATACTCACTCCTCTTTGAGTCCAGTCATGCTGCTGGTTCAGAATCCATCTAATGCAAGGCATGTTAATTCTCTCCATCTTGCTCATCCCCAAGCATATCTTGAGAATTGGAATTGGATAACTTCAAAGAGGATATTCAAGAGAGAGGGATGAGAGATTCACTTCTAGCTGCGTGGGATAGAAGACTTCCCATCGTTGACTGTAACAGCAAGCACCCTGGCACACCCAGGATGGCCTGCTAGCACAGGTTCTTTGATTTGCTTTTATTAAAGGAAAGGCAACTTTAAGGGGGTCGACAATCTTACTTTAATTACATTCACTAGTTCAGGGAAAAGATCATCACCCTGAACATGGGGAAAATACAAGCAGAGAAATTAGCACAAAGACCAACAGACAGGACTCCAACTGTCTGAACAAAGTAATAGAACCACCTACATACATCTCCCGATTGGGCGAGCACCAAACATCTGAGTAGTTGTGGGGGAGCGGGGCTCTTAACGAAATGGCTATTCAGAGTCCCGTCCAGGGAATCAAAAGGTCCTTCTCATGAGCAAGCCTCCAAAGCAAAATACCAGCCTCAGGATATACATACACTTTTGGCTAATAGGGTCAGAGCCAGAAGGCAACCCTCACAACTCAATGCCTAATTAGCTTAGTACCAAAAGGTGTGGAAGCCTTCCTGCAAGCAAGCCTCCCAATAAGCAAGCTTCCCCCAAGCAAGCTCCTCCTTAGGCGAGTTCCTCCCTCAGTGGGCTCTGCGTGACTCAGGCTGTATCACAGCCATGATTGAACACATGTGGTCACATAGGCCTATTAATGGATGGGAAAGATCTTTCTATTCCATTAACCCACAAGGTAACTTGATGGTAGAGGAAATTTCCATTGGGGGCGGGACAGGGGGAATATATACAGGAATCCATTGTAGCAGCTAGAAGGTGTGCTATACTTCAGGCTGAGGGGGTGGGGAGGGGGGGATGGCCTTCACAGATCTTTGGAGGCAGGAGAAAGCAAGATCAGATCAGGGAGGAGTGAGTCATCCAGTCTGGTGGGAATAGAGAGTGTGTGACTGGGAAGTAGAATGAAATAATATTAGGTGGGCTGGAATCAGACAATGGAGGGCTTCAAATGACAAAATTAGGAGTTTGGCAATGGGGTCCAGATCAGGAGAGATGATCAGTCTGCTGAATTTTCCTGGAATATAATCAATGAATTGATTGACGTTGACCAAGCAACAACTATGTGCCAGTCACTGTACCAAGAGCTAGAGACACAAAAGAGGCAAAAGACGGTCCCTGCCGTCAAGGAACTTATGTGCTAACAGACTGGATAGAAAGTTTAACAAGTGGCAGTGTGTCCTAGCATAAGAGGGTCACAGCTCTAGCCCCGGAGGAGACCTCAAATGCAATTCCTTCATTTTGTAGATGAGGAAACAGGTCCAGAAAAGTTAAGTGACTAGCCCAAGGTTATATAAGTAGTAAGTGGCCACGGTGGAATCTGAACCCAGGGCCTCTGCCCCATTTCTCTTTCTGATCTACCATGCTGCCTTTCTAGGACAACAGTGACCACAATGGTGAGAGGACTAGAAACTGACCATGAAATCTGAGGACTAATAAAGGGAACCGGGGAAGTGTGAAGGGAAAAAAAAACAACTTATGAGAGGCAGGATTGATTTCTTCAGCTCTTCCATGTCTGTCTTTGTATCCCCAGCTCCTAGCAAAGTGCTTGGCACACAGTAGGCACTTAGTAAATTCACCTTGTTCAAGTATTTTAAGTGCTGTCACTAGAACATAAGCACCAAAATCTAATTAGCCAATAGAATGGCAGCTCCATCAGTGTAGTAGCTGTTTCATTTTTTGTTTTTGTCAGCTAGTCATCTGGCATTTATTAAGTGGCTCCTCCATCGAAGTCAACTGCAAGTCATGTCATCATCTCCCTGATGTCATGGTCCTCTTCCAGAATGAAGGACAAACACAATAATTAACTGCCTCCTAGGGCTGCTAGGTTGGCACCATAGTGCATAGAGTTCCAGGATAGAAGTCAGGAAAACTCATCTTCCTGAGTTCAAACCTGGCCTCAGACACTTACTAGTTGTTTGACCCTGGGCAAGTCACTTGACCCTGTTTGCCTCAGTTTCCTCATCTGTAAGATGAGCTGGAGTAGGAAATGGCAAACCACACCAGTATCTTTGCCAAAACTCACAGAGAGTTGGACACAACCAAACAACAACAAAATGTTCCAGGCATTGTGCTAAGTGCTGGGGATACAAAAAAAAGGCAAAAGACACTCACCTGTTTAGGGAGCTCACAGTTTAATGTGCCTAGTGCCTAATGTCAAGCATAGCACCTCCATACAATAGGTACCTGATGAATGTTTGCCGATTGATTGCCTAGAGATGACTGTCTGGTTCTCAATTTGATTCAATTTGCCGAGTATATATCAAGCATGCTCAGACACCCATGCTAGGAACTAAATTTACAAAGACAAAAAATGAAGTCATTACTGAGCTTGCAGTCTACTGGAGGGAAACAACGGATTTAGAGATAGCTAAGTACAAAGTATGTACAGAATAAAAAGTAATTTGGGGAGACAGGGCACTAACAACTGGAAAGCCAGAAAGGCCTCATGTAGGAGGTGGCCCCTGAGATCAGTGATGAAGGGAGCAACAGATTCTAAAGGCAGAGGTGAGGAAGGAGTACAGTCTAGGTGTGCAAAGGCACAGGAGAAAATGGCCCACAGAATGGCCATGAATGGGAAGGAGGCCAGATTGTTTTGAACCTAGAGTCTTCAGCTTAGAGTATTTCATGATAAGTCTGGAAACATATATTAGAGGACTTTAAATGCTAGGCAGAAGAATATTGTATCTTATTCTAGAGGCAATAGAGAGCCATTGAAGGCTTTGTAACATGTAACCATGTGACATGGTCAAACTTGTGTTTTAACAACATCGTTTTGGAAGAGGTTGGGTTGAAAAAGAAAGTGGCTGCATGCAGGGAGACCAGTTAGGAATCTTTTGCAATAATCAGGTGAGAGAGGGCCATCAGGATTTGATGAAAGCCTAATCTATGGTGGATAGAAAGAAAGGGATAGATGTAAAAGTTAGTTTCAATGGCTATGCCAGAGGGGCACAAGATCTGGAAGGTTCTACCGTGCTGCAAAGGCTTTGATTATAATCCCTGTGACAGACTACATCTGCTATCTAAGGGTGAGCCCAACTAAGCATAGTTGAAGAGAGGCTTATCTCTGACCAGTAGGCAGACCACGTTGACCATGGCTACTGTGAAATAAAGAAAAAATGTAAAATAAACTTCAGAGCTGGGTTTTTCTCCTGTGCCTCCGCAGCAATGATGGAATGGAAGAAAATGGCATAGAGGGTGCTAAGAATCCCAACCTTTTCAGCCCATACATAAACATTAGTTTAACTGATGGTACTTGAAGAACGAAATCTTTGTCCAATGACCAATACATTGACATACTACTGGAAGAACTGAACCGTGTTAATATTGGCATCCCCACTATAAATGAAACCAGCAGACATAAGGAAGTTGCAGCTAAATGGAAGAATGGTTCATGAATTCTCCCTGAGGAGAGACAAATAAAGGAATTGTCAGAGCTTCACTGTACCCTCAAAGGCAAGAAGAAATGCCATTCTATGGGACATTTGGCCACCTTTCTCGCAGTGCTTGTGATGAGCACAAACAAAATTAATCACCACAAAGATAATTGCAGCTTAATGTGCCCACAACTATTGTAAAGAATAGGGTAGTAGCATTCTGAAAAAAAATCAATTAGATACCCGAAATCAAGTCAGTATGTATAGTGGGTGACTTCAATATGAAGATAGGCATACAGGAAGATGGTGGGAAAATATGTTGAACAAAAAAAAGCTCTAACTTCTATAGACTCTACAGGAGCTTTATGGTTATATACTATGAATATTTTTTTCCAAGAAGAGAGTAATGTAGTAAACATGGTGTTTGTTCAACAAAAAAAAATAGAATTGATTTTACCTCAAGAAGAAATGGCTGGTTACCAATATGGAAGTCATTTCCCAATCAACTGTCTGTGTACAAGAAGACCATCAAACTTCCTAGAACGAATATGAATACCAACATCATACTAGAAGAAAGAACAAAGATAAGAATAGACATTGCAAGTATAACTCCAGTTTGATCTATTCTAATAAACTATTTGCACCAAAAAAAATAGAAAATAAAAAAGTACTATCGCCATTTTCTATGGAAATACAACCATTGTCAAGCAGTTGCCACAACGAGGAGGCTGAAAGAGTTCTAAAACCTCAGACAGCAAATATTCTACTTGCCAAACAGAGAGATGCTGCAGCCAAGATCAACATCAGTTGTTGCATAAATTCATATGCAAAACTAAGATGCTGGAAGACTACATGCAGTATGGGAAGTTGTGTGGTGCAGTGGATAGAGCTCCAGGCTTGGAGTCAGGAAGACTCCTCTTCTTGAGTTCAAATCCAACCTCAGACACTTACTAGTGTGTGAACCTGGGCAAGTCACTTGACCCTGTTTGCCTCAGTTTCCCCATCTGTAAAATGAGCTGGAGAAGGAAATGGCAAGCCACTCCAGTATCTTTGCTGAGAAAATCCCAGTTGGGATCACAAAGAATGGACACAATTGAAAATGACCTGATGACAACAACAAAAATGTATGTCATTACCTATTAAAACAATGAGAAACTAGGAGGAAATGGATTTACAGGAAGCTTAGCATGAAACTAAATTATATGACGTATATAAATTATATACAAAAATATAAATAAAAATATTTATACAAAATATAAAGTATACAAATACTAAATGGTATTTAAAGCAGAAATCACTTAGTTTAGCTTAGACGAGTAGTTCATTCGGCAACTTAGTTTAGACAGCTAACAAACAAAAAAAATGCAACCGCACTCTCTGCATTTCTGCAAAAGTTAATTTCTTCATCAATAACAGTAAAACCATCACATTTAGATTCAGTGTTGCAACACACAGAGAAGAAGTGAAATGGGACTAGAAAACAAGGATGGGAAAAGCAAATGGACTAAGTCAAGTCAATAAGCATTTATTAAGTATCCACTGTGTTCCAGACAATGTTTTAAGCCCTGGACACTATGGGCGCTGTTCTGCCCAAGTATAAATAGAAGAAATCTGTGCTGGAGGCCACAGAATTTTAAAGGCACTGAGGAATGAATTTTCAAGATATATGAAAGATGGAAGGTACCTAATTAAAATTGGGAATCATAATAGCGCTGAAAAAGGTGATTGAGAAAACATCAAGCACTATCAAGTTCCTTTCATCTGCATAAAATCTTCAAGAAAGTGAGCTACACATATATGGAGGATGTCTGCTGTGAAAACAGAAGAAACTAAGGTTTTGTGAACAAGATTCTACAATAGGCCACACTTTCATAGTCACTGTTGTTCTGTTATTTTTTTAGTCATGTCTAACTCTTTGTGACCCCATTTGGGGTCTTCTTGGCAAAGATACTGGAGTAGTTTTCCATTTCCTTCTCCAGCTCATTTTATAGATGAGGAAACTGAGGCAAACAGGGTTAAGTGACTTGCTCAAGGTCAAAGAGCTACTAAGTGTCTGAGGCTGGATTTGAATTCAGGAAGATGAGTCTTTCTGACTCCAGGCCAAGCATTCTGTGCACTATGGCACCACCTAGCTGCCCCAGGTCACACACTTGACTAAGAATGCAGATAGGACAACATTATGCTGTATTTATTGTGTGTTGATGATATTATCTTAGTATTTGATTTAGTAGAGCAAATAGCTACCTTTAGAGGTACTCCACCATCAAGGCATCTCTGAAACAGGCATCAAGATCATATGAAATTCTTTGATAGATGTTGGCAACACATACAATTTCCCTTAGTGATACTCTTATATCAAAATCAATCAAGCAGGGAGATTTAAGTCAACCAAAGCATGGAAGGTGTCTAGTGCAGCACTCAAATGGAAGATGGAATCCAATAAATAGGTTCACCAGCTGCTCCTGCTTGGGCATGATATTTTGAGGATGCCAGTTGCATCAAGTCCTAGATGAAATGCACAACTTCCTAAATTTAATCCACAACCACTCAAATTCAACCTAATTATGCACACGAAAAAAAGTTGGTAAAGAACAACCTATTGTCTAGAATAATTGTCTCCAAACATTTTGAATTCTGTACCCCATCACTAAAACATTTTTGAGCCCATAACCCCAATGTATGTATTTATTTCTTTAAAAATATGTATATGAACTAATATCCTAAAATAGTGTTTATAAGATAAAACACACACAAAAGCAGACATTTTAAAGGATGAGATAAAAGATGAAACAAGCATTATTTTAAAATAATTTTTATTTCGTTTCCATTAGTTGTACCAAATGATCTTTTTCTCTCACTAAAATAATTATCTGATTAATAGAAATATGAATAATTTTAATGAGATCAATAACGATCTTTTAACGAGAGCAATATGATTGAGTATAGTTTTTTTAATCTTGTAACATTTTGTAATACAGTAATTCAAAGATCCGATTCAAAGTTCAGTTTATCTTGATACTTAATTGCAATGATTGTCATCGCTGAAAAAGATATTTCCCAAAGACACATAAATCCAAGTGGTAAAAGTTCCTTGTTGGCTACATTTGCTAAATCATGATAGGCATTTTTCAATCCTATTCACTTATTATGCCAAATTTTTTTTTCAAATTTGGCTAGTAAATTTCTATCAACTCTGAATTTAATCCATTGTTCTTGAACACTAATTTATATATATATATATACTTTTAACAAATGGGTTCAAAGCCAACTGGAACTCTTCATTTGGAAGATTCTTTAAATGGCTAGATTTAGGTTCTTTCTGAATGAATGCAGCACCACCCACCTGGGTTCGTCATTTTGCCCTGAAGAACAGCTTTGGGATATTGTGGTGGATCTGCTCCTGAAAGGCCGAGAGAATGATGAGCCAGGAAACTGCATACCTGCATGAGAAGAGAAGGGATCTCCTCAGAAATTATTGAAAGACTTCAAAAGAGAAGGTCTAGAGAGGCAAGCTGAGACTTTGGGTAATGGATAAGAGATCCCCCTAAAGCCACAGACATGTGGAGTTTGTCCCTTGATTCCTTGTGCTTACAAGCCTGGAAACTGCTAAGAGCAAACTGCCCCTTGGTGAAATAATTCATTCTCTCCTCATGAATTGATATTTTATTGTGTTTCTAAAAGAAGAGCTCCTTTGCTCTTACACATTCTTTGGTCTATTCCAGTCTGTATAACTTCCCTAATTTCTGTATATCATTTTCTTTGAGAGAGAGGTACACCAGCATGTGATGGTCTTTGGTGGAACCAGTGATTGGTTGAGGAAAGAGAGAAGGAAGTTAAACTGATGACAGCAAATTAAGTATCACCCTCCCTTTAAGAGTTATCAGTTACATAGAAATAACCAACTTTGAAAGATGCAGTAACTGATCAACACAAGGACCAGCCCCAATTCATGCTATCTACCTCCAGATAGAGTGATAGACTCCTAGTACAGATTGAAGCATATTATTTCTCTTGCTTTCTTTTTCTTTTGGAATGTGACTAATGTAGAAATGTGGGGTTTTTGTGTGTGTCTGTCTATATATATGTATAATGGGTTTTGCTTTTCTTGCTTTCTCAATGAGAGGTGGAGAGGAGAGGGGAAAAGAGAATTTGGAACTAAAAAAATTTAAGTCTTTGTCCTTTAAAACAATGATTTTTTAAAAAGCAGTGAAAAGAATTATCAGGGAGTGGCATTTATCCTGGGTTGGAGAGTATTGTACCCCTAGACTACTAATAGTTGTTGCTTGCCCTTCATTTTTGAAGAGGATGATGGCATCAGGGAGGTAATGCCATGACTTGCAAGTGAATTGGATTTAAGTGACGGAGGGATGTGCAAGCCTCACTTTCTCCTGCGGAGCCATCTGGGTCCAGTGTTGAGATATAGATCAGGACGACTGGAGGTGGCCCCGGATGCAACTGCCAATAGTTGAGGTGTGGTGGATAGATATAACTTGAGTCCAATATCCTTCTTGGAGACAGGTGAGAAAAGAAATAAGTTCCCAGCCGTGGACTTTCTCCTGCTATCTACAAAGGCAGAAATGGTTATCTCCCTTGGAGAAGAATGGGCCAGATCCCAGATAAGATATCTATCAATTCCATATGCAAGCTGAGCTATATATATTTCGACAACATATATTTTACCCAAAGAAAAACTTCCTAACAACCAAAGCTGTCAAAATATGGAAAAGGTTGCTTTAAAAGGTAATGAGTTCTTCATCAAAGCGCTGTCCAAGTAGAGACCAAATACTTGTCAGGGACATTGCAAAGGACATTCCTTGTCATTGACAATTTGAATTTGATGACCCGGAGGTACTTTCCAGCTCTGAGATCCTATGATACTTAACCACCAAAGATTTTTGGAGAGGAGTGAATCATGAAATAGTTGAAGTTAGTCAAGCATTATCCATTTGTACTTAAGCGTTTATTATTCTTTCAAATCTTACTTTGCTTACTTAGTATCTCTGGTTTCATTTGGTTCCTCCAGAGAGTAATCAAAGCTGCATTATTTTGATAGTTTATTTTCAGTGAAAAGTGCACACTCAAAAGTGGAAGCAAGTACCTTATATGGAGTCATCCACCATTTGTGCATTAAGGAAGTCCATTGGGTCTATATCATCCAAGGTGCCATTGCTATTGTAATCTATGTGAATTGTGTGTCAAGTACTCAGGAGGAATTAATCTGTCCCCAGGTAGGTATGATTTGCCATTGCAATCCTCTTTCATTCATTCATTCATTCAACAAACATTTATTAAGCACCTTCTGCGTACATAACAGCAGAAGTCACACCATTATCATTGCTCTGACTATTAGCATGGGGAAAAGCAACCAGAAGCAGAGAGGGAGAATGCCAAAGAATCATTGAGAAAGCACAAGAGGACATTTAGCCGTTTGCTCTGTTAAAGGGCTTCCCTCCTCTCCCTCATTTCCTTCTGAGCCAGAGCTATACACTGTGCATAGCCGTGTCCTTGAACACAAGAGACAAAGGAAGAAGCATGGCTGTCCATCTCTAAACCAGTCTCGGTAGTTAAAGAACCTGGTGCTGATGTCCTGAGACCTGTGTTTGAGTCCTGGCCCAATGGCCACCTCTGTGAATTTGCAGAAGTTTACTCCTCTAAGAGAGTTGGACCGAATGACCTCCATGATCTTTTTGGGCTCTAAATCTGTGACCTCATGATTCTCTTCACTAATTGTGGGAATGTGAGGGAATCAATCAGCTTCTCTGAGGCTCAGCCTCTTTCATTGTAATAACATTTTCCCTGCCTGGATCCCAGGATTCTTTTTTTAATTTATGGAGTAAAACAAGCATTTCCTTAACACAGCACAATGAAAAAGATGATTGTACATGAAACTGCAAATCTTCTATGCACAACTTGCTATTCCCTTCAAATATGCAACAAAATTATCATGTAAATTTCCTTTTTCTTTTTTTTCTTCCCTCCCCCACCCTAGACGTAGGCTACCATTAGACACAAATATATATATATATATATGTATGTATGTATATATATATATAGATGTGTGTGTGTAAAATTATTCTATACATACTTCCATTTATCAGTTCTTTCTCTGGATGCAGATAGTGTCTTTCTTCATATGTCCTTTATAGTTAATTTGGTTATTATAATAGGAAAATAACTTATTCTCTCAAAGTTTTTCTTAAAACAATATTGCTGTTACCGTATACAATGTTCTCTTGGTCCTGCTCTTTTCACTCTTCATTATTTCGTGCAAGTCTTCCCATGTTTTTCTAAAATCGTTGAGCTCCTCATTTCTTATAACCCAGTAGTATTCCATCCCAATCATATATCATAACTCATTCAGCCATTCCCCAATTGATGGACATCCCTGCAATTTCCAGTTCTTTGCCCTTACAAACCAGGATTCTTTTAAGGAAAAATGTATAGGACTTTAGTAACAGCAATAATTATGTTGGCTCGTTTATCAACAAGCATTTGTTAAATTCTTGCTGTCTGTACCAAGTATTGTGACTACAAAGACAGAAGTGAATCAGGTCCTACTCTCCAGGGGTTTACATTATATTAGAAGAAGGAGTGGGGAAAAGAAGGTACCCATGTGAGGACTTGGTGTTCAAGTCTGGAAAGGAAGGAAAGAGGTGAGTCAGGACAGGAATGGCCAGCCTGGGCCCTCCCCAAAATGGAAATCCCAGGAGGAACTTATCAATGGAAGAAGGGAACCAGTATGATAGAGAGATGTTCCAGAGGGTGAAGGCTATGAGAGTAGATGGGTGTTCCAGGGCAAAGAGAACAGCCTCAGGTGCTGAGGAAAAGAAGGGAATAAGCATTTATGAAGTGCCTACTATGTGCTAACCATTGAGCTAAGTGTTTTATAAATACTATCTTACTTAATCCTCACAACCCTGGAAGGTGGGCGCTATTACTACTCTCATTTTATAGTTGAGGTAACTGAGTCAGACAGAAGTTAAGTGATTTTCCCTGAGTCACACATTTAATAAGTGTCTGAGTCCAGATTTGAAGTCATATTCCTGACTCCAGGCCAGCATTCTGTCCATTACACCTCCTCACTGCCTCCTAAGTTTGAGGGTGAGACAGAGGCTGAGGCAGGGTGCTAAAGGCCAAAAAGTCGGGGAGGGCAGATAAATACAAAGGATCTCAGAAGAGAGAGGAGGGGAGTCAGGAAAGGCCTTGGTTAGGGGATGGCATTGGATGGAGCCTTGAAGGAAGCCAGGGATTCTAAGAGGCAGAGGTGAGGAGAGAGTGTGTTCCAGGCACAGAAGAGGATCTGTATGGCACAGACATGAGAGATGGAATGTTATGAACAAAGAAGGACAAACAGGCTTATTTGGGTGAAATACAGACTCAGTGAGAGGGAGTAATGTCTTTTAGCTTGGAAAGATGGGCTGGAACCAGACTGTGAAGGACTTTAAATGTCATACAAGATGGTTCCTATTTTATTATAGAAGCAATAGGGAGCCAAGGATGCCTCTTGAAGAGAGGAGTGACTGATCAGATTTGTGCTTTATTATGCTGCTGTAGACGCAGAGTGATAGAGAATGTGGGGGTACAGGAGGAGGCAGGTGGGACCTTTGTCACCAGAAGGCAACGTGGCTGTGGCAGTGTCTCAATGACTGGTTTGTTTTTCTGAGTGTGAGTTCTTGTGATCTGCTAATACTCCTCTCCTCTGGCCAGGGAGGCCAGTTAGGCATCTACTGTCTTTACCCCTTCAATAAAAGGTCCAGTGTCTTTGCAGCCATAGCAGCCCTTTCATACATAACAACACCAAGGGCTCAATTTTACTGTGCCTGAGCCAGCATCTCTAAGGTAGATCTTCTTCCCATAGGATGTGTCTCCTTCAGACATTAGAAGTCCTTAACGGTCACCATCATCATCATTACCATAGACATCATTGCTGCCATCATCACCATTGTCAGCCTTATAACAAAGATGGCTCTGTGTCTGTGTGTGTGTGTGTGTGTGTGTGTGTGAGAGAGAGAGAGAGAGAGAGAGAGAGAGAGAGAGAGAGAGAGGAGAGAGAGAGAACAGCAGAAGAGAGGACAGGAGAATAGAGGAGAGGAGAGGAGAGGAGAGGAGAATAGAGGAGAGGAGAGGAGAGGGGAGGGGAGGAGAGGAGAGAGAGATGAAGAGAAAGAGAGGGAGGGAGGGGTGAGGAATACGGAGAGAAGAGAGGGAGAAAGAGAGGATGAAAGAGCAGAGAGGGAGAGAGAAAAAGAGAGAGATCTTTATAAATAACACAAAAAAGAAGCATCCCATATCAATGATGCTTAAAGATTTACAAAGCCCTTTTCTTCACAACAACCATGTACTAGAGAGACTCTAGTCAACAAGTCAAGACAGTAAGCATTTATTAAGCACTTATTGTGTGCACTATGGACAGCACTGGATGTACAGATAAAAGCAGGATAAAAGAAGGATAATCCCTGCCCTCGAAGAGATTATGTTCCAATGAAGGAAGACAACATAGAAAAGGAGGCTAAAGAGAGAGACGAGAAAGGAAATCCAGGGACATGGTAGAGAAGGTGCAGAGAGTCACGAATGGATCCCAGAGAAAAATGAAGATGTGGCCAGCTGGAGCCCTCTCTTTAAAATGAAGGTTCTAGAAGAAAGGGGTCAATAAGAAGGAGGGACCACGGGCGCAAAGAAGCTTCCAGTGTGAGGAGGCTGCTGGAGAACGGTTAAAAAAAAAGTTCAGAGAGTCAGGAGTAAAACCCAGAAAAGACTCTAGAACACAGAATGGAAGGGCCTTTAGAATGGTTCAGTGGAAAAAAGATTGGCTCAGGAGGGAGAGGTCTGAATTCAAATTCTACCCCTGATGCTTGTTACTTATTGAGCTAATCATGGAACTTCTCTGGGCCTCAGTTCTCTCATCTGCTGGACTGGATAGATGAGTTCTACAAATAGGGAATGACGCAGTAATCTTAGAATGCAGATTGTCAGAGCAGGAACGGAGTCTGGAACATAGAATGTCAAAACTGACCTCAGAACATAGAACACAGAACGTCAGAGTCAGAGGAGGCCTTAGAGTCCACATACTAGAACCACCATATTTTTCAGAATGGATGAAGAAACTGAGGAAGTGACTTGCCCAAGATCACGCAGCATGTGGGTGGAATTGCCAGGACCAGCACAGCACACAAGCCTCTTGACTCCCAGACCAGGGTTCACTCACTCATACCACCTCCCCCTCTCCTGTCTCTGCTGGTCCAATCTGCCCTGTGCCCACTTGCTCCAGAGAGGTGACCTGGGCCTCTCTCCACTGCTCACAGCCTGATTCCAGAGCCTGGCAAGCCTTTCCCGCTCAGGCCCAGCAAAGCCAAGGCCTGGCCCACCCAGGCCACCATCTCTCCGCCTTGTAACCAGAGCACCTCCCTGCAGCCCAAGCGCCTTTCCCCTCCAAGCCAACATCTTCATTACGGCTCCGAGTTGTTTAAATAAATGAATTAATATTGACAAACCATCAGCCAGCCTAATAAATGATTAGTTAAAGGCATACATACATCACATTACGGTTAGCGCTGGCCGGCCTTAATTACTTGTGGAGAGGATCCTATTAGAGGCGGCCATGCCCCTCCTCCCCCTACAGCTCCTGGGCCCTCTAGGCCCTGAGGCCCAACCTCTTCTGCCTACCCCAGGCTTAGTCAGCTTCCATCAGCTGGGCCTTTACCCTAGAGCCTCTTCACTCCATCTGCTTCCCTGACAATGGAGAATCTCCCTGAGTCTTGACATGGAGGTGAGTAGGACAGATGACCTCTGTGCCCCATCCAGCCTGATATCTCCTCTTCCTCCATCCCCCTTTTATATCTCCCATTTGATCCATCTCCCACCCCTCCTACTCTACCCTCTGCCTTCCTGCTCTACATCCCTCCTATCTTGTTCCAATAATCCCCAGTCAGATGCAAAGCGAGAGAATTGGGATTGGGATTTCATTGGTATAAAGAACTCCCAGAAGAGAAAATTCCCTTCACCCATGAAGGTTGGCATCTTCTCTGCAATGCATGAAATTGGAGGGTTGCTTAGAGTGGCCTTTCTGGGTTCAAAGGCCAGCTTCCTATGTATTATGTCCCATTGTCCCTCTAGCTCCCATTATTACTCAATTTTCCTCCCTTCTTCACATTCCCCCATTCCTGCTCCATCCCCAGCTTTTCTACTCCATCCTTCTTCTTGTTCTTTATCCCTTCTTCTTTCACTCTATTTACTAGCTATGTGACTCCTCTGTGTACCTCAGTTTCCTCCAGGGGGATAATAATAGCACCTACCTCAAGGGGTTGTGGTGGTGATCAAATAAGATTAAAGCTATAAAGTGCTTAGCACAGAGCCTAGCACATAGTAGGTGCTTAATAAATGCTCATTCCCTTCCCTTCCTTACCCTTTGAGCAGGGCACAAAAGAGCCAAATCAGTGAGACTCACCTGTACACAGGCCTGTCTCTTCCAAGTTCGAAGGCCATCCCCCAAGCCTCTGCCACCCCACCCTTCACAATGCCTGAAATTCTGCCAGTAGCAGATTACTCCTGGTTAAAAATTGCCTTCTTTGAGTTCCTATCAGAGTTGGAAGCAGCCTTCAGTTAGAGGCCATTGGTCCAGGGATCTGACATTGAGGAGGAAGGGCACATATCATCCCTAGGTGATGCACTTCTCCCCTGGGAGGAAATGCCTTTCACTGTACAATGTCACACTTTGCTATCCTCTGCCACCCCCAGGCTCTAGTCACCATGGTTTCCCTATCATGGGGCCACTTTCTCTGCCTCTCTCCAACCCTATGAAGACAACTGAGCCCGGAGCCTGATTGTTCCCCTGTCCTTTCCCATCACCTCCATCTTTGCCTCTACCCTTGTCTTCTTCTTGCTAGTGGGCACATTGCTCATATTTCCCTTTAAAAGTCCTTCTTCAGTACCTTCACGAAGTCTTTCTCTGATGTCTCACCATGGTGTGGCAATTGGCAATTGGGAGAGACCTAAATAGCCACCTGGACCAACCTATACCTAAACAAGGATGTGCTCTACAATGTGAGATGTAACATTTACACAGAGCTTAATGGTTTGCAAAATGCCTCTACATTTGTCCTCTCATTTTACGCTCACAACATCCTTAGGAAGTAGGTACTACTATCCTCATTTTATAAATGAGAAAACCAAAGTTAGGGCAAGTTAAATGACTTGCTTAGGGTTACACAGCCCATAAGTATCTGAAACAAGGGACATCTAGGTGGTGCAGTGGGAAGAGCACCAGCCCTGGAGTCAGAAGGCTCTGAGTTCAAATCTGACCTCAGACACTTACTAGCTATATGACCCCGGGCAAGTCACTCTATCTATGACCCTAGGTATAAAAGAAAGCAAACATTTGAGCAGGAAGCACAGGATTGAGATCGGTTGCATTAGATCCCAGAGCTACACTATCTCTATGACTTTGGTTCTAATCCATGTCTCTCCCCCACCCCCCAAAAAAAAACCAACCCAACAGCTGTTTTTGAATTTAGATGAAAAGTTGTTCAAGTTCTCAGTGTTGGGAAGGAATTCAGTGGCCATTGAAGTCAACCCACACCTGAAACTGTAACACACCTGGCATCTTTTGCTTAAGGACCTCCAAGAAGAGGAAATGGACAGTCTCCCAAGGCAACTCCAGCCCAGCCCAGCTCCGGCTGCTCTCGGCAGCTTCCCCTCTGCTGTTCTGCTCCCTCTTCTGACCTCTGGGCCCAAGGAGAATAAGTCTCTTCTCTTTGTAAAGCTTTTAGGGGCTTAGCACAGTGCTTGGCACATAGTAGGCACTGTATAAAAGCTTATGCACTTTTGGGATGGAACAAACAGGTTTATAAGAGAGGCACAGAGTCCAGAGAGCACAAAAAGTACTTTAAAGTTTGCAAAGAGCTTTAGAAATTTTATCTCATTTGAGCCTCACAACCACCCTGGGAAGTAGGTCTTGTTATTAGACCCATTTTACAGGTGAGGAAACTGAGGCAGTAGAGGTTAAGTGGCTTGCCTGGGGTCTCACAGAGACTATCTCAGGGTGGATTTGAACTCAGATCTTCCTGACTCCAGGCTCAGCACTCGTACTGCCTAGCTGCCTACTAAAAGGCAGTGATCCTATCCTTGCTGGGTCTTCTTCAGGCTAAATATCCCCACACCTAGACAGCTACAGCTCTGTACCTATGGGGAATTCCCTTCTCAGAGTGTTGGAGCACAGGAGATCAGTGCTTGCCAGAAGTTTGGAGAGGATGCTGAGTCTCAGAATTGTGAAGAAGCTCAAGGGTATTTGGTCCCACCCATACCCGAACAGGAATCCTCTGGGCTACATCTCCAACAACGGGTCGTCCCATTTCTGCTGGGAGATCTCTAGTAATGGGAAACCCTCTGCCTTCTTAGGCAGCCGACCCCATTGCACTTAAAGACAACTCTGAGCGAAGGAAAGTTTTTCCTTATTTTGAACAAAAATATGCAAGCAACTCCCACCCATTGTTTCTAGTTCTGACCTGCAAGCCTGATTCTTCTATGGCATGAGTCACCAAAGACCTGAAGGCAATCATCATTCCCTGGAATCCCATGCCAACTTCTCTCCTTGCTGGCAGTGAGGTGGCCCAATCAATGGGCCTGGAGTCAGGAAGATCTGAGTTCAAATCAGACCCTTTCACTAGCTGTGTGACCCTGGGCAAGTCACTTAACCTCTGTTTGCATCAGTTTCCTTAATTGTAAAATAAGAATAACAGTATCTACCTTGAAAGGCTCAAATGAGGTAATATTCATCAAGAACTTGGCACAGTGCCTGACTCTCTTTTTTAAATATAGCAGGCTCTTAATAGATACTTGTGTTTGGTTTTTTTTTTTTTTAATAGTCTCCACCTCCCTCTTCACCCTCTGGATGTAACGCAGATGTTACCCTCTCCTAAAATGCACCGAGATCTGAAGTGACCCTCAAATAGACTTAGGATCACAGATCCATAGTTGGAAGGCACCTTACCGGCCATTTAATGAGGAGGTGCCCATCCATTGGGGAATGGCTGAAGAAGCTGTGGTATAGGAATGTAATGGAATACTATAAGAAACGAGCAGGTGGATTTCAGAAAAACCTGGAAAGGCTTACACGAACTGATGCTGAGTGAAGAGAGCAGAACCAAGAGAACACTGTATACAGTAACGGCAACATGGTGCGATGATCAACTATGATAGACTTAGCTCTTCTCAGAAGCACAAAGATCTAAGACAATTCCAAAAGACTCATGATGGAAAATGCCATCCACCTCCAGAGAAAGAATTATGGATTTTTACTTTTTGTTGTTGTCGTTGTTTGCTGTTTTCTTTCTCATGTTTTCCCCTTTTGTTCTGATTCTTCTTTCACAACGTGACTAATGTGGAAATATGTTTAACATGATTGTACATATGTCAGATTGCCTGCCATCTTGGGGAGGGAAGGGAAGGAGAGAGAAAAATTTGGAACTCGAAATCTTACAGAAAAGAATGTGGAAAACTATATATAATCAGGAAAAAAATACTATTAAGAAAAAAGAAGCCGTTTAATCCAATCCATTCCTCTTACGATTGAAGAAACTGAGGCCCAGAAGGGTGAAGCGACCACTGCAAGGTTCACACAAAGCCAGGTGCCAAGCCCTGATCCTCAGACTTCATCCAGTGCTCTTTTGCAAAGCTGCCCTGATTCTCTCTTGCTCCCCAAAGTCTCACTTAATCCCAGATCCCTCTGAACCATTGTGACACGTGGAGATTCTACAGTACGGCAGAAAGCATTGGAGGCTGGGGTCCTGAGTTGGAATTCTGCCTCTGCAACTTACAGCCTGGGTAACCTTGGTCTAGGGCAGCAAGTAGTGTAGTAGTAGATAGAGTGCCGGGCCTGGAGTCAGGAAGACTCTTCTTCCTGAGTTGAAGTCTGGCCTCAGACACTTACTAGCTGTGTGACCCTGGGCAAGTCATTTCACCCTCTTTGCCTCAGTTTCCTCATCTGTAAAATGAGCTGGAGGAGGAAATGGCAAACTACTCTAGGATCTTTGCTAAGAAAACCCCATATGGGGTCACAGAGAGTCAGACACGACTCGACAACAACAAATCTTGGTCCAGGCAGGCATTATCTCTTAGCCTGTTTTCTAATCTATAATGTGAGGGAGGTGGCCCAGATGACCTCTCTAATCCTTTCTAACTCAAACTCTAGGCTCTTGGGAGCTTATGATATTGCTGGCCCTCATGTTCATCTGAGAAATGAAGGGGTTGGCTCATATGTCATCCTAGGCACCTTTCCAGCTAGAGATCTATGATCCTGTGAACCTGCGTGACCTTGGGCAATTCACTTAACTTCCCTAGGTTTCGGTTCCCTCAACCGTAAAATAAGAGAGTTGGACTGAATGAACTCTAAGGTCTCTTCCAGCTCTAAATGCTATAAGAAAAATAAAAAATAAAAAAGCCCTAGTGGATCAGCTCAAACATAGGCCAATTCTGAATAGAGAGATGCAGACAACATCCCTAAAATAAGATCTCTTTAAAAAGAAATGTGCTAAAATATAACTATATCAAATGGCCCACCCTCCTTATTTATACTCAAGGAAACTGAAACCCAGAGAAGGGAAGAGATTTGTCTTGGGACATTTTGAAAATAAGGGACACTGAGGCCCATATTGGGGGAAAAGAATTGCTTCAGATCTCACATCAAGCTTGTGGCAGAGTTAGGAATCCAGGCCTCCTGACTTTCTCCCATGTCAGCTCTTGCTTCCCTTCTTGATTGGGGGGTGAGGGGTGGGAAGGGGCAAGATTCTGAGGCCAGCATTTGGGATTCCTGGGAGGTGGAGGGGCAAGATGGGCTGGGTGATAGGAGAGGGGATCAGAATAAGGTGATGGCTAGGTATGGTGAAGCAGGGAAGAGGGATCTGCTCTGCTGCACCTTCCCCATTCCTCACGGCTGGGGCCCTGACAGGCCCCCCAAGCCAAAAACCCATCAGGGAGATAAAAGTGGCTGCCGGCAGCGGAAAGCTGCTCTTCGTGCTTTTCCCTTTTGAGAGGTTGGCTGCTCAAGAGCTCTTAAAAAATCCCCTTCGAAGGTATTTGTCATATATCAGCACCGGCCCCCCTCATCCCCCCAGCCTTTCATCTCTGGGGCTGATGCATTTTCAGGGCCTAATGAGTGTGACTGAAAAGAGGCAGGAGCTTGCAGGCAGTGGAGTCCTGCCCTCCCATCCTCAAGGCCTCCACACACCTGGCCTTGGACTGGTAATTAGAAGCTCTAGGAGGGAGAGGTGCTAAGAGCCCCCTGAGAAGTAGGAGGGGAGATCTAAGGCAGGCAGCTTCAGGGTGAAAGGCGGGAGGGGGAGACAGCCTGCTGGAGGGGAAGGAGGACACCCAGCTTCCAGTCATCCCTTCACCATTCACTTGATGAGGGAGCTTGGCCCTTCCCCTCTCTGGGCCTCGTTTTCCATTTTTTAGATGAGAGGCTCTCTCTAGCTGGTCTCTCAGGACACCTCTAGCCGGAACTCTGATTTTCCAGATTGGGAAATGGAGGCCAGGATGGAAGAGCAATTTGTTATTCATTCATCTAGCAGGGTTTCCTGGGCCCCTGCAATGGTCAAAGCCCCCAAGCAAAGATAAACAAGGCACAGGCCCCATCATTGAAGAGTTTTGTGGACTTGCTGTCTGGGGCCAGGGTTGGTGCTCAGTCTGGGAATGAGATCAGGGCTTAGTCGGAGGCCCAGGCTTCATCTTGGGCTGGGCTCAGTGCTCAACCTAGGGCCTAACTGTTCAGGGACAGAACTTAGCTGGAGGAAGAATAATAGAACTACAGAACATTGAGCGTGAATGAGCCTTAGGGGTCATCCCGTTCAATCCCCTCACTTTTAAGGATGAGGAAACTGAGGCATAGAGAGGTCAGTGCAGGGGTGGGGAACCTGCAGCATCAAGGCTACATGTGGCCCTCTAGGTCCTCAAGTACAGCCTTGATTCAGTCAAAGGGCCACACTTGAGGACCCAGAGGGCTACACGTGGCCTCAAATTCCCCACTCCTGGGTTAGCGACTTGTCCAAGGACGCTCACAGGTAGTAAGTGGCAAAGTCTGGATTTGAAGCCGGGTGTTTAACTCCAAATCCAGTGCTTTTTGCTTTTCTTTTTAATGGTATCACTCTTCCGGAGCATGAGGGGCTCAGTCTAGGCCTGGAGTCAGGGCTCAGTTGGGAACCAGACTCAGAGCTCAGTCTGGAGCCACAGGTCTGCAAAAGGCCAAGATCAGGGTTCACTCTGAGGCATGGGTGAGGGCTCAGTCTGGAGCTGGGATTCAATACTACACTGGAGTCCAGGGCTCATCTGTGATAAAAGAATAAAGCCAACTAGAGGCAGAGGGAAGTAACCAGGGCTTTGTCCTAGTGCTCTGGGGACAACGAAATTTAGAGACATTGACCATACTTACAATTCAACAGGGTGAGCTCAGTGCCTGGTTAGTGAGAATAATTGACTAAAATGGGAAACTATTGCATTACAGGCTTCCTCGGCTGAGTTCCTACACCCTCCTCTGCACCTTGCATTGCTCACCTTGGATCTCTCCCTCTGACTTCTCTTGTCTCCCAAGATCTCCCTGTGACAATTTAATTTGACTTTAAAAGTTGAATGGAGGGGCAGGTGGCTCAGTGAATAGAGCACCTGGAGTCAGGAGGACCTGAGTTCAAAACCAGCCTCAGACACTTGACACACTTACTAGCTGTGTGACCTTGGGCAAGTCACTTAACCCCAATTGCCCTGCCTTTCCCCCTCAAAAAAAAGTTGATTGGATGGTCAGTTGTGCATTTTTCATCTCCAAAGAATACTATTTTTCATAAAGGATGTCTCTCTGAGAGAGGGGAGGAGAGGGATACATGGGATAAAATGTAAGAAACAAAATAGTAATACTTATATTTTTCCCAATTTATTAATTTATTTATTTTTAGTTTTCAACATTCACTTCCAAAAGTTTTAAATTTTCTCCCCCTCCCTCCCCAAGATGGCCTGCAATCCGATAGAGGCTCTACATATACATTCCTATTAAACACATTTTCATGTTAGTCATGTTGCATAGAAGAATTATAACAAAAGGGAGAAAACGTGAGAAAGAAAACAAACAAACAAAAAAGAAAACAGTCTGCTTCTCTCTGCATTCCGACTCCATAGTTACTTCTCTGGATGTGGACGGCGTCTGCCATCGTGAGTCCTTTGGAAACATTTTAGGTCCTTGCCCTGCTGAGATGGGCCAAATACTTATTTTTTTAAAAGTTGATTTGAGAACAGTCGTACTGTGCTCCTAAATTTTCAGTTAAGACTTTGAAACCAATTGCCTCCCTAAAGATCTAAACCTCACTTTTTTGGTAGGAAAGCAATTGGGGTTAAGTGACTTGCCCAGGGTCACACAGCCAGTAAATGTTTGAGGCCAGACTTGAACTCAAGTCCTCCTGACTTCAGGGCCAGTGCACTATCCACTGCACCACTTTCCATTGAAACCAGACCACTGGGAGAAAAAAGGGGGAATCATAAATCTAGAGCTAGGAGGGAGCTCAGAAGCTACCTTGCCCAAATCCCTCATTTGATACAGGAGAAAATGAAAGCTTAGGAAGGCTA
>CM053622.1:48276622-48305628 GCA_028646595.1 Phalanger gymnotis | reverse complement strand
GGATGTATGGATGGGTAGATGGGTGGATGGGTGGATAGATGGGTGGATGGGTGGATTTATGGGTGGGTGGATGGATGGATGGATGGATGGATGGATAGATGGGAGGATGAATGGGTGGGTAGGTGGATGTGTGGTTGGGTGGATGGGTGGATGGGTGGATGGATGGATGGATGGATGGATGGATGGATGGATGGATGGATGGATGGATGGATGGATAGGTGGGTAGATGGATTGATGGGTGGATGGATGGGTGGATGAATGGGTGGGTAGGTGGATGGGTGGTTGGGTGGATGGGTGGATGGGTGGATGGGTGGTTGGGTGGATGGGTGGGTAGAAACAGATACCTCCTTGGCTTCTGGAACAGTATGTTACATATATGTGCACACACAGGTATGTTCATTTAGGGAAATCCACAGATAGACAAATCCACCCCCACCCAAGCATAAACAATGGAAAGGCAGACAGCTAGACAGGCAAACAGATTATACTCTTGTAGCCTTTCAAATGTGTCACTGAGAAGATTCTCTGATGAGGCTCTGGGAGGATGAGGGACTGAGAAGTGGAATTCCCTCCTATTTAGGCTCTGTGGCCAGCATTAAGAGAGTTACCCAGAGCCGGTCACACTTTTGCTGCTGAGAAAGCTGCCTCCCATCTCCCTGTAAGAGACCGACTCAGGGCTACAAGCTTGAGAAGAGAGGCTGACATTCACTTGCAGGGCCCTGCCTCTCATCTCAGAGAAGGCTCACACCTCTCTCCTCTCATCTCCAGTGGCTACTCTCCAGACCCCATTTGGGACCCACAAGAGCCTGTGCCTGATGGTTTTCCCAGCTCAGCTCCACATCTCAGAGAATAACTGGAGAAGGAGGGAGAGGAGCAGAGAAGCTGCAGAGAGAGAGATGAGGACACAGGAGAAGAGACTGGCAACTGGGAGAGTCAAAGGACGTAGGTGGGAGTCTTGCCTCAGGCCACTGGGTAGGCTTGTGTGAACTTGGTTAATCAGAGCACAATTCTGGCCTCAGTTTCCATAGCCGTCACATGAAGGCTTTGAATAAGATGATCTCTAAGGCTTCCTCTAGTTTTAAACCCTCCGATTCTGGATAGAGAAATGGAGGAGAGAGTGACAGAAAAGGAGGGGAGAGAGATGGAAATACAGAGCAGAAAAAAATAGTGATGAAGATGAAGAGTTAGAGATTATGTGGTTTAGTCACTGTGTGACTCTGTGTGACTCGATTAACTTCTCTGTAACCTCTCATCTGTAAAATGAGGGGTTTGGGCTCAATGATCTCCAAGGTTCTTTCCAGCTCTAAATCTAAAATCCTATGATCTAGAAGAGATTTAGGAAGAAATCTAATCCAATGTCCAAGTTTTACAAATGAGGTCACTGAGTTGCAGAGGCGGGGCTGTGACTTGGCCAGGACAGAAGGCTAATTCATGGCCAGATCCTCAACATTGCTTTATCCACTACACCAGCCTCTCCTCCTGGTGGTCAAAAAGGAAAGGAGAGAGAGGCAGAGACAAAGGCAGAGGCAGACAGAGACAGAGAGAGAAGAGAGGAGTGGGGGGAGGGGGAGAGAGAGAGAGAGAGAGAGAGAGAGAGAGAGAGAGAGAGAGAGAGAGAGAGAGAGAGAGAGAGAGAGAGAAGAGTGAGAGAGAGAAGAAAGAAAGACATAGGACAAGAGACAGAGGGAAAGAGGGAGATCAAGAGGCAGAGAAATAAAGGAAAAGAGCTGCAGAACGAGAGAGATAATGATGCACCAAGAAAGAGACAGAGGAAGAGAAAGATAGGGACTGAAGGCTGTCTCATCATGAAAGGAGATGCCTCAGGAGATAGTGAGCTTTCCATCATTCAGAGTATTCAGAGATTGGGTGACCATGGAATGTTATCTTACATTGGATGGGCAGGTGAATGGACAGAATGACTCTATGAGGCTACCTCCATCCCTGAGAGACTAGGATTCTACGATAACTGAGAGAAAGACAGAGACAGAGACAGAGAGAGAGAGAGAGAGAGAGAGAGAGAGAGAGAGAGAGAGAGAGAGAGAGAGAGAGAGAGATACAGAGAGACACACAGAGAGACAGAGACACAGACACCAAGACACAGAGAGAGACACACAGAGATAGAGAGAGACACAAAGACAGAGGCAGAGACAGACAGAGAGAGAGACAGCCTAGCTCTCCCTCTACCACCTTCAATAAGCAATTTCTGCTCCTTTGAGGTTCACGATGTCCAAATTTATCACTCACCCCAGGTCCTAGAGGATGTTAGCTATCAACCCTTAGGACATTCTTCTTTCCTCAATGAGGTCAGTGCCTGGCTCACACACTTTCTCTCCTCCCCATCTCTTGTGTTCATTCTAAGGAACTTCAACATACATACTAACGCTCCCACCTTCCCAGTTCTTTAATACACTCCTTTCCCATGACCTACTCCTCTGCTCCACGTCAGCTAACCACAGAGGTGGTCCTTCTCTTGCTTTTACCATCACCCAAAAGTTCTATGCTTATGATCTTTGAAAATCCTTTATCTTATCATAATCTTTTAGCATCCCATCTTTTCCTCTGCCTTCTGACCCCTAACCCTGATCTTCATACTCATCATGACCATTCCCTCCACCCCCCAGTTCTTTCCCAAGCCATCCACCTGTACTGGGTGCACTCTCTTGACCCCATGATGAGTCAACTCAAAGCTACACCAGCTTCCATCTTCAAATCCTTTGCCGCTTGTCCTTGTTCATGCATTGCCATGGCAGGGGCCTTGAGACTACTTTCACCATTTGTGTCCTTTGGTCTTATTCAAGTGCTAAACAGAGATGGAGGAACCCACGTAGAAGGCTGGGTCCACTACAGATTTATGTCATCTAATTTCAAATGGACCCTCACTGCAACAAGGCAAACATTCTGTTCCTCCCTAATGAGTTTACTATTCCATTCTCCACAATGGCTGTTCCAAACATCCTCATCTCTCTTCGGACCTGCCACAGTACTCCCTCTCCCTCTCCCTTAAGCTGAGGATCTCACCAGAAAAAAAATTCATGATTATTCACCACGAATTCATCTCATGACATTCAAATATCTTGCCACAATATCTTATTCTTCATTTCGGTTTCAAATGAAGAGATAGTCCATCTCCTTGCCAAGGTCAACTGCCCTATGTATACTTTTGGTCCCATTCCTCCAGTCTTCTTCACTAGATTACCCTCACTATCATCTTCTCCCTCTCTCTCTCTTTCTCTCTCCCTCTCCCTCTCCCTTTCCCTCTCCCTCATCTTCAGTCTTTCTGGATCTCCCAGCTCCTTCCCTGCTACCTACAAACATACTCATCTGTGCTCATCCTTAAAAAATAAAACCTCTCACTTCATCCTACCATCCTTACAAGCAATTATCTCATACCTCTCCTATGCTTTCTGGCTTCCTGGAGAAAGCACTTTCCTTCCTTCTCGCTCTTCTCACCGTCTTCAGCCTGGCTTCCAACCTGTTCATCCAACCAAAACCAATCCATCTAAAGTTACCAAATATTTCTTACCAAACCTAACGGCTTTTCCTCAGACTTCCTCCTAGATTTCTCTGTGGCATTTGACACTATCGGTGACATTCTTCCCAGATTCTCTCTCCTCTCTGGGTTTTCTTGACACTACCTTCTCCTGAGTCTCACCTACCTCTCTGACAGCTCCTTCTCAGTCTCCTTTTCTGGTTCTTCATGCAGGCCACACCCACTGGTCATGAGTTTCCCCAAAGGTCCTATCACAGAACCTCTTTTCATTCAATACTATCTGGCTTGGTGATCTCCATAACTCCCAGGAATTCAATTATCTCTCTATTCATATGGTTCTGAGATCCATGCATCCTGGCCTAGTCTCTCTCCTGAGCTTCAGTTACTCATCCCCAACTTCTTCTTGAATATCTCAAAATAGATATTCCTTGAGCATCTCAAACTCAACATGTCCAAAGTAATTCATTATCTTTCCCCAAAACCTCTTCCCCTCTTTCAAATTTCCCTGTTGCTTTTGAGGTCACCACCCACGTCTCAGTCACTCAGGCTCACAATATCATCCTCTTCTCCTTACTTTTACACACCCCAGTATCCAATTCATTGCCAAATATTGTCATTTCTACCTTCACATCCCTTGAATACATACATCCCCACCTCTCCACTCACACAGATACAACCCTGATTCAGGACCTTATCACTCTTTGCCTCAACTTTTTCAATAGCCTTTTGGCTGGTCTTCCTGCTTCAAATCTCTCCCCACTACAGTCCATAAGGCACTCAATGACCCAGATGATTTTTCTAAAGCTTAGACTGACTCTGTCATCTCTGCTACCCCTGTTCAGTGAGTTCGATGACTCCCTGTTACCTACAGGATCAAATATAAAAAAGTCCTCTGTTTGGCATTTAAAACTCTTTATAACCTCGCCCCTTCCTACCTTTCTGGCCTCCTAACTCTTTCCTCTCCTCCACATACTCTGTGATCTCCAGCTGCACAGGCCTATTGAAGGTTCTCAAACATGACACCCATCTCCATACCCAGTGCCTTTGCTCTAGTGGTCCCTCACGCCCAAAATGCGTCTCTTGGTTTCCCTGGCTTCCTTCAAGATTCAGCTCAAGCCCCATCTTCTTTCCTGGTCCTCCTAGCTGCTAGTGCTTCCCCACTTCAGATTGCACTCATCACACTGCCTGGAACACAGTAGGTGCTTAATAAATGCTTCTTGACCAACTGATTGACTCCATAACTTCTGCCCATTGTTCTGAGACCAACCAAAAAAAGTCTAATCCCTCTTTCATTTGACAGTTCTACAAACATTTGAAGATGCTTCACATGTCACCCCTGAGTTTTCTCTTTTCCAGATTAGACAATCCCAGTTCCTTCATTTAATCCTCATGTGATTTGGACTCAAGTCCCTTAATCATTGCAGGTGCCCTCCTCTGAATGCCCTCCAGCTTATCAATGTTTTTCCTAAACTGTAATGTCCAGCACCAAACACAATACTCTAGGCATGGTCTGACCAGGGTAGAGGATGGCGGGACTTTCCCATCCTTAGTTTTGCAGTCCAAACTCTCACTCTCACTCACTCACTCAGTCCAAACCAGACTCTTGGTGCAGTCCAAAATCTCATTTGCTTTCCTGGCTGCCTGCTTGGCTCACATTTTAGACTTTTGCTCAGCTTTGAACTTTTAGCCATGGGGGTGCTATTTAACAGTAGCCACTTGGCTCTCTGAAAAGGCAGCACGCACTTTTAAGTTTACTCTGTATCATTAATGTTTTTCCCATCATTTTCTGAAATCTAGACAATCAGCAAAGCAAAACAAAATCAACACCTGATTTGTGTTTGCCAATTTCCAACATGTAAATGCTCACACCAAAAATTTAACAATTGGCTGAGGTTAGAGCTGATTTCATCACATCTCTGCTTTTGGGCCACCAAAAGCCCTAAACGTTTTCCATACAGACTACTCTTTAACCTAGAGTCCTCATTTTGTTCTTATAGAATCCATTTTTATCACTATTGAATATCACCTTATTAGAACCAGACTTATATTCTAGAGTCAGAGGATCCCAAATTTATTTGGCCCTTTAAAAATTATTTAGAAATCTACTTTCTTTAAGCCTTTAGCAATTTTTTTTCAAATTTACATCATTTCAAAAATATATAATTTTTTAAAAAATGATGCATCTAAAATTTAACAATTTATTGTAAATTTGCGGGGTTTTTCTTGCATTGAAATTTTGATGACACATTATTGCATCATGTAGCCATTTAATATTGTATTGTAAACAAGTTATCACACACATATTTCTGCCTATGTATGTTGGACTTCCTGACACTGTGAGACACACTCTTCTGCCAACACTTGCTTGTTAAGACCTGTTGGTGGACTTGACTGCTAATCGGTTATAACTTGCATTCTGTATGTTTATTTGGAAAATAATCACTTCAACTTTAACTCTGTTACACAACAGATGAAACATGCATAAATGATTTTTCAAAGTTTTCTTCTCTTCTCTTCTTTCCTTATGCTTCCACCACCTTCTTATTCTTATTCAATGCTCCCAATTGCACTCAAGTCTACTACTACCCCCCTAGATCATTCCAGCACCGCCCAGGGATTGGTATCCTCCCCTTTGGGGGAGTCCCTATGTGTCTAGATTAATGGTATCCAACCACTGGTTTTTCAATTGCATTAAATCAGTAAAAAAAATAAGTACACATTTTAAATATATGTATATATATATATACAACTGATTTAATAATAGTAATGATATTTATACACAGCTTTAAGATTTGCAAAGCACTTTACAAATATTATCTCATTTGATTCCCACAACAATCCTGGGAGATAGTCTTTACAAATTTTCCATTTTACAAATAAAGAAACTGAGACACATAGGAACTAAAACTTGCCCAGGGACACACAGCTAGTAAATGTGTGAGGCAAGGCTTGAATTCAGGTCTTCTCCACTGCAGTCCAGTACTGCACCACCTAGCTTACACATGTGCCATTGTACAAATTATTACATACTTTATAAATAAACTTACGCAAAAATAGAAATGAAAAAAAATAAGATAAAGATGAAATGATATTCAATCCTGCCCATGGAGGGCAAGAGGGTAGGATGAGATCCTTTTTCCCACCCTCCAATTAGTCAATGGCGCACCTTTCCAGGGGACTCCCTGGTCACTTTGGAGACTACTTTCAGATTGTCAAGACCTTTCTGGATCCCGATTTTGTCATCCAGGATACTAGCTGTCCCTCCCAGCTTTGTGGCCTCTGCGAATTTGATAAGCATGCCATCTCTACCTTCATCCAACTCGCTAATAAATGTTAAATGATCGCTAACATTTGTGTAGCTCTTGAAGGTTTATGAAGCACTTTACACGTATTATTCCATCTGATTTGATTCTCAAAACAACCCTAGGAGGTAGGTGCTATTATTATCCCCATTTTCCAGATAAAGAAACTGAGACTGAGAGAGAGATCCATAGCTAATCAGTGCCTGAGGTCAGGCTCAAATTCAGGTCTTCCTGACTTCAGGTCTAGAGCTCTATCTACTGCACCCCCTAGAAAAGGACAGGGACAAGTACAAAGCCCTGGGGTGTTCCACCGAAAATCTCCTTCCAAGTTGACATTGACCCATTAATTACTACTTTTTGAATCTTGTGGCTATTCAACCACTTCCAATTCCATGTAATTGCATTATCACTAACTCACATCTCTCCATCTCCTCCACAAAACATCATCAGTACAAATGTCAAATACCTTGATTTAATCTAGATATAGATTTAATCTATAGCATCCCAGTTTACTATCTCTGCCTCTGTCCTTTACATCTTCCCCTTAGAAAACTCAGGCTTAGCCTGTGTGACCCTGGACAAGTCACTTAATCCCTGTTTGCCTCAGTTTCCTCATCTGTAAAATGAGCTGGACAAGAAAAGGGCAAATTATTCCAATATCTTTGCCAAGAAAATCCCGAATAAAGTCACAAAGAGTCTGATATGACTGAAAAAACTACTCAACAACAAGGCTTAGACTGGCAAGACCTGTTCTAGATGAAGTTGTTCTGGCCTTTTGTACTTAGTGATTCCTTTTTCTGTTGTGTCCTTAATATTCCTTTCCAGCCTCAGCTCATCCTGTGCTATAGCTTGCCTGATTCCCTTCTTTCAGGATCATTCAATCCTTTTGTAGTCATCTATTGTTACCTGCCCTCACTTCTATCTTTTTTACATACCTTTAAAAATTGATGCTGGTCAGTGAGTTTCCTGTGCATCCACATTGGTCTTGGTCTTGTCAGACAACTCATTTTTCATTCTTGAGAATTCCCTCTTGGTTTGAGTTTTCCCTGTGTAATTTTAGTACGTTGAACTTTATAAAATGTGGCACAATACTTCAAAATTATAGCTGTTCATTCATTTGAGATATTATTAGTCAGCCCTAGGCTCCCTTTATCATTTCTCATTAATACAAAATGGCTGCTCATTGTCACTTCTATTATTCAACATTGTACTAGAAATGCTAGCTATAGCAATAAAAGAAGGAAAAGAAATCGAAGTTATTAGAATAGACAATGAGGAAACAAAGCCATCACTCTTTGCAGATGATATTGTGGCATACTTAGAAAACCCTAAAGAATCAACTAAAAAACTACTTGAAATACTATGAAATGGCCATGATATAACAGGCTGTATAATAACAACTTATTGCACAAAACCAGAAAAAGCAAATCATTCTTTGGGAGAGATGGAAAAATAGACAGCGACAGATACAGGGAAACAGAGACAGAAGCAAGAGAGAGACAGATGAAAGGGAGGGAGGGGGCGAGGGGGAGGAAGACAGACAGAGAGCATTTATGAAGTACTGTGTGTTAGGAACTGTACTAAAGCTTATATGGAAAAAATAAAACAGAAAGTGGGAAGGTACTCTGGTGGAAGCAAGATGGAAAAGTAACCCAGAGAGCTAAGGGCCGAGCTGGGTTAGAAGCGAGCATGGCTGGCAAAGGTACTTCCTCAAATGAAGGTTCTGGGAAGGTGTTCATCAGTTGGAGGAGGAAGAGGAGGAGGAGGAGGAAGAGGAAGAGGAAGAAGGAGGAGGAGGAAGAAGAAGGAGAAGAAGAGGAGGAGGAGGAAGAAGAATGAGAAGAGGAAGAAGAGGAAGAAGAGGAAGAGGAGGAGGAGGAGGAGGAGGAGGAGAAGGAGAAGGAAGAAGAAGGAAGAGGAGGAAAAAGGAGAAGAAGAGGAGAAGGAGGAGGAAAAGGTCCTAAAAAGTACAAGTGTAAGAGTAGGTTGGGGTTGAGCCAGGTTAAAAGTTGGATCTAGAGTTGGAAGAGGTCATCTAACCCCCCTCATTTTGCGGATGAGAAAACTGAGGCCCAGAGGAGAAGTGACTTCCCCAAGGTCACACAGCTAGTAAACTCAGAGGTGACATTTGAACCCAACACCTATGCCTCCAAACCCTGTGTCTTTCCAGCTCCATCATACATCTTCTCTACTCCTTAGGGCAGGGGACTCCACTCTTAACATGAGCTGTCTCTTTCTCTCAACACTCATAGTCAGTCGGCAAATGCTGAGTGACCTTGGACAAATTGCTTCCTTCCATCTGGGCCTCAGTTTCCTCATGTGTAAAATGACAGAGCCAGGACAGATGATCTCTGAAGATTCTCCCAGCTCAGACACTCTGCATTGTAAGGTCCCCCCAGCTCTAGAATATCATGAGTTATGAAGTGAGGGTAATAATATTACCTCCTTTGTGGGGAAGGGAAGAGCTAGAGAAAGGCTTTGTTAACCTTAAAACATTACGCTAGTTATGTTAGTTTCACGTGCAATCTTTTTTTTCTATGTTATGGAAATGCTTCTTTTATTTCTTAAGTTCAGAATATTTTATTTAAACGCAGAATAAAATAAGTAAAATTTTTTAAAGTTATGCAAATGAGAGAGCCTGCTGTCTGACTAGGGGGATTCCTGCTTCGGGTAGGTCTCAGACTCAAGGAATCCTGAGTTTCCTCCCAGCTCTGCGATGCAGGGATCCTATGAATCCGTGCCTGCCCAGAGGAGCTCCCAGGCTAGTTGGGGGTGGCATCTCTCACACACCTTAAAAGGAAGGTGAGATCCTTGGGATGGATAACTCTGCAGTTCAAGAAAAGAGAGAATGATGTGGATGGGGCCAGCCTGCCTGGCATGGTGATGCTTTTAAGGAAAACTGAGGCTGGCGGATCTATCGATCTCTGGAGTTCCGAGCCACAGTAGGCTAAGCTAATGAGCTGTCCAAACTAAGTCCGGCAGTGATATGGTGAATGTCTGGAAGAGGGGCCACACAACTTCCTAAGAAGAGGAGAATGAGCCCCAAAACGGAGCAGGTTACTTGTGAGCGGCCGCTGTGCTTCCAGACTGGGCGACATAGGGAAGCCCAACCTGAAAAAAAAATTAAATTAAATGTTTAAGGTTGGCTTTAGGAAGAGACGGGCCTTGCATATGTCACCCCTTTTGCTCCAAAAACATCCAATGGCTACTCAGTGAAGTCTAAACATCCCAACCTGGCAGTGGACACATGTCAAAAATCTGGTCCCAGCCTCAGTTTTTGAACTTACAGATTCCCGGGCTACCTCAGGCCTAGAAGAGTCGTGGGATGGCTTTAATCCAACCCACGCCTGCTCCTGTCTACAACAACGCTGCCAGGTGGTCCTCAAGCTGCCTCTCAAAGGCTTCCAGGGATGAGGGGCTCATTACATTGGAGGCTTATAAATTGGAGGGGCTCCATTTCATTGCACAATGATTTTAATTGTTAGTAAGTCTTTTCTTAGGTTGAGTCAAAGGTCTGTCATTCTGCAACTTCCTCTCAGTGTCTGGTCCTTGTTCTGCCCCTGAGGTCAAGCACAACAAACGCTAATCCCTTTCCTAGGAGAAAACCCTTCGAATAATTATAGGCAATTATTCTATCCCCGAAAATTGGCCCCTTCTGGACTCTAAACCTCTCAGTTCCTTCAACTGATGTCTTTGGCATTCTAGTGAAATCTATGCATGCCTTCTGAGGAGGTTTTTAAATTTAAAAAAAAAATACATAGAATTACCAAGGAAATGGATCGTATTGGAATACAGCTGTCAAAATATTTTTAAAAAATAAATTCACACGTCCCCTGAAATCTATTTGTGTCCATAGATCCCGGGTTTAGAACTCGGTCTGACCATGTCCATCTCCAGTGGCTCTCCTGACCCCTCCCACTGAAGCTCTCATTGCCCCTCCCCTTCTGGACACCCTCTAACTTGTCACCATTCTTCCTAAAATTTGGTGCCTAGCAACAGTAGACAGAGTGCCAGGCCTGGAGTCATAAAGACTCCTCCTTGTGAGTTCAAATCTGGCCTCAGTCACTTACTAGATGTGTGACCCTGGTAAATCACGTCACCCTGTTTGCCTCAGTTTCCTCATCTGTAAAATGAGCCAGAGAAGGAAATGGCAAACCACTCCAGTATCTTTGCCAAGAAAAACCCCAAATAGGATCATGGAGAGTCAAGCAAGACTGAAACAACTCAACAACAACAAAAAGCATCAATCACTGAATCAGTAAGCACTTATCAAGCACCTACTGTGTACCAGACATTATGCTAGGCACGGGGGATTCAAAGACCAAAAAAAAACCGTCCCTGGCCTCAAGGAGCTTACAGAGCAGATAGCTACGGAAGACAACGTGAATGTATACAAGTATAAACAAAATAGATAGGAGGTGATTTGGAGGGAAAGTCACGAGCAGATGATGAGATTAGGAAAGGTTTCACGTCAAAGATGGTGCTTGAGCTGAACCTTGAAGAAACTAGGGGTGGTTGAGAGACAGAGATGAGAAAGACACGTGCGTCAGGAGTGGGGGACAGCCAGGACAAAGGCTCACAGTCTGGGGATGAAGCGCCATGCTGGAGGAAAAGCAAGAAGGTGAGGTTAGCTGGACCCAAGGAGTATAATGGGCTGGAAGGCTGGGAAGGTAGATCAGCGTCCATTGAGGAGGACTTTAAGTGAACGGAATGAAGAAACATCTGCATCCTCCCGATAGGACCAGACCATAGCGCCCTTTGTTCCTAACCCCTTCCCAGCCAAGGATTGGACGCACATTAAGGGCTTAGAGATCCTCCTTTGGAGGTAATTACGTAAGAAATGGCTCTGAGGAGCTGGCCTCTCTGGTGGAGGTGGGGAGCGGGGATGAGGAGTTGGGGTGGGGAGTAGGGGTGGGGAGTGGGGTGAGGAGTGGGGATGGAGGTAGGGCTGGGGGTGGGGAGTGGGGGTGACAAGTGGGGTGAGGAGTGGGGGTGGGGTAGGGCTGGGGGTGGGGTGGAGATGCCTAGTTCTTCTAGAGTGAACTGTCAGCTATGAAATGCCCTAGATGGTCTCTCATTCCCTCCCATGTCATCAGAATTCAGATTTTTTAAAAAAAATGTTTTAATAAGAGGAAGAAAAAAATCAATAACAAGAGAGAGTGTTGGAGTTCAAAGGGATGTGTGCGGGGGGGGGGGGGGCAGGAGCCACGAGCCCTGCCAATTACCTTCAGTCAAAGGCAGGAGATTTACACATGTATGTGCACGTGTGTATACACACACACTAAGCACCAAACAAATGCAAATACACATGGGGGGCACATAGGCTAACGCAACCACCCTCGAGCCCATCAGTAACAGAATCAGGGCTTAGAGGATACAAGGGAATAGAACAGGGGGTGGGAGGGGCTTTGTTCCAATCGTCACAATCCTTAGCAGACCTGGAATTCAGGCTAGGGTCTGCCACTTGTTTGCTGTGTGACCTTGGAAAAGCCACCATCTTCTTGCTTCTGAACTTTGGTTTCCATAACTGAAATGAGAGGGATGGAGGAGGAAGCCTCAAAGGGTTCTCTCAGCTCTGAATACTAAGCAATTGTAGTTACCACGTTTCTATCTGTGATCTTTGCCACGTTTGGCTTGATCCTCTCTGTGCCTTAGTTTCTTCATATGTAAAATGAGAAGTATGGGCTGAGTAATCTCTAAGGATCCTTCTAGCTCTGACACTCCATCTTCAAAAGATGCTCCAGTTCTGAGATCCTGTATTCTAAGGGCCCTCCTAGCTCTGACATCCTGTGTTGTAAGGGCCCTCCCAGCCCTGTCATCCTGTGTTCTAAGGGCCCTTCCAGCTCTGACATCCTGTATTCTAAGAGCCCTCCCTGCTCTGACAGTCTGTGTTCTAAGGGCCCTCCCAGTTCTGACATCCTGTGTTCTAAGGGCCCTCCCAGCCCTGACATCCTGTGTTCTAAGGGCCCTCCAGCTCTGATATCCTGTGTTCTAAGGGCCCTCCCAGCTCTGACATTCTTGTGTTCTAAGGGCCCTCCCAGCTCTGACATTCTTGTGTTCCAAGGGCCCTCCCTAGGAGAGCTAGGTGGCACAGTGGTTAGATTGCCCAGCCAGGAATCAGGTAGACTTGAGTTCAAATCAGCCCTCAGACACTTACTACCTATGTGACCCTGGGCAAGTCACTCACTTGACCCTGTTTGCCTTGGTTTCCTCATTTGTAAAATGAGCTGGAGAAGGAAATGTCAAACCACCCAGTATCTTTGCCAAGAAAACCCTAAAAGGGGTCATGAAGGGTCAGACATAACTGAACATCATCAACAACAAAGGGCCCTCCCAGCTCTGACCCTGTGGGTTCTAAGAGTCCTCTTCACATTCTATGTCTATGATGCTACATTGCTAAGCTGCACACTGGACTCAGATTCAGAAAGACCTGAGTTTGAATCTTGCCACAGACAGTTACAAAACTGGGCTAGTAAGACCTCAGCGAGTCACTTAATCCCCCAGAGCCTCAGTGTCCTCATCTGGACAATGGGGATAGTAATATGTGTGGGTGAATTGATTCGGAGGAGTTTCATTATCAGCTTGATGGGCTGAGTTCTTTAAGTGTCCCATACTCTACAGAGGCCGTGCACATGCCCATTAGCCTAGCAGGGGACTCAGTGACTGAGGATGAATTGGTGGGCTTGGACTGTTGTGGGAGGGAAACTCCTTTGTGCTAGCTTCTTGGCCTCAGTCCTTTCTGAACACGGGTCAAAGACCAGAGACCCAAGAGTGGACTTTGGTTTCTGGGAAGTGCCTGCTCATTGATACAACTCACCAGGGACTGACAGACCATCCTCTATCCCCCGTAACCTAGAGATGGCTGCAGAGGTTGAAGGGAAAGAAGTTCATGGCCAGATGTGGGAGATCCTAGGACCACAGGAGCTAGAAGGGCCATCGAGATGAGGAAATGGAGGCTCAGGGTAGTTGTTACTTGGCCAAGGTCACACAGCAAGTCACTGTACATCTGAGGACAGAGAGGCAGTTTCCCAGGGGTACCAACTTTGGGGTTGGTTCTCTAGCAGCACCAAGTTGAAACATTCCAGAACTCTGACTTCTAGGAAGAAAAGGGCAGCGTCAGCCTTTTGGAAAAAGAGGATAGATTATATGGGCCCTAGAATACAAGCATAATGACAAGATAAACCTTGACACAGGGTAACAAAGGACCAAGACATTGACTCCCACTGTTACTGTGAGTTATGTGGGCAGTGGAGGTCCTGTGGAAATATGGGGTGGGGTGGGGAGGGTAAGTCACTTAATGAATTAGGGCCTCAGTTTCCTCACCTGAACAATGGAGATGTTAATAAGCATACCACATACCTTTCGAGATTGTGGGGAGAAAAGCCTTATATAAATGTGAGCTATTATTATAAATAGAGAAACTGAGTCCTACGACCAGAAATGACTTGCCCAAGGTCACTCCTTCCAAGCGGTAGCAGAATCAGGCTTAGAATCTAGAGCCAGAATCTCCTGAGTCCCAGTGACTTTATCTCCATTTCCACTCTGCCTCTCTGCCGTAGCTATGGAGGTGTGGGTAGGGGTGGACACATTTCCTGAGGCTCGATGGGCCAGGCCAACTTGCTGAAGGACAGAAGCTGAGCAGGCAGCCTTGGGCCAGGCTGCCTGGCCCTTTAAGAGCTGAAGTTGGGAGCTGCTGGGCCTGGCAGGCGTATTGATTGGCGCTATGGTAACGCAGATTAGATTATGTCTGGCTGGGAATGTGAGGCGGAGTGGGAGGTGTGTTTGGGAAGCCGGGAGCCCTTCTTGTAAACCTGCTCCCTGAAGAGGGCTGGGGTTTGTGGGGGTTTGGTTTTTGTCTGTCACCTGGCAGGGGCAAGAGGGGGATGGGGCTGCCTTGAGAGAAAACGATGGAAGGGAGAGCGAAATGGGAAACTGAGTCAAAGAAGGTTCCCACCCCCACCCCCAATGCTCAAGAGAAATTCCCCAATGCCTGCCTGAAATTCCACCATTAGTGATTCATTCCTATGAGTTATGCACTGCCCCCTCCCGGTGGTGCTTTCTGAAAATGCAGGCAACAACCCACTCTAGGAAGATGGAGGCAAAGGCCTTGGTATGTGGGGTGGGGGAGGGAAGAGTAGTTAAAAAGAACTTGCAAACGGGATGCAAAAGATCTGGTACTAATCCCATCCTGGCCACAAGTTCTTCCTGACCCTGCACCTAAGCTTGCCCCTCTGGGTTTGGTAATTTCTAGGAATCTGTCCAGTGTGATGTAGTTGAAGGAATCTGGATCCCCTCCCTCAAGAGGAAAATCCCCTTCCCTGACCTCCTCCAAGAAGCTTCCCCTGATTGCCAGTCCCTTCTCTTTGGACCTCCCATGGCACTTCGTTTTTCACGTCTCTGATTATTGTATTTTTGCCTAGTATAATTTTCTGCATTAGTGTCTTATCCCTCCACTCAACTATTAGGCTCAATGAGGGCGAACATCCTGTTTCATCTAGATTTTCTATCCAGTGGGCCAGACCTAGAGTCAGGAAGACCTGATCTCAAGTTAAGCCTCAGAAACTTTGTAGCTGTGTGACCCTGGGCAAGTCATTTAACTTCCATTTCCCTCAGTTTCCTCACCTGCAAAATGGGCATTATAACAGCACCAATCTCCCAGGATTATTGTGAGGGTCAAATGAGGTAGTATCTAAAGCCCTAAGCACAGTGCCTGGCACATAGCAGGCACTTAATAATTGCTTGTTCCCTTGCCCCCATACCTCCAAATTAATTTGATTTATTTGATTTATTTGATTTGATTTATATACATTTGATTTATTTTATTTGATTTATTTGATATACACTTGTGCATTTCCATGTCGTTCCCCCTGATAGAGGGAAGGTACTGCTCTATTTGTGTTTTTGTATGCCCTGTACCTAGTAAAAAGCCTGGAAAAGTCAGCTAATAGCAAGTTTCATAAATGTTTAATGATTGACTGGCACAGAGCTTTGCATTCAGTAGGTGTTTAAGGGATGTTTGTTGAAATGACGCAAACAGAAGAATAGCTTGGCATTGCTGTGTTACCCTTAGTAAAACTCTACTGCTCTGAGCCTTGCTAAAACATCCTTTTCTCCTAATTTGGAGGACCACAAGTCCTCCAAATGGAAGGAGATACAAAGATGATTTAACCCGACCCCTTTCATCTTACAGACCAGGAAAGGGAGACCCAGAGAGGCCTCTCTGACTTGCTTTGGGGACAAGCTGCAGAATGGTGCCTCTACCTCCAGGTCTCGTGCTTCTTGTCTCAGGTCCGCATCGTCCTCCTACACAGCAGTGCTCATGTTCGGGTGCACAGATTTCTCAAGGCTTGTGAGCCTGAGAGCACTACATGCTCGTGGAAGCTGAGAGCTGTAAGGATGGTTAGAAATCATCTTGTCCAACTCTGTCATTTTACATATGAGGAAAATAAATCGGGGCAGGAGGAAGGGCTTCATCTAGGGTCACACCACAGGTCAGTGGTAGACCAGAGACCAATCCCCATTCCAGTGTCTTTTTCCAAAGCCCTTTCTCCCCCACCACAGATGCCTTTTTACTCCGGAGAAGCAAGATTTCCAAAGGAATAAGGGGCATGAAAGAGCTTCTCCCCTCCTCCCTCCTCCTTTCCTTGAATGCTAAGGCTTCTGGGAATGGCCTTGACCTTGGTTTGGGGTTGGGGTGGAGGAGAGGGTCTCAACTCAATACCCTGGAGAAGTATTAAAAGCTGACCTCTGGAAGGGGCCAAAGAGGTTACCCCAAGACCATCCCTTGGGGAAGGAGAACCAGTTGGGGGGGCAGCAGAACCAGGGGCTATGAGGGGAAGAAGAGAGAAGAGAAAGAGGAGGAGGAGCAAGCTAAGCAGGGAGGTGGGGGAAGGACATCAGGAAGAATCCAGGCATTTGGGACAGACTGGGGGTTTGGGAGGAGGAGGAGTGGCAGTGGAAGCCAATTGTGTGTGAGACAAAGCTTACCTAGCAGGGGGTGCTGCCCTGCCGGCATCAGGCAATTACCAACAATTGGGCCAGGCCTTTGCTGCCAGGCTGCTTTTGACAGCTTCTGATGCTACAACGGCAAAAGACATCGATTGCTCTGTGGGCCCCCCTCCTAATTCCTCTCTGAGCCTAGCCCTTCCCCCCCCCAAAGCCTTGTGGATTGAGCAGCAGGAGGAGTCTGTGTCCCCCAATCCTGCACACATGAATGTATGCACACATACATGTATATGCACACAGAGACACAAATATAGTTGCACATAGTCCCCATTCCTGAGGACACTGTAGGCCTTCCTCAACCTGGTCCCAAGTGACCTTTCCCTCCAGTTTCCCCCAGGGGACCCTGTCCCTCAGTAGGACTGCATGAATCGTCATTGCCAAGCTAGACCACCTTGCCTTGGGATGCCCCTTCACCTGGAATGGCCTCTGCCCTCACCCTTGCTGCAGAAGCTTCGGCAGATTGCTTAATGGATCTGGGCTTTACTTCCGCCAGCTGTAAAAAGGTCTTGTGAGTGGTTCTGTTTCATTTTTTGGCTCCATACCCACCAGTGCCTAGCATGGGGCCCGGCACATAGTATTTGATAAATCCTTGCTGATTGAATGAAAATGGTTTCTAAGGCCCTCCCAGCTCTGGCACCCTAAGTTCTATATTCTCATAATGTGGAGTGACGGGGGAAGGGAAAAAGACTAGGCCCAGAATCAGAAAACCTGGGTTCATGTTCGGGCTCTGCCACTTACTGTGCCCTTGGTTCAGTGACCTCCCTTCTCTGGACCTCAGTTTCCTCACCTGCAGAATGAAGGGAACAAGTGCTTAGAACACAGGATGTCAGAGCTGGGAGGGCCCTTAGAACACAGGATGTCAGAGCTGGGAGGGCCCTTAGAACACAGGATGTCAGAGCTGGGAGGGCCCTTAGAACACAGGATGTCGGGGCTGGGAGGGCCTTTAGAACACAGGATTTCAGAGTTAGGAGGGCCCTTAGAACACAGGACGTCAGGGCTGGGAGGGCCTTTAGAACACAGGATTTCAGAGTTAGGAGGGCCCTTAGAACACAGGATGTCAGAGTTAGGAGGGCCCTTAAAACACAGGATGTCAGAGTTAAGAGGGCTCTTAGAAGACATCCAATCTAACCCCAAGCAAATGTAGAAATTGAAACCCAAAGATGAGAAGTGTTTGCCTTCAGTCATGCAGCAATCTCATAGCAGAGCCTGGCCTTTGGCCGTGCCTCTTGACGCTAAGACAGGTCTCTTTTCAGTCTTCGTGCCACCTTCTCCTTCACCACAAGCTACCATTCCACTAGCTGGTCCACTAAGAAGGTTCAGAGAGGTTTCAGAGGCTCCAGTTTCTCTTGTCTGGGCTCTACCAAAGGATCAAACCATCCCTTAAGATCGCTGATTCCTATGGGGATGGGGGAAAGGGTCTGATGAGCACCATTCTAGATGGACTTTCTGAGGGTGACATTTGTGGCCGAGAGCCAATGGAGGCCTCAGAGCTCGTCCAACCCAAATCCTTCATTTTAAAGAGGAGGAAACTAAAGCCCAGAAAGTTAAAGTGAACTGTCCACAGTCAAATTGGCACTAAGGGCCAAAAGCCAGATTTGAATGTTGGGCCTCTGACCTTGTTTCTGGGATCTATCCCATTCATATAGAACATAAGTTCCTTGAGGACAGGCATGGTTTCATTCGTTATACTCCCAGAACGCATAGGATGTGCTTAATGACTGTTTACTGTGATGCTTTGCTTGAAGGCTTCAGCCCCAATGTACTATTCATTCTCTCTCTGCGTGTGTCTCTCTTTCTCTCCCCTTCTCTCTCTCTTTCTCTCTCTCTCTCTTACACACACATACACATACACACATACAGAAAGATGCACAATGCTCATCACAACTCCTTTACCTATTCTCTTCACACACACATGCACATATGGTATCTTTTTTTAATACACATAGTATCTTTACCTCTCAAAATGTACTTTATTTTTATCCTAATAAACACACTCTCTTAATCTACACTCTCACATACACAGCATCCTCACCCCTCAGTATTTTCTCTCCTTATGCACATATACATGCTCTCTCTTCCTCCCTCTCTCTCTGTCTCTGTCCCTCTCTGTATCTCTCTGTCTCTCTCCATCTCTCTCTCTCTCTCTCTCTCTCTCTCTCTCTCTCTCTCTCTCTCTCTCTCTCTTTCTCTCTGTCTCTATCTCTATCTCTGTCTCTCTGTCTCTGTCTCTTTTTGTGTGTGTGTGTCTCTCTCTCTTTCTCTGTGTCCCTCATCATCTCAAACACATACCGCAGTACACTACCACTGGCCTTATTGCTATGGTCTAGTGGATAGAGTTTTGGACCTGAAGACCAGGGTTTGAATGCAACCTCTGATATTTGCTAGCAGTGTGACCCTGGACAAATCACTTAAACTCTCTGAGCCTCAGTTTCTACATCTATGAAAATAACAGTATCGACCTCAAAGAGCTGTTGCCAGGATAAAATAAGGAGCGTAAAGCATTTTGCAATCTTCATGGTGCTATGTAGATGTCACCTATTGTTTTTGTTGTTCTAACTCCCCCTCTGGGTCTGCTTCCCCTGCTCAGCACTCATGGATTTACAAGTTACATCCCAAAGGGGACAAGGTTTAAAGGATACTCCTGGGGTCCACACTCCTAAAATTATGGTTCATGAGCCCCCACCAATGAGCTCACCTTTATTAGTCAGCCAACAAATAACAATAAACTCAAATCAAAGACATTTACTAAGACAGCAGAGTAAGGAAAGTAGCTACACAGTGTTCTCCCCATAAACTTAGGACACTCTCCCACAAATCCACAGCATTCGTGGGAACATACATGGCTAAGGAAATTCATGCCTTCTGTCCCTCAGGGCCCTGAAGTCTCTTCTCTTCTTACAGAGTCCTCACATTATTATGCCCATGGCATAATGTCTCTTCTGAACTAAGCTGGGGTTCCTAGAACCATTCTACTCCACAACTTCACTCTCAACTGCCAGATCTTATTCTCTCTTGAATTCACAGTCAACTCTCTTCAATGCTGCCAGCAACCACACTTCTCAAAATCAGTTTCCTCCCCCAACTCTCTACGTTTCTGTGAGTCTCTCTCTGGTCCCTGCTGGATACAATGTCTCCTACTAGGCAGCTCCAATATGAGTAGCTCCAATGCAAGATGCCATGGCTGTTGGGGAAGGAGAGGAAAAGAAAAATTTTCTTTTTCCTCCCTCTGAGCTTTGGTAGTGGTACAGGGGTCACACTCCTTCCTCCAACCCTCCCTCAGGCTAGCTGACTTAGTCTTTTAAAGACCCCCCAAGGCAAGCCCAATCTTCATTAGCTGTCCTAATTTCATTAAAGGACTCCATACTTCATAAAGCGATAACAGGGAACAGCCACGTCTTTGCCTTCTTCTTAAACATATTAACACCTTGTTACCCGATATTTGCCCCTTCTCTTATATGATTACATCAGCTAGGCTGCACAAGAGATCAAGCCCCCTTCTCCCACGATATTATTACATAAAGCATATCCATTATTATATAAAATATATCCATATATTCGCTCCTTCTTATCCCCACCCACACACACTCCAACATATCACATAAGCTATTCTTAATGCTTTGGAAAGAACTTTGGACTGGGACTTCATGTTACAGTTTCATTGAGGCCATTAATTTGTTGTTATGACCTTGGACAAGTCATTTGCTCATCTGTAAAATGTGGAGCTATATTAGAGGATCCCTAAAGTCCTTTAAGATTTAAAGCAAGGACTTGATGAGTGTGGATACTCGGCTCCATAGCCTAGCATCAGATATGTGGACTCATATGACCAGGAAAGGAGAAACCACCAAGGCCCATTCTGACCTTGCTATCACTTGTCAAAAACCTACCAGGTGGGGACAGCTAGATGGCACAGTGAGTAGCGCACTAGCCCTGGAGTCAGGAGGACCCGAGTTCAAATTCAGCCTCAGACACTTGACACACTAGCTGTGTGACCTTGGGCAAGTCACTTAACCCCAATTGCCCTGCCTTCCCCCTTCCAAAAAAAACCTACCAGGTACCTCTGTCCTTTGAAAGATCACCAAACATCTATTCTACGTGAACACACACACACACACACACACACACACACATTTCCATCTTTCTCCTGAGCCACACCAAGGACAGCCTGGGTCTATTGGCCTCTAGGGAGCCAACAGTGAGACTAAAACATGTGGTCTAATGAAAATAGCCCTTGGGCATAGACTTGGGTTCAAGTCTCTGCTCAGTCAGGAAGGAGCTGCATGATTCTGGACCATTTCCTTCCTCCTCTCTAGGCCTCAGTTTACTCCACTATAAAATAAAGGGAATACGATACTGATTGATACCCTTGGTAAGGAGTGGGGCTGGGGAGGGCTGTGAATTTGCTTAATACTCTGCCCATGGATCAGGGGAACCTATAAATTCTCTTTTCCTCCCTTTATGCCTTGTCTTCTCCCTCCTTTTTTCCAGCATGTCTATCTTCCCTCTCTCCACACCCCCCCCAATCCCCAATCCACCATCCCCATACAGATGGCTTAGAGAGAATCTATAGAAACCCACTTACTGTGAGAAATCGATGGGCTCTTTGAGCCCTGACAGGCTGGTGGAACAGGGGATTCGGTCCAGGCAACAGGAATTGATAGAGGAGTATTGGTCCAAAGGACTAGGACATCAACCCACCTATCCACCCCACCTAGGCCTTCAAAGAAAATACTGAGAGGCTAGGATGCAGCCAGTACCAGGCTCCTCCCCCTTTATCAGTGGATGGAAATATGCCTTAGAAAGTCATTGCTCAAGGTGGGGTCGATTTTGTTGAGAACTAGTGGAGTCCAAAAGTTCTTGAACTGAGATGGAAGAGACCTGAGTTCAAGTCCCAACTTCCTGTGTCACTAGCTTCTTGTGTCACCTTAGGACTCATTTTTCCTATCAGTTAAATTAGAGAATTGAAATAGTTGGCCTCAAAGTTCCCATCCAACCATGATATTCTACATTCTGAGAGGCCTCCCAGCTCTGGCATTCTAGAATTCTATTTATTAATAATAATGATGATAACTGGTGCAAGAGTGTGGCCTAATGGATAGAGTCTAGCCCTTGCCTATCCTGCTCTTGGGGAAGCAGGAAGACTCTGAGACAGGGACACCATGGTAACAGAAACCCAGGAGTGATGGCCTGGAGGTGGTTGTACCCACGTGGTGGCATAGACTGGTGAAGGAAAAGGGATGATGGTCACAGTGGAGAGGGGCAAGGCCTCAGTTTCCCTATGCAGCTAGATGTCTCTGGGAAAGAGAGTTGAGCCTATAGTCAGGAAGACAGGAATTCAAATTCAGCCTTAGATGCTTCCTAGCCATGTGACCCTGAGCAAGTCACTTAACCTGTTTGCCTCAGTTTCCTCAACTATAAAATGGGGATACTAATGGCACCTACCTCCCAGGGTGGTTGTAAGGATCAGGTGAGATGATATCGGGAAAGCACTTAACACAGGACCTGGCTTACAGTAGGCACTATCTAAGTGCTAACTACTGTTGCTGTTGCTGTTGGTATCACTGTGCTAGTTATGGCTCTGGGCAGTCGTACCTCGTGACCTTCAGCCCTGTGAGGATAGCCTTAGGGGAAATCTCATTCTATCAGCCCAAGGTTAATGGAAGATGTACACAGAAACCATCTTGTGCCCTTCTCTGCCAAGACATACCGGCTAGTGGTGGTAAAGTGGGGAGGGGGGAAGGGGCTTCTGGATTCCCAGAAAAGAAATTAACAGCCTTATACCCTGTCAGGACAGGGTATAAGAAAGAGTCTTTCCATGGGGTCATAGGATCACCTAACAGCTGCAAGGAATCTTGATCATCTTTTGGTCTGACTCCTTCATTTTAGAGGGAGGAAGACTGAGCCAAAGACTTCCTGAGGTCCCACAGGGTAGCAGCAGCAGAGCTGAGATTTGAACCCAGGTCCTCGGATGGGCACCAAGCCTCCACCTCCCTTCTAGGACACCAGCTGTAGATAATGTTACCTCCCTACTGACCTTGCCATCCCCTGCTGGAAACCTACCAGGTACATCTTTCCTTTGAGAGATCATCAAACACTCTATACTCCCCAAAAACATACACACATATTATCATCTTTCTCTAGAATTGCCCCTAAGTGGAGAGCCCCCACAGCTTGGCCTGAGTGCCAGCCTCCAGGGAGCCAACTGTGAACCCAGAACATGTATGGTCCGATGGAAATAGACATGAGTATGGGGTCAAGTGACCTGGGTTCAAGTTCCTGCTGCCAGAGATGTTATTGACAAATGATGCAATCATCCCCAACTCCTCCCTACTGAAATACAACTCTGTCCCCAGATGTAGCACCTTTGTGTCTGACAGGTAAGCAGAGAGGCAGAGATGAAGAATTATAACCTACCCCTGGTCCAAGGGTGGGGAACCTGTGGCGTTGAGGTCACAAGTGGCCCTCTAGGTCCTCAAGTGTGCCCCTTCAAGATTCAGTCAAAGGGCCCCACTTGAGGACCTACAAGGCCACATGTGACATTAAAGTTGAAGATTCCCCACCGTTGTATTGAATATGGCAAGACAAGACTCATATAAGTGGCCCAAATTTACAATCCAGCTGGGCATGCTTAAGGCTGAGGAAGGCAGAAGCCTGGGCAGGGCCAGAACCCTTCAGAAGGGGGATCCCTGGGGGCTAATAGAGTTAAGCAATGCTTTGTTGGGGGGACAGACCTTAAAGGGTGTGGTACAAGGGAAAGAGAGCTGGCTCCAGAGTCAGAGGTCCTGGATTCAAATTCTGCCACTGAATTTTATTACCTGTGTGACATTGGGAAAATCAAAGAACCTCATTGGGCTTCCGCTTCTCATCTGTAAAGTGAGACCTGCACCAGATGATTGCCGAGATCCCTTCCAGCTCTAGAGGTATGAGCCTAAGACAATGGAAGGCATTCCTGGCAGAGGGAAACAGGGAAAGAGGAATCCTGGAGGTGGAAATGAAACTGACCTGTTAGAGAGACCAGATTCACTGGAGTAGAAAGGGGGTGCATGGCGGGCCCAGGGAGTGAGCCACTGTCCCCATCACTGAGCTCTCATCTCCTTTGATGAGCCCTGTGTCCCCTTCAATGATTCCCTATTCCTTCACTGGGGCCCCCAGCCTCATCCCTGAGCCTTTGTCCCTGGCCAAAGCACCCCCTCCTCCTCTGTCCCTCCCATCGGAGGGTTTTTGTACCCCCCCACACCTCCACAGCCTTTCCCCATCTTCCTTTGCTGGAAGATTAATTCTAGGTGGAGAGGGAGGCAGCAGCAAGCTTGGTGCAAGCCTGAGCCTGGAGATGAGATTGATTGACCTCCTGACCCCAGCTGGACAGCACCTGCCCTTCAGGCCCAGCGGGTCATGAAACTGCTGACCAGTCACAGTTTCCAAGGATACGAGGTTGTTCCCTTGGGTGAGAGAAGGGACAAGGGAGCAGGAAGTACAAGGGGAGGCTGGGTAAAGCATCTGGGAGAGCAGAGGTTAGAGTAAAGATATAGGTAGAGGGAGAGAGGAAAGGAGGAAGGAAGGAAAGAAGGAAGGAAGGAAGGAAGGAAGGAAGGAAGGAAGGAAGGAAGGAAGGAAGGAAGGAAGGAAGGAAGGAAGGAAGGAAGGAAGGAAGGAAGGAAGGAAGGAAGGAAGGAAGGAAGGAAGGAAATAGGATGGGTGGTAAGAATACTATGGTTTCTTTGTGTCAGAAGGAACCCAAGACAGAGGCTCAGAATGTGGGGACATTTGGACAATGAGGCCAGGTATGTGCCACTGCCACATTTCCAATGGCTAGGCAGGGGGAGCCCACCAACCCCACCCCAACCCCACACACTTAGTTCACATCTGGGGGCCCTGGGTCATGGCCTTTGCCCTTTTAGCCTGACCTCTCTGCTGACCTGTTCATCCCAGCTTCCCTTGCCAGCAAAATGAGATGTTAAGGGAGAGACCATCAGGCAGGGACTCTTTGACATGGGCCATTGACCAAGTGCCACAACAGCTTGGCTGCCCCTTCTCTTTCACCAAAGAATGAGGTGTCAGGGCTAGTAGAAAGAGCCCTGGTACCAGTACTAAGAGACTGGTAGTCTGGTCTTGATTCTGCCATTATCTTCCTACATCAACTGGTCACTCACTGCTCAAATTTCAATTCCTAAAGAAGTAAGGGAGGGGCCTAAACAATTTCTCATTTCTAACATTTTAGACTCTATGTTCTAAAGTCCCTCTCTGTTATGTTCTAAGCTCCCTCTGATCTCTAGCATTCTGGGCTTAAGAACCCTTCCAGTTCTGAAATGCTCAATTCTAAGTACCCTCCATTCCATTCCCAGCTCCGACATCCTATGTCCTAAGGACCCTCCCAGCTCTGACATCCTGGGTTCTAAGGGCTCTCCCAGCTCTGACATCCTGTGTCCTAAGGGCCCTCCCAGCTCTGACATCCTGTGTCCTAAGGTCTCTTCCAGTTCTACCACTCTGGTTCTAAAGGCCCTCCCAGCTCCAACATCCTTTGTTCTGAAGCTCCTTCCAGCTCCAATAGTCTATGTTCTATGATTATGTCTCTCTGATGCGAAAGGAGATCTAGGAATGCGACTTGAAACTTAGAGTGTAATGGAAAAAATGCTAGCCCTAGGGACAGGAGACCTGCTCTTGAGTCCTCGATTCTAGTACTCTCCATCTGACCTTGGGAGATCACCTAACCCCACTGAGCCTCAATTTTCTCATCTCAAGAATGGGGATAATAATAGTGCCTGCTTCACGTGGTGGTCATGAGGTTAGTGCTTTCTAAACCTCAAAGCCTAGAAATACGATTTATTATTTTGATCATTATCATTCTCTGGAAACTGACATAAGAACTTAAGAGCTGTCACTTCCCAAAGGGTTGGGACTAGAATGAGGTGGGGGCGGGGAGGCATGTCTGCAGGCAGGTAGAAGATGGGGACGTCAAGGAACAAGACAAAGCTCCCAGCTTCCTGTGCTGAAATGAAGAATGTTGGGAGGCCGGGAGCAGGGAGAAGCACAGCAGGCGTTCAGCTGCAGTCCTCAGCCATAGATTTCCAATAGAAGGCAAGAGGCAAGAAGGAGGGATTCTTCCACCATGCGGCTGCAGCAATTGGAGCGGGGAGTGGCGCAGCCGTTGGCTGGCACCCCCTACCCCTGCATGCTCTGCAGTTGGGAGCTGGACCTCTCTGGACCTCAGTTCCCCTCTCCTCGCCCTCCCATTTGAAAAGTGGATTTGAAAAATAAGCAAATTGTCCAGACTAAACCCAGACTCACGTGACTAAGCTGGGTGCAAAAGGGAGGAGATCTAGAGAAAGAAGGTGGGCCTTGGTGGAGCGGTTCAATAATAAAAGGAATGCTTAGAGCTGGGAGATGATCCCCCTCCCCAGATGTTGTTCTATCACTAACTTTCTGATAATCAGGCCTCGGTGTCTCCATCTGGAAAATAAGGGAATTGGAGTAGAGATTCCTGTAACTCTGACATTTGATGAATCCTGAGTTCGATTCTGGGCACTCTGTTCAGGAAGGACATTGGGAAGTCAAAGACTGTCTAGGGAATGGTGACTAGGTTGGGGAAAGGACTAGAGACCTTGTGATATGAGAATCTGTTGAAGACAGGGGAGACTTGGTTGCAAAAAGAAAGGTTTGCACCCCCACCCACCTCTACTCAAGAAACTTACGTTGCCCCTAGGATCAAATACAAACTCTTCGCTTGACATTGAAAATCCTTTACATTCTGGCCTCACCCTACCTTTCCAGCCTTATTATGCATTACTACTCTTCCCAGACTCTGTGGTCCAGCCAAACGTGCCTTCTTGTACAATACCTCATCACTGACATTCCACCCCTTTACACTCATTGTGCCCTATGCAATGCATTCCCTCCTCTCCTCTCAGGACTCATCTCCAGGACTACTTTCTAGAGGAGCCCTTCCTTTTCAAGGTGATCTTCTTTCTACTTTAGATGTGTTTCTACCTATATATGGTTTCTTCCCCATTAGAATATAAGCTCCTTGGGGCAGCTAGGTGGCGCAATGAGTAGAGCACCAGCCCTGGAGTCAGGAGTACATGAGTTCAAATCCTGCCTCAGAACACTTGACACACTTACTAGCTGCGTGACCTTGGGCAAGTCACTTAACCCTAATTGCCCTGCCTTCCCCCCTCCAAAAAGAATTTTTAAAAAGAATATAAGCTCCTTGAGGGCAAGATAAGTTTCACCTTTGGGGGGGGGGCGTATCTCCACGACTTAGCACAACGCCTGACACACAGTAAGTGCTTAATAAATGCTAGTTGATTGATTAACGATAGTGACACATGGAAAGAGAGGACCTGGATTCAAATCTAGCTTCTGTCACTTACTACCTACATGACCTTAGGCAAGTCTTGTGATCTCTCTGGGTATCGATCTCTTCATCCATAGAGAGGGTTGGACTAGATGCCTTCAAAGGTCACTTCCAGCTCCAGAGCTGTGATTATGTTGTGTGGAGAATGAACTAGAGTTTCTCTTAGCCCCAAAGGGTAGAATGAGGAGGGATGGGTGGGTAAGGAATACTTAGAAGCAAATCTTGGCTTCTTAACAACTGGAGTTATCCCAAAATGGCGTGCGTAGACTGCCATGGAAGGTAGCAAGTTGCTCATCAATGGAAGTCTTCAAACGGAAGCTTGGTAATTATGCATCGAGAAGGCTGCAAAAGGCTACTTTCTCAAGTACAAAGTGAACCAGATGGCCCTCAAGGTACCTTCCTCTCCGAGATGAAGATTCTGGTTTCATAGACTTAGCGTGGCTCTGACAATTAACAGATCTTTGAAAACAGGTATGAGGGAGTAGAGAGAGGCAACCTCCAACTGAGGCCACAGGGAAACCTCAATCTGCCTAGATTTCCTCATGTTCTCCATCTCCCTTATCCCACAGACTCCCATACAAAAGTATATAGATGCCTGTTGCCTGTCTCTACCTGAAGAGGTGGCGCATGTGTGTGTGTGTATACACACACGGATATGTATGTGTATGTGTGTAGGTATATCTAGATAGATAGATAGATAGATAGATAGATAGATAGATAGATAGATAGATATACACATATTTTCCCAGAATCACTAGCCCCAAGGCCAAGATGACAGTGCTGCTGACTCCATACAGATGACTTCACTGGCATCAAACCAATACAGTATGATGGAAAGAGAAATGAACATAGCAACTGTGTGACCTTGGATAAGTCCCTTCCCTTCTCAAGAATCTCTTCCAGCTCTGGCATCTAGCTTGCATTGTCTGACTGTATAATGGATAGGTCAGTACCTCCTCCCTCCAGGCTGTAGCTGTTTTGGCCCAGAGTGATGGACAGATTGACTTAGATGCAAGGAGATGGGGGAGTATAAATGTGGGTCATTGTATATGTGTGTGTGTGTGTGTGTGTGTTCGTATGAATTGGTGTGTGAAAATGGCTGAAGGCTATGCAAGTATAATGACCAAGCTCATCCACAGAAGAAGAAATGAGAAAATTACATCCTTCCCTTCTTTGCAGAGGTGGGGGACTGTGGCTATGACGTACTGATGATCGGTTTTGCTGAGCTGATTTTTTTCCTCTTATTTTTTTGTGGCAGGGGATGGCTCCCTGGGTAGGAATAAGTATGTATTTGGAAACAGCAGTGATATAAAAAGATATTAGTAAATGATTTTAAATAAATCAGAATTGATGCACATCTGTGAATGTAGGTGCAATGAGTGTGTCAGCATATGTGAATCTGAATAGCAGAGAATTAAGTATGTATTCATGTGCATAGGGATGTGTCTGTATTGTGAGTCTGTGTGGAGCTCATAGCATGTACCTACTTCATAGGGCAATTATAAGAAGCATACGTTATAAACCAGAAGTACTATTCAATTCAATCCAGTCCAATCCAACACATTTTTATTAAGCATTTACTCTTTGCCCAGGCAATCACTAGAGATAAAAAGACAAAATATGTCCTACTCTCAGGGAACATATCCTATGTTTTGTTGAGAAGCATGATTCCATGACTCCCTTCTGCAGTGCCAAGAGGCCCCAAAATACAAGTTCTATGAGACAGTTTCAAGATTATCCTTAGACTTCCACTCAACTCTATCAAGGCAGTGAGATTATATTCCCATTTCACAGATGAGATAGTGATTTCTAGAGATGGGAAATGACTTATTCATGGTCACACAGCTAACATAGAGCC
>CM053622.1:48065798-48276122 GCA_028646595.1 Phalanger gymnotis | reverse complement strand
GGCTCTATGTTAGCTGTGTGACCATGAATAAGTCATTTCCCATCTCTAGAAATCACTATCTCATCTGTGAAATGGGAATATAATCTCACTGCCTTGATAGAGTTGAGTGGAAGTCTAAGGATAATCTTGAAACTGTCTCATAGAACTTGTATTTTGGGGCCTCTTGGCACTGCAGAAGGGAGTCATGGAATCATGCTTCCCAACAAAACATAGGATATGTTCCCTGAGAGTAGGACATATTTTGTCTTTTTATCTCTAGTGACTGCCTGGCAAAGAGTATATGCTTAATAAAAATGTGTTGGACTGGACTGGATTGAATCGAATAGTACTTCTGGTTTATAATGTATGCTTCTTATAATTGCCCTATGAAGTAGGTAGTGTACAAGGATTATTATTCCCATTTTATGGATGAGCAAACTAAGGGTTCTTTGCTCAATCTCCATTTTCTCTTGTGTTCTCTAAAAGCTAATTGCATCAGAAGTTTCTCCCTCCTCAAATTAACCTGTTCATTTTTACCTGGTTCTGTGTTGTTTCCTCTCCAGAAAACTGTAAGCTCCCCAAGGGTAGAATGTGTTTTCCTTTTGTCTTTGTATTACCAATGCCTAGTTTTATACATAAAAACAAAAAAAAATTATCCAAACTTGTGACCTCATTGGTGTAGGGAGCTCTCTGTGAGGAAATTTCCTCTGCTGATGAATCTTACCAACTGTTCTATAACTCATCGTTTTGTATTTTAATTCAATTTTATCTTATTTTCAGTTCCAAATTCTCTCCTTCTCACCTCCTCTACCCTTTGAAAAAGTAAGAAAACAAGAACCCATTATGAGTACAGTATGTATAGTCATGCAAAACAAATTTCTGTTAATCACGTCCAAAACAAAAAGACAGAGAGACAGAGACCGAACAAAACAGAGAGATACAGAGAAAGAAAGGGAAAAAGTATGCTTTGATCTGCACTCTGGGTCCATCAGCTCTCCATCTGGAGCTAGAGTAGCATATTTCATCATGAGTCCTCTGGAATTGTGCTTGGTTCCATTGCATTGATCAGAGTTCCTGAGTCTTTCAAAGTTGTTTGTCTTTTCAATATTGATATTATTTTATAAATTGTTCTCCTGGTTCTCCTCACTTCACTTTGAATCAGCTCATATAAGTCTTCTGAGGTTTTTCTAAAACCAACTTTTTCATAATTTTTTACAGCACAATAGCATTCCGTCACCTGTGTATGCCATAACTTGTTCAACCACTCCCTAATTGATGGAAACCCCTTTAGTTTACAATCCTCTGCCACCACAAAAAGAGCCATTGTAGGTATTTTTGTATATATGGGTTCTTTTCCTCTTTCTTTGATCTCTCTGGAGAATAGACCTAATGGTATTTCTCTGGGTCAAACGGTATGCCCAATTTAATAGTCTAGAATGAATGGACCAGTTCCTAACTCCACCACCAACACATTTATGTACCTGTTTTCCCTCCAGCATTTGTCATTTTCAATTTATGCCAACTCTGCCAATATTATGGGTATGAAGTGGTACCTCAGAGTTGTTTTAATTTGTATCTTTCAAATTATTAGTGATTTAGAACATTTTTTTCATATGGCTATGAATATATTGGATTTCTTACTCTCAAACCTGTGTATTCATATCCTTTGACCATTTATTTCTCCATCAATTGGGAAATAGCTCTTATTCTTATAAATTTGAATCAGTTCTTTACATATCTTAGAAATGAGATCTTTAGCAGAGACATTTACTACAAAGTTTTCCAACAAAAAATTTCCTGCTTCTCCTCTAATTTTAGCAACATTGGTTTTGTTTTCATAAATATGTTTTTAATTTTTTGTAATCAAAAGTGCCCATTTTATCTCCTGTGAATCTTTTTGCCTCTTGTTTGGTCATAAACTCTTCTCCTATCCACAGATCTGACATGCAATTTCTTCCATGCTGCTCTAATTTGTTTATGATGTCACCCTTTATGTCTAAACCATGTACTAACTTGGAACTTATCTCGATACACAGTATGAAATGTTGGTCAATGCCTAGCTTCTGCCAGACTACTTCCCAGTTTTCCCAACAGTTTTTGTTGAATAGTGAGTTCTTGTCCCAATAGCTAGAATCTTTGGGTTTATCAAACACTAAGCTACAGTACTTATTTGTTTCCATATATTATGCCTCTAATTTAGTCCAGCAATCTACCTTACCTGATATCAAGTTATCTTAATGACTATGGGCATATAGTATTGTTTAAAATTTGGCACTGCCAGGCCACCTTCCTTCTCATTTTTTCATTAATTCTCTTGATATTCTTGACCTTTTGTTCCTCCAGATGAATTTTGTTATTATTTTTTCCAGCACTTTCAAAGCAATCCTTTAGTAGTTTGATTGACATAACACTGAATAAGCAAATTAATTCATTTAATTGGTGTCATTTTTATTATATTGGCTCAGACTACCCATGAAAATTAATATTTATCCAATTTTAGATCTGTTTTTATTTGTGTAAAGAGTGTTTTGCAGTTGTGTTCATAATGTTTATATCTGTGTATGTGTACATTTCATATGGTTCCTACATATGTGTATATAGTCTTGGAAGATAGACTCTCAAGTATTTGATACTGTCTATAGTTATTTCTAATGGAATTTCTCTTTTTCTCCCTTCCTGATGGATTTTGTTTGTAATAAGCAGAAATGTTGATGATTTCTGTAGGCTTATTTTATATCCTGCAACTTTGCTGAAGTTGTTAATTGTTTTGATTAGTTTTTTAGTTGATTCTTTAAGTAAACCATCATATCATCTGCAAAAAGGTGATATTGCTTATTCTTTTTACTTCTTTTTCTTGTCTATTACTATAGCTAGCATTTCTAGCAAGGTATTAAATATAATGGTGATAATGGACATCCTTGCTTTACCCTTGATCTTACTAGAAAGACTTCTAGTTTATCCCTATTACAGATAATTCTGGCTCTTGGTTTTAGACAGCTACTACTTATTTTGAGGAGAGTTTCATTTATTCCCATGCTTTCTAGTGTTTTAACTGTTTATATCCTGTCAAAAGCTTTTTCTGCGTCTGTTAATATAATCATATGATTTTTGTTGGTTTTGTTGGTAGATAAACAGTTTTCCTAACATTGAACCAGCCCTGCATTTCTAGTGTAAATACAGCCTAATAGAGTATATAATTTTATGATATGTTACTGTATCTCTTTGCTAATATTTTATTTAAAATTTTTGCAAGCATCCTTTTAGATAGTTGCAACGAAAAGTTAATTGACTTACTTAGAGTCACACAGGCAATGTGTCAAATTCAGGACTTGGACCCAGATCTTCCTTAACTCTGAGGCCAGTTCTCCCTCCATTACTATATGTCTTGCTGAATTGGATTGAATTGCATTGGATCAACATTCCTTCTCTGTCATGCATCTTCAGTCTCACATCTACTCAGTCCTCTTAGCTTACAGATATGCTCAGATATTCTCTCCATCAGGGGTTCCCAATCTTTCCCCCAAACCTCTTGACTTTCAGTAAACCTGCTGGTATCCTCTAATTAATGCAGTGGTCTTTTTATGACCAACAGATGACCTATTGGATAGGGTACTTATCTTTTTAAAATTAATTTTATTTTTTGAGTTTTAAATGTATTTTTGAATCTATTTTTAGTATTTTATTTTCCCCCAATTACATGTAAAAACAATTTTTAACATGAATTTTTAAAACTTTGAGTTCCAAATTCTCTCACTTGCTCCCTCTCCACCCCACTCATTGAGAAGGCAAGCAATTAGATGTAGGTTATACATACGTAGTCATGCAAAACATATTAAAATTATTTTTTAAAAAATGAACAGACCTTTATTTTCTCTTCCTTTCCCCTCCCCTTCACACTGAAAAAAGAAAACTCCTGTAACAAATACACAAGTTCAAGTGAAACAAAGGATAAAGGGAATACTTTTCCCAGTCCTCCTGCTCCTAGATCTTTCTGTAGCAGTGTCATGTGTGTAGAGGACTTTGAAAACTTTAAGAAGCTATATATATGTATATATATATGTATACACACACACACACACACACACACGCCATCATCATCATCATTAGTAGTTATCTCCCTCCTGGATGCTGTCTTCTTCCTTTTTTGTTGTTGAGTCGTTTCAGTTGTGTCCTACTTATCGAGACCCCATTTGGTGTTGTCTTAGCAGAGATCCTGGAGTGGTTTGCCATTTCCTTCTCCAGCTCATCTTACAGATGAGGAAATTGAGGCAAACAGAGTTAAGTGACTTACCCAGGGTCACACATCTGGTAAGTATCTGAGGTCACATTTGAACTCAGATCTTCTAGACTACTGGCCTGGCACTTTATCTAGTGTGACACTTAGCTGCCCCTTCCTTCTCCCTTAGCCTTTGAGAAACTGTTCTCCCCTTTTATCTGTCCAATTGCTCCTCTCTGGTCTCCATCATTGGTTCTTTATCTTCCTTCTGTCTCCTCTTTGTGGGCTCCACCCAAGGCCCTGTCCCCTCTCCTATGCTCTCTTCATTTCTCTCTCCTTGAGGGCACTCATTTCTCCCAAAGCTTTAGTTATCACCTCTAGGATGATAACTTCCCAGTCCATCTCTCCAGAGAGGTACCTGGGATATAGAGGAAAGGGCCTGGATTTGGAGTCAGAGGACCTGGGTTCAGGGCCAGGCTATCCTATCTGTGTGATCATCACCTCTCTGGGACTCAGTTTCCTCATCTCTAAAATGAGGGATTTTAAACCTGATGGCCTCTACAACTCCCTTTGAGATCTAAATCTATCATGTTTTGGTCTGGTATTACATAGGTAGGAAGTGTAAGAACTGGGGTTTGAACCTAGGTTCTGGTACTAAAAACTCAGCAGTCTTTCCACTGCTTTGAACTGCTTCAGGTCCTATATTTGCTTCATGACCCTGAACAGGTGACTTAACCTCTTTGGGCCTCATTTTCCTTATCTGTAAAATGAGGTGACCCTGATAAGTAAAGGGAAGGCTACTGGAATAGTGAAGGGCCTTGGGTCTATGTCATATGAGGATGATCTTCTCTTTTTGAGACACAAGGGCAGAAGTCACATTTTTGTGCTGTCTTTTCCCTCTCTCCACACCTGAAGATCTAGGAGGGAGGGAGGGAGGAAGAACAGGACAAGAGTAAGGAAAATTGTATTCATTCCAGAGTATTTGGTTGAGTTTCTTTTTTCCTTTATTCTACATACAATAAATTATGTGATTGCAACATACCAAGTCTCAGAATCTATGAATGCATTGGGAAGTGACCTAAGAGTGAAATATTTCATAAGGTGGAGGCTCAGCCAAATGTAAATGGCAAATTTCATATTTAAATATCAGGGTCAATAATTCACTTCAATTCCCCAGCCTACATTAAATTTGGAACTGGGCCAATGAAGGGTTAATCAAAGCACTTTACTGCTGTGGAGAATTCAGGGGTGGGGGAGAGAGAACTAGTTATTTGCAGGTTTGCATACTCTCTAGTGGCCAGAGTGGAGACTGCAGCCTATTAGAAAAAGGGCTATCCCTCTTTGCATGTGCCAGAAGGAGACTGAACAGTCTAGGAGTTGTAGCTTAAGTAGAGTGCTACCCTGCTAGTTAATTCATATACTGCACTCAGGTAAGTAAACAACCGTGCTGGATAACTAACATAGTGACTTAATGTCTCCTCATATGCTTAAGAAAAGCAGTATTAGAGTCAAAACAAAATATTACAAAGTATGTTACAAGGAAAACTCGGGAGGGAAGAGAGCGCTGACAAGATCGGGGAAGACCTCATGGAGGAGGCTTAACTTGAGTGGAGGAGAAGGAGGAGGAGGGAAAGGAGGAAGAGGAAGAAGAGGAGGAGGAGTAACAATAACATTTATATAATGCTTTAAGGTTTGCAGAGCATTTTATAAATATTATCATATTTCATCCTCACAATAACCTTGGGAGGTAGGTGCTACAATGATCCCCATTTTACAGATGAAAAAACTGAGGCAAACCAGGTTAAGAGACTTACCCAGGGTAACATAAGGTAAGTGAATGAGATAGGATTTTTACTGAGGGGGCAGCTAGGTGGTGCAGTGAGCAGGGCACCGGCCCTGGAGTCAGGAGGACCTGACCTTGGGCATGTCACTTAACCCCAATTGCCCTGCCTTCCCCTCTCAAAAAAAAAAAGCAGAACAAGATTTCTACCGAGGGCTTCCTGACTCCAGGTCCAGCATTCTATCTATCACGTTACCTAGGATTCTGAAATCGAAATGGGAAGGGTGCATGCAGGGATGTGCCAGTAAATGTTTAACAACTAGATCTCTGAAAATGCACAACACATTTTAGAGATTAATCTGAATTATTGCCACTTTCTCGATCATTTTCTTAAGTCTAGACAACCAACAAAACCACAAATCAAGGCCTGATTTGTGGTGTTTGGTGATTTCTAAGGTATAAATGCTCACAGTGAAAAATTTAACAGTTTGTTCTTATGGGCCTCTGTGAGATGGCTCCCTGATACATGACTCATTCTCCTCCCCCAGCGTCTACTAAAAAGTAGGGACGTTTTCTCTAAACTCACACTTTGTCACACCGAGTTCATTGCCTGGCACATAATAGGTCCTTAAATAACATTTGTCAAACTGGATTGGCCTCCTAGCATAGCAAATAGAAGAGGGCTACCCGGAACAGTTTAAAAATGAGTAATGTAGGGCAGCCCTTCCATTTTAAAGATGGGAAACTTGAGATGCAGATAAGGTAAAACACATGTCTTCCAATACACAGTGACTCAGTGGCAGAGGCTGACCAGTTCTCCTGACTTCTGGTCCAATGTATAAGAAAGGGCAGGTGGGGGGGGGGGAAGGGAGAGAGAGAGGTGGGGTGGGAAGGAAGAAGAACCAAGGATGTTTAGTCTGAAAAAGAGAAGACTTGGGGGGACAGGTAGAGGAGGATCATCACTGATTATCAGTGATTTCAAGTATCTGAGGTACTAACTATCCCATGGAAGAGGGATTAGATTTGTTCCGCTCGGCCCCAGAGGACAAATCTAGGAGGAACGGGTGCAAGTTATAAGGAGTCCATATGGCTTCTTAAAAGCAAGAACCTCCTAATAATTAGAGGAGTTGGGCAGAGAAGACTCCACTCTACTGGCAAGTAGGGTCTAGGAAAATGGTTGCCAAGTAAGGGGGACCCTTAGAAGGCTGTCAGTTGACGATCACGTTTCTTTCCTTTAGAGTTCCATCAGTTTCTTTCCATTCACAGTGGAATCCAGGGTCATTCATTTACAATGTAGCCTAACTCACATATAAGTGCCCAGACAAACGTACTCCAGACTCAAGATCCTGTGTGATGTGCTCCCACTCAAAAGCGTAGTTTATGAGGACCACACCTATGGGGAGGTAACCTCTACTGTCAGCCAATGGTTACAATTAGTTCAAAGCAAAGACATTTAATGAAATAACGGAGTAATAAAGTAACAATAAAATATCCACACCACATACACCACATAAAGCTGGGGCAGTCTCCCATGAAAAAATACACCATTGGCAGGAAGAGTGAAAACTTAACAGAGAAAATGTATCGAGGAACAAATTGTGAAACATGAGTAGACAAGCAAGACACGCAAATGGAGGGATACATATGTACAGAACTTGTGTGTGATTGCAGGTCTCCACGCTCCTCTACTGGACAAAGATACTTCAGCCTATGAGAAGACTGGCCACCCCAGTTTGCATGGGCCAGAGAAGAAATGGACAGCTTAAGTGGTGGCTCTGACTTTTGCCTTGCCATTGGATTTGGATGACTCTGAAAAAGAGAGTGAGTATCTCTGCCTCACTTAAATCTAGTTCATGTGAGAGTTAGGACATCACCCCACGATGTCATTGGTCCTCTTCAAAAACAAAAGATGAACACAACAAGAAGAATGCTACCTGGTGTCTAATGCAGATATTAGACTCAGCGGATTAAATACCCTTGCTGGATAATTAACACAGTGACCAGCTGGCTCCTCATAGGGAACACCTACAGCCAAGGCACCCATCAATGAGCTCGTGCTTTGGGAATATAGGTAAGTGGTCAGGGCATATTCATAGAAGGACAATGCATTCCTCTGATGCTGCAGGGTCACTGATGTCTCTGGGCTACTCCTTCTGTGCCCATCCCTCACTAGTCACAAGTGGTCTGTAGATGATGCCAGAGGAACAGTCTCTGTGGGGCACTGTTCCCAGCTGGTCTTGCCTTCTGAATAGGTGGGGGAATGGGTGGAGGGATGGAGAGAAATTGGAACTAAAAATAATTTTTAAAAAATTAAATTCCTGAGGCTTTCCCCGTATAGCTCATTTAGAAATAAAAACTCCTTAACATATAAAGTCATCCAACTAATGGGGAAGGAGGGCAGAATTTCCCAGATAGGGGGAAAAAACTCAGTTTTTTTTCTTCTACAAGGATAGGTCATAGACTAGAAGAAGCTTTTCCTTCCAGGAGAGTCCTTGGTCCAGGTGCCCAACTATTTGAGAGGAAAGGAAATAAAATAAGCATTTATTAAGCACCTACTATTTTCTAGGCACTAGACTAAGTGCTTTACAGATATTAGCTTACTGGGTCTTCACAGCAATCTGGGAGGTAGGCACCATTATTATCCCCATTTTAACAGTTGAAGAAACTGAGGCACAGAGAGGTAAGAGACTTGTCCAGGGGTCACAACAGTTAGTAAGTGTTTGAGGTCACATTTGAAGTCATGTCTTCCTGACGCCAGTTACTAGACCACCTAGCTGCCTTTGGAAATCAGAATATGGCCGCTCCAAGCTAGCTAGTACCTTCAAGGTCTAATTTTATGGTTCGAATCATATTTCCTGATCACTGAAGCTTTACCAGAAAGTCTATATAGCTCCTTGTTTAATTGCCAGTAGTTAAACTACAGCTAATTATCACAGCAAAGTACTGAGAGCACTAGAAGGGTCGTGAAGCCTTGAGTTCAAATCCTGCCTCAAATACTTATTAGCTGTGTGACCATTTAATTTCTGTGTGCCTCAGTTTCTTCATCTGTAAAATGAGAAGGTTGGATTCCACAGCCTCTAAGGTCTCTTGCAGTTTTAAATCTATATTTCTATGCTTATCTATAAAGAGGTTATTCATCTAATAACCTGCCAAGGGCTCTTGGGTCTGGGGTCTCCCAGTATCTCAATTCTAGAACTCCTTTTCTCTCATGCAAAAGAATGAGAAGGAAAAAGGTATTAGGACAAAATTAATCCCAGAGGGGACCTTTCTTATGACCTCACCTCAATCCTGGCCTTTTGTATGGATACAGGAGAATAAAGCATTTTCAGACTTTGGCCTTCCCTAGGAATGCCCTTATAGCAGAGGACATCAGAGCTGGAAGGGCCCTTGAAACACAGGATGTCAGAGCTGGGAAGGCCCTTAGAACCCAGAGTGTCATTGCTGGGAGGGCCCTTGGAACCTAGGATGTCAAAGCTGCGAGGGCCTTTTGGATACAGGATGTCAGGGTTGGGAGGGCCCTTAGAACAAAGGATGTCAGATCTGGGAGGGCCTGTAGAATACAGGATGTCACAACTAAAAGCCCTTAAAACACAGGATGTCAGGGCTGGGGGGGGAGGGGAATCCTTGAAACATAGGATGTCTGAGCTGGGAGGGCCCTTAGAACAGTGTCAGAGCCAAGGAAGGGGAGGGGGAATGACTGGAGAACATTGAATGTCAGACCAGACTCAACTTGAAAGGCCATATAGTCTAACTTGTATTTTCCAATGGAGATGAACTGAGGGGCCCGGAATGCCGAGGTGACCTGCCCCAACTTCCCCACCTCTGACTCACAACAGTCATTCAGAGCCCTGAAATCTGACTGGGAAATAGGCTCTTGTTTTCCTGCAGGTTACTGAGCCTTCCCTGGCTAGAATCCTTGTCCCCCTGTTGCAGTGCAGTTCTATCCCTTAGAGACCTGGTTTGGTTTTGCCAAGAACTTGTCAGAGCCTGCTTGTAGAAATCACAAGTGTTTCTCCTGCACCTGATACTTTGCAAAGAGCTTTCCTTAAACTATGACAGGTGATGATCATCATACCCATTGTATGGAAGAGAAGACTGAGGCTCAGTGAGGGCAAGCCACTTCCCCCAAGTCACATAGAAAAGTTGGAAGTCACAACTCAAGGTCTTCAGACCCAAAGTCTAGAGGCTTCTTCCCTCCCCTGCACCACCTTAGTTCTGTGAGGGTGATCCTGGGAGTCTGGTCTAGAATGAAACTCAAATCCAGTGACCTTCCCATTACAACGATGGTTTTCCCAGACAGCTAGTCAGGACGAGGCTTCTGGAGAGAATTGGCCTATCACATTGGTCGAGGTGCTCCCAGGTAAGAAGCCAAACACCTCATTCATTACCAGTGATTTATCGTGGGCACTCTCTGCTCATAGCAATAGACAAGCAGGCCTGTCGGGGAATTTTTTCTCCAAAAATTCTCCAATTTTATGAGAAACTTTCAGCAACATGAAACGGTAGTGAGAATGCCAGAACTGGGGTCAGAAGACCCAGCTTCAAATCCCATCCCAGCCTCGACATCACGTGACCTTGGGCCAGTCATTTAGTCCTCTGAGCCTCCGTGTACCCATCTGTAAAACGAAGGCGGTGATAAAGATAGTAACAACACCTGGTACTTTCAGGTTTATAAAACACTCTACATACATTATCATTATATCATATATTAGGCAGTTGGATGGCACAGGTTAGAAAGTGCTGGGCCTGGAGTCAGAAGATCTGAGTTCAAATCCAGCCTCGGACATCTACTACCTGTGTGATCCTGGTCAAGTCACTTAATCTCTGTCTACCTCAGTTTTCTCATCTATTATAATGGGGATAGGATAATAATAGTACCTACTTACCAGGGCAGTTGTGAGGATCCAGTGAGCTAATATTTGTAAAATACTTTGTAAATCTTAAAGAACTATATAAATGCTAGTTATCATCATCATCGTCAATCATCCCATTTAATAATAATAGCAACTACTTCACTGAGTTGTTGTGAGGTTCCATTGAGACAATATTTATTTATTTAGTTAGTTAGTTATTTTAGATTTTTTTTATTTGATACTTTTTAGTTTTCAGCATTGATTTCCACAAGATTTTGAGTTACAAATTTTCTCCCCATTTCTACCCTCCCCCCCACTCCAAGATGGCATATATTCTGATTGCCCCTTCCCCAGTCAGCCCTCCCTTCTATCACCCTCCCTTCCCCTCCCCCTCATCCCTTTTCCCCTTACTTTCTTGTAGGGCAAGATAGATTTCTATGCCCCATTGCCTGTATATCTTATTTCCCAGCTGCATGCAAAAACAACCCTTTTTTTTGAGCATCTGCTTTTAAAACTTTGAGTTCCAAATTCTCTCCCCTCCTCCCTCCCCACCCACTCTCCCTAAGAAGGCAAGCAATTCAACACAGGCCACACATGTATCATTATGCAAAACACTCCCATAAATAGTCATGTTGTGAAAGACTATATTTCCCGTCCTCCTATCCTGTCCCCCTTTATTCAATTGTCTCCCTTGACCCTGTCCCTTTTCAAAAGTGTTTGCTTTTGATTACTTCTTCCCCCATATGCCCTCCCTTCTATTGTCTTGCTTTTTTATCCCCTTTCCCCTACTTTCATATGGGGTAAGGTACCCAATTGAGTGTGTATGGTATTCCCTCCTCAAGTCAAATCCGATGAGAGCAAGATTCACTCATTCCCCCTCATCTGCCCCCTCTTCCCTTCCAATGAACTGTTTTTTTCTTGCCACTTTTATGTGAGATAATTTACCCCATTCTATCTCTCCTTTCCTCTCTCTCAATATATTCCTCTCTCATCCTTTAATTTGATTCAATTTTTTTAGATATCATCCCTTCATATTCAACTCACCCTGTACCCTCTGTCTATATATATATATATATGTATATACACATATATGTGTATATATATATGTATACATATATATGTGTGTATGTATGTATATTCCCTTCAGCTACCATAATACTGAGGTCTCATGAATTACACACATGATCTTTCCATGTAGGAATGTAAACAAAACAGTTCAACTTTAGTAAGTCCCTTATGATTTCTCTTTATTGTTTACCTTTTCATGCTTCTCTTGATTCTTGTGTTTGAAAGTCAAATTTTCTATTCAGCTCTGGTCTTTTCACTGAGAAAGCTTGAAAGTCCTCTATTTTATTGAAAATGCATATTTTGCCTTGGAGCATGATACTCAGTTTTGCTGGGTAGGTGATTCTTGGTTTTAATCCTAGCTCCATTGACCTCCAGAATATCATATTCCAAGACCTTCGATCCCTTAATGTTGAAGCTGCTACATCTTGTGTTATCCTGATTGTGTTTCCACAATACTAAAATTGTTTCTTTTTTGGATGCTTGCAATATTTTCTCCTTGATCTGGTAGCTCTGGAATTTTGTGACAATATTCCTAGGAGTTTTCTTTTGGGGATTTTTTTCAGGAAGTGATCAGTGGATTCTTTCAATTTCTATTTGACCCTCTGGCTCTAGAATATCAGGGTAGTTCTCCTTAATAATTTCTTGAAAGATGATGTCTAGGCTCTTTTTTTGATCATGGCTTTCAGGTAGTCCAATAATTTTTAAATTATCTCTCCTGGATTATTTTCCAGGTCAGTGGTTTTTCCAATAAGATATTTTATATTGTCTTCCACTTTTTCATTTCTTTGGTTCTGTTTTATAATATCTTGATTTCTCATAAAGTCACTAGCTTCCACTTACTCCAATCTAATTTTTAAAGTAGTATTTTCTTCAGTGGTCTTTTGGACATCTTTTTCCATTTGGCTAATTCTGCCTTTCAAGGCATTCTTCTCCTCATTGGCTTTTTGGAGCTCTTTTGCCATTTGAGTTAGTCTATTTTTAAGGTGTTACTTTCTTCAGTATTCTTTTGGGTCTCCTTTAGCCAGTCATTGACTTGTTTTTCATGGTTTTCTTGCTTCACTCTCATTTCTCTTCCCAGTTTTTCCTCTACTTCTCTTACTCGCTTTTCCAAATCCTTTTTGAGCTCTTCCATGGCCTAAGATCAATTCATGTTTTTCTTGAAGGCTTTTGATGTAGGCTCTTTGACTTTGTTGACTTCTTCTGGCTGTATGTTTTGCTCTTCTTTGTCACCAAAAAAAAAAAAAGATTTTAAAGTCTGATTCTGAATCTGGGTCCATTTTTGCTGCCTGATCATGTTCCCAGCCCACTATCTGACCCTTGAGCTTTTTGTAAAAGTATGACTGCTTGTAGAGTAAAGAGTACTTTGTCCCAAGCTTTAGGGGCCTTGTGCTGCTGTTTTCAGAGCTACTTCTACACAGCAAGCTCTGCCACAGCAGCACTCCTCCTCCCCCAAGAACTGCCAACCTGGACCGTGACTCAGACCCAAGCAGGCTCTGTACTCCTGCTCTGATCTGCCACTAAGTTCCTCCCACCTGGTGGTCCTGGGGCTGGAAGCAACTGCAGCTGGAAGCAGGCCCAGAGCTGTACCACTTCCACACCTCCAGGGCTGGGGCCGACTGCGTACTCCTTTCACTCCATTCTAGCAGTTCTACCCACTAACCTCTGTTGTCTTTGGCGTTTGTGGGTTGAGAAGTCTGGTAACTGCCACAGCTCAATGATTCAGGGCCCTATGGCCTGTTCTGCCCAGCTCCTGGTCTGGTTGGTCCTGGCATGGCTCACACTGGGCTCTACTCTGCTCCCAGCTCCATGTGATAGACCCTTCCCCCCGACCATCCAGGCTGTCCTGGGCTAGAGCCCTGCTTCCCTCTGTTTTTTCGTGGGTTCTGCAGCTCTAGAATTTGTTCAGAGCTATTTTTATAGGTGTTTGGAGGGACCTGGGGGAGAGCTCAGGCAAGTCCCTGCTTTCCAACCGCCATCTTGAGACAATATTTATAAAGCACTCCACAAACCTTAAAGTATTATATAAAGGCTAGTTATCACCATCCTCATGATTACTATAACCCAAGTCCCACTCTCATTGGTATGAGGCTCTCTCCTCCTCTTTGGTGGACATCAATTCCACTGAGGCCCTCAGGGGAGCTGAGGAAGCTAGACATAGCTACAGTGAGTAAATCTGAATCACTTTTTCAGCTGGGGGTTCTGGAGGCCCTAGGCCCAAGCTATTTCCCCAGGAGACAGAACAGAATTTGGGAAGCTCATCGCCAGAAGTAACCACACCCTGATTCTTTCTAGGATAGAGATGATCTCAGAAATTGTCCTGCCTTCTGACCGCAGGAAGCCAAGTGAGAGGAGAAGGGGGCGAGATCCGTAAACTGCAGGATTTGGCTTCTGGGAGGAACATTTAGCTTCAGCTTTCTGGGCTGTCAGGAGAGTGATGGGGGCCAGCAGCTGCTGTCTTTGGACTTTTACTCCTGAGCTTCCATGGCAAGGCAGCAGGAAGGCCAGGAACCACAGGAAGCGACTGTGGCTCCAGAAAGGCTGCTACAGCCAGAAATGGGAGCAGCCGGTGACTCGGACCCCACCGGCAGCCATAAAAGTGGCAAGCAAGGCACCTGGGAAATAGGGAAGCCTGGAGAGAGAGATGAGTAACTGGAGGCCAGGGTTGCACTAGACGTATTGAAAATGAAGCTTTTGAGAGACAAGATGAATGATTATAATAATGATGATGGCAATAGAGCACATTTATATAGCACTTTAAGGACTTTCAAAGTGCTTTACATGTGTTACTGTATTTAGTCTTCCTCTCCCACCAGCCAGTCAGTCAATACACATTGATTAAGCATCTGCTATGTGCCAGGTGCTTTGCTGAGGCCTGAGGATACAAAGAAAGGCATAAAATCCACCCCCACCCCCCACCCTCAAGGAGCTGCCAATCTAATGAGCTCAGGAAGGTTACAGAAGAAAAGGGGAAGGGAGAACCAGGAGACAGGAATGGTGGCAGCAGCAAGTTAGGGAGTGGCCCCAGAACCTGGGAGAGCTGCCCCATACTCCTTAGGCTCCCGATCCTGGACAACCCCATCCCAGAGAGAGAGCAGCTGGCCCCTGGGTGTGTGCCTGGGCACCCCAGTACAGCCCATACACAGGCTGAGGTTCATAGGAGGTAATACATATGTGATGATACCTATGCTTGGGCACCACCATGCTAAAGCATGTAAGCTTGGGCATGGCACACATCTATTTGTGGGCTCAGCTTCTTCTTCTGCAAAATGTGGCAATTAAACTGCATGGTCTCTAAGGGACCTCTCAGCTCTGACATCCTGTGTTCTAAGGGCCCTACCAGCTGTGACACACTGGGTTCTAAGGGCCCTCTTACCTCTGACATTCTCTGTTCTCTCTCTGACTCCTATGTTCTAAGGGACTTCCCAGCTCTGATATTCTCTATTCTAAGAGCCCTCCCTTCTCTGATATTTTGTGGATCTATAAGCTATTCAACAATAGAAGAAAACACATATGTAAGGAACGAACTCACCTTCCCTTTAGTGTCAAAAGAGAACCTAAGTGGCTGCCCAGAAAGAATGCCTGCTGGAAGTGAAAGTTTGAATTAGGTTCCCTTCCCGCTCTCTAGAATTTCAAGTTGTTATGACCCATGATGGCCAGCAGGTGGTAGCACAGTCCCACTCACCAGTGCACCTTCTCATACCTCAGTGATTGGGCTTTCTCTGAATCTGACCTGAGACTTGGAGCCAGGCTGACCCAGGAACTGACCCAGAGGGTGAGGAGGCTAGTTGTCTCCTCTGTAGCTCCGAGCCCCATCCCCTATCGCAATTTCTTTTTTTTAATTTTTTTAAAATTTATTTTTAGTTTTCAACATTCATTTCCACAAGATTTTGAGTTACAAATTTTCTCCCCATCTCTACCCTCCCCCCACCCCACCTACCCCAATTTCTACTGGGGAGTAGAAATGAAGAAGAACTGCCTTTCTGGGGCCTGGAGAGAACCTCGGGCAAATGGTCAAAGGCAAGAGAGGTCAGAACCAAATCAGGAACAATGTTTGTCCAATTGGGGCTATTCTATAAAGTGGCTGCAGGGTTGTATTGTGAAAATATGGCAGGAAAGGAAGGCAGAAACCAGACCGCATGGGGGGGGGGGCAGGGGGCTTGAATGACTATATAGGCAATGGGGAGCCAAGGAAGGCTTTTGAGCAGGGAAATGATATGGCCAGGGTTGTGCCTTAGAAAGATTATTTTGATAACTATATGGAGGGCAGATTGGGAGTGGGGTGGGGGGAGCTGGAGACAGTGAGACCAATTAGGAGGCTATTATAATAAATAGTCCAAGAGTGGTCACAGGAGCCTGAACCAGGGTAGCAGTAGTCTTGTGGGCAGAGAGGAGCAAAGAAATGTGAGAGATTTTGTGGAAATAGAGCGGGTAAAACCTGGCATATGGGAGAAGAAGAGAGGGGTGGGAAGGGGAGGGGAAAGGAGGGGAGGTAGGGGGGGAGAGAGAGAGAGAGAGAGAGAGAGAGAGAGAGAGAGAGAGAGAGAGAGTGAGAGTGTCTGGTAAGACCAGGCATTTGAGAGCATGGATCACTGGAAGGATGTTGGTGCCCCCAACAGAAATAGGGTAGTTTTCTGAAGAGTGCATTTAGGGGAGACAGTACATAATGAATTTGAGATATCTCCAGGGTATCCACGAGCAGAAGAATATCAGGCAGCTAATGATGAAGGCGTAGAGTTCTGGAGGAAGGTTAGGTCTGGGTATATAGTTGTGGAAGTCTACAGAGACGAGGAAAACCACCAAGAGATGGACTGTACACAGACTAGAGAAGAGAGCCCAGGACTGAGCCTAGGGGTCACCCATAAGAGGCAGGTAGTAGATGGATAATGATTTAACCAATCAATCAATCAATGAGCATTTTTAAAATGCTTTCTCTGTGCCAGGCATTGTGCTGGGCACTGGGTATTAAAAAAAGGCAAGAAGAGGGGAGAGGGGGAACCAGAAATAGTCCCTGCCCTCAAGGAGCTTATGTTCTTATACACATATAGGTATATACAAGATACATGTTAAGTAGATACAAGGCAGCCTTTGAGGGGGATTGCATTAGGGAACCAGGAAAGGCCTCTTTCAGAGGGTGGCATTTGAGCAGAGTAATGAAAGAAGCTCAGGATCCTAAGATGCATAAGTGAAGAGGAAGTGTATTCCTGGCATGGGGGACCACCATGCAAAAGCACAGAGATGGGAAACTATTGAGCTCACAGAGGGAAGTAATACGGATGAAGGTGGGAAAGATAAGAGCCTAGGTTGTAAAAGGCTTTGAATGACAAACTGAGGGTACAAAGGCGTGGCCAGAGGAAAGCCAGCAGAGAGCAGTACAACGGGAGGAGAGAGAAGCCAAAAGAATATTAGATAGCACTTGTACATAAGGCCTCTTCTGATTCCCACAGTTCCTTGGGCCTTCTTCTCCCCACCCCCACCCCCAAATCTTTCATTCATGTATTTATTTTGTTTATGCTTCTATAAGTATCTATAGATCTATGTACTTGTATATAAGCCAGGTGGTGCTTGAAGACCTGAGTTTGAATCCTGCCTCAGACCTTTACTAGTCATGTGATGCTGGGCAAGTCACTTAAATGCCTTGTGCCTCAGTTTCCTCATCTGTAAAATAAGGATAATAATAGCACCTACCCCCCAAAGTTGTTGTGAGGATTCAGCGAGATATTTGCAAACTTTTGCAAACTTTAAAGTGCTATGTAAATACTATTTTAATTATGTTGTGTCCCCAATTATAATGTAAGCTCTTTGAGGGTCTAGGTCCTCTTTGTAGCCACAGGGCCTAACAGTGCCATGCAGGGAGTGGGCCTTCGGATTTGTTGATTGCTTGATTTCTTGACTGGTAGCAATGTCAAAAGACCTCAGAGAAGTTAAAAGTGGTGGTGAGGCCTGAGAAAAGGTATTTTCTTTAGCAGTTAAGAGTCACCTTGGAGAGAGCAGCTTCACTGGAATGATGGAGCAGAATGGTGCAGGCTGAAATCTGATTTCAGAAGTGAGTGGGAAGGGAAGAAGAGCAGGCAGCAGACGTCTCTTCGTTCCAGGAGCTTGGCAATAATGGAGAAGAGCAACACAACATGGTGGCTTGTGGAAATGGAAAGCTTATCACATGAGGGGGAGTTGGCCTTTTTTAATGATGGAGGAGGCTAAGAGCAGAACTTGTGGTTTCATCGGCAGAGGGAACTTCTGGGGGAAGAAGCTTGCTCTACAAAGGCAGGATAGCCCCTTCTGCAGCAGATTGTCCTAGAGAGTTACTCAGAACATTGAATGATCAAGTGACTTGTCCAGAGTCACTCAGCCAGTCTGTCTCAGAGGCAGGACTTGAACCCAGGGCTTCCTAGGTATGCTATGCCAAGTTCAGCAGCATTGCTGGGAGAAGGGAGGGGAGACCTAATATTCTTACCATTGTCATTAGCTTTCTTAAGAAGAAGAATTACATCTATTTCTCTCATGCTTTAAGGTTTACAAAGAGATTTCTTGGCCACGATCCCATGAATACAGGCATCATTACCCCTATTTCACAGATGATGAAAATGATCCTCAGAAAGCTGGAGGAATTTGCCCAAGGTCACTCGGCCAGAATTTACACCCCTTCCCCTGACTCCAAGTGGAATAATGTGCTCTCTCCACTTCCCTACATGGTTTGTCTATACGTTGATATAAGCCATACTTGATAGCCTATTAACCGCTATTGGGTATAAGCCAGCAGGTGCCATACTTGCTGGTGTATTAATCACTGCTGGGTATAAGGGCCATAAGGCAGCTACATGGCTTAGTACAAGAGTGGGGAACCTGCAGCCTCGAGGCCACATGTGGCCTTCTAAGTCCTCAAGTATCGCCCTTTAACCTCACAGAATAAATCACTTCTCCACCCCTGGTTTAGTAGATAGAACACTGGACCTGAAGCCAGGAAGATTTGAGTTCAAATCCAGACTCAGGCACGCTCTAGCTATGTGACCTGGGACAAGTCACTTAATCTGTGTTTGCCTTAATCTGCTGGAGAAGGAAACAGTAAACCAATTCAGTGTCTTTGCCAAGAAAACCCCATGGACAGTGCAGTCCACAGGGTCACAAAGAGTCAGACACAACCAAACGACTGAACAGCAAGAATAAAGGCCATAAAGACTGGTGCCATCCACAGACTCCCAGACTTCAGGGTCATGGTCAAGATAAAGGAAAAAAGGAAAACCTATGTAGCCCCATCCCAGGCAAGAAATCCTACCCCCTCTCTGACTCTGACTGAGTATAGGACCCAATCCGCCCTGCCCTTATTGTAGGATTAAAGTTGGGGAAGAGTTATTCCCGTATCCCCTGTCCCCAACTTAAGAGTCTCAGGTGCCCAGGCATGTGGCTGCTGCCTGCTTGTTCCCTTCCTCTTTCCACCTTCTACCATAAACAAACACAGAGTGAGAAGCTAAACCAAAGAATTCCTGAGTCCTCCTGTCTGCCTTCCTCCTCCCGCCCCCCCCCCCAACCTGAGAGGCACAGGCAGGGCAGTGACCTCTGGCCTCTTCCTCAAAGTGAAGCTATCAAGGCCTTTCTGAGTTTGCCATTTTGGTACATCTGCCCCAGTCCCCCATCTCATACCTTAACCTGCCACTTGAAAGATCCTAGAGCTGACTTTGGAGTCACCCTGGGGAGAAGGTGGGTTCTCTCCTTGATTTCCATAACCCCTGGAGGTTTCAAATTCAAACCTTAAAGGAATGAGGGTGAGAGGGATTGGAAAGGTCAGACACACAAACTCATCTAGATACAGACTCTCCAGATCATCTTAGTCACTGAGAATCATAGGGTGTGAAAATTGAAGTAGAACCTTAGATTCAGAATCATAGAACTTAAGACCTGGATTTGGAGTCAAAGTCATAGAACTTCAGACCCACAGAATCTTAAACTCAGAATCACAGACCCTTAGCACATATATCCTTAGATTCAGAATCATAGACTCTTAGACTCAGAATCTTGGATTTAGAGAATCCTAGATTCTGAGGACCTTGGATTCAGACTAAAGAGAAAATCTAAGAGCATCCCACTTTGGAGCTGGAGGGACCTTAGAGCTCATTTAATCCAATCTCCTCATTTTACCAGGGTCTAAGGAGGGAGAGGGATTTGCCCAAGGTTATAATCCTAGTCCAGGACTCAGTCTTAGAGACTTCCCAGAGTGGAGGGGCTGGCATTCTCTTCTCAGCAGGGAAAGTTGTCTGGGAAGGTGAATTAGATGAGAAGCTCCATGAGTAAGTATGGAATGAGAGCAAAGGAAGGTTGGCCTAGTGTCATGGAAGGATGGTAAGCTATACTTGAGCAGTCCTGCCATGCCAATTAAAATACCAAAAAGTTATTTTATAGAGCTAGGAAAAATAATAACAAAATTCATCTGGAGGAACAAAAGGTCAAGAATATCAAGGAAATTAATGAAAAAAATGCAAAGTAAGGTAGCCTAGCAGTATCAGATCTCAAACTATGTTACAAAATAGTAATCATCAGAATAATCTAGTACTGGCTAAGAAATCAAGTGGTAGATCAGTGGAATAGATTTGGTATACAACAGATAGTAGTGTTTGATAAATGCAAAGATCCAATCTTTTGGGACAAGAACTTACTATCTGACAAAAAATGCTGGGAAAATTGGAAAGCAACTTAACAGAAACTAGGTATGGACCAACTTCTCAGGCCATATACTAAGATCAGGTCAAAATAGGTACATGATTTAGACATAAAGGATAATATCATAAACAAATTAGGGGAACGTGGAAAATTTTACCTGTCAGATCTGTGGGTAAGGGAAGAATTTATGACAAAACAAGAGATAGAGAGATTACAGGATATAAAATGGATAAATTTAACTACATTAAATTAAAAAGGTTTTGCACAAACGAAACCAATGTGGCTAAAATTAGAAGGAAAGAAAGAAACTGGGGGAAAATCTTTTACAGCAGCTTTCTCTAATAAAGGCCTCATTTCTTAAACATATGGAAAACTGATTCAAATTTATAAGACTACAATTCATTTCCCCTTTGATAAAAGGTCAAAGGATATGAACAAGCAGTTTTCAAAAAAAGAAATCAAAGTTGTCTATAGTCATATGAAAAAAAATGCTTTAAATCACTATTGAGTAGAAAAATGCAAATTAAAATAACTCTGAGGTACTAACTGACACCTATCAGATTGACTAATATGACAGAAAAGGAAAAGGACAAACGTTGGAGGGGATGTGTAAAAATTGGGACACGAAAACACTGTTGGTGGAATTGTGAACTGATCCAACCATTCTGGAGAGCAATGTGGAGCTATGCCCAAAGAGCTACAAAATCATGCATACTCTTTGACCCAGCAATACCACTATTAGGTCTGTATCCCAAAGAGATCAGAGTAAAAGGGAAAGGACCTATATGTATAAATATATTTATAGCAGCTCTTTTGTGGTGGCAAAGATTTAGAAATTGAAGGGGAATGCCCATCAATTAGGGAATGGCTAAACAAGTTATGGTATATGATTGTGTTGGAATACTAGTGTGCTATAAGAAATGAGGAGCAGGAAGCTTTCAAAAAACTCTGACAAGACATATATGAACTGGTGCAAAGTGAAGTGAGCAGAACCAGGAAAATTTTATACACAGTAATAGCAATATCGTATGATGACCTACTGTGAAAGACTTAGCTATTCTCAGCAATACAATCACTTAAGACAATTCCGAAGGACTTAGGATGAAAAATGCCATCTACCTCTAGAGAAAGAATTGATGGAATCTGAATACAGATCAAAACATACTTTTTAACCTTTATTTTTCTTGGGGTCTGTTTTCTTTTGGAACATGGCTAATGTGGAAATATGTTTTACATGACTGCACATGTATAGTCTATAGCAAATTGCTTGAATTTGGAATTCAAATATTTAAAAGATGAATGCTAAAAATTGTTTTTACATGCAATTGAGAAAAAGTAAATTTAAAAAATACTTGAGCAGTCCTCCAAAGCAAATGGGACATCTAAGAAAGGCATTGATTCCCTCACAGGGACAGAGTTGATTATGATTCAAAAGATTCTGCTCAGAGGACTGGAGGAAACCAAGATAGATTTTAGGGTTTTCCAGTTTCTAATTCTATAAGTCTAAGATTCAGGTTACATGATTCTAAGAATCTGAGATAAAATCTATAATTCTAAGATTCTGGTTCTCATAGTCTGTTATTTCCAAGTTTACCTTCTTCAATAATATTAATAATATCTTATGTAGCACTTCAAGGTTGACAAAGTACTTTATACAGATTATCTCATTTGAACCTCACAGCTGCCCTGTGTATCCCCCATTTTACATCAGAGGCAAACTGAGACACGAGAATCCATGATCATTCAGCCAGTAAATGTAATAGGTAAGATTTGAGGGTCTTCCCAATTGCAAATCTAGCATACTATTCATTACATTAGTTTTCTGTCACCTCAAACTCAACAGTGTATGAGAGACCATGGTAGAAAGAATACTGGCTTTGGAAGAAATTAAAATAGACCAGCACTTATACCATATACTGTAATAAACCCCAAATGGCTAAGCAAACTTAATACAAAAAGTCACAACATTAAAAAAAAACCTACAGGGGGATCTTCAGAACCTTGATTTGAGGGAAATCCATAACAACACAAAGGATAGAGAAACTCACAAAAAAACCAAAAAAGATGTAGAAAATAATAGTACCTAAGGCATAGCGTTCTTGTATGAATCAAATGAGATTGTCTTTGCAAACCACAAGTCTTAATTATTAGATATTATTATTATTATTATTATAATCTGAAATGTTACCTAAAAAGATTTTGCACAAATAAAATCAATGGAGCTACAATAAGAAAAGAAATTGCCAATTGAAGGAAAGTCTTTGCATCACGGATCTCTGATGTATCCAAGATATGCCGGCAATTGATACAAATTTATGAAATATACAAATACATGAAACCCAAAACCATTCTCCAGAAAGAAGCGATCAGAGGAAATAAATGAAGAGTTTTCAAAAGAAGAAATGCAAATTCTGAACTACCATGCTAAAAATGTTCTGAATCATTAGTAATCAGAGAAATGCAAATTAGAGCAACTCCAAGGTTCAATTTCACTCCCCTCAAATTGGCAAAAAAAAAAAAAAAAAAGATAAAGGACAGGAATGATCGATGTTGTATGGACCTTGAGAATACAATCACATTCATACATAGTTGGTAGTATTATGAATTAGCCCAATTGTTCTCTTTAAAAACAGCCACTATATTAGAAAGGGTTACTAAACTGGCCATATGTTTTGACCAGTTCTGGGTATATATACCCCAAGGAGGTAAGGCAGAATGAAAGGAATATGAAATTATCCTTAGTAACACTTTTTTGTGATAGCAAAAAAGCTGAAATTGATGGTGTCTACTAACTGGGGAATGGTAGAACAAACTGTTACATGTATTTAATGGAATATTGTGAGAAATGATAGAAAAATGAGGAATACAGGGAAGCATGGAAAGACTTGTATGAACTGACTCAGAGCAAAGTAAGTGGATCCAAGAAAACAAAAGACAAAGGCAAACCACAGGAAAAGACTTGAGCATTCTGATCAATGTAAAGACGATCTCCACTCAAGGACTGATAATGAAGCAGCCTGCCCTTTCTCAATAGGGAAAAGGTAAACTACAGATACAGAATGAAACAGGTCAGACTCAATTAGCCTTCTGTTCATTTGTTTTCCTTTAACTCAGGGGTTCACAATGTTGGATCCACAGATAGATTTTAGGAGATCTCTGAAGTTGGGGGGGGGTGGAAATTACATCTATTTTCACTAATCAGTTTCATTTGTGGTATATTTTATATATTCTATATTTTATTTTATGCATTTAAAAATGTGACTTTGGGAAGGTATCCATAGATTTCACCCAGACTGACTCCCAGAGAGGTCTAGGACACAAAAAAGTTTATGAGCTCTTTCTTTAATTTCATCTTTCTTACAAAGGAGAGTCCTAATGGAGGAGAAGAGATAGTAGAAAGTGACAGAAGTCTTAAAGTATGGATAAAACCTCCAAACTTCAGAAAAGCTTTTTTTTTTAAAGGCAGGCTTGCTGGCCTAAAAGTTGGGAGCCCAGAGTTCTAGGGCCAACTCTATCATTCTGGGTGAGTCTACACAAACCATTTCCCCTTTCTGAGCCTCAGTTTCCCCACATGTAAAAATGAGAGACATTGAATGGTCATGTCTTTTGATGTTGTTTACCTTTGACTATTGTTCTCTTGGATCCACTTACTTTGCTCTGCATCAGTTCATACAAGTCTTCCCATACTTTCCTGAATTCCTCATTTTTTTGGCATTTCTCACATATTCCATTAAATTCATATAAAACGGTTTGTTCTACCATTCCCCAATGGATCCAATGAAGCACACACATGAAGTACCTACTATGTATAGGGTACCCTGCTAGAATGAGGTGACTTCTATGGCCCCGTCTATCTCTGACATTCTGCATTGTTAGTTCTAAGGTCTCTTTCCATTCGGGAACTATGTGGTTCTAAGGAAAGTTGAAAGAGAGCTGGGGAGTAAATACTATAATAGTCAATGCACTATATTCAAAAGTTCCCTTTGGGTCTAACATTCCATGTTCTGTGTTCTTTTCATCTTTGAGGTTCTATGTTCTGAGGTTCTACCCAGCTATGAGGGCCCCTCTCAGCCATGACCTTCAGTGCTCTTCATAGAATTCCTACCTCCCTTCAAAGCTCAGCTCAGGCACCTCTTCCTAGATCACCATCATCCCCATCGTCATCATCGCTAGCATTTATGTAGCAATTTAAGGCTTGCAAAGCAATTTATACATGTTGTCAGTTAAGTGGCCACAGGGCGACTGGTGGAACTGGAGTCAGGAAGACCTAAGTTCCAATTCAGCCTTGGCTGTGTGACCCCTAGGTAAGTCATTTAACCTCTACCTCAGTTTTCCCATCTGTAAAATGGAGATAGTAATAGCACTACCTCCCAAGGTTGTTATGAAGATCCAATAAGATATTTATAAAGTGCTTTGTAAATCTCAAAATGCTACATGAATGCCAGCAATTATTTTTTGCCTCATTTGACGGGAGGCCTGTCTTGATCCCCTGGTTAAGACAGCTCTCCCTCTTGCAATTACTTTGTATTACTTTGTGTCCACCACATATTTACTTCTTTGTATACATATTGTATACGTATTTTGTATACATATTGTATACGTATTTTGTATACATATTGTATCTCCCCACCTAGTACAATCCCTTGAGGGATTGTTCCTTTTCTTTATTCCTACACCTAGGGCCCAGCTGGCCAGGTAGTGAGCTGAATTGAATTCAAATGTGAGTTATCGCTATAATAGAACTTCCTTCCCTAACCTCTGCTCCAAAGCTCACTTGGCCTTTGAGATCTGGCTCAGGGGCATAAGATCTAGAGCTGAAGGGGCCTAGAGGTCATCTGGTCTGAGTCTAACATTTTACCGATAGGTAAACTGAAGCCCAGAGAAACAGAGGGATTTACCCCACACCATATAGGTGGAAAGTAGTAGAGTCAAGAGTCAGGACCTCCTCCAACAACAATAACGCATCATCTGACAATAATCATAATAGCTAACAACAGCAACAAATCTGTCAAGCACTGTGCTTCTCTCTTTTTTTTTTTTAAATTCTCCAGCTACTGAATTAAGTAGAACAGCTAAATCTCTGCCCTCCACAGCTGACCACTTAGGATAATAGTAACCCCTTCCACCCATTGTGGTGCTTTAAAGTCCTGAAGCCAGTTCCTATCTATTATTACATTTGATCTTCAAAAGAGCCTTAGGAGGGAGTCCAAGTGAGTACTGCCATTTCACTGGCGGGAAAATTGATGACCCAAAAAACAGAAAGGACTAAGCCAGTGCTACAAGATCACACACAGTGTTGAGTCATTGGAAGAACAAGGACTGAAAACCCATGCCTTCTAAATCCAAGTCCCATGATTGCTTCCTTGTAACCGCCATCTCGGGAGGGGAAGAGGAGGGAAAACCCCATGGCCAAAGCAGCAGAGGCTTCTGTGAAAAGGGGAGAGACTTGGAGGGAAGGGGGAGAACATACAGAGGAACTTTCCAACTTGCAAGGGGTTAAAGCAGGTACTGGAGGGAGCTCCCTAGAGCCAGCTCACCTGCCTAAAGGCAGGGAACTCAGCCAGATGATCTTGCCAGATGGGGGTGGGGAGGAGTCTAAGATTCTCCGTGTGGAATGGAATTGGATTCTGAGTCTAAGATTCTAGGAATAGAAGGATCTGCAAAACTGGGGTGAAGATTTGGATTCTAAGCTTCTAGGATTTTAACAATAAACTTTTACTGTCCATCTATACATATGGGGCACTGAGCTAGACCCTGGGCATACATAGACAAAATCCAAACCATCCCCAACTTCCAGAGGGTTACATTTATTGGACTATAAGACTTGAGATTTTAAGCCTCTAAGATTCTAAGGTTCTAGGTAGAATCTTGGAATTATAGGATTCTAATGCCCTAAGGTTCTAAGATTCTGTTAGCCTAAGCCTATGACATTAAGATTTGATTCTAAGCTTCTAGGTTTCTAACATGCTCTAATTTTACAACTGCAAGATTCCAGAATCCTAAGAATCATGGATTCTAAAATTCTAAGAATATAAGGTTCCATGAGTCTTAGATAAAGTTTTTTTCAGCTCTCTGTTGTCACCAGAATGGAGCAGGAGAAGGCAGCCATGACACTCAGCAATACCTATGTCCCTTTTCCCCCGGAGAAAATCTAAGTCTTCAGGGGACTTCAACACTTCATGATCTGGCATATATGTGTGTGTGTGTATGTACGTATATGTGTATGTATGTATGCATATGTACATACATACACATATACATACATATACACACATATATATATATACATATAGGTACCAGTCAGACTTTGTTAGGGGAGAGAGATTAGAGGTAGGACTAGAAGGAACCAGGCAAGAAGAAGCCACCCTTATTCAGTCAAGTTCTATGGACAGCTTTCATATCCCACCCTTAGCCTCATCCTCTTTCAATACCCCTCATGCCTGGGATATTGCCAACACTGAAGGAGTCTTTGCCCAACCTAAGAAAGAGCTGTGAGCCCCTTGGTTGCAATCTTACCTCTGCCCCTGTCCACGTGACCTTGGGCACCTCCCTTTTTTCTTCTAAGCCTCATTCCCCAGCTCTGTGACAGGAAAGGGTTAGGCTAGATGCTCTCAAAGGTCCCTTCGGGTCCTGTGGTTCAGTGACCTTTTATGACCCCTAGGAAGGAAGGCCTCGGGTACCCTGGCTCATTTCATTACCTGTAGTGGTCTCGTTGGGTTGAGGAAAGAGAGATGCTGAGTGTAGGACATGGCAGAGGGTGGGGCAGGGCAGTGCCCTTCTAGTCTGGTGCCATTCTTGGAATAGTGGCAGTGCTCCTCCAGCCCAACAGGTCAGAGCTGGGGCCAGGCAATGACAAAGGAGAGTGCGGCCATCCCACCCCCACCAGGAACCCTGCAATGGTCTTTGTTGAGCTCCTGTGCCTTTAAAATAATGCCGCAAAATTAGCAGCTCTGCAGTCATTAATATGCAAAAATGCAAATCAGGAGGTAATTAAGCTGCAGTCCTCCGGAGGATATTTCCATCATAATGAATTCTATTGTCAGGGAAAGAGCTGCAAGGCGGATTTATGGTGCTTACATGAATATAAAGTATGAATCATCACGGAGCTGTCCTTACCCTGCCACCACCCCTCAGGATGGCTCCCAGGGCCAGACATGGGGGAGATAGCTCCCCACACCAGCCATCTACCCTCCCCCAGCCCCCATCACCATCCAAAGCACCTCTCCTCACCAATTCAAATTAACTGAAGCCAAATGGAAGGTCCTTCCTTCCCACCCTAGATTTTTCTCTCTTCCCATATTTTCAGGGGTTAGAACATCTGTCTTTGGGGGGAGGGTAGATACAGTGCAAAGAACCCTCACCAGGGGTTGGGAGACATTCTCATTCCACCTCTCCCACTGGTTGACTGTAGGACCAGTAGAATCTGTTCTAAGGGCCCTCCCAGCTCTGACACTTTGTGTTCCAAGGACCCTCCTATTCTAACATTCTCTGTCCTAATGTCCTTTTCAGCTCTTGACATTCCATGTTGTAAGGGCTCTACTAGTACTGACATTCTGTGTCCTAAGGGCCCTCCCAGCTTTGACATTCCACATTCTAAGGCTTGTCCCAACTCTGACATTTTCTGTCCTAAGAGTCCTCCATCTCTGACATTCTGTGTCCTAAGGGCCCTCCTAGCTCTGACATTCCACGTTCTAAGGGTTGTCCCAACTCTGACATTCTCTGTCCTAAGAGTCCTCCACCTCTGACATTCTATGTTCTCAAGGGCCCTCCTACCTCTGACATACCTTATTCCAAATTCTAAGATTTCTTCCAGTTTCAATATACTAAGTTCAGAGGTTTCTCTGATTCTACTCATTCTGTTTGTTAGAAGTTAGCAAACCATGGAAAGGAGGGGAACAAAAAATACCCAATATACGAGTTTCCTTCCACTGCCTTGAACACCCCCACCCCCACCTCCATGCTGTGAGTGGAATCATTTTAGGGGCACCTGAGAGATCCTGGCAATGGGTCCTGGGTTTTAGCTGGCTCTAGAGAGGACATCCCACCCTGGGGAAGGGTCATAAACAAAGCTTCATGCAATCACTGAATTGAGAGCTGAAAGAGACCTTAGAGAACATGGTGTCCACCCCCTCACTTAACAGATAAGGAAAATGAGAGCCAGAGAAGGTAAGCAACTGGCCCAGGACCTCAGTCAATAGGTGACCCTCAAAGTGAAGGGAAAAGGGCCTGTTCACATCAGCTGGTTCATATCAAGTATTTCCCCAGAACCAAAAGACTCCACATGCTGCCTCCACCCCCCAATCGAACTCTTCCATTCAGTTCCTATTTGGCTGAATCTTGTCAAGAGGAGTGGGGGTGGGAGTGAGAGAGAGCAGGCAAAGAAACAAGAATATTTTTTTAAATCCACAACAGGGTGAAGAAGGCCTCCCCTGGAAAGGGAGGGAGCTGGCCCAGTGCCAGCCTGCAGCTGCCGCCTCCCGTCTGAGCCTGGCATTCTGAGATGGCAGGCAAGGGGACAGCTCTGTGGCAGCCTAGAGGTCCCAGGGCCTGGAGCCTGGAGTTGGAGGAGCCTGGGTCCCAGGCAGGGTGGGGTCCTTGCAGCTGTTACTGTCACAATTGTTGGGGGGAAGGGAGATAGATAGATGGGATAGATGAAGGAGAGGAGGAGGGGATAAGAGAGGGGGAGGGAAGAAGGAAGGGTGGTATAGAGAACTGGAGTCGGGGAGGTGGATGGAAGGAAGGGAGCAGCCTCCATTTCAGTGGTAATTTAGAGGCATAGAATATCAGAGCTGAAAAGGGGCTTAGGACATAGAACATAAAATGTGGGAACTCACACAATGTCATAGCTGGGAGGACCCTTATAACCAGGAATGTCAGAGCTAGGAGGGCCATTAGAACACAGAATGTCAGAACTGTGAGGGCCCTGAGAATACAGGATGTCAGAGCTAGGAGGGCCCTTAGAACCCAGAATGTCAGAGCTGGGAGGGCCCTTAGAACACAGGATGTCAGAGCTGGGAGGGCCCTTAGAGATCACCTAGTCCAACTTCCTCCCCTTACAGATTGGGAAACTGAGATCAGAAAAGGGAGCAAGCAAAGAGACTTGCCCCAGGGTCACACAATTAGTAAGGTATGGGCAGAATTCAAACCCAGGTCTTTCAGGCCTGGACTCTTTCACCATACCCGTAAGCTTTCAGAGTTTGGACTAGCCAAGCTTGGCCATGGGGTTAGCAGAGACATGAATGCCCTGGCCTCCAATCCTCCCTCCTCTGCAGCTCCCAGCCACCTCCCACCCATGATGATCACTTCCTCCCAAAAAATGACATCACTGCTATGTGGGATGGTTTTGCAGTAAAATGTCAAAAGCATTTTGGTTTTGTAGTCAAAACTGGGTTCAAATCTGAGCTACCATATCTTCCTGTAAAAAAAAAAAATGAGAGGGTACCTTTCAGGTCTAACTCCAATGGGCCCATATCACAGATGCTCAACCTGATTACAGAACCTGGTTTGGTTCAGGTACCATCCATACCCCCTTGGAGCCACTTTCACTCCCATTTCTCTTTCTCAATGTTGTGATCCTTGAAGGAACAAAGGCTCATTTGGGGTGGTTTGGTTTTTTTCAGGCTAAGTCCCCAATGAGTTCTCATCAAAACTACTCCTCAGGCCCCACCATAACCTACTGCTCAGGCTCCCTTGCTCTTGACCCCCAAAATCTCTCGATACTCCTTCCTTTTAACAGTATCTAGCCTGGCTTCATTTCCCAGCTGGCCCTCTCCTGCCCCTAGCAAATTAATTTAATTCAGTTCAAATTCAGAAACATTTGGGAGTCTTCTAGAGACAAGGCACTATGTTAGGTGCTGGGCATAGAGTGATCCTCCCCTCCAAAAAAAAGAGAAATATATCCTCCAGGAACATACATTCTCCCGGGGCAGATGGTTACACGAGAAATTAATACAGGTACAAACTAAATGAATAGGAAGAAATTTCAAGAAGGAGAGGGTGCTAATGATTGACAGATCAGGAAATAGTAATAGCCAGTATTTACAGAGCACTTTAAAATCTACTAAGTGCTTTACAAAGATTATCTTATTCAAGCCTCATGACAACCCTGGGAGGTAGGTGCTATTATTATCCCCATTTTACAGATGAGAAGACTGAGGCTGAAGGTAGTTAAGTGATTTGCCCAGGGCCGCTAAGAAGTGTCTGAAGTAGGATTTGAACTCAGGTCTTCCTGACTCCAGCCCTTGCCTTCTATCTACTGCCCCATCTGGCTGAAGAGGAAACACCTGGAAGGAAGGTAGCAAAGGTCTGATGTAAAAGGAGGCACCTGGGCTGGGTTTTAAGGGATCTTAAAGACTCCAGGGGACTAAGGGGAGGAGAGGACCCCTTGTGTGAATGCATTAAGATCAGAGAGAGAGTGTCATGAACCAGCAACAGTAAACAGGCCTATTTGGCTGGAATGGGCAGGGACAGGGACCAGGATAGGACCTGTGATTCATTTGATACGGGAAATACCCAAGTGAGAAAACTCCCCGGACCAGTTGGTACCTTCCCTTCAACTTTTAGTCTTTGAGATTGGCCTAGGCAGAGCACTTATTGGTTAAATGATTAGCCCAGGGTCAATAGGTATAGAGACCGAATATGCTGAATTTGGCATCAAGAAGACCTGAGTTCAAATCCTAACCCAGAGACATTTGCAATGTGACCCTGGGCGAGTCACTTGAGCTAAACTGCCAAGCATTCAGACACTATTGCAGAAAGCACAACTCCAATGGGCTGGCCACGTTGTTCGAATGCAAAATGTATGTTTGCCAAAAAGACTATTTTATGGAGAATTCACACAAGGCAAGTGTTCACATGGTGGCCAGAAGAAGTGATACAAGGACACTCTCAAGGTCTCTCTAAAGTGCCTCTGCTTGCCTCAGTTTCCTCATCTGTATGATGGGGATAGTAATAAGAAATAAGACTAGAAAGGTGGGTGGGAACCGGACTGTAGAGGTCTTTAAATGCCAGCCTAAGGAATCTGTATTTCTGAATCTGATATGGATGGACCATGCCATTCTCTATGTTCTGAACAATGCTGAAATCCAGGTATCAAAGAGCGAGGCTGACTTCAGACCTCTTTCCCCAGGACCTCTCCAAAGCACAACAAGATTTAGGCTGGAAGAGGAACTTTGGGTAGGCAGGGGATCTGGATTATAATAATAGGGTTTCATACTAGCCACAATAGGGAGCCACTGAAGATTTTTCAGTATGGCAGTTGTTCTTCCTGCTCAAAAAGAACCAAAATGACATCGCTATGCCTTGTGTGAGTTCTCTGTAAAACAGCCTTTTAGGCAACATACATTTGGCATTCAGATAATGTGGCCAGCCCATCGAAACTGCCCTCTCTGCAGTACAATGTCTGGTACCTTACCCTGCCAGGTGATCTTCAGAATCTTCCTAAGACAATTCACATGGAAGCGGTTCAGTTTCCCGGCATGGCGCCGGTAGGCTGTCCAGGTTTCACAGGCATACAACAATGAGGTTAGCGCAGCAGCTCTGCAGACCTTCAGTTTGGTAAGCAGTCTAATATCTCTTCTCTCCCTCACTTTCCTTTGGAGACTCCCAAACACTGAGCTGGCTCTGGCAATTCGTGTGTCAACCTCATCATCTATGTGGACATCCCTAAGAGGTATACTGCCAAGGTAAGTGAACTTATCCATAGCAGTCAAAACTTCTCCATTTGCTATAACTGATGGTTCCATGTATGGATGATGTGTTGCTGGTTGGTGGAGAACCTCTGTTCTCTTGGTGTTGTCAGGACAAAATGAGCACATGCAACTCTGTTGCATCTCAGCTTCACCAGCTGCATTGAGTGTGCAATCATTTGCAAACAAAAAAATATCACGCATCAACCCTCCTTCCACTTTAATCTCAATACACCATCCTGTGATTGTCACAGGACAGTCTATTTTCTTTTTTCTTTATCGAGATGGGTAATGGAGGCATCCTTGAATTCCTGAGGGTATAACCTCCTCTTGCCATATAACCTGCAAGATTTCAGTCAGCTTATATGAGCAGTGAACCCCCTGCCTTAATCTCAGCTGGAATAGAACTAGCACCAGGTGCTTTACCACATGAGAGGAGCCAAATGGCATTCAAAACCTCTTCTTCAGTTGGAAGTTTGGCTAGAGAGGGATTGACTTCAACCTGAGGTATATGGTCAATGGCTTCAGCATTGGGTGATGGAAGTGTTCAGCCTATCTTTCCAAGGTCATGTGTTTATCACTAATCAATGTGGCTCCATCATCTCTGAGTAGCTGAGATGCACCATAGGCCTTTGGCCCATAAATAGCCATCAGGGCATCATAAAAGCACTTTGGATTATTACTATCAGCATAAAACTGAACGTCATCTGTCTTCTTACTGAGCCAAGAATCCTGTATCTCTCTAAGGTTTGCTTGTACTTTACTTTTAATGGAGTTAAACACTGCCTTCTTAGAGACAAATGAACTATCCTACTGGTAAGCCCTGCAGACTTCTTGTTTTTGATTTAGCAGCTTCTGAATTTCCCCATCGTTTTTGTCAAACCAATCAATGTTTGTGGGTATTCTGGCCCAGATGAGTAAATGTGGTACTGGACACCAAATCTCTGAAAGCTGCCCTCTCATTTTCTGCTTCACTGTTGCCAACCATGTATTAATTTATCTTTCCTTCCAAGTTGGCAAAAAATTGTTCACTCTAGGAGAAGCACTCTAATCTGTTGACATTAAGCCTTCTGATAGTTGTCTTGCCTTGAGGCCACCGCTTTTGTCGAATGTAAGCTTGGAGAGGATAAGTCTATGATAGGTTCAGCACTTTGCACCACACATTGTCTTCATCACTCTCCCTTCCTGTCTATCTCTTCTCCTTACAATGACATAGTCTACTAAACGACAATGTTTGCTTCGAGGGTGCATCCATGATGTTTTATTGCATTTACATAAACAGAAGATAGTGTTGGTGAGGAGAAGGTCATGAGATACACATATCTTCAGTAGTAATTAACTATTGTTGTTGCTGTTTCTTATTCCATTCCTTCCAAGGACTCCCTGTCATGTCTGATAGTCTGTGCCTACTCTGGTGTTAAAGTCCTTCAGAATTACAAGCTTGTCTTCATAAAATTTTTCTTTGACTTCATCAAGGTTCATCCTGGGGGGGAACATGTGCACTGATGATAGTGACGTGGTGCTTTCTTGCAAGTGGCAATTGTATTGTCATCAGCCTGTCATTCACACCTTTTAGGAGGCATACAAGCTTGTTGACTAGATTAGTTTTGATTGTGAAACCTACACCAGCTTCACAGCACTCCCCATGACTACAGCCACTCCAGGAAAATGTATGTCTGACTTTAGTAAGCTGGCTTTCATTTGCCAGCCTTCTTTCACTCCAGGCTACTATTTGGGTGTGATATTCACACTCTCTCACAACAAGAGCTTTTTGTCTTTCAGGTCTCCTAGATTTCTTGTTGTCCATAAGCATGCGTACGTTCCATGTTCCAACGGTGAGTGGAATCATCTTTGCAAAGATTTTTGTACATTTTTTGTGTGTTTCAAACAGAGGGTAGGATCCCTGCCTGCTACATTAAGCAGGCTAGGGTTAGGTTAGGTGAAGCAGACAATTTTTAGGGCATCTTTTCTAGCCCCTTCCTCATGCCAGGAGGTAAGCAGCATGGTTCTTTAAAAAGTCTGCTCAGACGCCCAGGGGGCTGCTAAATCCCAATTCTGCTTCAGTCCAGTGAAAAGACAACCCTGTGGATCGGGCCTACTGTGTGCAAGGTTGTGACTACAGTTCCCAGTGTATCCGCATCTGCTGCTTGGTCAGTTACCCATTGCCTCAGGACTTTGAGGTAGGTATAAATGGTAAAATGGTATGGGTGGTGTCTTTTGACTCAAGCATCAATTGGGTTTAAGTGAGGCAGTTGTTCAAAGCCATCAGCCTCACTTGCTCTTCCAGAGTCATCCAAATCCAATGGCAAGAAAAAAGTCAAGGCAACTGATGATGGCTCAGGATGCAGTAGATGACCTTGCCATCATCAATGTCTGACCAAGCACCTGCCTCTGCCACCTTTATGGCTCATTGAAACAATTCTCATCCATTCCACCAGAGGAAGGCTTCACGTGCTTAGGGCAGACATCCCCTAACTCAAACCAATGGGTTTGAGAGTCCTTGGGTTACCCTCAGGTTTAGCTCATCTGCCAAAAAGGTTTACTGGGGTGTGGCTGCTGCACATGCTACATACAGCTTCTTGGAGCTACAGGTGAGAGTTGGGTGAATCAGGTGGATACCAAAGTTGAATAAGCAGCCCAGAAAAGGGCTCAGCAGCCCTAGATCCCAGGGGTATCATTTAGTGTCGGAAGGAACTTGAGGGGCCAGCTATCCAACCCCTTTGTTTTTACAAATGGGGAAACTGAGGCACGAGGCAATGAAGTGACTAACTACATAGTTAGTAAGTATCAAAGGAAGAATTTGAACCTAGGCTCTTCTACTTTAGGGCCACTGCTTTTTTCACCATGCTGTGAAGAGTAGGAATCTATTATAATAGTCCAGGTGAGAGGTGATAAGACACTTTAAAAGTTCAGACTTTTAAAAAGGCTCTTTTGAGAAGCAATTTGGTTCACACATCTGACCCCTCCTGATCTCATTTCCTGCCAAACTCTTGACATGAGGCTCGACAGACAAACCAACCCAGCATATCTCTCCCCTCCTGAACCCACCTCCTCCTGACCTCGCCAACAGGTGCATGTGAATTGTTTGCCTTCAAAGGGTTTACTTGCACAGTCCCTGTTTCTTTGTAATCTCACAAGTACCTCAGTAAGCAGAGAAAAACACTGAATAATCCATACCCATTTTATGTATTGGATAATTGAGGCCCAGAGCCTGGAAATAGTTTGCCCAAGATCCCATAGCGAGGTTGGGGCAGAACTAGGACTAGATCTCAGGTCTCCCGGCTCCTTTTTGGAGGCTCTTCCACTGGACCTATATCTTCTATTTCCTGAAAAACAATGAAATCCAGGTATCGAGGGGTGAGGCTAACTTCAAAAGGGCATCAGGATTCAGGCTGGAAGAGGAACTTTGGAGAGTTAGATGGCCAGAAGATCTGGATTATAATTAGGAGCATAAGAGCATAATCTGATGATAAGAGTATTTATTTGGCACTCAGGTTTGCAAAGTGCCTTATTCATGGAATTTCATTTGATCCTCACAATGAACCTATGAAGAACATCCTTTTACTATCCCCATTTTACAGATGAGGTCATTGGGACCCAGAGAGGTGAAGTGATTTTTTTCTGAAGGCCACACAGTTACTATAATGTCTGAGGCAGGATTCAGACTCAGGTCTTCCTGATTCCAGAACCAATACTCAAACCACTGTGCTCCCAAGGGAGTTAAGTAGGAAGTAAGATTAGAATCCAAATCTGTTGACTCCAAAATCTAGTAGTCAGGTTAGCTTTGTAACCCTGAGCAAGTAACTAACCCCTCTCTGGCCCCCAGTTTCTCCCTCTATAAAGTGAGGTGGTTCCTAAGATCTCTTCCAATGCTAACAATAATGGTGAGACTTAACAGTTATGTGGCACTTTAAAGTTCACAAAAGGTTCTCCTCACAAAAATCCCTGTTGGATAGGTTATGAGCATGATTACACTCATTTTACAGAAGAGAAGATTGAGGCTTATAGAAATTGAGAGATTTGTCCAAGCTTACACAGGCAGTCAAGTGTGGACAGGGTTGGGGCTTAAACGCAAATCCTCTTGTCTCTGAGTTCCACACACTTTACCATTACACCAAACCACAACCCTCTCAGTTCTGACAAATGTTCTGAGTTCTAGACTCTTCTAATCCTGACAGCCTATGAGGCCTTCTATCTTCAGAGGACCTTTCCCAGATTGGCTTCTATGTTATCTCAAATAAGATAAGCCACCTCAAATGTCCTGGCTACTTTAAATTCTATAACACTGTCAGCTGTATTTTCTATATTCTATAGTACCTTCCATCTCTGACATTCATTCAATGAAATTCAGCAAACATTTGCTACATGTTTACTCTGTGCAAAGCAGTGTGATGTTCTGTGTTCTCTGTTTAAGGTCCCCACCAGCACTAACATTGTCTGTTCTAAGGTTTCTTCTGGTTCTGAGTATTCTGTGTTCTTTGTTCTATGGTCCCTTCTATCTCTGACTTTCTCTGTTCTGTGTTCTAAGGTCCGCACCAAATCTGATTTTCTCTGTCCTAAGGTCCCTTTCAGTTCTGGGCATTCAGTGTTCTCTGTTCTATGATCCTTTCCATCTCTGACTTTCTCTGCTCTCTATTCTAAGGTCTCCACCAATTCTGACAGTCTGTGTTCTTTGTTGTATGGTCTCTTCCATCTCTGGCTTTCTCTGTTCTCTGTTCTAAGGTCCCCCTCAGTTCTGAGCACTCAGTATTCTCTGTTCTATTGTCCTTTCTATCTCTGACTCTCTCTGTTTCCTGTTCTAATATCCCTATCAATTCTGACATTTTCTGTTCTAAGGTCTCTTTCAGTTCTGACTTCTTATGTTCTCTCTTCTAAGGGCCCTTCCAGTTCTGACATTCTCTGTTCTAATAATGTCCCAACCAACTCTGAGATTCTCTGTTTTAAGGTCCTTCCCAGTTCTGACATTCTGTGTTATTTGTTCTATAGTCTCTTCCATCTCTGACTTTCTCTGTTCTCTCTTCTAAGGTCTCCACCAATTCTGACAGTCTGTATTCTTTATTCTATGGTCCTTTCCAGCTCTGACATTCTCTCTTCTAAGGTCCCTTCCATCTCTGACATTCTCTGTTCTTGGTTCTGATGTCCCCACTAGGATCCCTTGCAGTTCCGACATTCTGTGTTCTTTGTTCTGTGGTCCCTTCCAGCTCTTTCATTCTCTGCTCTATGGTCCCTTCTAACTCTGACTCTCTCTGTTATCTTTTCCAAGGTCCCCACCAGCACCAACTTTCTATACTCTCTGTTCTAAGGTCCTTCTCAGCCCTGATAGTCCTGAAAATCAGTTCATTACCTAGACAGCAAAACCATTGCATTTCTATCTTATCCCTTTAAGGTGAGAGGACAAAGCTCTTTCTTCAACACCACCTTCCATTTTCTCCAGTCTCAAGTGACTGCCGCAAAGAAAGGGACACTTGTCTCTAGAAGGTCACTGTGAAAATGCACAAATTTTACTTGGGAAACTAGAGACCTGGGGGGGGGGGCAGGGAAGGGCTGGGTGATTCCCTCACATTCCTGTTTCCTTGCTTTGGATTAATTATAACATTAGCTAATTGTCACTCTAGAAGGCAGACAGAGAGTCAAACATTCAACTGAGGTGAAAGGGAATGAAAAAAATGATCGTCACCAGCTTGCTGAACCTCTGATATCAAAGACTCAATTCTCCAGGTCCCCTCCACCAATTGGTCACATAGGATGTCCATTGCTAGGTAGGAATTAGAACCCAGGCCTCACTGACTTCCAGTTTAAACCAAAGACCACCCCACCCACCCACCGACCCAGTGTCTCCAAGGCAGCGGAAGAAGTCAGTTGACAAGTGGCAAGGGGTAGATGGGTGGGAGTTTGCCTATCATTACAGATCTCCCCTCCCCCGTCCTGGGGCGCCCCCGGGCTGCCTGAGGTTTGGAACATCCTGGCCCCCATGCCTCTCTCAGCTCTGTCTGTGAAACCACAGGGGGCCCAGGGGATTGGGGGTGGGGGTGGCAAACTCTCTGGGTTTGTTTTCCTATCCCTCAGCTGAGTGGGACACAAACATATCACTGTGGCTTGGCCCATCCAGTAGAACCAGCTCTAGTCACCTGCAGGCCACCCTAAGGTGGCCGGTTAGCCAAAATCAACACTTAAGCATTTGTTATGTACCAAGCATGGTACTAAGCACTGGAGATACAAAGTAAGGCAAATACATGGTCCCTGCCTGTCATTAAAGAGCCCTCAGTCTAATGAGGGAGACCATACACAGATAACAATGTACCTCCTAGGTGGGGCAATTGATAGAGTCCTGGAGCCAGGAGGACCTGAGTTCAGACACTTACTAGCTGTGTGACCCTGGGCAAATCACTTAACTTCTGTCTGCCTCAGTTTCCTCATCTGTAAAATGGAGATAATAATAGCACCTGCCTCCCAGGATTGTTGTGAGGCTCCAACATGATAATAACGTATAAGTGTTTAGCACAGTGCCTGGCATCGAGTAAGCACTATAAGAAGGTTAGCTCTCATTATCATCATTAGCATTACCAACCATCATTTCCTGAGGCCTGCTTTGTTCTGGGCTCTAAACGAATAAGCCAAGATGCCTGCCCTCAGAGGGCTTATCATCTAGGAGAGAAACTAAACAATATATGCATTCAAAGTTCTCTAGGAGGACAATTTACACAATAACAATAAAAAGGAACAACTTGCGAACTCTCATCAATACAATGGCCAGCTCCCCTTCCAAGGGACGGTGATGAAATATGCTACCCACCACCTACCTAAGAGGAAGGGGACTCAGAGAGCAGAATGTAGTTTTCCTACATGGCCAATGTGCCAATATGTTTTGCTTGACTATGCATATTTGTTACAAGGATTTTGTTTTTCTATTTTCTTTTTTCCAATGGGGGTGGGAATTAGAAGGGAAAGAAAATAAATGCTTGTTCGCTGAACAAAGTTCTCATGTTATTAATAGTTCGTTTCTGTAAATATAAGCTCCTCCTTCTAGCTTTTAAAGCCTTTTACGATCTGGTCCCATCTCACCTTTCTAGCCTTGCAGCATCTACAATGCAGCTAAATTGATCTTTTTGTACTCCCTCTCAAACAGCACTCATCTTCCACCTCCATACCTTTGCACAAGCTGTTCCCTATGCCTGGAACTCATTCCTAGCTCACCTCTAGCTCTAAGAATCCCTGTTTCTTTCAAAACTCTGCTCAAGTATGACCTTCTATGGGAAGCCTTTCCATTCCACCTCACCCCCCATTCAGTTGCTGGTGCCTTCTCTCCCCAGCCGCATCACCTTCTATATGTTTTATACATACTTATTTGTGCGTAAGTATCTCCCCTAATGGAACTTCAGCTCCTTGAGGCCAGGGACTTTCCATGTTTGTCTTTGTATCACCAGCATCTAACACAGGGCTTGCCCACAGTAGGTGTTTAATAAATGCTTGTTAGTTGAATGATTGATGATGTTTTATGGTTTACAAGGCACTCCCCCAACAAAAACCAAGTGAGACAAGTGGTACAGATATGATCTCCTTTTTATAGGGGAAGGAATTAAGGACCAGAGAGGGAAAGTTGTTTGTCATTTGTTCTTGATTGAGGCAGCTAGACTCAACAGTGTCTAGACCACTGGACCTTCAGTCAGGAACACTTGAGTTTAAATTTTGCCCTAGACACATACTAGCTGTGTGACCCTGGACAAGTCACTTAACCTCAGTTTCTTCATTTGTAAAAATGGGGATAATAATAGCATCTACCTCTCAGGGTTTTGTGAAGATAAAATGAGATAGTGTTTATAAAGCATTTTGCAAACCTTCAATTACTGTGTAAATGTTAGTTGTTATAATTAGTGTCAGAGCTGAGATTTGAACCAAGAATTAGAACCAGCAGAAAGGAAGCCCAGTCTCCCAACTTTCTCACTGTCTTCTTCACCACCACAACTCCTGCTCTCACTTAAGATACTTCCCAGTTATTCATTCTACTCACCTCCCATGACTGTCTCATCCACTCTGATTCAACTACAATCAGGGATGATCATACACTTCACCTCACCATCACCCATGTGACTCCATTTCTGTGTGAAAGAACTCAGATTCCTCTGTGTGATCATAATCTTTTATAATTCCATCTATCCCTAGACCTTTCTGCTTCCAAATCTACTCTTCATATTCTGGCTGTGACCTCCAGTCTTGCCACTCCTCAGTATTTTCCCAGACCATCCAACCACATACTCTCTTTTTCAATCTAAACCTCTTGATGTAGCTAGTTCAGCTCAACTCTCTACTCTCATATCCCTTGCTCCCTTGTCCTATTGTGGTCACACTGGCCAAACCAAGCCTTGGGTTACTCCCACCATGACCTCCTTCCCATCTATTCACATGATGCTGACCGAACTGGAAGAAGTCACCAATCTGTGCAGCAAGACTCCACTTCATATCTGTTAACTCATCTCAACTGGACAAGGCCCTGGGTCCTTATCTTACTCATAACAATGGCTATTCTATACCTCTTCTCTCAAGTCTCCCACAGCATCCCATCCTCTCAGTTAAAAACTTTGTCTCATAATTCACCCTTAAAATTGAAGCCATTCACCATGAGTTCCTTCTTCTCTCTTTCTCCTCATCTCATATCCCCTAACATCACCCCTCCATGATCTCTGCCTTTATTCAAGTCTCTGATAAAGAGATGACCCGTCTTTTGGCAAGACGAACCCCGATCTCTACCCTTGATCTCATCCCCTTTCATTTTCTTCAAAAGGTTGCCCCCACAATCACCCATGGTCTCTTTCTAATCTTCCCTCTTTCCCTCTCTACTGATTCCTTCCCTGCTGCCTATGAAGAAGCCCAGAACCGCTCTATCTTAAAAAATCCTCATATTCTTCCTCCCCTCTTCAATTAAGCTCATGGAAAAAGCTGTCCACATTCAGGGCCTCCATTTGCTCTTCTTTCACTCTCTTCTGAGCCCTCTGCCATTGGATGACTGACCTCATCATTCAACTGAAACAACTCTCTCGCAAAATTCTTTGCAAAGACCTTTGAGGAATCTTCACCTTTCTTCACCCCTCCAGCATTTGATATGATTGACCACCTTCACTTCCTGAAGACTCTCTCCTCTCTCGAGGAGCAAAGGAGGCTGATCAGGAGTTGTCACTCAGCCAGCAATGAATATTGTAGGCTGTGTGACAACTCCTGATCAGCCTCCTTTGCTGGATTTTTAGCTGTGGATGTCCCCCACCCAAGGCTCTTTCTGGGGCCCTCTGCCTTTTTCTCTCTGTACTCTCCCTTGGTAACCTCATCAGCTTCCATAGATTAGTCATCTCTAAGCAGATAACCCCTAGGTCTACATACCCAGCCCTAGTCTTTCTCCTTAGCTTCAGTTCTTCATCAGAAACTTCTATCTGGATGTCCTGGAGGCATTTCAGATTTGACAAGCCTAAAACAGAACTCATTATCTTTCCTCTCCCCTGCCCCCACTCATTCCTCTTCTGAATATCCCCATTACTGTCAAGGAACTATCATCCTTCCAGTTCTGCTACATGTGTCATTCTCAACTCCTCACTCTCCCTCACCCCCACTTTTTTAATCTATTGACAAATCTTGCCATTTCTATCTCCATCACATCTCTTACATTTGTCCCCTTCTCCCCCCTCACATGGATGCCATCCTTTTTCAGGCTCCAACCACTTCTTGCCTAAACGACTGCAAAAGCTTCCTAATTGGTCTCCTTGCCTCAAGTCTCCTATCTCCAATCCTTCCTCTGACTGGCTGATTTTTATGAAAGAGAAGGTCTGACCCTATCACTGTGCCTAGTCAAAAAACTCCATTGGCTGTGTATCATCTCTATGATCAATAGAAACCCCTTTGACATTTTGTGTGTATGTGTGTGTGTGTGTGTGTGTGTGTGTGGTTTGTCCTTCATTCTTGAAGAGGACCATGACATCAGGGAGATTTCCCAACCTCGGCTCTTCTTACCTTTCTAGGCTTCTTATTCGTTACTCCTCCTTACCCCCATACAGTCTACAATCTAGCCATAGGGGCCTCCTCACAAATGATGCCCCATCACCTCTCTCTGTGTTTTTGTGCTGCTGGTCCCCCATCCCTTGTCGATTCCATCTCTTAGAATTCCTGGATTCCTTCAAAACTCAGCTCAGAAACTATAGGAAGCCTTTCCTGGTCTCCCCAGCTGCTAGCTCCCTCCTCCTCTAAGATTACTTTCTTTCTCTACTATATATATATATCTTTTCTGTAAATTTTTTTAAAATTTTAAACTTAAATACAAAATAAGAAAAGAAAGAAGAAACAAATACTGAAACTTAAAAACAAAATAAGAGAAGAAAAAGGCATTGCCATATGCATAGCAGAACATAAGAGAGGATTCAAAACATAAAGCAATAAATTGCCATTTCCAGAAAGCCTATATAATAAAAACTACACATTGTGTTCAGAGCTGTCCATCTTTTCTTTACTTCTGTGTTGGTTTTAGTTTGTTCTTTGCTGTGCACTTTTTACTTTGTTCTTTTTTTCCCCCTTTCCCTTCCCCAAGAAGACTACAATTAAGCACAAATATATATATATATGTGTGTGTGTGTGTGTGTGTGTGTATAGCTAGATATACATATATACACATTCATATATACACATATACACACAAATATATGCATATATAAACATACATACACTTACATACACATACATATATATAGATATCTATAATTATATATATATATATATATACACATATACCTTCATATGCATCTATGTAAGGCCATACTATACTTATTTGTGCTATTTCTCTGAAGGCAGATAACATCTTCCTTCATAAGTCCACGTCTTTATACATTTTTCCAAATCCACCAATTCTTCATTTTCTACACCACAGCAACATTCCAAGCTTATACTGTCTAGTTATTTTAAATAGTCTAAAACAATATTGATTAATATGACTTACATATAGTGTAGTTTCCTTATTTTTTCTCTTTTGATTAAATCTATTTTAGCTTTAACTTTGACTGAGATATATGTATCTTTTATCACCTATTTGGTTATATGTTGTCTCCTCCATTAGAATGTAAGCTGCTGGATAGTGGAGGGCATTCTCTCTCTCTCTCTCTCTCTCTCTCTCTCTCTCTCTCTCTCTCTCTCTCTCTCTCTCTGTCTCTATCTCTCTCCCCCCTTCACTCCCTCTCTCTTCTCTCTCTCCCCCCTTCCCCCCTCTCTCATCTCTCCTCTCTCTCTGTCTCTCTCTCTCCCTCCCTCTCTCTCTCCAGCACTTAGAACTAGAACACAATAAGCACTTAAAAATGTTTATTAACTGATTGATTAGTGTCTCTAAGCCTTAAAATTAGGTGATTAGATCAGATGATCTCCAAGGCCTCTTCTGGATTGAAACCCCATTCTCCTTTTCATTCCTGTCTTGGCTTTGCCTTAACCTGCTGTGTGATTTTCATCAAATTACTTCCATTCTCTGGGCTTCAGTTTCTTGACTTATATAATTACAGGGTTGTTAGACTAAGTGATCTCCAAGGTACATTCCAAGTTCTTAGGTCCCTTTTGCTTCTTATTTCTCATTATCCGCATTCACTTGATCTCAGTGTCAAATAGGCCTGTTGCTTGTTTCTGGAGATGACATTCCATTCATCTCCAAACCCCAGGCCTTTGAGACTCAAGCTTCCCCAACTATGAGGGTCAATCGTTCCATCCCTTCTGAATCTCTCCCACTCTATTGTTCACTTTGGGATCATTCCAGCTCTGATATTCTATGAATTCTATGAATGGGGTGTATGGGACCCAGCACCTCACTGCTCAGAAACAGGTGTTGTCGAGAAGACTGTGAGTGAATACAATCTGGACTTCCTTGTAAAGCTGCCTTTGTTCTGAAGGCTCCTGGACAGCTGCACCAAAGAGCTTGGAGGGGCTAGGTGGGAAGAGAATGTGTAACGTCTGCCTTTCTTTCTCTTGCTTTCGAACACTCCTGAGAGGTTATCACAGAGGAGATGCTGGTCCCCATTTTAGAGATAAGGAAATTGGGGCCTGGACAATAGGAGGCATCATCAATTAGTCAATAAGAATTTATTAAATGTGCTTGTGTAGCTAGGTGGCCAAAGGATAGAGCACCAGGCTTGGAGTCAGAAAAGCCTAAGTTCAAATCTGGCCTCAGACACTTACTAGCTGTGTGACCTGGGCAAGTCAATTAACCCTGTTTGCCTCAGTTTCCTCATCTGTAAAATGAGCTGGAGAAGGAAATTGCAAACTACTCCAGTATCTTTGCTAAGAAAATCCCAAATAGTCTCAGACTGGACTGAAATGACTCAACAGCAACGACAAAGATGTTTTATATGCCTAGTGATATGAAGGAAAAAATGAAGGTGCTTACTTATATTCTATCAGGGTCACACATATAAGTGCACACAAAATATATGCAAGGTAATATTTTGGGGGGGTGAGATGGAAGGGATCAGGAAAGGTTCCAAGGGAGTTCTCTAGCTGACCTTTGAAAGAAATTAGGGAATTTAAGAGGTAGAGATGAGGAGGGAGGGAGTTACAGGCAGGGAAACAACCTGTCCCGAGTCACAGATGCTGGAGATGGAGTGTCTCCCCTGAGGAACAGCAAGGCCAGGTCAGTGAACAGTGGAGTACATGGAGGGGAGGAGGTTGGGGCCAGTGTGTGAAGGACTTTGGAGACCACACAGAGGACTTTGTAATCAATCTAGAGATAGTAGGGAGACATTGAGGTTATTGAACAGAGGAGTAATTGGGTCAGACCTGGGCTTTAGGGAAATCACTTTGTCAGTGTCAGAAAGAGCACTAGATTGAGAGTCAAAGGCTCTGGCTTAAAATCTCAGTTCTGCTACTTACCACCTGTATGACCTTTTGTATGTTAATTGACTTCCTTTGGCCTAAGTTTCTTCAATATATAAAATAAGGGTTGGGGGGAATGGCTGAGATTCTCCCTAAGGTCCTTTCCAGCTCCAAATTCTACGATCCTATAAGCATCATATGGGGCAGTAATTTGCTCAAGGTCACACAGCAAGTAAATGTTGGAGATGAGACTTGAACTCAGATCTTTGGACTCCAAGTCTTATGGTCTTCCCAGTACCCTATATCAAGAATCAAATGAGATTTCCTATGTTATGAGATATGAGAAGGCAATCTGCCAACACCAAAGACTTCATTGGGCTAGAACTTTCTATTCCCTGGGGCCCTTTAGGGTTTAGTAGAGTTATAATGGGTGAGGATCACCTCACCCGGAGTCCTGCCAGTTTGTAGCCTTCAGGAACCACTGTTAGGTCCACAAGAGTTGGGATACTAAATACATTCTGTTTTCTGTACCCAGGCCTGGGGTTTATACTGAGATGAATCCTGGGAAGTCTGATCTCTAATGAAAGAAGAAGCTAGGCTCCCTGTTCTCCCACTCTTTGGTTCATTAAAAAACATTTACTTACAGCTTAGGTTGTAGTTCACACCTAGAGGTTCTGTCTCACAAAAAAAAAAAATAGAATAAAAAAGTACTCAGTATCCTATACAAATCAGTTGCATGATAGGTAATTTATTCCTACACACAAAAGAAATGCTAAACATAAAAGATTCACAGGATATGTTAACAGAATAATTTAAAACAGGATTCAATAACTTAAAACTGATGTAATAATCTCCTAAGAGTCCAATACTTAAACTTCACTAGAACATAAAGCATTTTCAGGAATGCTAATTAGATATTTTATATTTTGTCATGGCACTGAACTGTCCACCTAACATGTCTGCTGGTAAAACAGCCAGGTTTAGGCCAGTTCTCTTGTTGGGTGTCCATCCTCCCCAAGAGCATTGGAAGGATTTCTCCCTTGCTGCTATTCAGCTTTGATTCCAAACCTCTTGAACTTACAAGGTTGCCGCCAAGCCTGGACACCTCTATTTATGAGTAGAGAGTAATTTACTAAGATTTACCTAAGGGGAAAGAACAAATACAAAGGAGGATAGAGAAGGCAGTTAATACCCCAGCTATACATTCACCTAGTTAAGCCCCCCATACTAGCTGCGCATAGTTGCCACGACGATGAGTTGGCTAAAGGCCAACTTTCTTCACCCCTCCCTGAAGTCTCAGAGTTCTGTGATGCCACCTGGAGAGTCAAAGGAATAGAGGCCAAGTGGGATGCCATCTCCTCTTGGAACTGACACAGCCCCCCATCTCCTGCTGTTGTCCCAGGATGAACCCATAAGAGGGGATTTGATGTGATTTTTTTTTTAAAGGCAGGATATCTGAGCTCTAATTTGAACGGCTCCTCGTTCATTGTTTAATCTTAGGTAAGTCTCTTTCCCTCCTTGGGCCTTTGTTTTCCACCTGTGCAACTGAATTGATTACAGCATAGATTTAGAGCTTGAGGTTATCTCTATTAGTGTTTATCCCCTTCTAGACTAAGTTCTTTAAGGTTAGCTAAACTCATCTTAGCCAAAACTTGCGTTTCCCTCAGAGTGGAGTGCTCTGCACAGGAAGGTGTATAATGATCATGATGGCAATAATGGCTAGAATTTATATAGTACTTTAAGCTCTCCTAAGTGCTTTACAAACATTCTCTCATTTGATCCTAATAATCACCTTGGAGGGAAGGTGCTAGTATTATCCCCATTTTACAGATGAGGAAACTGAGGCAAAAAGAAGTTGAGTGATTTGCCCAGGATCACCCAGCTAATAAATATGTAAGGTGGGATTTAAACTCAAGTCTTCCATACTTAAAGACCAGCCCTCTAGCCTCTGCTTTGCTTCTTACCTCCCCAGGGCACTATAAAGGTGGAAGGAGATGACTTGTGGAGGCGATTTGAATACATCAAAATGTCATTTCCCTGTAAATCAATCTACAAAATACCTCAGGAAGTATAAAGCCCTGCCCATATCAGTGTAAAGGGATTATTACTATTATTATTTTAAGAATTACAAAGCGGCATGAGATAAAAAAGGATTATTCCTATTAGAACTTTGGAAGGAAAAAAAAACTTTGGAAAGCATAGGTACTTTCAGAAAGCAATGTATAAATGTAAATAGATTTTTAGTTCAGGAAGCACAAAGCACTGTCTAAATGAAAAGGGGTTATTATGATGATGTCTATGTGACAGCTAGGTGACTCAGAGGATAGAGCACTGAGTCTGTAATCAGGAAGAGCTGAGCTCAAATTTGGCCTCAAATACTGACTGTGTGACCCAAGGCAAGTCACTGAGCTTCTGTTTGCCTCAGTTTCCACAACTGTAAAATGGGTATAATAATAGCACCTTCCTCCCAGGGTTGTCATGAGAATTAAGTGAGATCATATTTGTAAAGTCCTTTGCAATATAAATGCTAGCTATTATTATGATGATGACTTTGAGAAATACAAAATGCCATACAATTATAAAGGGATTGTCCCATGGTGTAGTGGTTAGAATGCTGGTCTTGGAGTTGGAGTCCTGGCTTCCAATCCCCTGAAAAAGTTTGGAGGCAAGAACTCACTATTCAACAAATCCTTTGGGAAAACTGGAAAGCAGTCTGGCAGAAACTAGGCACAGACTAACATCTCACACCATATATCAACAAAAGGTCAAAATGGATACATGATTTATACATCAAGGGTGATATCATAAGCAAATAAGGGGAACATGGAAGAAAAATACCTGTCAGAATACCTGTTAGATCTATGAACAAGGGAAGTTTTTATCACCAAAAAGAGATAGAGAGGGTAACAGGAAGCAAAATAGATAATTTTGATTACATAAAATTAAAAAGGTTTTGTACAAACAAAATAAATGCAGCCAAAATTAGAAAGAAAGCAGGAAGCTTGGGGGGGTGGAATTTACAGCAACTTTCTCTGATACAGGCCTCATTTTTCAAATATAGAGGGAACTAAGTCAAATTTATAAAAATAAATGGTCCCCAACTGATGAATGATCAAATGATATGAACAGGCAGTTTTCAGAAGAAGAAATCAAAGCCATCTATAGTCATATAAAAATGCTCTGACTTAGTAGAAAAGCAAATTAAAACAACTCTGAGGTAACACCTCAAATATATCATGGTTGACATGACAGAAAAAGAAAATGACAAATACTGGAGGGGATGTGGAAAAAACCGGTACACTAATATATTGTTGACAGAGTTGTGAATTGGTCCAGCCATTCTGAAGAACAATTTGGAAATATATCCAAAGGGCTATAAAACTGTGCATGCCCTTTGACCCAGTAATATCACTACTAGGTCTATATTCCAAAGAGATTTTTTAAAAAGGAAAATGACATATATGTACAAAAATATTGCAGCTCTTTTTTGTTGTGGCAAAGAATTGGACATTGAGGGGATGGTCATCAATTGAGGACTGGTTGAACAAGCTGTGATATGATTTTGATGGAATACTGTTGTGCTATAAGCAACGATAAGGGGGATGATTTCAGAAAAACTTGGGAAGATTTATATGAACTGATGCAAAGTGAGGTGAGTAGAATCAGAACATTGTACACATTAACAGAAATATTGTGATGACGATGAGCTATGAATGACTTAGCTATTCTAATCAATACAGTTCTAAAGGACTCATGATGAAAAATGCTATCCATCTCCAGAGAGAGAAGTAATAAACTTTGAGTGCAGATTGAACTATTTTTTTTAAACTTTATTTTCTTGGGGAAGAGTTTTTGGCCACATAGCTAATATGAAAATATGTCTTGCATGACTTCACAAGTGTAGTGGATATCATATTACTTGCTTTTTCAATGGATGGGAGAGGGGCTGGAGAGAGGGAGAGAATTTGGAATTCAAAATTTAAAAAAATGAATTTTAAGAAATTTTTTAAATGGTGCTAGCTCAGGGGAAAAAAAAAGAACAGAAGGCCTGGATGAGGGCCCTGAAAATGAAGAGATTCGTACAGGTAGGATCATCACAGTGAAAGCCCTGGATACGGTATGGGGCAAGGGCTGGATGGTGGAGAACCACAAGTCAAACGTTATTCAATTTAATTCAATAAATATTTATTAACTACTTGGCTTAAATGATTGTTAAAGACAAAAGGGACCTCAGAGATCTTTTGGTCTAACTCTTTATTTGACAAAAGAAGAAACTGAGGCCCAGAGAGGGAAAAGGATTTTCTCTAGATCACATAATAGTTTAGGGGCAGAACTACTTTTTAGGTCCATTACCTTGACCTAAGTCACTTTCCCAACCTGAGGCTCAATTTCCCCATCTGTCCGTGTTCTAAGGTCCCTATGAGCATTAACATCCTGTGTTCTAAGGGCCCTCCCAGCCCTGACAGCCTGCGTTCTAAGGACCCTTCCCAGCCCTGACTTTCTGCATTCTAAGGGCCTTCCTGGCTTGGAAATTTCAGCCCTCCTGGTCATTCTATGTTTAGTTTTCTCCAGAAGAGTCTAAGAGACATGAGGGGAAGAAGCGGTGGTCTGAGAGATGAGTGCATGAGCTCCAAACAGTGGCTCTGGGAAAAGGGAAGCCACCACAGGACTTTTTTGACCCTCCTTTTTTCTCTCTCCTTTCCCCCAGCTGAGGTGAGCTGGGCTGTGGGGTTTATGGAGACTAATTATAAACTGAGTACTCTGTGGTTAGCTTCCTGCCCACAGGACCCAGCCCACTGCATGGGGGAACTGAGAGGGAGGTATGGTTGGGGGGCACCTGGAGAGCCCATGGAGGGGGAGTATGTCCTGGGGTGGATGGAAACCGTTTTGTGCCTCCATGCAAATCACTTCCACTGTCAGGTCTCAGTTACCTTTTCTGTAAAATGACAGGGGTGGAAGAGATTGTGTTTGAGGTCCCTGTGATCCTTAGAGGACTGACCATCAGTGCTGAAGGTTTCCCATGCTGATGGTCCAAGGCCATAACTGTAGCCCCCACTCAGTCCTTCCATCTGAGCTTCAGAGGGCCTAGAAGGTAGAGTAGTGAGACCCCTAGATTTGAGGTTATCCACCCTAAATTTGAATCCCTGCTCTGTTGATTACTCATGATGTGACCTTGGGCAAATGACTTAACTTCTGTGGGCTTCAGTTTCTCCAGTTATAAAACAATGAGATTAGACTGAAGGATCTCTGCAGAACTTTCCAGCACTAAGTTCTGTGATCACAGCACAAACCTTCCTGGACATCTTTAAGGCAAAACCCCAACTTCCAAGTCTGAGAGTTAATTCGTTTTCTGATCTGGCCCAAATCTACCCTTGCAGTTTCTTCTGGTTCCTTGCCTCTTGACCTGGGTTCCATGAACTTGGTTGTTGTTGCTTTTTTAATAATTTGATAACTATATTTCAACATAATTGATTTACTTCATAATTCTGTGTATTTGGTTTTCTGCATTTCAAACCAAGAGAGGGTCCATAGGTTTCACCAAAGAGGTCCATGGGGCTTCTGGAGGACAAGCACCAGTCTTATACCCCTTTACCTCCCAAACTGTTTGGCCACAGGGTTGATCGCATCAGAAAGAAGGGAAATATACTTCTGGGACAGAGCTGGATCACACCTGGCTCATGGGATAGGGGAGATTACGGAAGACTTGCTGGTGGAAGGGACACCTAAGCTAGGCCTTGAGCCCCAAAGAAATGGAAGCTCCTTGTCTCTAGTGTATCTCCAGTGAGTAGTACAGTGCCTGGCATAGAGTTGTTATTGTTGCTCATTCAGTCACATCTGAATCTTTGTGGCTCCGTGGACCATCCTATCCATGGGGTTTTCTTGGCAAAGATGCTAGAGTGGTTTGACATTTTCTTCTCCTTTGGAATAAGACAAACTGAGGTTAAGTGACTTGCTCAGGGTAACATAGTAGTAATTGTTGGAGGCTAGATTTGAACTCAGGTCTTCCTGACTTCAGGCCCAGAGCTCTATCACCCTGAGCCAAGAGTGTTTAATAAATGTTGAGTTGAATTGGATATGTGGGTCTTGGGGTCTAGAGCTGGAAGAGACCTGAGAGGTCATCCAATCTCATGTTCCTATTTTATAGCTGAGGCTGAGGGTAAGGCAAGTTAGCTTATCCAAGGTCACAAGTAGCAAGTAGCAGAGCCAGGATTCAAACCCAGGTCCTTTGACCACCAAGCTAGTACATTTCTCTTTACATTATAATGTCCCCATATGTGTATGTGTATATGTTCACGGCCTACTGCCAGATATAGGGGAAAAAAAGGATCCAAGTTGGACTCTACTGCTTCTTACTAACTTGGGACCTTAAGTCAAAATCATTTTCCCTCTCAGTTTGCCCACCTGTCAAATGGGAGAGACTGAACTGGTCAATCAGCAAGCATTTATTAAGCACCTACTATGTGCCAGGTGCTGGGGAAACAAAGAAGAATGAAAGGATCTCTGCTCTCAAAGAACTCATGTCCTACTAGTCTACCCTTTTAAGGCCCTATGATTCTGCTTCCCCTCTGATTAGTGGGTATTCTTACCAAGTAGGTACTCAAGAAATATTTTCCGGTGATTCTCGTAAGGGATTGAATTTTGCTTTCTTAATCCCCATCACCTTTCCTTCCTAAAGACAACAGCAAAAACATGCCCAGAGAAGGTAGAGGGAAACCCTGCAAGTGGCTGACAAAACACGTCACCAGTCCCCAGCCCCCAGCCATCCCCAAACAGAGAGATCATCTACAGATCTGAAACTCTCTGTGAACTTTTCTCCCCAGCAGAGAGGGGGTGGGGAATGTCCTCTCAGTGGAAACACTCACACCCACTCTCCTACCCTCAACTAGGGAGGTCCCCTTCAAGGGCATAGAAAGTCAGTTCTCCCTCAAGAAGGAAGATACAGAGGAGGAGGAAGAAAATCACTGCATCTCAAAGATGAAAGGTCCTTTGAGGCCTATCCAGTACAACCTGCACCTGAATCTGAGATATCCCTGGCAAAAAATCATCAATCCCTGCTTGTTGACCCTCCTAGGATGGGGAACTCACTACCTTACAAGGCAGCCTAGACATCACCTCCTCTAATCTCTTATTTTACAGGTGAGGAAACTGAGGCAAGCCCAGAGAACACTTTCGACTACTTCTAATTGTTGGGCAAGTTTTTGCTTACGTCAAACTTGCATCCACCATTTCATAAGTTTCACTCATTGCTCCTAGTTCTGCCCTCTGAGGACAAGCAGAAAAAGTCATTGTTGTCACAAATTATATAAATTGTCCTCCTGATTCCGCTCACTTCCATATGATAAATCTCCTCAAATACTTAAAGACAGCCCCCACGGGCTCCTCCAGGATAAACATCCTTAGTTCCTTCAAGTGTTCATAGGATTATGGATTTAGAACTTTAAGAGACCCAACCTCCTTATATTACAGACGAGGAAAATGAGGCAAAAGGGGAAATGAGTTCTCCCGGTCCACACAGCTAGTAGTCAGAGGCAGCATTTTGAACTCAAGTCTTTCTGACTCTAAGCCTAGTATTCTATACATTCGGAGACTAGTCCCTTCATCTGTTGTTGTTTGTTTGTTGTTCAGTTGTGTCTTCTCGGCAAAGATACTAGACTGGTTTGCCATTTCATTCTCCAGCTTATTTTACAGATGAGCAAACTGAGGCAAACAAGGTTAAATGACTTGCCCAGGGTCACACAGCTAGTAAGTATCTGAGAGCACATTTGAACTCAGGTCTTCCTGACTCCAGGCCGGGAGCTCTTTCCACTGCACCACTAAGTAGCCATGGGCTAGACATTTGTAAATGACCTTCCTAAATGTCACACCCAGAATAGAATACAACACTCCAGTTGCAGTTTGCACAGTGGGGAGGACAGTGAGACTATTACCTCCTGCTCTCTGACTTCAGGCTTCTACTCACGAGGCTCCAATGTCATCTAATGGAGCCACAGCATTTCAGACCTGGAAAATAACTCTTTTTTTAAAAAAAATAATTAGACCTGTGATTTCACAGGTAAAGAATCTCTCTTTGTCGATGCAGACTGGCACCTGCTCTGCCATTTTTAAGCTGCAGGTGTGTGCTGGGACACCAAGAAGGTGACTTGCCCAAGGTCTCATGGTTAGTAGGTGTCAGAAGCTGAACCCAGGTCTTCCTCACTCTGAGGCTGGCTTTATTCTGTCCACATATCCCTAAAAAGGGTGTCATAGAACATAGACTAGAGCACTTGGAGGGCCATTAAAACATGGAATGTTAGAGCTAGAAAAGACAGAATGTGAGGGCAGAGTATCAGAGCTCAAATGGTCAAAGAATTAGAGAATGGTAGATTTAGAGCTGGAAGGAAGCTTAGGAAATATTTCTAACCATTTTACAAGTGGAGAATCTGAGGCCCAGAGAACAGAAAGGACTCAGCTCCCACCACACAGCAAGTTAGGGGCAAAGCATGTGTTGGAACATAGATCTCTGTTCCCAGTCTGGTGCTCACCCGTCCTGAGCTTTGGGCTTCATTCAGCTTTGCTTACCAGGTCATCGCCACCCAAACGATGCTAGTTGATGCTTGGCTCCTGTGGAACACCAGGAGGGCAGAAATACCTGACATGAGACTCGGGGCGGGGGCGGTGTCTTGGCCTGTCTCCATTCTTCCCTTTAAGCCACACTAGTCCTGCCAGGTGCCTGTGTGTCCCCCTTCCTAGGCTACTAAGAGAGATCCTCCTACGCCACACTCCCCTCAAACCTCTCTATCCTCTTCCTAGATCCACCCCCCCCCCCGGAGATTTTCCAAGAGAACATTATTTTGACCATCTGGGAAGTCTCTCCCATAGGGCCCCCAGGGGTTCCCCTGCACAGTCCCTTCCCTCAGAGAAGGTCAGTCAAGCACAGAAGGCTTTAGCCTACAGGAAGCCTTAAGTCAACTTTTCTCACCCACTGAGGGGGAAGGGCATAAAAGGAGTTCATCTGAGTGAAAAGACACACGAATATCTTCTCCCTCCCCCAACATTCAGGCATATATTCATTCATGTACACAGTCCTCCATTAACACACATAGTCCCCAGAACAAATGTAGATACCCACGAACATAGACTCATGCACACTCTTTCACTTCATATATCATCATAATCATAATAGATTGTCTTAACGTTTGCAAAGCGCTTTACATATGTAATCTCTCTTTTACATACTTTATTTTTTTCTCAATTACATATCAAGACAATTTTTAGCATTCATTTTTACAAGATTTTGAGTTTCAAATTTTTTCCCTCTGTCTCTCCCTTCTCCTCTTCCTAAAGTGGTAGGCAATTTGATACAGGTTATACAAGTGCTATCATGTAAAACATATTTCCATATTAGTCATAGTTGTGAAAGAAAAACAGATCAAAAGGGAAGAAAAACCATGAAAAAGAATAAAGTAAATGGAAAAAGTATACTTCAATCGGCATTCGGAGTCCAAACAATGTTGCTGATACTGTGTACAATGTTTTCCTGGTTCTGCTCATTTCACTTTGCATCAGTTTGTAAAAGTCTTTCCAGGTTTTTCTTGAATTTGCCTGTTCATCATTTCTTATTGCACATTCTATTGCATTGCATTCATATACCACAGCTTATTTGGCCTTTCCCCAATTGATGGCATCCAGGGCTGCCATAAATATGTTTGCAAATATAGGTCCCTTCCCCTTTTTTATGATCTCTTCAGGATACAGACCTAGTAGTGGTATTGCTGGATCACAGTTTAGTTGCCTTTACCAGTTCTAGGTGGCACAGGGACTAGAGCATTAGATCTAGAGTTAGGAAGATCTGAGTTCTACCTCAGACACTTACTGGGTAAGTCATTTAACTTCTGTCTGCCTCAGTTTCCTCAACTATAAAATGGGACTAATAATAGCACCTACCTCTCAGGGTTCTTGTGAGGCTCAAATGAGATAATAATTGTAAAGTGTTTATCACAGTGCTGGGCACATAGTAGGTGCTTATATAAATGTTAGCTATTATTATTACTATAGCCTTTTCCACAGTGGTCTAGAACAGAGCAGGTACTATATAAAGGTTTATTCCCCCTTCCCTAACTCAATTTTAGTGCATTCCCTCTGACAATACCCTCAATTTATCTCATATATATCTTATTTGTAGAGTTTGCACGTTGTCTTTCTCAGCTGAGCTCCTTGAGGACAGGGGCTGGGTTTTTTTGGCCTTTGTATCCCTAGTGCTTAGCTCAGTGCTTGGCACATAGTAGGGGCTTAATGAATGTTAGCTGAGTGAAGGTAAATAGACTCTTGCTGCATTTTGCCCCTGTCAGACAGTGAGAAGGCTCTGATAGTCCAGAATAACAGAACTGTAGGCTTCCCTTTGGTGTGGGATTCCTGCCCTGATTATTCCTCTGTGGGCTGCCAACTAGGCTGCAAGCTGGAAGCCGGAAGCCCTGCTCCCCTTCTGGGGTCCAAGCCACACAGCTGAGCCTTACTCCTGGACCTGGCTCTTCCTTGATACTCACTAACCCTCAGCCACCACCCCACTTCAAGTCTTCGTCATCTCCTCCACCAGTCGAGCAAAACAGCCCCATTCTAGTTCTTCCAGCAACCTCCTCTCTCTCCCCTTTCCAATCCAGGCAGAACAATCTTTCTCACATACAAATCTGGTCTTGTTTCTTCTCTGCTCAAAAATCTTCAATGGCTCCCTATTGCCTCCCAAGCAGAAGTTCAGACTTCTTTGCCTGCCATTTAGGGCCCTCTACAATCTGACATTACCTTTCCTTTCTAGTTTTATCTCCCATTACTTCCCTCCACACACTCTTCACTCCAATCAACCTGGATAATTGTCTGTCTCTTACCTCCCAAAAAACTGTGCGTCACCTTCTCACACCACCATGACTTTGCTCAGTCTGTTCCCCATGTCTGCAATGCCCTTCTTCCCTGCTCTTCATCTGTTGAAAGCCCAACTCAAATGCTACTTCCTCCAGGAAGCCTTTCCTGATCCTCTGTCTTCTCCCTTAAGTATCATATAACACTTCTTTTAAACTCTGTAATGTACTTATCCAAGTTATATTGCACATTGCTGTTATGTCTCTTGGTGTTTGTTCCCTTACTAGACTGTAGGCTCCTTAAGGTAAGAGACCATGAATTATGAATTTTACATTTCCCTCAGAGTATAGTACTCTCTGCATAGGTAGGTACTTAATAGCAGCAGCTAATATTTAAATAGCACTTTACAGTTTGCAAAGCACTTTACAAATATTCTCTCATTGGATCATCACAACAACCCTGGGAGGTAGGTGCTATTATTATCTCCATTTTACAGATGAGGAAACTGAGGCAGATGATGATTAAGTGACTTATCCAGGGTCACATGGCTCATAAGAATTTGAGGCTATCTTTGAACTCAGGTCTTCCTGAATCTATCTGGGTTTGGTTCTCTATCTACTGGGCCACTCAGATGCCTCTAAATAATAAACCTTTATTGACTTATGCTAATTAGTTCTAAGATTCTTAATCTGAAGGTTGTCAAGTTTCATGATTCTGAGATCCTAAATCTAGAGTTCTACGATAGACTCACAGGATTCTTGCTTTCTTCTGCCCCTCCTTCCTGGGCGTGGAGGCCCTTCTGGAATCTCTGCCTAGAATTCTATGCAAACAACCCCAGGTCTTTCTACCCCAGCTCATTCCCAAGTAGTCCTTGGGTCAGTGGGGTGGGAGAAAGGGTGAAGAAGAGAAGCAGAGTCAAACACACAGGAGGAGTCCCAGGGGAGCCTTCCCACTCAACTTGGACTCAGTTTACTAAGATTAATCATTTCTCTAGCATATGCCAGGGGTTGCTGCTGGCCAAGGAATGCCTCCCACTCCAGGGATTCAGGGGACCCAAGATCCAGGCTACTTCCTATATACTTTTAGATGCTATACGTGGGAGAATGCTGCCCAAGTCCTCAGAGGTTTGATCCAAGCTTTCATTTAGGTCAGTCAACTAACCCTTCTACATGGACAGTTCAGCCGAGTTTCTATTCAAGACCCTACCATCCTCACAGTCCCCAATGCTAATAATGAATTACAGTCCATTCGGGGAGTACATATGTGAGCAAGACAATTCAATTAAAAGAACCTAAGTCTATGTTATACGTTCTAAGGTCTCTCCCAACTATAACATTCTATGTTCTAAGGTCACTTCCAGCTCTGACTTTCCATGCTCTTAGTTCTCAGTTTCCTCCTGGCTCTAGTGTTTTATGGTTCTGTGCCTTCATCCTATAGACACTGAATTTTTAAAGGATTCTCCTGGGAGAGGTATAGGCTCTTCTCCCATCCGAGGCAACTCTCTCTGTCTCTGTCTCTATCTCTCTCTGTCTCTCATCTCTCAGTCTCCCTCCTCCCTCTCTGTCTCTGTCTCTGTGTCTTTAACTCTCTCTGCGTGTCTCTATCTCTCAATCTCCCTCCTCTATCCATCTCTCACTCTCTCTCTATCTCTCTCTCTGTCTCTGTCTCTCTCTCTCGTCTCTCAGCCTCCCTCCTCCCTCTCTGTCTCTATCTCTCTGTGTGTGTCTATCTCTCATCTCTCAGTCTCCTTCCTCCCTTTCTGTCTCTGTCTCTCTGTCTGTCTCTATCTCTCAGTCTCCCCCCTCCCTCTCTGTCTCTATCTCTCTGTGTGTGTCTATCTCTCATCTCTCAGTCTCCTTCCTCCCTTTCTGTCTCTGTCTCTCTGTCTGTCTCTATCTCTCATCTCTCAGTCTCTCTCTCCTCCCTCTCTGCCTCTATCTCTCTGTCTGTCTCTATCTCTCAGTCTCCTTCCTCCCTCTCTGTCTCTGTCTCTATCTCTCTGTGTGTGTCTCTGTCTCTCATCTCTCATTCTCCCTCCTCTCTCTGTATGCCTGTGTCTCTCATCTCTCAGTCTCCCTCCTCCCTCTCTGCCTCTGTCTGTTTCTATCTCTCAGTCTCCCTCCTCCCTCTCTGCCTCTATCTCTCTGTCTCCTACCTCTGTGTGTCTCTGTCTCTCATCTCTCAGTCTCCCTCCTCCCACTCTGTCTCTCTGTCTCTACCTCTCTGTGTGTCTCTGTCTCTCATCTCTCAGTCTCCCTCCTCTCTCTGTACATCTATCTCTCTGTCTGTCTCTCATCTCTCATTCTCCCTCCTCTCTCTGTATGTCTGTGTCTCTTATCTCTCAGTCTCCCTCCTCCCTCTCTGCCTGTCTCTGTCTCTCAGTCTCCTTCCTCCCTCTCTGTCTCTGTCTCTATCTCTGTGTGTGTGTCTCTGTCTCTCATCTCTCATTCTCCCTCCTCTCTCTGTATGTCTGTGTCTCTATCTCTCAGTCTCCCTCCTCCCTCTCTGCCTCTATCTCTCTGCCTGTCTCTATCTCTCAGTCTCCCTCCTCTCTCTGTATGTCTATGTCTCTATTTCTCAGTCTCCCTCCTCCCGCTCTGCCTCTTCCCCCCCCCCTTACTTGCCCAGTTCTGTCTCTTTTTGCCTCCACCCCCACCCCCAGGCTCATATTTGCTTTCTGTTTCCTGGCTAAAGCGCTATCCCAGCTGTGATGGTTTGGAATGTGTGGATTTCAGAGAGGGAACAAGAAGAGGGCAGCCAGGGTGAGGTAGGGTCCCGCTGGCCCTCAATGCCATCCTCTCCCCTCCCCCTTTCCTCCTTGGTCTCACGCCACCCCCCCCGCCACCCCCCCTGCCCTCAGGACACTGGGGGAAGGTCTCTTGCTTTCCAGAGTTTGAAGGAACAGGATTCTCTCAAATTACAGAGACTCTAAGATCCTCCTGCCCTGCCCCCTCCTCTCTCCAAAACCCAGCTGTCTGTTTCCCCTCGCCCAGGGCCCCCATCTGTAAAGCGACTCCAGGGGTACTGGCCCTCACTGCACACTTCCAAGCCCGAGATACAGGCCCATCAGCCTGCCTGCCTGCCACCCACACTAACCTACTGTTGCTCACACAGACACTGGTTCGGGCACACGGCTGCTGTGGTTCACAACCAGAAACCCAGCTGAAATGTCTCTTCTGTCCCTCACATATGGAAACATATAAGCACTGCCTCTCACATGCCTGGAAACATGCAGAACCATAAGGCTTTCTTGCTTGGCCACTAGGGATCCCATACAAACACATGTCTGGCACACATGGAGAAACCCCAGCAGAGGCTCTAGGTTAAATCCGGGCTGCTCTTTAGTCCTTGGCTGACCTTAGACAAATCACTTGACCTCTGAGGCTGTTACCTTCTTGTGTGCTTGAGCACACAAAATACCAAGAAATCGACATCTTAGGTCACTCCCATTGGGAAACACCTTCCCTTCTCCCTGCTGGTTACACATGGAAAGGCACTCACGGCTGCTTGCCCCATGTGCTCCCTCCTTACTTAACTCTTCTTGGAATCCTTATCTTCCTCAAGATTCAGCTGGAATGCTGCCTCCTCAATGAAGCCTTCCCAGATCTATCCCCACCTCCCCACCTCCACCCCACCCCCACACCTCACCACATACCCATACACACCAAACTCATTAGCAGTCACTTTTCTCTCTCTTCTGAATTATCTTGTATCAGATTTATTAATGTGTACATTGTATCCTCCCCAGGAAAAAGTAAACTCTCCCAGGGAAGGGATAGTTATATATATATTTTTTACTTTGTATCTCCCATACTCTCACCTCAAGACTAACCCTTCTTTTCTTTAACTTACAGAATCTTTGGTGTCTTTACTCCTGTTGCTTGGAATTCCTCCAGGGTTATAAATTGCAGCCTGCTTAGTACAGTGCCTGACACATAGTAGGCACTTAATAAATGTCTATGGATTGACTGCTCACACCCACCACAGGCCTCTGAGATATTCATTCTCAATGCTTCAGAGACTGTTGTTTCACCATGTGGTAGAATTAAAAAGATGTAGTATTAAAATTAAAAAGATATAGTAATCCAATTCACTCTCTTCTTCCTATTAAACTCCAAGGCCAACTCATTAACTTGCTGTACGGTCTTTTCCAGATATACCTATTGATAGACAAGCTTTATCCAAATGCATGTTGTAATCTGCGTTTTGTAATTTGCGTTTCATCCACTTGGTCTTTTCTATGTGGATGTTCAGGTGAGAGATGACAGGCAGACATGCAGAGTACTCCAATGGCACCCTTGTGATGTTGGTAGAAAATGAGGATGGTCTCCATCATGTTGAATGCATCCTGTGTAGTGAACTCATGGAAGGCCCTGGACAAAAGTCTCACAGGATGGGCAGGCATGGATGGACTGTGATAAATATCACTGGAGGGGACTTCCAAAATGATGAGATCACAAGCTCCATTTGGATATTCCCAACACATAAGTCAGATATTTCCATGGATCTGTGATCTCATTAATGGCACCGCTCCTTCCCACAATTCCCATTAATTTGGTAGTTCTCTCTAACAATAGCGATTCTTATCCAGCCATCTCTGCCCAGCCTATATGGGTCTCATCCGTGTCCCCTCATAAGTCCTCCCCTTGATATTTCATGGATACCAGTGGAAAACTCAAACTGTCCACTGGTCATTCTTCAATCTCAATGGGGACCGATTTCCAATCAGACACCTCTCTGATGATACTTTTTCCACTTTCTCCAAAGTAATTAATTTCTTACTTGCAATATATTGTAGCTTGCTCATGTGCACAATGTGTACCTTACCATGGTCCATCGGATGAACCTCAATCAGCTCTTCAAAGACCGCAGGCTTCTACAACTTGCCACCCTACAGGATCGAAAGAAGGATATCAGTGTACCAGAAAGACTGGACTTTTCAAAGAGAAGTATGTTTCAAAGAGAGGTATGAAGCAGGCACTTCAGCAGTTTGCTAATAGTAGACAATTATTGAGCAGAACACAAACCAACCCAAGCTACTCTCCCCTTGCCTGCAGAAATACACACCAACCTATACAAATGGAGGCAGCTAGGTCATCTAGTGAACTGACAGAACTCTGGGTCTGGAGTCAGGAAGAACTGAGTTCAAATCCAGCCTCAGATACTTCCCAGCCATGAGACCCTGGACAAATCACTTAATTGCTAACTGCCTCAGTTTCCTCAATTGTAAAATGGGGATAATAATAGCACCTACCTTCTAGGGTTGTTGTGAAGGTCCAGTGAGAGACAAAGTGCTTGGCATGTTACTATGTCCCTTAATAAATGTTTGTTACCTTCTCTTCCCTTCCCCAGTGATTGCACACATAGAAGTACATAATGATTGTCTCTTACACACACAGAAACGCATATAAATACATACCTAGTGTCATTCTTAGATATGGTCACCCACGAATACATCTATATATATACATACATATATATGCAAATACACATATACATCCACCCATACAAATGAAAATACACATCTACATACTCACCCACATATGTATCACATACATGCATGCACAGGCGTGCATGTGCGTGCACATACATGCACACACACACACACACACACACACACACACACACACACACACACAGCTGGCCTGAGAAACACAAAGTCAGCCCTGAAACGTTTCAGCAGCCTAGTTTGGAATGTGTGACTCATTCAGTGGCTGAATACAAATCTTCATTCTCCAACATATGCCCTGGCTCATCTCCCAGAGGGGCCACTGGGCACCCTCCCCCGTTCCCCCTGGCCTCCCTAGCTATTCAAAGCTTCCTCCCAATAATCATAACAGCAGAGGAAGGAGTACTGGTTAGAGAATGACAGGCCATAGGATTAAATCATGGTTTGGTTGTTTAGGAGCTGTGTGAGCTTAGGCAAATCACTTAGCCTCTCTGGGCCTCTATTTCCTCATAGGTACAATGAGAGGAGAGGGATTAGTCTAGATGAGCCCTGTGATTCCTTCCAGCTCTAAATCTATGCTCCTGTGTGCCAATGAAGCACCATTTATCTACAGCTTTAAGGTATGAAATGCCCTTTGTATCCTTTATCTTTCTTGATCTTCAGAAGAATCCTGCCAGGTATCCAAATTCAAGACCCTGAGAGCAGAGCCGGGGTCTTGAACACACTGAAACACCATCCCCATAACCGCCACCTGCAGTAGTCTAAGGCTCTCCCTTTTTTCAAAAGTTTTGGAGCTAAAGGAATCCTTAAAGACACAGAACATTGAAAGGTTAGACCTTTTGTTGTTGTTGAGTCATTTCGGTTGTGCCTGACTTGCCTTGATGCCATTTGGGGTTTTCTTGGCAGAGATAATGGAGTGGTTTGCCATTCCCTTCTCCAGCTCATTTTACAGATGAGGAAATGGAGGCAAATGGGGTTAAGTGATTTGTCCAGGGCCACACAGGTAGTGAGTATCTGAGGACAGATTTTTGAACTCAGGAAGATGAGTTTTTCTAACTTCAGGTCCAATGCCCTAAGGACCTTAAGCCTAAGGGACCTTAGACCTAAGGAACCTTAGATGTCATCTAGTCAGGCCCCTTCATTGACAGGCTGTGGAAACTGAGGCTCAGGAATGTGGCTTTGTGCCAGGTCACACAGGGCAGAGCCAGAGCTAAAACTCAGACCTCTTGAGTCTCCAAAGACTGGGGTACTTCCCATCACACCACAATATCTTATGTATCATTGCCTATCCCACAGCTTATGGCAAAGGGCAACATGGCTGAATAGCAGAGTTGGGGACTGGGAGCCAGGAAGACTTGGATTCATTAATTCATTCATTCAGTATCTGCCCCAGATACTGACCAACTTGTGACTCAGTTTCTCCATCTTTCAGTTGGAGCTAATGGTAGCACCAACCTACAGGGCTGTTGTCAGGATCAAATAAGGTTGACGCCTGTAAAATACTATACAAATGCTAACTATTATCATTATAATTAAAATAGATGACTGATAAACATGATGAAAGAATGAACATCACAGGGCCATATATTTAGGCTACAGGCAACAAGAAATGCTGACCTCCCTTCTTCTTGTTCCTCTACAGCCTTCCAGTCATCTATAGTGGAACATCCCTAATTTTGACTCCAGCTACTCTGCTGCCCACACTCTACCCCCCATAAGATCTTTCCTAAAGCAACCTAGGAACAATAGCTTAGGGGACAGGTAAGGAAAGTACTAATACTAGGAGCCTCTATTCATTCATCTGAGCATTTAGAAGTCCCATTTCTATGGCCTTCAGAAGCCTCCTGTCATTACTGCTCTGGGAGAGGGATAGGAGCCTTCCATCCAGTCATAATCTGCCCATTTTAGATAAACAAAGCTGAGGCTCAGAAGAGGGACTACACTTGCCCAGGGATATAAAGCTGGTTAGGGGAGAAGTCCAACTGGAAAGAACCTATGTCTTCTGCCTTGCAATCCACTATAGCAAAGGTGCCAAAAGCAGCCTGACCCAGATTAAAATGGAACCAGGAAACATTTAACTAAATAAACACAAATGTAATACAATGTTGCTAATGTTAATCTGTGGCTTCTAAGTCAACATGCAGCCCAAGGAGTCTTGCTTCTATTTGAGTTTGACACTGCTACATTATAATAACCTTGGATTCTTTCTGACTGAAGGCACTGATCCTTCCCCCCCCCCCCCCAACAAGACCTCAGTATACTCTAAAGGCATTTTTAGTAAATAGAGAGGCATCATAGTACAGTGGATAGAAGGTCAGCCTTAGAGTCCATAGAGTAGAAAGAAAGACCTGGGTTCAAATTCTACTTCCAAGTCATATTAGCTGCCTGCTGATGAAAGAGTTTCTTACCCCCATGCAGCTCCCCAAGACCTGAGGACCCTGGGCCTGGCTGCTAATCTGTATTTTCTTAATCCCAGGATGGGACCAAAATTTAAAAAAGGAAGAGACAGGAAAGAAAAGAAAAGGCAATCACAGATCATGTATTCCAACCCCTGCAATCCAATCCAAAACCAAATATTAAGTGCCTACCATATGTGAGGCATTGTGCACTGACTGGGTGAAAAGTCAAACCAGTCCCTGTCCTCTGGGAACTTCCAGCTTTCCTTGTAGAGATGAGGAAACAGGCCCAGAGAAGGGCAGAGACTTGCTCATGATCACGCAGCACTTTAGTGAAGGAACCTTGGTTAAAACCCACATCTCCGATCTTTTGTACTAGACTCAGTCAGTTATTCAACAAGCAATCAGTAAACATCTACTATGTTCTAGGGACAAAACTGAAACAGTCACTGCCTTCAAGGAGTATACTTTCTATTGGGGTTTGGGGGTTGGGAATGACACGCAAATGTAGATACTAGAAAGATAGATAATAGGCGAGTGGATGGATGGATGGATGGATGGATAGATAGATAGACAGATAGATAGACAGATGGATAAATGAATGGATGGATAGACAGACAGATGGATGATGGATGGATGGATAGATAGATAGATAGATAGATATAGATAGACAGACAGATGGATAGATGGATGGATGGATAGATAGATAGATGATGGATGGATGGATAGGTGGATAGATAGATATAGATAGATAGATATAGACAGACAGATAAACAGATAGATAGAAGGTGATTCTGGTGGGGAAGGTACTAGCATCTAGGGGAATAAGGAAAGGCTTGAAGCAGAAGGTGGCCTATGAGCTGAATCTTGAAGGAAATAAATTCTAATAATAGAAAGAGATAAAGAGGGAGGACATTCTATGTATAGAGGATGACCAATGCAAAGGTACAGAGGAAGAAGGTGGAACTTCTTGTATTTGGAAGAGCAGTAAGAAGACCAGTCAGACTGGACCATAAAATAGGAGAAGGGAATCATGTGTACCAATGTGTAATAATATCATATGAGGCTACCTTTCATGACAAACTTCTCAGGTAGGGAAAAGTAGGTAAAGGTTCAGGTACCCAATTAAACACCCAAATGATGTTGTGCAGATGAAGAAAGCTTGCTGTGCACAGTCAAGGAAGCCTTCTCAAAGAAGGAAGTGGGGCTTGGGAGAAGTAGAGGGAAGAGAAAAAACAAAGGCATAGCTGGCCCAAGGCCACCAATCCCAGGCAGCCCAGCCCTTGGAGGCCATGCCCAGGGAACTGTGGAATCATAGGTCACCTGGTACAGCCCACATACAGTGGGAGCTCAAAGAAGTGTGGGAAGCAGACTCAGGCCAGCCAAAACTAACACCCGTAGCAACCTCAGCTTCATCCAGGCCATCAGAGTAATTAATTCTACAAATAACAATAACAGAAACAGACAGCAATAATGACATTGTGTTTACAGAAACTGGGCTCCAGGAATAGGGTTGTATGCCCTTTGTGTACAGGGCTGACTCTGTCAATCAGCAGGCCTGGGACCTGGGATATGTCCCCAAAAGTGAGGAAAGGAGACATGGAGCCACATGTGGTTCTCAGCCACCTACCTCACATCATCGCCAATTACTTCTCCCATCCATTTGGACTCTGGGTCTGCATCCTGGGAAAACCAGGTTAGGGCTGACCTTGGGCTTGGGCAATGGACTGATACTCTACACTGGCCTTAGACTCAGCCAAGATCCCAGACTGATTCCTGACATAAGCCCTGTACTAATCTAATACTAGAAGAGCTGGCAAGAGAGAGTGGATGGTTCTTTGCAGTCTATCACTTAACCTCTGTTTGCCTCAGTTGCCTCATCTATAAAATGCAGAAAATAACAGCACCTACCACACAAGGTTGTTGTGAGGATCAGATGAGATCCAGTATTTCCAGAGTGCTTAACGCAGTGCCTGGCATATAATAGGTGCTTCATAAATGCTTATTCCCTTCCCTTCCCCCATCCCTACTGCTGGAATACCTGTACTTGCCTGTTGGTTTAAAAGAGTAATCTTCATGTTGGTCACAGTTGGCTTAACCCCACCAGCTCATTGTGTGCAAGGCTCAGTCCTTCGACATGGCATGGGTGAGTAGAGTCCCCAAGGGGTTCTCCTGGTGCCCAGTTGCCTGGCAGTTACATTTGGTCATCTGACATGGTCCCCAGCCCCCAGCCCCTAAAAGATGGACGTGACTCTCCAAAGAGTGATTGCATTCAGATTGGCACAGTCTCTAGGCTGGGCTGGGTAGGCATACCCATGCCTTTGGGTCTAGGAAGAGGTGTTAGACCTGGAGGGTGCTTGGCTTGGCTTGGTGCAGAGAAAAGGGCAGAGAAGGTGGGGGGGGAAGTCCCAGAGGAAGCCACTCAGGGCTGTGAGGACCCAAATAAGTCACCTCCCCCTCTCTGTGCTTTGTGAACTTGGCAGAACACCTGTTTGAAAGGTAGCAAGAGATTCTTCCCAGCCTGGTTCCACCAAGCAGCTCACCCCTCCCTTCACTGTGGGAGCCAGCAAGAAGGACCCCTCATATCTCCCTATCTGAGTAGAGGAGGATGACCAGCTCCATTGCTCTTAGAGCTCTTACCAAAGTCTGGGGGAATTATACCAGTAACAATCATTCTCATATCTATGGCTAAGATTTACAAAAAGCTTTCCTCACCAAAACCTTATTAGGTATTATTTATCCGTTTTACAGATGAGAAAACTGAGGCTCAGTGCAAGGAATTGACTTCCCCAGAGTCACACACTTCACAAGGGTGGAGCTGAGATTTGAATTCTGTGCTTCTGATTAATTCTCAGATCAGCCATAAGGGCAAGAACTTTGTCAAGCAGTGGCAGAAGATAAATTAATTTGGAGTCAGAGGTATTTGGACACAAGTCCCAGATCTACTATTTACTAGCTATATGACCCTGAGCAAGTCTCTTTTCCTTTCTGGGCCTCCATGTCTCCATTTGTAAAACAAGAAAGTTGGACAGATGGCCTTCAAGGTCCCTTTCAGCTCTATCTCTCATCCTATGCTTCCTCTACACCATGTTGGCTTTCAGTGGGAATTAGCAGAGCCCAGATTAGAACCAAGGTTCTTTTGGACTCCATATCCAGCAGTGTTAGTCAGACTACACCTAGAACTAGTTAGCTTCCAGAATCTATACCCCACCAAGAGTTTTCCCGTGTTCCAAAAATGGAAGACAGAACCCTGAGTATCTACAGGACATATCACAAAGAATGCAGAACACACTGATGAAGGAACACAGAGAAAAGAACAACGTACCTGGAATACAGGATATGGGGCATGGAACACACACACACCACACACACAGTGGAGCATGGAATCCAAGGCCATAAAACATGAAACATGGACCTAGTGTGGAACATGGAGCACAGAATGCTGAGGAGGGGGATATAGAACACAAGGTTTGGACTTTGGAGACTGAGCATAGAATATAGAGACATGAATAGGGAACCTAGATCAACAGAATATGGAGCCCACTACAAGGAACACCAAAACAAAAATGGAGAATGGAATCCTTGGACCCAGTAGGAAACATGGAACACAGAATGCTGAAGAAGGGAATACAGAACACGAAATTTAAAACAAACTCTGAAGATGAAATATAGAGGAAAAAACCATGGACAATGGAATATGGAACAATGCATTGAACTCAGAAAATGGAGCATGAAAGTCAATAGGACACAAAGCATGGACCCAGCACAGGACAGGACAGCACAGCTGAGGAGAGGAATATAGAACACAAAGTTTAGAACACATAACACAGAAATCAGAAGAGACCACCAGCATGTCTGAGGAGCTACTGTGTGAGGCAGCAAGTCAAAGAAGGAAAATGGAGGTAACAGAAAGAACAGCTGTGGATGAACCTTTCCCTCCCTCCTGTGTCTCTGTCTCTGTCTGTCTGTCTCTATCTCTGCCCCTCTGTCCCTCTCTCTCCCCTCTTTCTCTCTCTCTCCCTCCTTCCTTCCCTTCTTCTTCCTCCTCTTCCTTCCTCTTGTCTTCTCCTCCTCCTCCTTCTCTTTCTTTCTTTCTTTTTTCTTTCTGTCTCTGTCTCTCTCACACACACACATACACACACATACACCTCCTTTTACAACTTGATTCCTCTTTTTCTTGGAAAACAAGTATAGGGGAGAAGGAATAAGAGGGAGGAGAAGAAAGGAGGTGGAGGTGGGAGAAGAGAAAGGAAGGAGAATGAAGAAGATAAGGGAAAGAAGAGGGATAGGGAAAGAAAGGAAATGAAAAATTAAAAGGAAAATATGAGAGGAAAAAGAAGAGAAAGTGATAGGAGGGAGAGAAGGAAAAGTAGAAGGAAGAGGAAAAGGAAGAAATAAAAAGGAGATGATAGGAGAAGAGAAAAAGAGGAAGAAGAATAGGAGAGGAAGAGGAAGATGACTAGGGAAGAGGAGGAGGAGGGACAAAGAGAAAGGAGGAGAGAAGGATGGTAAGGAAAAAGAAAGGTGATAGAGGCATGCTTACCCACCCACCCACCCTTGACTTTACACAGAGCATCAGCTTGATGGCCATGCTCTCAGACATACTTTAGGACTATGCTGTGGCCCCTCATGCATTAGGGTCCTTCAACTACTCTGAGGAAAGCAGATGTGAAACCTGTTGGATTGTGAATTCCTGGGAGATCCGGGGGGAGAAAACCCATTATCCCTAAGTCTTCAGGCATGCCCTCCAATGAAGTCCCAGAATGAGAGTTCAATTAGTCTTATGTTCTCATTGTCTAGGTTAGAAGCCAAGGAACAGAGAGGGAAAGAATGTCCAGTGACACACAGAACACGATTGGTAGAGGTGAGCCAAAAGCCCTATGTACTCTCCAGGCTTCTGTGGAAGGCTCCTTCTACTACCACCCAGAGATTCCTGTGACTACTGGCCCACAGGCAGAAAACTGGGTCTCTCCAACTCCAGAAGCCCTCAGTGTGAGGCACACAAGGAAGCATGACTCACCCCACTGCAGAGTCCTTAGCAGTGCTGAGCCCATAGCAAGGAGCCAAATCCCATGGCTCCAGGAATTAGGAGGACAACCCTGGAGCCAAGTAATCTGGGTTCAAATCCTGCCTTTGAAACTTTCTGGCTTGTATGGCAGGTCATTTAATTTTTTTTTTCTCTTGGTTTCCTCATCTGTGATGAAAACACTTTGTAGACTTCAAAGTTTTACGGTTTAAGCTATTAAAATGACTATTGCCCTAACCAACTGCTGGTTGGTCAGAAGAGACTGTCTCGAGGGCCATGGACTGAGAGCCTCTGGGTCTTGAGCATGCTGTTTCCCAGGGTGGGCACTGACACTGTTTACCTAGACTAAAGACTAGAGGAGATTTTGTTGATATTTAGAGGGATATCTAGTTGGAAGGGACCTTAGAGTGGTCTAATCCCTCTTTCTGTCTGTCTGTCTGTCTGTCTCTCTCTCTCTCACACACACACACACATGCACATGTGCATCTCCTTTTACCACTTGATTCTTCTCCTTTTTCTTGGAAAACAAGTATAGGGGAGAAGCAAATGGGTAAACTGAGGGCTGTTGAGGCACTCAATCACGAATCACAGCCCTTGAACTCTAAATCCAGTGTTACTGGCTCTTGGGGCCTGGTTAGGGTCTTCTGGTTGAGAGCACATGACTCAGACCAGAGAAATTGCCATGAGCAAGGAGGAGAGCTCAGGCTAGTCTTGAATCGGAGGCTGGTGCTGGGAAGGGAGGAAGAATGAATTGTTAATCAGGCTGGCTTTGTATTTCTGAATCATAGAATGTCAGAGCTGGAAAGAACCTTCTAATATAGAATACAGAATGCTGGAGCTGAGAAGGTCCTTAGAAAACAGAATATCATAGTTGGGAAGAGCCTTAGAGCACAGAATGTCAGAGCTGAGTGGGTCCTTAGAACACAGAATGTCAGAGCTGGGAGGGCCCTTAGAATACAGGACATCAGAGCTGGGTGGGTCCTTAGAACACAGAATGTCAGAGCTGGGTGGGTCCCTAGAACCCAGAAGGTAAGAGCTGGGAGGGTCCTTAGAACACAGAATGTCAGAGGTGAGGGGGTTTAGAACGCAGAATATCATAGCTGGGAGGAGCCTTAGAACACAAAATGTCAGAGCTAGGTGGGTCCTTAGGGTAAAGAGCATTTTGAGACTGGAAAGGAACATAGAATAGAGATCATAGAATGTCAGAGTTGGGGGTAGCTTTAAAACCAAGAGTCAGAGCTGGAAGGCGTTAGCTATTATCTCATCCAACTCTCATTTGAGAGGAGAGGAAACTGACTGGGCTCAGAAGTGAGAGGTGACTTGTCTATCAGGGTCACACAGCCAGCAAGTAACACCTGGGAAAGCCTAGTTCCTTCAGGTCCAGAAGGGAATCCTGACTTCCCTTGGGGGAGCTCAGCTCCCACCCACTCCCACCCACCACCCTATCTCTCTTCACATACCTCCCAGGCAAAACAATAACTTTGAGCAAACCTGTCAGAAGTCTTCCTCCAGGCACCTATTTCCCAAAGTGATTTTGTACTTTCTCTCTCTTTCCTCTCCTCCTGTTCTATTTTGTTCCTGGACTTTCCTTCTCTGCTTTCTTTCTCTCTACCCTGGCTCCCTGTAAATTCATTTCAGTCTAACCCTGCTACTGATTTTATGTTTCTGAGGCTCCCTGGAGTAAAGAGAGAGGAGGCTGGGAGAAGGAGAAGGCACCGGGAAGGAAATATTGAGTTTAGACCCATGGTCACGAGAAGAGGACCAGACTGAGCAGAAGGGAGATCCCAATTCTGCTATACTGAATAACCATCTAAAGGTTTATCCCCTGTGGTATTGAGAGAAGAGACTACCCAGAGAGCCAGACACATGGAAGTGATGGAGTTGTCAAATCATAGGACATTAGAGCTCCCAAGAGACCTCAGAGATATGTAATCCAAATTCTTCATTTTGCATGTGGAAGAAACTGAAGCTTGGAAGAGTGAAGTCAATTAGGTGAAGCCACAAAATGAGTAAGTGGTGTAAGAATGGGTTGGAGAGAACACAAACTCAGATCATGTGACTTTAGAATTGGAAAGAACCTTCAAGACATAGTCCATTTTACAGATAGGGAAACTGAGACCCACAGAAGAAATGTGACTAACTAGCAAAGACAGGATTTGAACACACTATGTCTTCTGACTTCAAATTCAGGGATCTTTCCTTGTCATCATACTTTCTGGGGTCCTGTTGCCTTCTTGGTATCTGCCTAGCTCCTAGGAAGGGGTCACTTTTCTCATTTTGTTGGCTGCCATATTGGGGTCCATTCTGGGTTCTGGCCAAGGGGCAGAAGAAGGCACCTGCAGCCATGGGTCTCTGACTTCTGGATCTTTTCCCTGAATTAGAAAAGGCCCCTGAGATAGCCTCCTAAACAGTTCATGGTAGTCACAGGATCATAGCAATCTCCCCATACGATGGCTTATTTTACTGATGGGGGAGTGGAGGCCCAGAGAGGAGTTGGCCCAAGCTAATCAAGAACAGAGCTCCCATCATTCCCTGCCCCCTCATATTCCTACAGCAAGCTCCCAAAGAGGTGGGATGCCAACCTAGTACATCCTTGGAGGGAAACAGAAGCCTCTCTGTCTCATGACTGTTTGGACTGCCACCATTCATGCATTCATTGCTTCGAGTTAAGTGTCGCCTTTATCCCTCCTGTTACCACAAGCATCTGAGGAAACAGTATGGTGTAGACGCCATACATGATTTAAGCAGCATGGTGAAGATAAAGGGAGAGAGTGCAATATAGACAGAGAGGCACGGTATGGCGGTGGTATAGACAGACTGTGGTGTGTTGTTGTTCCATTGTTTCAGTCACATCTGACTCTTTGTGATCCCATTTGGAGTTTTCTTGGCAAAGATGCTGGAATGGTTTGCCATTTCCTTTTCCAGCTCCTTTTACAGATGAGGAAACTGAGGCAAACAGGATTTGTACTTGATCCATTGACCACGTAGCTGCCCCGACTGTGGTATAGACAGGCAGAATAACATACTGACCACAGAGGTGTCAAACATAAGGCCTTAGATCAAAATGTAATTAGGTAATATTTAGCAAAATAAGCAAAAATACAATAAAATGGATAACATTACATTTTATAACATTTTATAAAGTCAATATCCCACCTGCAGGGATCCTTATGTATGTATAAGTGATTTCTTTTCTGAATTTGACACCACTGGTGTAGTCAGGGACTATGGTATAGACAGAGAGTGAAATGTTATGGACAGTTTGAATGGATGGAGGCAGTGTGGTAGACAAAGGCAGGATGGGATAGCTAGACACTGTGGTTCAGGCAAAGGTAGAACCACATAGGCAGAAATAGAGTGGTAGAGGGAGACAGAATGGTATAGACAGAGACAAAATGCCAGAAAAGGGCATTATGGTATAGGCAGGAGTAGTGTGGTGTGGATAAAGGCAGTATGCTTCACAAAGCCAGTGTCATGTGTTTCAGCAATCTGGCTAGCAGCTGCTGTGGACATGTAAAACCAGCACAACCAGCTCTGCAAGCCCAAGTTCTTTTGATCTGTTTTACTAAGGAAAGCAACATTAAGGGGTTAACAATCTTACTTTAATCCACTTTACAAATATCATTCACTTAGTTCAGGGGGAAAAGCCAGCACCCTGAACTTCAGAGCAAATACAAATTACAACCATCAACAGATAAACCTTGTTTGATTCAAATCCCAATTCATAGTTACCAGCATTTAACAAAGTCCCAACATCCAGTTTACAAGCTGGAGGGCTCTTAGCTACAGCTGCCCATTGTTTCCCACAACACCAAGAGCGACAGCTCTGGGCAAATAGCTCTGTCTCTTTTTATAAGTTTCAGTCATCATTAAATGTCATCTGAGTGACCAGAACTTAGGCTCTTTGATCGGCTCTGGTGTTAGCACCTCTCTTCATTAGCCCCACCTTAGTTACCAATTCATACCAGCGTAGGCTTAGCACCTAATAGATAGGGGTTTGGGCCTGGGGTTTAGCGCCTACTAAAACTCAATCAAAGACAATGAATTAATCAAAGGAAACAAAGGCCAAACTCTTCAAGGATCCCCAATGCATCATGTAAGGAGAGACAGCTTGCTCTAGACAGAGACTGCCTGCTATAGAGAGACACATTGTGGTTTAGGCAGAGATAGATAGGGGGAGATAGGTGGTGCAGTGGGTCAGGAAGACTCATTTTCCTGAGTTCAAATCTGGCCTCAGACACTTATTACCTGTGTGACCCTGGGCAAGTCACTTAACCTTGTTTGCCTCAGTTTCCTCATCTGTCAAGAAAGAATAAAGCACTCCAGTGTCTTTGCCAAGAAAACCCCAAATGGGGTCATGAAGAGTTGAATGAAAGTGAACAACAACAAAGCAGAGTGGCATAGACAGGCAGATAAATGTAGGGAGAGATACAGTTTGGTACAGGTGGAAGAGCCCTCCCTCTCATAGGGAGATCTGGTTTCTAATCCCAACTCTACCATTAACTCTTTGTGTGACCTCTTTGGGCAAACCATTCCTTTCTTTAGGCCCAGGTTTCTAGAACAAAGGGCTCAGACTAGGTGATGATCCTCGCCTAAGAACAGCAAACAGATCTCTGGACTCATTGCCTATCCTCCCAAAGCAGAATCCATCTCATTTCCCTTGTGGGGATTTAGGGTGGAATAGAAGGGGTAGCAGTGGGCTCAGGGAAGGCTTGGGGGCCCTGGGTCAGCACTGGAAAAACTGAGCTCATGCTCAGGGGATCTTATTACATGGGGAGTGGAAGAAGGGTATAAAAGGAAGGAGCTTCCTCCCTTTTACAAGAGGGAAGCAGCTCTGACTGCCATCCCTCTCCCCACCCCCACCCATGTAGCCAGCAGCCAAATGAAGCTCAGGACCTAGGACCCAAGGAGCTGAAGTGTGGGGTGAATTGAGAGGAGGGCGGGGTCTGATCTTAGGGTAGTGCTCCAAAGATATGGTGTCACACACACACACACACACACACACACACACACACACACACACACACACACACACACACACACTCACACAGTCCCCCATGGAATAATGATCAGGAATAGTGTATCTGAGGCTCTGGGCCTTGGCTTCAGAACAGTTTGCGACCCTGTCACAGACTGAACTCCAATGAGGCCCAGACTGATAAACCCTGAAACTGACCTCCTCTATCAGTCTTATGGGGGGTGCTGGACACTGGACTAATTAAGTGGATGGTATACAAAGGCCAAAACCCTGCCCTTGAGGAACTTCCATTCTACAGGTGAATAATCAGGTATGTTGTAGAGATATGTCATTGGGGCTGCCCTGGGAATGGAGAGACCTGTGGAGCATGTCCAGATTGCCTCCCAGGAATGGAGGGCTCTTCAACCCCTACCAGGAGTGTGCTAACCCTAAATGCCTGCCTGCCTTCATCTTTTAAACTGCTGAGACTGAGCCCAATTACCTTTTATTCACTGCTCCGTTTTTGACCCTCTTTCTGCTGTGTTCTTTTAGTCTTCTCTAAAAAGCTTCATCCAGAGAGTGAAGATCCCAGTTTATGTACAGGCAGACAGTGAAGATGCCAGTTCATTGACAGCTGGGATGCCATGAGCTGATCTGGTGAGAGAGGAAGGATTTCCTTCCCCTTCTCCCTGTCTTTTACCCAGCTCTGAGAAATGGGCCTGGGAGACATTTGTTTCAGGCTCTATGCTGTTTATTCCCCCTGATTTCAAGTGCCAGAGGTGATCCTCATGGGATTGGGAGTTTGAGCCATGAAGACCTTGGAGCCAAGACTTCAGATGGAGTGGCGACAGCCAGCTAACCCAATGTGGAGGTCTTGAGAAGCCAGGGTAGCTGAGACACAAACCCCAAGAGGGTTTTGGATTTGGAACTGGGACTGTGCTAAGCTAAGCTATGAAACTACTTCTCTTTCCCTCCCCAGAGACTGAGGGAGTACAAAGGAGGAGGGGAGATTATATCTCCTATGTGTTGGAGGAGTAAATTTGTATATTTGTGATTATACATTTTGAAGTAAATATTCCCACATAAAAGCTCCTGTGTCCCCCTACAACTGAAGGAATATCAGTGGAGGCTAGAACCATTTGCATAGAGCCTAGATACACCAGCCCAATCGCTTTATGGGTACCAGAGAACCCCGGGGAAGAGTAAAATGTAACCTATTTGGCATACAGGCAGTGGGGGGCCAGGGTAATAGAAGTGTTACGTATGTAGGAAGTATATGAAGGTAATATAGAAGGGGAAGACTAAAGCCCCTGGGCAGGGGGAAGAAGATGACTAGGAAAGGCTTCCCCTGAAGAAGGTGAAATTTGACCAGAGTCCTGAAAGAATCCAGTGAAGTCAAGAGTCAGACACAAGGAAGGAGAGCATTCCAGGCATTGCAAAGGCCTGGTGTCGGGACGTGGAATGTCATATGTACTAATATAAAGTGAAGGACCACTAGCTGAGACTGTAGATGGCTTGGGAGCAGCCCGCTCACACTGTCAGGGACACAGTTCTGAGCCTATGGCCCACTGGTTGAGGGACATTGTATCACAGCATTTCAGAACTGGAAGGCATGTTAGAGATTATTCAGTCTAAACTTAAGATGCTACCTACTACCTTCATGGGGCAGCTAGGTGGAGCCGCAGTGGAGAGAGTGCCAGAGGCGGAGTCAGCATGCCTCTTCTTCCAGAGTTCAAATGTGGCCTCAGACATTTACTAGCTGTCTGACCCTGGACAAGTCACTTAACCCAGTTTGCCTCTGTTTCCTCATCTGTAAAATGAGTTGGAGAAGGAAATGACAAACCACTCTGGTATCTTTGCCAAGAAAACCGCAAACGGAGTCACAAAGAGTTAGACACGACTGAACAACAACGAAAACTCTTTGTGAAGCCTTACTGCTCACCCTGCTTCTCATACCCTTCTATTGCTAGTATCCTCTTCCCCATTCAGGTTTCCTCCTATCATACCTGTGTACCTGTTACATTCTCCTCCCATCCCCCATCCCCCACTTTGACAGAGTATAAGCTCCTTGAGGGTAAGGACTCTCCTTTTTTCAACTTCATATCCATAGCAACAGCATCTACCACAGGGCTCCACACATTTTTGTTGTTGTTGTTGGGTTGTGTCTGACTTTCTGTGACCCCACTTGGGGTTTTCTTGGCAAATATACTGGCATCTCCTTCTCTAGCTCATTTTATAGATGAAGAAACTGAGGCAAACAGGGTTAAGTGACTTGCCCAGGGTCACCCAGCTAGTAAGTGTCTGAAGCTGGATTTAAACTCATGAAGATGAGTCTTCCTCATTCCAAGGCCAATGTTCTATCCACTGCACTACATAGTACATATATTAGATAAATATCTGCTGAATGGAATTGAATTTTAGAGAGGAAAAAACTGAAAGGGAGGGGAAGGGAACTGGACCAAGGTTACCCTGTGTGCTTGTGAGAGAGCTGGGATTTGAACTCCCACTGCTGCCACCTCTGCAATGCTGGAGTTGCAGGGGTGTCATCTTTGTCCAAAAGGGAAAACACATCCCTAGCACCCAAAGGTCTGGTTGTTGATTCAAATCAAATAGACAGCCAAATCTACTTTGTGGTTGTTTTTTTCCTCTCCAGTAGGGCATTAGTTGCTGACATAAAATTTATTTTTCTTAGCTTCTCCAGTAGAGTCCCCAGAGACAAACTATTAAACTTCTCAGTTCCCAGAGGTAGGAGGAGGCTAATAATGATGATAATAATAAATTACATTCATTTAGAATTTTATATTCAAATATGCAAACAGATCCACAATCTTATAGATACCAGAGTTCCTGTCACTGACAGAGATTGCAACCCCTCCATCCTTATTCCACTCTCAACCCTATGTTCTCAAGAAAGTTCACTGGAGGCTATTAACTTAAAGTAAATGCTGGAGATCTTCCTGATTTCTCCAGACATTTCAAGGACTTCGTGACTTAGAAAATGGGTTCACGTAGACTAAGAGAATATTAGAACATAGTGCATAGAAGATCAAAGCTGGGAGGGGCCTTAGAACACAGAATGGCAGAGCTGGGAGGGGCCTTAGAACACAGCATGTCAGAGCTGGGAGGGGGCTTAGAACACAGAGTGGCAGAGCTGAGTGGGGCCTTAGAACCCAGCATGTCAGAGCTGGGAGGGGCTTTGGAATAGGAAGTCAGAGCTGGGAAGGCCCTTAGAACACAGGATGACAGAACAGGCTCTTAGAAAACAGGATATTAGAGCTGGGAGGGCCATTAGAGCCTAGAATGTCAGAGCTGGAAGGGCCCTTAGAACCCAGTTTGTCAGAGCTGGGAGGGGCTTTAGAACAGGAGGTCAGAGCTGAGAGGACACTTAGAACACAGAACGTCAGAGCTGAGAGGGCTCTTAGATTGTCAGAGCTAGAGGGGTGCTTAATATCAGTACAGAGAATGTCAGAGATGTGAAGAACCTTATGCATTATCTCATCTCATCTTGATAACACTAGTGAGGTAAGCAGGGTCACTAACTTGTAGCATGACCTTCGACAAGTTCCTTTCCTTCTCTGGTCCTCAGTTTCCACATGTTTAAAATGAGGAGGTCAGACTAGATGATGGATCAGGTACTTTCCAGCTTTGGTATTTCTATGTTCTATGTTAAAAGTCTTTTCCAGCTCTAACAGTCCATGCTTTAAGTTCTAAGGCCCCTTCTTGCACTGATGTTTTATGCTACAATGTCTCTCCCAGTTCTGACGTTCTATTTTTCATGTTCAGTAATTCATTCAATGAGCACAATCTATGTGCCGAGCCCTGTGCTAAGATTTCATCCAGATCAATATTCTATATCCTAAGGTTCTTTCAAAACGGGGCCAACCCGCACACCTTAATCCCAGCTGGTTGCTTCGGAAAACTCTTTGTAAACCTAAAAGTACAAAAGAAATGTGCCTGATTATTTTTCCTTCTCTGAAGTTCTAATTCCACGATCCCGGCAACTCCACAGGAGGCCAATCCTCACTTTAGATTCAGACAAAATTCAATTAACGAACTGAGCCAGGGTTACAGGATCACACAGGGAGAGGTAATGCCCTGGAAGAAGCCCTGGAGTGGAGGGCAGGACACCTGAGTCCTTCTTCTGACTCGGTCACTAACTCTCTGTGACCTGTGACCTCCAGCCCTCCCTGGGCCTCGTCTGCTTCTCTGTCCAATGGCTCTAGGTCCCTCCCAGGGCTTAGTGAGTCCCCAGAAAGACAAACAGAAAAGTGTAAAGTGGTTCTCTGAGGTTTATCCCTTTCCTCCTGGTCCGGTCTGCACACCCCCTCTCCCCAGGCAAATGGCTCCCCTTCCCTCCAGGGACACTTTGCAAATGAGCCCCAGGCCCGCCCTCGAGGCAAAGCCCAGACCCTCGTAAAGCAGCGCGGCTCTGGAGACGGGGAGCGGGAGGGAGACGAGAACCCAAAAGCAGAAACAAACAATAAAAAAAAAAACAACCCAATCCACTAACCCACCCCCTAACCGCTTCTCGCGGCCTCTAGCTTCAGAAAGTCCAGCCTCCACAGTGGGTGCTGAGCTGAGCAAGGAGGGCGGAGCCCGGACGGGCCGGGCCAAGGGAGGGGAGGAGAGAAGAGAAGAGGGGAGGGGAGAAAAGGAGGGAGAAAAGAGGGAAGGAGGCGGGACCCTGCAAAGGACTAGCCAATTGGCCTGTCAATCACGACCGACGCACCCTCTCGTTGGATGATGCCCTGCGGGCTTATCATTCCATCTCCTGGTCCTCCCTGTGTCGTCATGCCTCCTTCTTCCTCTCTTCCTCCCTCTTGCTAAATCTAGACCCACACGTGCTCCTCCGCTAAGAAACATAGTCCACTTCCCGCACTGCCCCCCCCACCCCCGCCCCGGCCTCTCTCTCCTTTCCCCCTCCTGGGCCCCACATAGGCTCTCTGGTCCTTCCCGGTCATCATCTCGATACTCTCTTCCCCCTCTCACCCTTCCAGGGAGCTCATGGCAGTAACGGGTTCAGAAACAGAGGGCCAGGGAACCTGCCGAATAACAGACACAAGGAGTTTTTAAAGAAGCCCAAAACAGAGGGGTAGGGTGTCTTCTAAATATCACTTGTGGGTTTGTTTATTTTTTCTAATCATAGGAATGGGAATTCTCTCTGCTTTTGCATAATTCCCCCTCCTTTCACCTACTAGCATGGGGCAAGCGCTCGTACCAGGCTCGGAGTTAGCGCTCTCCAAGGGCCCCGGGGCCATCTACCCCGGAGCCCGGTCTCACTGCAGCCTGCCTGCCTGCCCGCTCGCGGGGCCGCTGGACAGCGACGGCGGAAGGATACGAAGGGGGTGGGAGGAGCGGGGGGATCCTAGGCGGAGCGGTGACAATGTGGAAGGGGGAGGGGACGGAGACTGGGAGGGAGAGGTGGAGGTGGGGGCGGCTGGGGGGTGGGGGGGGGGAAGGGTTGGAACATGTCTCCTGCCGCAGGAAGATGAAGTGGTTACAATTGTAGCGGAGCCCCGGGGTTCCGGAGGGCTCGGATGTGAGCGCGCGCCGGCGGTAGCGGCGGCGGCGGCCAGGGCGGATACATTGTAGCGGCGCTTGGAACGCGGCCCGGGAGTCCTGCGCGCCGCTGCCTCGCGGGGCCCAAGGCGCCCGCGAGCTACGGAGCAAGGGGGCGGCCGAGGGGCTGGGGGGGAAGGGGGACAGAGAAAGGGACAAGGCGCCCACGCGCGAGTCGTCGGGAAGCAGCCGCCCGCGGGGCCGCGGTGCGGCGGCCGGGGGCTCGGGGAAGCCCGCCCGGCCAGATCCCACCGCTTTTGTCCACGCCGCCTTCGGGCCCGCGGAGCCGGGCTGGTGCAGGACCGGGCGGGCGGGCGGTGTTGGGGGGACGCCGCTGCTGCCGCCGCCGTCTCCGCTGCTGTTTCATGCCCCCGACTCTCGCGACCCTGGCTCGCAGCTTCCCGCCCGCCGGATGAGATTTCTTACAGAGAAGGTAAACAGCCTGCGCCGGCTGGGGTGGGGGGTTACTGGCTGGAGGTGGGGCGGGGGTGCCCCGCACGGCTCTGGGGACTTCCTCGCGCCCCCCTCCCAAGGGCTTTGTGTAGGCACCCCAGGCCGAAGCCGTGACAAAGTTGGGCTCAGTTCTCTGTCCAGGGGAGGAAGTTTGGGGGACGCACGGTGCTTTGGGGAGGTGGGGGGGTCCTGTGGGGCAGAACGCTCCCCACTTCCCTGGGCCAGTCTTGCTGTCTGGCCCCCGTGGCTTCCTGGGGACTAGCTTTGGGGCACTGGTTGGGGGGAGGGGTGGAGGCGGCAGCTGGAGGGGACTCATTGTTCTGTTAGTCAAGTTTAAAGGGCCCGGAGGGAGAGGCTGGGTCTACCCCCCCCCTTTTTTTAAAGGTGTGGAGTGAAAGAGTACGAGTTACTTTGAAAGACCGATCCCCAGCGCCTTTTACCCCGTGGCCTTCTTGCATCCCTAAATGTGCATAGTTTGCTGAACTTTAGCGACTGGGATGGGGGGGGGGAGACGGGACCGGACGGGACGCTCCAACTTGGTCTGTTCTTCAAAGTTTGGTTGGCTTGGCTGGGGCTCATGTTCTTTCTCCCCCACCCTCCTCTCCTTCACTCAGAGCCCCTAAGCGGGGCCTGCCCCTGGTGGAGTGAGTGTGTAAGTGGGGCGGGGGGGTGGGGGTGGGAGGCGGAATCCAAGAGCTGGCATTTGCAGGCCCCGGCCCTGAGTTTGGGAACAGGCCGGGGGAGCGGGGGGTGGGGGTGGGGGAAGCCCTTTTGTCTAAAGGCAAGAAGGTGCCTCTCCTAACTGGTGTCTCAGGTTGAAGTACATGGTGGGGGTGAGAAGGGAGGGGGCTACGGGGGTGGGGAGGGGTACGGTGGAACATCTGCTCCGCGTTAACTCGGGGAAAGGCTTTCTCCGCTGGCATGCGGCGGCAAAACTGCTGTGAATGATTTCAGATTGAGGCATAACACGCCCCGGCCGCTCCGTGGGCTTCAAAGGGATCCCCACCGCCCGGGCTCCCCGTGCCTTGGCCGCGGTCGGGGGGGGGGGCGCAGGAGCAGGAAAGAGACTGGCAGCGGTTGTCTGAGCTCATCGATTTCACTTGTTCTTTTTCACCCACCCCGGACCCCCCCCCCCGCCCCTTCCCTTGAGCTACTCCAAGTTAGCTTTTGAGAGGGGGTTGGGGAGAGAAAAGTTATTATCCTCATTCATGAAGTTAGGACTTTTTCTGGACTAAGTGGAAAAGGTCAGTTTCTCCTTTACATTTCGCGCCTGGGGCGGGGTGTTAATTTAAAAAGACATCTCTGGTGACTTTTTTTCCGGGGAGAGGGGTCTTGTTTGGGGGCAGTGGTCCTCCCCCCCTTTTTCTTTTCCCTCAGCCTGAGTCAGGTGGATAGTTCTCCCCCACACCACGCCCCCCTTCTCCGCCCCCACCCTACACGCAACCCCCTTCTCCCTCCCTTTCTTGTTTTTGAGCGGGTATCCGCCCCCGGGGACCCTTGGGGAGAGTCGAGGACTGCCTGGCGAGGAAGGGGAGCAATTATTTCCCAAGTTACCTTAAATAAAAAGCCTTTATTGGCTTTTGTTGTTTTCTTGGGGAGGAGCATATTCAACTCAACAAATATTTATTAAGCGCCGGCTGTATGCTAGGTGCTGCTCTAGACCCACTTAAAATCCTCGTGTACCCTTTCCCCTCCCCCACCGAAGAGGGGGAGGAGCCGAGTTTTACTCGTTTGATTTTTTTTTAACTTTTTTTTCGAGGTGCGTGCGTGCGCGCGCTTGTGTGTTGTGCACTTCATTGAAATTCGTCTTGACATCTGGCGCTGTGGGCCGCTCCGAGAAGGGAGAGAATTTTCAATTTCTACCCCACCCCCCATTTTTGAGCCCAGGCTATGGGTGCAAAGAGAGTTGCCCAGTGCACGGCCTGGTTCCCCCCCACCCCAGCGTTGGCCGGAGGGACCCTGAAGTGGGAAGCAGCCTTAGTTGTCCTCTCTCCACCCTCCCAATAATTCCGCTTCCCATTTCCGGAAAGAAAGCCCATACCTACACCTCTTATATTTATAGTTGGATATCTCTGCTCCTGAGAGTGTGGAGAATTAATTTAGTGGTGGTTGGGTGTCCCTGCATTGTTCAGTGCCTGGTGGGCTGGCCCTTTAAGAGGGAGAAGGGCCCGGCTGGCCCTTTAAGATCCCCCAAAGGCGATAACTGGCCCTCCACCCTAGATTTCGAGTGGCCCGTATTTTTCCTTCCTCTCCTCCTTTCTCATTGGTTGGTCGTCCCCCCCCCCCTCTTCACCCCCAGCAGAGCTGGGAGGCTGGCAGCCCCCAAAACAAACATCCGAGTGTGAACCTGAATGGGGAACTTGTTCAGTGCCCGGGGCGCCATGTGCACTGGCCCCCAGCCGGCCAGGGGCCCCTTTGAGATGGGAAGGATTTGCCAGGGTTTTAGCGTTTACAAAACATTCATCTGTCAACGCCCCCACCCTCCGGAGTTCAGCCTTCTTCATTAAAAGCTCTCTGCTCTCTCTTTCCCTTCCTTCCCCCTCTGTTGGTTTCCCCCCTCCTCGTCCCCCCACTTCTCATTGGGCTGTATCTCTCCTTTTTTTGTGTTTCTTTCACCTTCTTGGTGGGTCTGTGTCTCTAATCCTTCTCGGTGGATTTTTGTCTCTTTAACCTCCTCTCTTGCCCTCTCCCCACTACCTCTGGATCTGTATTGCTCCCCCACCTCATTATCTGCGAATCTCTCTCCTTCTCTGTGGGTCTGTATCTTTCCTCTTGTGTCTCTTTCCCCTTCTTGGTGGGTCTGTATTGCTCCCCTTCCCATTATCTGTGAATCTCTGTATCTCCTCTGTGGGTCTCCCCCTTTTCTCTGTGGGTCTCTCTTCACCCTTCTCGATGGGACTGTATTCCCCCTGCCCTTTTCTCTCTGTCTCCCCCCTCTTTCTCTATGGGTCTACCCCCCCCCCCTCCTTTTCTCTCTGGATCTGTCGCTTCCTCCCTTCTCGGTGGTTTTCTCTCCCTTCTTATCTCTGGGTATATGTCTTTTCACTCTGGGTCTCTTCTCCCTTCCTCGTCTCTCTGTCTCTCCCCCTTCTCTGGGGTTCTATGTCTTTCCTCCCCTCTCTTTGGGTATGTCTCCCTCCTCTTCTGTCGCTTCCATTCTGTGTGTGTGTTGTTCTCCCATCCTCCCCCCCTCCTCGTGTGTGGCCTTGATTCCCATCTCTGTCTCTGTGCTTGTCATTCTCTCTCTCCTTTGGCCCTCTCTTCTGTCTGTTTCTCTCCTCACTGCTCTATCTTGCCTTCTTTTCCTTTCGTTTGTTCACCTCTCTCCCACCCCCCATCTCTTTCCCACCGGACATGTGTATGTCTACTCCATCCCTCCCCCTCCCATCCCCCACAGTGTCTCCAGGCCCTCCGGAGCTGTTGCCGCTGTTGAGTCTGTGGGAGTATGAATCAGCAGCAAAGGATGGCTACAGTCGGGACAGACAAAGAACTCAGTGACTTACTAGACTTCAGCATGGTAAGCAGTCTTCGGGGGCTGTTTAAAGGACGGGAGGACCTGATTGTCTTGTCCCTCCCCTCCCCCAACTTCTCAGGCCTCTGCCCTGGATCTGTGGAAGAGAAGGCCCTGAGGCCCTCCCTGCTCCCTGCCCCTTTTCACCTCCCAGAGGTAGAAGCAGGCCCCCAATTCTTCCTCTCCACCCCAGTCCCTCTTTGGGGAGAAGGAAGGAGAGCAAGTTGGCATGGCCTCTAGCAGTCCCCTACCTCTGGAGGTGGGGTGGGGCAAGGGGAAGGGAAGACACAGGGAGTGAAAAGTCAACTTCTCTTGGGGGTCAGCTTGATTGTCTTGGGCTCTGAACAAAACACAACACCCACTGTCCTTGGTGCCATTTCGTGTCCTGTTCCCTGCAAGCCAAATACAGCCAAGTGCCCCTGTTCCCTCTTCTCCGGGGACACTCCTGAGGGCATCCTCCCTTCTGCAGACTTCATTCACTTACGGGTTCAAGAAGGAAAACTGTTTATTCAAGAAATTCACTTCCTGCCCCCAGAAGAAGGACCTTGTCAGACCCCTCCAGTCACTGTTAATCTTAGGACATAAATAAATGAGTATGTGTTCTGGAAGAGAAAGGGTCCTCAGATATGGAGCGTAGAGAGATCTTCTAGATTTGGGGTTGTGTACCCCTTGGGAAGCCTATGGATGGACCCCTTCTCAACAGAGTTTTCAAATGCAAAAAATAAAATACCTAGGATTACAAAGGAAACCAATTCTATTGAAATACAGGTTATCAAAAAAAAAATTTTAAGTTTATGGACCCCAGGTTAAGAACCTTAGTTTTGGGAAAATTGAGGCATAGAGAAAGGGAAGTGATTTGACCAAGGTCATTCTGGCAAAATAGTGGCAGAACTGGGCTCAAAACGTGTATCTCTTTCCCCAGTTTCCCCAACTCCAGGGTTCTTTTCCCTAGGTCACTGCCTTGAATTATGGGGACACGGGGGACAGCTAGACAGAGGTTGACATTTCAGAAAGATAATGCCTTCTGCATGAAGCTGTTCCCAGGCTCTCTTAATTCATCGTCTAACCTCTGTGGCTTATTTCCAATATATCTTTGTACATCTGAGTGGTACAGAGTTGTTTGCCTCTTGTCATCTCTTAGACTGGGAACCCCTTGTGGGCAGAGCCTGTCTTTTGCCATTCTTTGTATCCTCAGCACTGAGTACAATGTCTGGCACACAGTAGGTGCTTAATCAGTGTTTATTGACTGAGTAAAGTCTTCAAGGAGGCTAGGCTGGTTGGAAGAGAGATGAGGTGGGTGTTAGACTGATGACCTGTGGCTTGGCTTCTAGCTGTACTTACTGCCATCCCCTCCCCCTCACTTTCCCAGTCCCTTTTCCCCAGGTCTTCTAACACCTTGGCCATTCCATTCATCTCTTCCAGCATCCTGGCTGGCCCACCACCTGGCAGGATCAGGCTGGCCCAGGAGGTAGAGACCTGGGAGATCTTGGCTTTTGTGAACATGGGCAGATGACTTGTCCTACCCGAACCTCAGTTTACCCATTTAGAAAGTGGAGGACAGTAAACCCTTATTCACAGGGTTGTTGAGAGGTTCGAGTAATAAATTACGGTAAGAAGCATTTTGGAAGCCTTAAAAACCACATAGATAAGGGGGCAGTCAGGTGGCACAGTGGATAGATCACTGGCCCTGGAGTCAGGAGGACCTGAGTTCAAATCTGGCTGCAGACGCTTACTAGCTTTATGACCATGGCCAAGCTATTTAACTGTGGCTGCCTCCAAAAACTTAAAAGAAAAAAAGGGCAAACTACATAGATAGGCATTCTTATTAGTAACAATTATTTCAACAGTTATTACCTGATGATGGAGGCAAACCCATTGATCTTAGCCTCAGTTTCCCCATCTATAACAAAAGCAGTGATGGTGCCATGGGAAAGTCACTGGAGTCCAAAGATCAGGATTCGAGTCCTACTTTGGCTACTCAGATGGCTTTGAGCCAAGAGGTCAAGGTAGACAGAGCACTGGACCTGGCATCAGGAAGACCTGAGGTTGTATTTGGCCTCAGACATTTAACTGGTGGTGTAACCCTAGACAAATCACTTCGCCTGTTTGCCTCAGTTTCTCAGTCTGTAGAATGGAAATGACAATGGCACCAACTCCCGGGGCAGCTAGGTGACACCTATCTAGTGGACAGAGTGCTGGGCTGACAGTGTGACCTTGGGCAAGTCACTTAACCCTGTTTGCCTCGGTTTTCTCACCTGTAAAATGAGCTGGAAAAGGAAATGGCAAACCTCTCCAGTATCTTTGCCAAGAAAACCCTTTTTAAATGGGATCATGAAGAGTCAGGCACAACTGAAAATGATTAGATCCCACCACCACCACCACTACTACCACCACCACCACCGCTTCCTAGGGTAGATGGGAGGCTCAAATGAAAAAATAAACAAAATCCTTTGCACACTTTTGAAGGCTATATAAATGTTGGCCACCACTGTTATTCCTGGGTCCAGGAACTCTCCTGAACCATGTTTTCCAAACTGGTCCTCCCTTCAGTCTGCACAGGGGGAGTGAGGCAAGATCTGAATTCGGATCTTCTTGACTCCAGGTCCTGTCGGTTTTTTACTCACAGCAACGAGCTGCCACTCAAAAGACTTCTCAGTAGTAGCTGCTGGTAAAAGATCAGAGAATAATCCCCTATTTGGTACTATTTCTGCCAGTCCACCAAATAGCATTTATTAAGCACCTGCTGTGTGCCAGGCACTGTGTGAAGCCCTGGGAATATAAAGCAAGGCAAGAGACAGCCTCTATCTTCAAGGAGTCTAATGGCAGAGACAATGCAGCCAGTTGTAGACAAATAGGCTACAGACAGAATAAATTGGAGGTGATAGAGAGGTAGGCAGTAGCATGGAGGGGGGTCAGGAAAGGCTTCTTGCAGAAGGGGAGTTGGGCTGAGACTCAGAGAGAGGCTGGAAGGCCGGGAGGGAAAGATAAAGGGTGTTCTAGGCACGCGGGTGGAGGCGGGGGGACAGCAAGTTTCGATGCCCAGAGTCGAGGGATGGTGTGTCTTGTGTAAAGACTAGCCAGGAGGCCGGTGTCATTGGATGGAAGAGTGGATACTCCATGGGTGAAGGTGTTAAAAAAAAGTTTGAAAAGGTGGCCAGGGGCCAGGTTCTGGAGGACTTTAAAAGGCAAATGGAGAATTTCCTATTTGAGCCTGAAGGCAATAGGGAGCCTGATCTGATGGGAGGGGTGGGTAAAATTACAAATTTGTATCAAGGAGGGCTTTAGAGTTTTCAAAACAAATGTATGCCATGAGATATCCTGGAGAGTCCCCCGTGTGGGGGGAGCCTTGTTCATCCCATTTCACAGATGAGGAAAGTGAAGCCGGAGAAGACTTGGCCTAGGATGTACAGTGAATCTATTGCAGACCAGAGATCAGGAGCCAGTATCCCAGGAATGGACGTTGCACGTAACATGACATAGAGTGGGAGTCAGGAAGACTCTTTATGGGGCAGCTAGGTGGCGCAGCGAGTAGAGCACTGACCCTGGAGTTGGGAGGACCTGAGTTCAGATTTGAGTCACTTGACACTTAACCAGCTGTGACCTTAGGCAAGTCACTTAACCCCAATTGCCCTGCCTTCCCCCCTTGGAAAAAAAAAAAGGAAGACTTTGACCCTGGCCAAAACCTCTGGCTCCTCATCTAAAATGCTACTGCTACCAGCCAGCATTGATGTAGCACTTAAAGGCTTACAAAGCACTGTAAGGATTATCTCATTCCAGCCTCCCAACACCCCTGGGAGCTAGGTGCTGTTACTATCCCCATTTTAAAGATGAGGAAACTGAGCCTGTCAGAAGTGAAAGTCAATGGCCCCAGGGTCACACAGCTAGTAGGTTTCCAAGTCTGCATTTTGAACTCAGGTCTTCCTGACTCCAGGCCCATTGCTGGATTCATTTGCTGCCATGTCAGAAAGGTGGTACCTGGAGAACCTGCCTCCCAGGTGGTGGGGAAGGTCTCATGGAGGATGAACACCAAACTCTTTGCAGAAGTTTAACTGTCAGTATTATTGGACCATCCAGTGGAACATGCTTGGGTTTTTTTTTTTTTGGCTTGTTTTTGTTCTGGGTCATCTCCACTGCACCTCATTGCTTCTGTAAGAACCTTGAAGGCTCCGGTCATATCTTCCTTATTTCGGATCTCAGCACAGATCTCTACATATGACTGATGCTTAATCATTACTTTTTTTAAAATCTCTATAGAGAAAAAAAAATGATATCTGGTAAGGATAGAGCATGGAAGTGACTTGGCCAAGGTCATCTAATAATGCAGAGTTAGGAATAGAATCCAGGGCTCTTTGCTCATTTCCCAGATTAAATCCAGTTTGACCTGAAACATTAAAAAAAATCCATATAACACTCTCCTCTTCTCAGAAAAAAGGCCTGCAAGGAGAGCCAGCTCCACTTGGCCTCCGGAAAGGCGAGTGGTATTTTTAAGGCCGTTTTTTATTTTTTTTTTTTTGTGCTTCAGTAATTTGGGTTTCTTTTCAGAGTTGTTTTGTCAAACTGAAATGTCCCAGGGCATCAGCCCATAACAGGCATGGGTGGCTGAGATCACAGGCTTGGAGCCCTACCAGGGTGCCCAGGGACCCCAAACACTGGCCAGGTCCCACCAAGAGTCTGCTTCTTTGCCCAGTTCTTAGCAACAGTCGAGTCTGATGAGGCCCAGGATTAATAAACCCCTCTGCCTATTGGGCGAGGCCAGTCAAATAAAGTATTCCTCATCCTTGGTCCTGTGAGTTAAAAAGTATAGGCTTATCTGTTTGTCAGAGCCAGAAGGGACCATAGAATACAGGATGTTCAAAGTTAGAAGGGAGAAGAACAATAGAATCCATCCAATGCAACCTTCTCATTTTGCAGATGGGAAAACTGAGTCAGAAAGGCAAGATGATTGTCTTCAACCACACAGAAATTGGAACCTATCTCATCAGTGTTGTTGTGATGATTGCATGAGATAATTTATGTAAAGTGCTTTACACACCTTAACTTAGGATAAGGAACTTGGCCTCTGACACTTACTGTGTGACTCTAGGCAAATTGCTTCACCTCTCTGATCCTTATTCTCATTTTTAAAATGGGAATGATATGGTACCTGTTCTTATTAGTGACAAAACTGAGCCTTAGAAGACTGAGTTCCTGACTCCCCAGATTAGGTTTTTTTCTGCTGAACCCAATTTCTAGTTATGTTATGATGTGAAAATTTGGGAGGTAAATGTAGAGAAGCAGAGTACAGTTTTGAGGACAGGCAGGCAGAGGGAGAGATGGCACCCAACGCCCTCCCTTTCCTCTTCTGTTTCTACCCCCTAGAGCTGAGCGGGGGAAGGCTGGTGAGAGGGAAGTGGAGGGGTTGTTTTTTTGGGGTGTGTGTGTGAGAGAGAGAAATGACACGTCAGCTGGGGGCCCCACAGCCCATCCCCTGCCACAAAGCAGAGGGAGGGAGAGGGGAAGGAAGAGCTCACGGGTCTACCAGGAGGTTGGGGGAGGGATCCCAGAGTGGGGGGCCTGGGTGTCTTCCAGGACCGCCCCTAGGAGATGTGTGGGTGGGCAGAAGGTTGTAAAGCAGGTCTATAAATAGCAAGGGGGTGGAAGCCCCCAAAGCAGAAAGCATACCAAAAAAAAAATAAAATAAAAGGCTGCCAGTGAGGCAAAACAGGAGACAATGCTCAGTGAACTCAGGTTCATTCATTTGAACTCATTTCCACGCGCTAGCACCTCTGAGGCCCCAACGGCCATACCTCTGTTTCAGGGATGAAGTGCCCTATTGTGGAAAGACTTGGCCTCAAGGTCAAGAGACCTGGCTTCTAGTCTTGGTTCTGCTATCTGCCTTGCTGTGTGACCTTGGGCAAGTGACTCCCCCCTTCCAGTCTCATTTTCCCCATCTGAAAACTGGAGGCATTGGATTAGGCCTATTAAGCTTCCTTCCAGTTTCGGTATCCTGTGACTGAGCTATCCCAGAGTGTAAGAGGAAGCCTGATGCACAATGGTTTTGTTTTTGTTTTTTTTTAACCTTAGAAAGCCCTACCCAAAATCAGTTGAGGAATCCCTGACCTGGAAAGTAGGAACCTTGATCTGGGAAGTAACTTGGTCCGGTTCTCACAGGGAGATAGTGATAGATTTAGAACTAGGATTATCTGGCCCTAAGAACACAAAGAGGCAGAGCTGGGAAGTTCCTTAGAACACAAGAATGTCAGAGTTGGTGGGGAGGGAACCTTAGAACACTGGATGTAAGAGCTGGGAAGGACATCAGAACAGTGAATGTCACAGCCAGGGAGAAGCTTTAAATAAAGATGTCACAGCTGGGAAGGTCTTTTAGACAGCTGGTTCCCAAGCCCCTCATTTTATAAGGGGGAATACTGAAGCCCAGAGACAGGGACTGATTCGCCCAAGACTATCCATCCTACCTTATGTAAGTGGATTAGGGCAGAGGCCCAGGCCTCCCAACTCTTGCTCCACGGCCCTTTGGACCATCCCCCTGCTGCCTTTTGGTCTAGAAGAGTACCATATCACTGATTTCAGTTGGTCAATCACTATTTCTTACTGTGCTCAGGTCTATCCTGGCCAGGCCGTATAGGAGGAGTAAGAAGGGCATCTCAACGTGAAGTACTGTCCCTGGCCTCCCAAAGGACTGAAGGGAGCACTGAACTGTGTGGTTGGAAGGGGAATGCTGTAAGAGCCCCATGTAGGGAGACCTGTCCTCCCTGGCCTGGGTTGCCAGAGAGGCCTCTAGGTGGTCACATCCTGGGTTTGTGGGTAGCTAGCAGTCTCACAAAATCCTGGGCTTTAAAGCCAGAGAGGACTTTAGAGAGTCTTTGGACCAGGGTCTTTTCACCTTCTTTTGTGACTTGGACTCCTTTGGCTAGTGAAATCTATGGAGGGATGCCTCAAAATAAGGTTTTTAAATGCATAAATGAAAATTCATAGGATTTTTTCAAAGAAAACCAAGTATTTTAAAATAGAGTTATTTTAGAAAAACATTTATTGAGCCCAAAATAGGAGCCCCTGAGCTAGTCCATCCTCTTCCTCATTTCATCTCCCATTTTACAGATTAGGAAACCAATTTGGGAAGGGACTTGTAAGAGGTCCCAGGGCCAGAGTTGGACTGGAGGTCCCCTGCCTCCAACTCCAGCATACTTCTCGCTGGACCACTCTTTGCTGTATGATCCTGGACAAGTCACTGTAGAATGGATGTTAATGGAGAAGGTGCTTTGGGAGAACCTTAAGGCATCAGAGAAGAATGATCTGTTGGTCTTCTCAGGGGACTTGAAGGCTAGATCAGACTTAAAGAAAGCAAGAAGGTAGCCACTCCCAGCAGGGGCATAGTCCGTGGGGAAACTGGCTAGTAGCTGTGGCAGGGAAGGGTGAGGCGCCCTCTGAGGCTGGAGCCCAGAGGCCTGCAAACACCAGGCTCAGGCCTGGAATTGCCCCCCAAGGAGAGGCCCAAGCCGAGGTGTCTCTTTCCACTAACCAGCTCTCACAGGCTCAGGTTATCAGACTTCATCTCAGTTGACCTTAGTAGAAAGAGTGATGGGCTTCAGAGTCAAGAGGAATGTTGTGTAAGTCCAAGCAAATCACTTGTCCTCTCTGATCTTTAGACTTCTCTGTGAAATGAGGATCTTAGAATGCCTTGATCAAGTGCCTAAAACTGCATAATGGTTAGAACCCATTGAGTTCATATATGGGAATCACTTTGCAAACTTTAAAACTCTCAAAGCGAGTGTTTTTCCACTAAGAAAAGTCATGGCCTAGTGCAGGGGTGGAGAATTTGTGGCCTCGAGGGCCACCTGTGGTCTTCTAAGTCCTCAAGTTCTGCCCAAATCCAAAGGGATTTGGTCAAAGGGCCACACTTGTGGACCTAGAGGGCCACAGGTTCCCCACCCCTTGCCTAGTGGATGCATGACCGGCCTCGGAGCCCAAAAGATCTGGATTTTAGCCCTACCTCTTACCCTTACTGGTCAAATGTGGGATCTTGGGTAAGTCACTTAACCTCTACATGCTAGAGAGGAAGGGGTGATGGGCTTTGAGAGATCTTCTACCCAGTGACATCCCAGGCCCAGACCTTGTCCCTTTTTCAGGAAGCAGAGCCCCAGCCAGGGCCGTCTCTCTCATAGCTGCTTAGAGGAAGAGGGATCCCAGCCCCAGAGGGATGGGCTGTTTTCTCTCTTATTAGGATTTTTTTAATGTTGCTAATCTGCTTAATCTTTGAGGAATTAAAATACCCAGGCAGTTTTTTTTTTTTCAGGTACAGGGAGACAGGGAACAAAGAGAGGATGGGAGACAGGCAAGGCCGGGTCTCTTTTCTCTGCTGGGTTTCTACAGCAGTTTTCCATTCACCTTCCCACCCCTCCTCCTGCTCAGAAGCCCTTTAGTGACTCTGAGAAGGTCTAAAGTCCTTAGCCTGGAGTTCTTGAAGCTCCTCTCCTTTGCCTCCCCCCCTCCCCCAAGTTTAGCCTCAACCTTCTTTTCCAACCACATCAGAAGACCTGGGAACAGTCTCACCTAGCAGCTCTACTTCCAGGATACCTGCAGCTGAGGTCTCTTCCAGCTTGACATCTGCCATCTCTTCCTTCCTCACTTCTCTACAAAAACATACCCTTTACTTTTTGTCTACCAGGCCAGTCTCCTCAATGCCTGTCCATCCCCCATACACACACACACACACACATATACACTATGAGGAAACTGAGGCCCACTTCACCTGTCAAGGAAGTAGATTGGAACAGGTCCTCGCTGAGTTCCCTCCCACTGGAGTGCTCCTTAGTCAGTGTCAGCAGCTAAAAGAGACCTTAGAAATCTATAGAATGACAGGCCCTCGGAGCAGGAAGGGGTCTCCAGTGTCTTCTGGTTCAATAGGATTCACTTCTCTGGTTTCTTTGATCTGCTTGAAGGGTTCCTCCCGGAATGGGGAACCTTCACAAGTTCAAAGGGAGGCCATCCCAAGTTCGGGTAGCCCTGAACGCTTGGTGATTTTCTCACCCATAGAGCCTAGATCTTCCCCTATGGTATTTGTCAGTTTCTCTCACTTTCTGCTCTCTAGGGCCAAGCAGAACAAGTGGGATCCTTCTTCCTTAGATATTCTGCTCTTCTCTTCTGGAGCCAAACATCTCTGGTCCCTTTAACTGGACCTCATGTAATAGCGTCTTCCCATTATCCTGGTTAGGCCTCCTGCATGTGTACCCCTTGTCCATCTCCACTCTGTAATTTGTTGCTCAGGACTGGACGGTTTTCCAGGCAGAAGACAGAGGGTCTGGCCACCCCTCGCTCCATTTTCAACACAGGATGTTTTAGTACAAGCTGCCATTGCAGTAATTGTATGGTGGCCATATCTTATGGTTGGCGCATGGCACTTGGAGACCATTAATGCTACCTGGTATTTTTCATGGCAACTATTGTCAGGCCATGCCTTCCCTTCTGGTTGGTTGAATCCAAGTGTAGGACTTTATGTGTATCCCTCTTAAATGTCACTTTATTTAGATTCGGCCCATTCCATTCTAGAGGACAGCTAGGTGGCACAGTGAATGGTGCCAGGCCTGGAGTCGGGAAGACCTGAGTTCAAAATTAGACTTTGCTATCCATGTCTAGAGAAAGAATTATGGAGTCTGAATGCAGATTGAGGCAAACTTATTCGCTCTCTTTTTTTTCCCTTGTTTTTTGGTTTTGTTTCTTTCTCATGATTCATTCCATTGGTTATAATTCTTTACAACTTGACTTGTGTAAATAAGTTTAATGCGAAGGTTTATGTAGAACCTGTATCAGATTACATGCCATCTTGGCGGGGAGGGGGAGAAAATTTGGAACTCAAAAACTGTGGAACTGAGTGTTATAAACGAAAAATTAAAAATAAATGAAAATAAAATAATAAAATCAGACTTTGGCAAATAACTTACCTTTAATGTGCCTCAGTTTCCTCATCTGTAAAGTGGGGATCATTTTACCACTTAGGGTTGTGAGGGTCCAGTGAGATATTTTTAAAATGCTTAGCATAGTTCCAGGTACACAATAGGCACTTAATAAATGCTTACTACCTTTTCCATTATTGTTGTTGGAGATTAAAATGTTTAAATGGCACACTGCCAAGGGCAGATCCATAGTAGTGGAGCACTAGAGACTTCCTTCTAAATTAGCATTGACCTATTAATACTTCTCTTTGGGTCCCACCATTCAGCTAGTTCTGAATCTGCCTCACTGGTGACTATGTGGTTTGTGTCTGTCTGTCTTGCCCATAAGTTGATCCTGATCACAATGCCTTGTTGAAGACTAGGAATGCTATGACGTTCCCCTTTGGTCTAGTAACCCTGTCCAGAAAAAGGATATTAGTCTGGCATGACCTGTTCTTGATGAAGACACACTGGTTCTCTAGTAGGGATTAAAACCACGGAGCATCTTGTTTTCCTCCAATGGTTTTCCATGACTCACACCTCTGGGCCATGAATGCAGGAGGAATTGAGGCCCCTTAGACTCAGCCATAATCCCCAGCATCTGTCTCTCTGGATGCAGCTCTGGGCCCTAGACCCAGCTCTGCCACTGATTTTGTTAGGAAGCATCAGACTAGTCTTTTCCTTGCTCTGGGCCTCAATTTCCCCATGAATAAAAATGAGAGGTTTTAATTCTTATTATCTGTAGTATTTTTGATTCAACATTATAGTTTTCTTTAAAAGTTCAGCCCCAGGTTAAAAAGATTTTTTTGGATGTTCCTCCCCACCCCATACCAAAAGTTAGTCCCACACCTAAACCACAAAGTCTTACCCAAATTTCTTTTTCTTCCCTCCACCCTCTGTCTTTCTCTGTCCCTCTATGTCTCTTTTTCTCTGTTTCTAGATGTTCCCGTTGCCAGTGGCCAATGGAAAATCCAGGCCCACCACATTGACCAGCACTCAGTTTGGAGGCTCAGGTATCGTGATTTTAATTTCCTTATTGTTTTGTCAGATATTGAAATAAACCGAAACGTGTTCTGTTCTCCACTCCCCACTCCACCCCCTGCAACCAGGCCTCTTGCTTGGAGTTACTGATATCATCGCATCCTGTCTTTCCCATCTCCTGGCCTCTGGTTTTCTGATAACCCAGAGATGAGCAGGACTGAGCGCTATCAACTCCTGGAACAATTTTTTAAGTTGGGGTAGAGGAAGGAGAAATTAGTGAAGAGACAGTGAAAGTAAGGAAGCTTGTGGCTTCCCAATAAAGAAAATGAGCCCTCCCTAGGGTCAGCCTGGGAGAAATGTCTCCCACTTGGTCCCCTGCTAAGTGACCTCCGGGTGTCTTTGCAGGGGCTCTAGGAAAGCTGCTCCTTCAGGGTGGAGGGGGTTGACATGGAAGGTGAAAGATTGTCCTAGGGACCTGTCTCTCTACCTATAGATCAAGGCTTAATGGAGGGAGAAGACACGAGTCAGATCTCAAAGCCCCATTCATATTTGTAGCTATCGGTGTTGTAAGAGATTAAGAAACAAGAAAGGAGGAGGCTGGAGTCCTGTGAAAGAACTGATTCCTCCCAGCATTGTTTGTAGATGGGGAAGTGTCTGTAACATTTGGGCTTCAGAGGTGAGGAATCTTAAGATTGAAGAAGAGCTAATTCTACAGAGGACAGATAAATTTCAGAAGGAAATAAACACTTGGAACCTAGATGGAGATAAATGCAAAATCATGCAGGTAGATTCAGAAATCCAAATGAAGAAGCAGTAGAGAGCTGGTTGGGCTGGGTAGCATCTCCTTTGTGAGGGGAAAAAGATCTGGGGGTCTCAGTGTACCTTAAGCCTAGAATGAGTCACTGATAAGATACATCTGCTTGAATACAATCCACATGAGGGATGTCCTAAGCCCTGGTTAGACCCTAGCTGGAATATCACGGTCAGATCTAGGCATCAGATCTAGGCATCACACTTTAGGAGACGTTGACAGGCTAGAGCTCACTGAGCAGAGGTCAGCATAGAGACGCTGAGGTGTAGAGTACTCATGTGTGCTCAGGGTTAGTGTAGAAGGGATTCCTGCATTGAGTAGGGGGCTTGAGAGAACAGTGGCTAAGTGAGTTTCATTTTCCCCATTAGTGAGACAAGTGGTTTTAGCTAGTTAATTCCATGTCCTAAGGACCCTCTAGGCTCTGACAGTCTTCTGAGGGCCCTCCCACTTTGGACACCCTGTGTTCTAAGAGCCCTCCCAGGTCTGACATCCCGTGTTCTAAGGACCCTCTCAGCTCTGACATCCTGAGTTCTAAGAGCCTTCCCAGCTCTGACAACCCTGTGTTCTAAGGGCCTTCCCAGCTCAGACATTCCGAGTATCTTTCCATCCTTGACATCGTATTCTAAGGTCCCTCCCAGCTGTGATACTTTGCATTTTAAGATCCCTCTCCATTCTGACCTTCTATGTTCTAATTTTCCTTCAGATACTGATACTGTGGGTTCTAAGCTTCTGGCTGTGGTAGAACACAGCTTTGTTCTGCCCCTGCAGGCAGTCTGGAAGGCTGAGTTGGCTGAATAGATTTGCTGTACCTGGCCCAGGCCTGGTAGAAGCTGTCTGGCCACATTAGGGAACCATTAGGTCAGCATGGCCTCAGGGGAAGATGGTGGGCCAGCCAGCCATTGGGAGAAGTACCTTTCAGCCCAGACTGTTAATAACTGACACTGCCCCCTGGGGAAGCCCAGCCTGCTATTGGGGAAACCAGACTGGATTGGGAGGGAAGACTTGTATTTGAATCCCCTGTTCTGCCACTTTTCTGCTCGTATGATTTTGGACAAGCTGCTTGACCTGACCCCCTGGGCCTTACTGTCCCCATTTTCTGAAGATGAAATGATATGCCTCAGATCTCTGTAACTTTACGCCATCTCTTCTGCCCACAACTACCTTGTGGCATAAGGGGGATGATCCCCATTTTATTTTTTTTTGTTTTGTTTTTTGAAGGGGGGAAGGCAGGGCAGTTGGGGTTAAGTGACTTGCCCAAGGTCACACAGCTAGTAAGTGTGTCAAGTGTTTGAATTCAGGTCCTTCTGACTCCAGGGCCGATACTCTACTCACTGCGCCACCTAGCTACCCCTCCCCATTTTAGAGAAAAAGAAACTTGAGACTCCAAGGGAGGCTGTAATTTGTCTAATCTAGTCGGTGTTGATTTGATGCTGGCACCCAAAGCTAGGGGGATCCCTAAGATCCCTTCCCTCCCTGAATCTTTATTTTCTGGGCTTTTCTCTTCATGGTAAGCAATATCAGAATCCCCCTGGCCTTGACAGGTTTGATTTCTGAGGTCCTCAGTCCAAAAGTCAGTCAACAAGCACTCATTAAGAAATGGAAGGCATTCTTACCCTTGAGGAGTTCATATGCTAATGGAGTGACAACCTGGAAGTCCCTAGGAGGGCAGGCTCTATACAGTGTAGATGGGAGATCATCTTATTGGGGAAGGCAGCAGAAATGGGGGTCTTGGGAACGTCTGCTGAAGGTGGGATTGGAGCCTCATCCTGGCCTGAGACAGTCTGGCGGCTCCAGCCCCGGGTCATCAGGCCAACTGAAGATCTTTGCCTTTTGTTGGGACTTTGTGGTCGCCCTACTTCCTGTTGTATTTGCTCTGTTCCCTGAATTTCACAGGAGTGTGTGATGAAGGGCTCCCTTTGATCAGGACAAGACTTTTGGTTAAGTTTGGGTAAGTTCATAAAAATGCCTCTCTTTAGGCCTGCTCCCCACTACCTCCCAGAGCCCAATAGTAAACCACTGCATGCCCCCCTGGCAGGCCTCACATCCCCAAAGCCCTTTCCTCCCTGCTCAGTCTTAGGGCCCTGGGTAGAGAGAAATATTGGAAAGTTTCTTGGCTTTGATGCCTCGTATAGACCTTTGTGAGAGGAGTCAAGGGGCCATAGAGTGTTGGAGTCTGAGAGGGTCTTAGGACTCTGGAAGTAGAGTGTAGATTTAGAGCTGGGAGGCACCTGAAAGGTAACCAAGTCCAACTCTCTTTACAGGAGAGGAAACTGAGGCCAAAGAGGCTTTGTGACCTGTCCAAGGTCACATAGGTAATGTCAGAGTTGGGATGTAAACCCAAGTCCTCTGTGCTCTTTACTAAAAACAGGAGTCCAAAAGAATCAGCAAGTTGGGTTCTGGGAAGGAAGAGGGAGGGGAATCCCAGGCTGTTTCTGCTGCCTAGAGTAAGGGGTGTTCACTGCCCTGCCGGGTAGCATTCTTTCCTTCTGCTGAGCCTCCTTACTCTGCAGAAGGTGCAAAGCCAAGCAGAGAAGTTCCATTGTGTAGAGGGAGGGGAGGGAGTCTTGGTAGCTCTCTCAGAAGCTTCAGAAGAAGGGAGTTTCCATCACCATTTGGAGATTAGCTGAAGGAAGAGAGAAATCTTGGAGCTTCCCCATGGGGTCAGGGCCTTCTGGACAGTAAGCACGGCCTCCACTCTCAGCCAGTGGCTCCAGAAGCTCAGTGATGGATGGCTCTGGGTGACATTTCCCTATCACCAGGGCAGCAAGGATGGATTTTGTTTAAGGTAGGGAAGCACAGAGCAGAATAGAATGGGAAGGTCCCAGGGCTGCCCCGGGAAGGCTGGCACAAATCTTGGGCACAAAATACTGCTTTTCAAAATCGTATCTTTTTTTTTGCCACTGACCCCACCCTACCAAAAGCACAAAAACACACACATCCCTCCTTTCCCTTCAGCTATAAACAAACAATGAAAAGAATCTTTAAGTGTCAAGGTCCTAAAATATTTGAATATTAGCATCTTTCTTAGAATATTGAATGAGAAGAATCCTAGAATATTGGTGTGCTCAGATTCTCAGCTCTTTAATGGGGGGGAGGGGATTAACTGAAGAGGCAGCAGGTAAGGAAGGGTGATGGGCAGGAGATGGATTGGTGTTTTGGAGAAGCCTCAGGGAAGTTTACATTTATCTCCTAATCCCAGGTAGTACCTCTGTTCCTGGTTGGCATCGTGATAGTGCTTCTTCTGCCCTGTTAAGATTTCGTCCTCGAACCCCAGGATTTCATAGCCTTTTCTATACCCTTGACTCCTTCAGCAGTCTGGTAAAGCCTCTGGAGTCCTCAGAATCATGTGTGTTGCCCACATTCGTGATGCTAAGTTTCTGCTAGAGGCTAGTGAAAACACAGTCGAAGGAAGGGGTAATAGTAATGGAAACAACAGATGCCTTGAAGTTCATGGGGGTCTCAGTTCATCCCCATCATAATCCTGTGAAGTGGTACTGTGATGGGAAGTATTATCCCCATTCTACAGGTAAGCAAGCCAAGACCTAGAAAGGAGGGTGACATGCCCAAGGTCACATGCTTTATAAGTGACCAGGTTCCAGTTCCTGGTGCTTAAACTCTTGGCAGAGTGTTCTTTCCATCAGACCCCTCGCTGCATGAGGGCTCAGAGAGAAGACTTAGCATCTGTGAAGTTCTCATGGCACGTCTAGTCCATAGCAGACAGGGACTGTATCTTACTCACCTCTTATCTGCCCAGTAGATAGGTACTCTCATATTCAGTGCTGATCCAGAATGTACAGGAAGGAAAGCAGCTTGTGGCCAGGGTAGGACAGCACAGTGGGTTGTGCTTGTTGACATTTTCTACTGTGTCTGGTGGGGGCTGGGCCGAGCTGGGCCAGTGGTCCTTTTGGACACCTTTCTGCGCTAAGTTCTGAGAGGATATGATCATCACTGCATCTGTATAGTAATCTCCGGGCATGATGTAGGTACCACAGAAGCTGCATGGAAAGGGGCTTGGGAGACTGGGTTTTGACACTCACTATGTGACTGTGACCAAGTCACTTCTTTTTTCTGATTTGTCTGCGAAATGAAAGGGTTGGGACTATAGTTACCCCTTCCACCCCTTGGAGATTGGGGGCACGGTGCCCCCCCCGAGATCTGGAAAATCTCTAGTTTTTTAATGTTCCCTTTGTACCAGAGGAGAGGTCTGAATTTTTTCTTTTTCTTTTATGGGGTGTTTCTGGTACTTTATTCTAAAATTTGGGATATATTATATAATACTATACATATATTTTGTGCATTTCTGAGTTTCTGAACTTTTTCTATGTTCTCTACTGGCCTTTGCATGTCATCTGTGGCTTCCACAAAACTCCCCCCAAATTCCCATTTAATTCAGAAAGTTCTAAAACTGCCTTTTAAGGGCCCTCCCAGCTCTGACATCCTGTGTTCTAAAGGCCCTCCCAGCTCTAAGATTCTGTGTCCTAAGGGCCCTCCCAGCTCTGACATCCTGTGTTCTAAGCCCTCTCTCAGCTCAGACATTGTGGCTTCTAGGACTAAGTACTGTCCCATCTGGTACCAGAGTTCTTAGAAATACCCCTGTAATGTAGGCAGGGTTGGCTTTTATTGTTCCCGCTTTACTCATGGAGAAACCAAAGGGTAAGCCACTTGCTAGGGCCACACAGAGTTCATAACAAAGCTGGGACTGGAGTTGAAATTTCCTGTCTCCTGGTAGAGGGCGTCGCCCATTGTGGGCATTGTCTCCTGGGGCACCGTGGGGACCTCCTTTTCCCTACCCTCCTACTCTATCCCTGCTAGCATAGTTTGATTCCAGAGATAGGATGGAAAGGGGGATTGAAACGGTGCCTACCTCCTTCATGGTCTTGGGCCCCTCCTGAGAAAGCAGCTCCTTCGCCCTGTCCCTGCCTGTGGCCCAGGTTAGGCCCTTCTCCCTGGGGATGGCACCTTATAAAAAGGTATTTTTCTTCCCTCCTCCAACCTCTACTTCTCATTAATCCTGCCCTGGTAAATTGTTGCCCTAGGGAGACCGGCTCCACCCATCCAAAGCAAGAGACAGCTCTGGCTTTTTGTGTTCTTACAAGCCAGGCCTCCCACATCTGGGAGCAGCTGAGCCTGGTGGCTGCTCAGGGTGGGGCTTGCCCTGGGCCCCTGGTCTCCCTCTGGGTGAGAGGAGGGCTGCCTGTCCTTTGAGGAATGTTCTGCTGCACAGCCCATGCTGATAACAGAGCTCAAGCAGGAAAGCTGCCTCCTGGGAAGCCTGGCTACTCTGGCTTGCTTTGGCCTTACTTGTTCATCTCTCGAGAGGGATGGTGGAAAGAGTGTTGGGCTAATTATTTCACTTAGAGCCTTGATGTCTTGATCAGTAAAATGGAAGCTGTAAGACCTGCTGACCAGGTGACCACCTAGTGAGCTTACCTCTCCCAAGCCTCAATTTCCTCATAAGGTATTCGGGGTATATTTGTTATAAAGAAAGTACTAGGTCAGCCTTGTTATAGAAGCGTGACTTTGCCAGACTCACAAATCAGTTAAAATGGCCTTGAGCCTCTTGGGAAACCAGGGCAGGTACGGGGGAGAATAAAGAAGGGGAATAAACATTTTTTTAAGGGCCTGGGGCCGTTTGCTAAGGGCATTTTCTCATTTGATCCTGATAAAAACTTTGTGAGATAGGTATTATCTTTGTCCCCATTTACAGTTGGGGAAAATGAGGCTTGCCCAGGGTCACACAGCTAATACATGTCTGAAGGTATCATTTGTACTCAGATCGCCCTGACTCTTAAGACTCAGCTTTCTTAACTACCCTATCTAGCTGCTCAAGGGGTGACTCCAACTCTGTGATATCTGTTTTATCACACTAGTATTGGTCTCTGTACACCTGGCAAATGATTGGGATCTGGGGTCCGCTTGGGATTTTCTCTTCCCTAAGGGCGGCTAACATATTAGGAGATAGTGTGGTGTTTTGGGAGAGATACTGGGTTTGAAGATAAGGGAGCTGGGAACCCAGTCCCAGCCTTCCTTATTCCTAATGTGACTTCAGTTTCCCCATCTGTACTATGAAGCCCTTGGAGCCAGTGATCCCTGTGATGAATCCATGTGATGATTCCATGATGCCAGTGATGAATCCATGATCTGTGAACCCCGATGTCCCTGTGGCCCAGATCTGAACTAGCGTGGCCAGATACCTCTGGCTGGACTTGTGCCTTCTAGTTCCACTTTCAGCGCCCAGGTCTACAAGGACTGATCTTTCCCTTCTTCCTTCCCCATCTCCCACCAGGGGCAACGTCAGCTGACCCTGCCTCCCCCTTTGTGTTTGTTTTATTTGCTGCTACCCCGTCTCCTCTCCAAATATCCCAGAAGAGGGGTGTCAGGCAGATCTCTCTGTGTCAGCCCCTCTTCGCACATGAGGATATAGCATAGATAAGATAGCTTACCTAAGGTTACCCATCGAGGACCAAGTCATGGGTCTGATCTGTATATTTTTACACCTTCGAGGCCATCCAGTCCAACTCCTATCATTTTGCTGTTGAAGAAAGTGAAGCCCAAGGAGGCTCAGCGGCTTTAAAGTCACATAGGATTGTAGGGCATGGTGGAGAGAGGAAGGGAAATTTGAACCCAGATCCTCTAATTCACGTTGTTATTCAGTCGCTTCAGTCATACACCATTTTGAAGGTTTTCTTGCCATTTCCTTCTTCAGCTCGTTTATAGATGAGGAAACTGAGGCAAACGGGGTTAAGTGACTTGCCCATGTTCATACAGCTTGTACGTGTCTGAGGGTGAATTTGAACTCAGGACAGTGAGTCTTCCTGACTTCAAGCCCAGCACTGTGCCACCTAGCTGCCCCTCTGACTCCCAAGAGACGGTACAATTATAAATCTCTCCCCTACTTCTCCATCCTCTTTCCTCTCCCCAAACATTCTTTTGCTCTTTCTGGGAGTGATGTCTAAAAAGCCCGGCTTGGACTGACTTGGGAGGTGGGAGTGCCACATCACTGAGGATGTTCAGCCACAGGCTGAATATCCACTCGTCGGTGACATTGGAGGGAAGAGTTTTGCATTGGATAAGAGGTTTTTGGAAAGAATGTTAGTTCTGTTGGAAGTCTTCAGTATCTGTGATTTAAAGAGGCGGGTTTAGGTCTGGAGAGTCTCTGGTTTTATACTCTTAAGAGTATAGGGTTTCTGGTTTTGAACTTTTAAGGTTTCTGAGTCATCATGATACTCCAGGGATCTAAGGTTGCATGTTCTAGAGTTTTGAGTGAGGTTTTGATGATGGTTCTAAGTAAGGTTTAATCAAAGACTGCATGGTTCTGTGTTTCCTAGTCCCTCTCCCCTTAGTTCTAGTGGTCAGAAATCACCAAAGTTTCAAACGCTTGTGAAAAGCCCCTCCCCATCACCATTTTCTCATAGCAGGAGCGGGGAAGCATTGCTGACCATGGCCGCCTGTTGCCCTCTAGTTGGCATTTTGCTTCTGAATATCCCGCAGCATTAGCATAGGAATGTCCCCACCTCGTTCCCCCCACACCCCAAGGAAAAGTGGACCTCTTGTTTGTCTCCCCTTGAATTCTTACTGCCCCTACTCATTAGCACCCAATCTCACTGGAGAGGTGTGGAAGCCAAGAGTCCAAAGACTTGCCCAGGGTCACAGAATTGGGACTAGAATCCAGGTCTTTGAATTGCCAAGTCAGGGCTCCTCCTTCTTCCCTGCATTATCTTAGGTGTGGATGTGTTGTAGACTCAGGGGTTCTTAACTTTTTTGGGGGGGTCATGGGTCCCTTTCTCAGAATATTTTTAAATGCATAAAGTAAAATCCATAAGACTTCTCTAAGGAACCAATTATATTGAAATACAGTAATCAGATTAAGCAACTCTGTCCTAGGTGATGGGCAGAGAAAGAGAGGCTAGTGGGGACTCAGCCCAGGTCCCATAGCCAGTAGATGTTCGACCTAAGTTTAGAATCCTTACCAACTGGCATATATGGACCTGGGAAGGAGCGGGGTTATTCCCAGAGCAGTGGAAGAGACAAGCTGGGGCTTACCCAAGTTCTTCTGATTCAAACATGTGATTCTCTCGGGGCCAGGGGGGCGGGTAGTCAGGGAAGGTGTGTGAGCAGGACAGCAATGACCTAAACTGGACTTGAGAACATGGTTCTGGTGGCTTCTTCAGAGGATTGATAGGAGGAGGCAGAGAGAAAAGGGCCAGGTTAGACCGTTATCCAGAGAGCCATTTGGAAGCAGCTCCCCAAAACCAACCTAGCTCTCTTACTCCCTTTCCCTCTTGTTCAGCCCCCTTTTTTATTTTGTTTTAAGTTTGTATTGATGCCTTTTGGGTTTTTTTTTTTAACACCATAGTTTCCCCAGTATCCCTTCCCTTTCCCTCCAAGAAAGCCATCCATATAACAGATAGTTGTGAAAGACAAAAAAGAAAAGGGGGTAGAGGGGTGGAAATCTGGATAATTGATCAGTGTACCAGAGTCTGAAAATCTGTTCGGGTGCACCCCTGCGAAGGGGTGGGGTGGGAGTGTCTTCTCAGTTCTCCTTCAGAGCCTGGGTAGTTCTTATTTTCTTGGTGGTTCTGTGGTCACCGGGTCTGTTCTCTTGGCCTTGCTTCTTCGAATATGCATCAGTTCATGGAGCTCTTTCCTCGATTTTCAGTCCACATCACATTAGTCATCTCTGAGAGCACCACGGGGGATTCCATTACATTCTTAGACCACAGTACGTCTAACCCTTCCCCCCCTCCTTTTTTTTTTTTAATATCCTTCCGCCTGTCCTAGGACTATTGGTGTGTGTATAGCCTTGTTTGGGTAACAGTTCCTGGGGCTGTGAGTCATGGGCAAATAGGGCCTGAGGCACTAGGGGGTGGCACTTAAGAGCTTTTAGCTCAGCCCTAGTTTCTGGGCCCATTGTTCCAACAGGATAATGGGATTACTTCCTGAGGCCAAGGCTGTCTCCCAGCCCCCTTTATTAAAAAAAAAAAATCCACCCTTAACAACTTGGCTTTTTCTCCCAAGTATCACATTGTCCTATCAGATGCCAGGAGTATTAGTGGTGCTGGTCAGACCCAGAAACACTGTGGGACTAGTTAGCTCAGAGGAACAAGGTGGGAAGAGTCGTTCTTCCTAAGCAGAAGTCAGGGTTGGCAGGTGCCAGGAGGCTTGCTGTCAAGAGTGTCTCAGCCCTCATCTTCTCCCACCCTCCAACTGGGCAGGTGCCATGAAGATAATGGCTGGAAACTCCTGCCAGAGGGAGCAGCCAAGGCCCATCCTAGCTGGTAAGTCCAGCACCTTGTGCTCAGGTCCTAAGAGGGAGTAGGGACTGGGGGTGGGATGGGAGGAGAGGAGGTGAGGAGAGGAGTGGGAGTGTCTGGGAGGTGTTTTTCTCTGCTAGTGCCAGCTTAGTGTCCTGCCGTGTGCCCAGTGGGCTGCTAGGTATATAGTTTGTATTGTTACTTCTGCTTTTCATCTATATAGCCTGGGGGAAATTACTTCACCTTTGGAAGCCTCAGTTTCCTCATCTGTAAAATTAGAGGTGTTTGCTAGATGGCCCCTGAGGTCTTTTCTAGGCCCCTACAAACAGTGGAAAGGATGATTCGTGTGGGGCCGTCATCCATGCTTTCTCACCAAGTCCTTCTGTGGACAGTGACTGAAGTGTAAATTGTCTGGCCCTTTTGGGGGACTCCCACATGCTCTGATGACAGGAAGAGTAATATACTCATGCATTTTTGCTTCATTCAACCAAATGTTATTGAGTGCTAGCTCCCATGAGGGACACAAAGAAGTGAAAAGGATTATGTCCCTGCCCTTGGGGAGCTTCCACTCTGGTCAGAGAGGTGGTATATGGAGGAGCAACTCAGATGCAGAGCCTCTGGGGATACAGAGGAGGGAAAGATTGCTGCTCCCCACCCCCCAGCCAGAAGCATTGGTGCTGACCCAACCTCCATTTCTGTTTGAGGGGCTTTATAGCTCACCTGGCCCAATTCCTATAGGCAGGACTGATCCGGTGGGAAGGACTCTGCCCCTCAAGCCAGGATGGACCCGGATGTCCATCCTGGCAGGGGCACTTGCTGCCAGTAGAACTTTGGACAAGTCCCCTCAGAACCTGGTTTCTTCTGTTCTGTAAACCTTAAAGCTGCCTATAGACTTGTATGGTGATTTCGAAGCTTGGAAAATGGAGGCCCTGGATAGGAACGTGTCCTGGCCAGATTAATATAGCTAGTATGGGGGCAGGGCTGAAATTGGGACCCAAGACTTCTGACTACAAAGCCAGCACATTTTCCTGGATATCACCAGGTTGGGGAGGGGAGGGTGGCACATTCAATGGAGAGGGAACAACATCGAAGGAAATCTGGGGCCACAGCAAAGGATGAGGCTTCTTCCTCGACAGATGAGTCATTGGTTGTGGTTGTAATCTATAGGTAGGGAGTGGTATGATAGAAGGGAGAAGTGTGTTTCCACAGATGGAAGTGTGTCTGGCTGTCTGTCTGTCTGTGGCTGGAAAAGGCTTTGACAAAGCAAGGCACTGGGAGCCTAGAGGAGAGGGCCAGATGCTCCCAGGTGAGTTTGGAGAATCTGAATTCAGACAGAGCCTTAGCTCGCGGAATAGGAGCTGCTGTGGACATGTAGAGAGAGAGGTGGAGGCATCCTACGGTACTACTGGTTTTGTTTTTTTTTTTTTGTTTTTGTTTTGGTTTTGGTAATTTGGCAGGGCAGTTGGGGTTAAGTGACTTGCCCAAGGTCACACAGCTAGTATGTGTCAAGTGTCTGAGGCCGGGTTTGAACTCAGGTCCTCCTGACTCCAGGGCCGGTGCTCAACTCACTGCATCACCTAGCTGTCCCCTTGCGGTAATGTTAAGGTGGGACCGAGTAGTGAGGAGACAGCTGGAGATGAATGGAAATGCTGTAGGATGAGAGTCAGAAGCTTAGGGATGGAGAAGGAACAAGTGACCAGTGGATAGATGGGTGAAAAGTACAAGTCCCCAGTCTTAAAGGTGCCATTGTGGCCATGGGGAAAATGCTTCACTTCCAGTCAGATATTTTTCCTAAGGAGAATGCCCAGCCATCTGTTGTTCACACACATTTCATGCTTCGGGCCCTGGCAGGTCCTGTAAGTGCTAGTGCAAAGAGCCATAGATTTGGAGATACAGATAAAGTTTAAATACCAGTTCTGCTCCATAGATGACTTTGGACAGGTCCCTTCCCCTCCCTGGGCCTCGGTCTCCCCTGTTGTAAAATGAAAGAGTTGGCTTGGATAACCTCCAAGGGTGCTTCAGCTCTCCTTCTTTCCTGTTGTCTTCAAAACTGATAGCTGCAGGTGGGAAAGCTGCAGAGAGGTTGGTTTTGGCCAGATACGTGGCTGTATAGCACGTAGAGTATACCATATATACCTTCCTAATAACGAATCATCCAAAAGTGTCACGGGGTTGCCTTGGTGGTTGCCCATCGCTTGGATATCTTTGAGCAGAGGGCGAATGTTACCCTTAGTCAAAGGATGTGTTCTAGAGAGGCTTCCTGATCAGGTATGGCTTGGGTTGGCTTTCCTTTCATGATGCCATGAATCCCCCTCTACCTCCCAGCAGGACCTAGGGTGAAGAGCAGAGGGATCAGGGTCACTGGAGGAATCATCCACACTCCAGGAAGTGCCCCCAGGATCTTTCACCTCGATTGTTCCAGGGGTCCTTTCACCAATGCTCCCTTTCTTGGGGACTGCCTTTCTCAACCCGCTTCGGCCTGCCCTGCTGAGCTGTGCACCTGTACCATACCTGTTGGAGAAGTTGGCACGGGTGTTCCTTTGGCTCGAGGTTGGATGTGTACCACCATGGACAACCTGGAGTCCTAAACACCTGACGTGCTCCCACTAACTTGCTTTCTCCATTTTACAGCTTGCTATGCTTGATCATGTATGGCTTGAGGTGAATTTCATTCTTTTGGCTTAATTCTCTTTGGCAATTTGGCACAGCACTGAACCTGGAGAGCACTTGTCGTCTTTGACTTAATTGAATATAGGAACTTTATAAAGAAGAGCAAAAATGATTTGAAAGGTGATCGTATACGCAGAAAAGATGGTGGTGGGGGCAACAAGACGCTCAGTCTGGATCATCTCCAAGGCCAGAGCAGATAAAGGTAGGAGTGGGCGAGACCAAAGGCCGCCGGGTGGGTGTCTCCAATTCGGGATCTCACCCAGGAAGCCATTTCCAAGGAGGGTGGAAACTGGATGGCACTGGAGGTGAGGAGAGCGAGGATTCTTTGGGTCATCAGTGTTGGTGGATGTGGTTGAGGCAGGTGACCGGGGGTAGTGGAGACAAGGATTGTGAGTTATTTGCTGTCCTCTTCGGGACCTTAGGCCCGTCTCGGCTGTTAAGGCCCTCCATGGTCTACTTCAGACCTCAGACACACCTTGAAGATCGTCCAGGCCTCCTCCCTGTTTTACAGATGGATAAATTGAGGTCTAGGGAATGAAAGCAGTTTAGCTCAAAAGTATGCCTATGAGCCATTCATTTGACTTCTCACGTGGTCCTGACAGCAGCCCTGGAGGCGGATCATTGTTATTGCCATTTTCCAGATGGGGAAAGTGAGACCCAGAGAGGGGCAGTGAGTTGCCCAAGGTGACGTGGCCACATTGATACTAGAATCCAGGTCTCCTAACTTCTGGGTCAGGCCTCTTATTATACCCAGGCTGTTCCAAAGAGCTCATTGATTCTGCCTGAGAGCTGGGGTGGGGCTTGAGCCAGGAGAGGAGAGCTGGGAACCTTTGTTTAAGGAAAGACATTGGGGTGGGAGCAGAAGAGAGAGAGCAAATGGAGCTCCCTTTGAAGTTTGTCCCCAACTCCCATCTGGGCTGGGCTGCGCTTTGATGTGGAGGATTCTGAGGGTGGGGGTTGGGGTGAGGGTCTTCAGAGCTGAAGCACAGAGCTCTCTGCTTAATAAATAACAAAGAAGAGAGGAGGATTCCCCAGTGAGGTTAAAGCTTCCCAGTGGGGGCTGGGAAAAGAGGCTCACCTCAAGCCTTTTGTTGTCTCCTTCTCTCCATCTTAGCCCCACCCCTCTGGCCATCCAGCTTCAGACACCCAGAATGTCAGAACTCCACGAGACCTTAGAATCGAGGATGTTGGAGCTGGTCAGGGCCTCAGGACCTGTGATGTTGGTTCTGCAACAGGCCTCTCTGAATCTAGAATGTTGGAGCTTCATAGTACTTTAGAACCTAGAATATGAGACCTGGGCAGGCCTTTAGAACCTTACAGTGTTGTAATGAAAATGCTTTGGCCACCTGAAGGTGTTCGTGTACACGACAGCTGTGTACTCCAGCCAACAATGACTCCCTCTTGCATCCTACTTAGTGCCCAAAAGCAGGTGGGACATACAGTAGGTGTTCAGTAAGTAATAGTTGGCTGGTTGAAGGGCTCATTCTGGGCCTAGCTTCACTGGTCTATATCACAGATGGGCTTCTTAAATTTTTTCCACTTTTGACCCCTTTGGTGCTTCTGTGTGTTTAAGAAGCGCTGAAAGTGGGGCTCAGAATGCCGACTATGGGGCATATGTGTCATGAGGTGATGCCCAGAGGAATGTTTGTCTGGTTTACTTTGGGAAGCTGCATTCCTCATCCCCTTTTCACCACCTAACAAGTCTGGGTGTGTGGCGTGGGACAAACAGAGGGCCTGCCGTTAGGACTCAGTATCAAGCTGTTCTTCAGGAGTGGGGAAATAAGTTATCTCATGCTATGGACATCATGATTCCTGCCTCCCTAAGTCTCTGTTTGTGAAGAGAATTGTGGGGCCCTGGAGAACAGGTCGGGTGACTCAGCTCCAGTCACTCAAAGATCACTGGGGGAGCTGGGAAGCCAGTCAGTCCCTCCTCCATCACTTGCAGGCACCCTACTTTCCATTTTAAGTAAAGATTTTACATAATCAATGGCCTTTCCGAATCCAGAAGTGCTTGGCAGCCTCAGAAATAGGTCACATCTGTCCTTTACAAGCTGCTTGATGGCCAGATAACAAGAGTTCCTCAAGCCCTTCCCATCAGGGCTGACTGCTCAGGCCAGGCTGAGGAAGGAGTGGGAGGCTGTGTGCGTCTGAGGGCACTTCTCCAGAGATGGACTGAGCCATGCCAGAGGTGCCGGTGGCAGACAAGGGGGAAGGGAGAGGCTTTATAGTTCGCAGGGTAGACAAGTTCGGAGGCTGGTTCAGTCTGAGGAGTAATATGACAAGGAAGGCTGTTTTTATTAGAATGGGTCAACTTCCTAGTTGGAATTTGGAGGACAAGAAGTATACTCTCAAAGCTTAGAACAACAGGCTTAAAGGATTTAGAGCCAGCTAGGGCCTTATAAAAACTTTGCCAAGGGGAAAACTGAAGTTCACTGAGGGCCAGTGAGTTAGCCAACATTCCATAGCAAGTGAGTAGCAGGGCTGTGATTTGGGACCCAGGGTTCTTCCTCCTCCTTTACTCTGGAATTCCAAGAAGCTCTTGGAAAAGTTACCTCCCCTCGATGGACCAAAACGACTTTATCTGTGAAATGAGGATGTCAGATTCAATGATGTTTCTTTCCAGCTCTAACTAACATTCTGTGAAGCTCTCAAACTAGCCTCCTCAAGACCTCAGGACCCTGGAATCTAAACGAATCCCACAATGTAATTGAGTGGTGTGGGAAGAACTCTGGATTTGGAGTCAGGTGGTTGTTCAGTCATTTCAGTGATGTATGGCTCTCATGACCCCATTTAGGGTTTTCTTGGCAGAGATATTGGAGTGGTTTTGCCATTTCCTTTTTCCAGCTCATTTTACAGATGAAGAAACTGAGGCAAACAGGGTTAAGTGACTTGCCCAGGGTCATAAAGCTAGTAAGTGTCTGAGGCCAGATTTGAACTGAGGAACTTGAGTCTTCCTGTTTCCAATCCCCTGCTCCGTCTTGCTGCCCTTTGGAGTCAGGCCTTAGGTTCAAAACCCAACTCCATAAGTTATATGACCTTAATGCAATCATCTCCCTCTCCTCTCTGGGCCTTGCTTTCTTCCCCTGTAGATCGAGAAGGTTGGGTAATCTTCCTTTGGAAGTCCCTCCTAGATCTAGATGGCGCATCCCAAGAGATGTCTTAGTGACACCTAGCCAGCCCTACAGCTTCCTTCAAGCAGACAGGTATCAAAACAGTTGATCGTGTTTTTCCTCAAAGTAGAGGGTAAAACTCATGTCCCCCTCCCACAATGCACCTCTCCCCCGCCCCCAGCTCCTCATTCCTGCTCCCTCCTCACCTTGATACCCTCCACCCCACTGCTTTGATTGTGACAACTGTTGATAGGCTAGAGGAAAGCACTGCCCTGCTCCCCTCGGCTCCTTGAAGGCTCAGCTGCAGCCGCAGGAAGTTGTTCAGGAAAGCTCCCCCCACCCCCAACCTTGTGGGGGCACAGGACAGGGATGGCTGTCTTAGATGATTTTTCCTGGGGAACTGACTCACCCTCTGTCTCGGCCTCTCGAGTTTGGCCTCTTACGTTCCCCTCCCTCCCGTTCTTGTCCCTGGTGACAGCACCAATCCCTTGTTTACCTCTCGCTTATGCCCACCCCTCATCGTCCCCCTCTGCCTTCCGCCCTGCCCTCCCTTCCCAACAAGGCCTGAGAGCTGTTTTTTCCTCTCCCTTGGAGGAAGTATACAATAGCACGATGAATTGTTGGGAATAATGAGACCATCTGATGATGTGGAAATCCCCCTCCCTTCATCCCTACCTCCCAGATCCCCTTCCCCAAGTAAGTCACAAATATTTGCCCAAGTAAACAGGAGGAGGTTATGAGGTAAGCAGTTCTGTGAGCCAAGAGGCCTCCGGTGGGGGGATGGGGACTCTTGGGCTGAAGCTCTTGTTTGGGGGCCTTCCCAGATAGAGGCTCACCCAAAGACTTTGCTAGACCGTCTTCTGCTACCCCAGGAATCTAAGCCCCCTCTGCCTCTGCCTAACGGCTCCAATGCGACTTGAAGAGCCAGCGGCAGAGGAAGTACAGGGTATCAGGAAGAGGGCCAGGCTTGGAGGTAGGATCTGGAGTCAGAAACTAGTTCTGCTGCTTCCTTACCAGCAGAGACAGTGTGGCTTGGTAGGAAGAGCCTTGGACTTTTAGTCAAGAGATTTGTATTCAGATAATGCCTCAGACATTTAATGAACTGTATGGTCCCAGGGAAGTCACTTAATGCCTTGGCCTCAACTTCCTCATCTGTAAAATGGGGTGGTAAGAGTAGTTATTTGCATGTCTTTTAAAGTGTTCTGTAAATGCCAGTTATTATTATTGATGTTATTAAGACACCCTGTGGGACTTTCTATGTCCCTTCCTTCTGGCTAGACTAGAGATTCAACTTCTCCCTCTATATCTCAGATGGTCTCCAAGTTCCCTGCTGCCTCAGTACCCTAGGTGGAGCAGAAGGCAGCCACCGTGGACTTAGCCTCAGCCAGCCAAAGACGGCTGCCGGAAGCTCTCCTCCCTCGTCCCTAGGCCGGGAAGCTGCAGGCTTGCCTTCCTCTAACTGAGTAGGGAGCCAGAAGAAAGGAGGGAAAATCCCCTGTGTCCCAACAGCCCTCGGGGGCCTGCCTTCAGCTGTCCACAAACCTGGATCAAACTCTTGCTTCTCATCTAGGTGTGAGGTTTGGGAGGGTGGGGAGCCTGTGATCAGTGATGCCCTCATCCCTGGATTCCCAAGTCCCCATTTTGGACGTTTCTGCAGGGCATCGTGGGGCTCTGGGAAGAGAGATTTGCCATTTCAGCCCACATCATTCAGTGACCACTGGAGAGCTGGGAAGGCTGGCTAGTTCCTCCTTCCTAACCTTCAGAGATGTCATATCCAAGAGAAGCAGCAGCCCCTGGTTGAAGCACGGAGCTTTTAGGGGCTCTAAGAACCTGTAGCTTTGGGAAGCTAAAGAAGCTGGCCATCCCTTCCCATCTTTCTGGGTGAGAAGGACAGGAAGGACAGCCCTTCTGTCTTCAGCCTGGTTTCAGTGAGATGGTCACCTGAGAAGAACATTGATTATGGGTCCTAGGGGACTGAGGGAAGGCTGCAGAACAGTATTGAGAAAAGGCATGGGATGTAGTGAAAAGAGTCCTGGACCGGAGGCTGGGGCACTGGGTTCATGGCCCACCTTTCTCATTGACCTCACTGAGTGACCTTGGACTGGGCTTTTTCTCTCACACTAAGTCTGTTTCCTCAATTGTAAAATAGACAGGAGTAAGATCCCCCCTACAGCCTTGTGATGAGGCTTAAATAAGAAGGTAAGCTTAAACCATCAAGGGCTATGTTATCATTGTTATCGGACGTACACGGTATCATGAAGAGGGCCGAGTTTGGAGGCAGATTCTGGAGTCAGAACCTAGTTCCACTGCTTCCTTACCAGCAGAGACAGTGTGTTATCATTGTTGGGTTCTAAGGGCCCCTTCCAGGCCTGACATTCTCTGTCCCAAGGGCAGTTGGAGCTCTGGCATCGTGTGTTCTAAGGGCCTTTCCAATTCTCGGGGCCTCCCCAGATCTGATGTCTTAGATTCCGTTCTAAGTCTCCCATTCCCGGGCTTCTGGCTGAGGCCTTGGGGCAGACTTGCCAGACCTGGAGCCTGAGGCTGGAGTCAGACTCCTGATTTGCCTGGGAGCCTCTGCTGAATGGCCCTAGGGATCCCTTTGGCTGTTACACTGAGCAAGCCAGCAACCCCCCACCTTCTGCTTCCCAGGGCCAGGGTCAGCTTCGGGGTGGGAGAGTCAGAACACTTCAGAAACATAAATGGCTGAAAACCCAGACTGGGGCTGCCGCTGTTACTGCTTCCAAAGTGCTTCCCAACCATGGCTTCATTGACTCTTCTCTTACTGTGAGGGAGGTGGGGCTTTTTAGACCTATTATACAGCTAGACAAACTGAGGGCCAGAGACCTAATGGGACTTGTTCGAGGACAGGTGGCTGGCCTAGGCCTGGAACCTAAGTTACCTGCCTCCCTGGCCAAGGCTGGACTCCAAGCCATTCCCTCAGCACAGATGGGATCAGTGGGCCCAGGCGTGGGCCAATGCCCCACCCTCTCCCTCGTGCTGTGGCTTCCCCACCCTCCTGGGCCATGGGCCCCAGGCCACCTTGCCTCACCAGGCTGGGGTGGGGCAGGATGGCTGGATCCCAGAACAAAGCGGCTCATTCTCCAGGGGAGTGGGCTGGAGGCGGCTCTCCTCCTTCTCCAGGATTACTCAGACTCGGTGAGATACCCTGGAAAGGGCATGAAGCTGAGGCCCAGAGGGGGAAGTGATAACCCATAGTGACACGGGTAGAAAGGCCTTGGCCACATTCGGACCTGATTCCTTTGTTTCCCCCTCCTCATCTTACCCTCTTGTATCCCCACTGAGCCAAGCATGGCCACAGGCTATGTGGTTTAGAGAAGTGAGCGCTGCATTTGGAGTCAGGGGACCTGTTTTTGGATCCTGCCTTGGCTGCGTACACTCCACCAATGTGGCTCTGGGAGATCCTTTCCCCTCTTGAGGACTCAGTCTCCCTCATCTGTAAAAAAGAGGGGCTAGAACTGGGTGATCTCCAGAGTCCTTTGATCTTTGCCATGCCTTATAGGCCCCTGAATGGCCTCAGTTCCCATTCCCACCCAAGTGACCTGACAGGGCAGGGAATGGATTTTCTAGTGATTATTGAAGGGTCTGATCACCGAGCCAGGGCTGAGGACTAATGCCAGGAAGAGAAACCCCCACTGAGTTTTTCATACTTGAGGCCAAGAACTGTCCCTCCTGGAAAAAGGCAAATGAGGTTTCTCATATTCCTGAGCAGTGAGTGACCATGCTGGAAGCAGCCTCAGAACGTAAAACATAGAATGTTTGATGGGCTAGGAGGGATCTTAGGATCAGTCAATCAATATTTATTAAGTGCCTACTACGTGCCAGGCCCTGTGCTAAGTTTAACAGGCAAAAGCTAGTCCCTGCCTCCAAGGAGCTTCTAGTCTAACAGGGGAAACAACATGCAAACATACAAAGCAAGCTATAGACAGGATAAATAGGAAATAATTAACAGGAAAGGGGCTGAAGAATGGAAACAATTAACAGAGAGAAGGGGGAGAGATTTGAGGCAGGCATACCCACCTGTTGCAATGATCCAGGCTTGGGGTGATGAAGCCCTGTACCGGAGGGACGGCAGTGTCAGATGAGAGAAGGGGGCATATTGGAACGATGGTGCAAGGGTGGAATTGACAGGCTCTAGAATACAGAACGTTGGAACTGGGTGGACCTTTAGAGTGTAGAATGTCAGAACTGGACGAGACCTTGGAATGTGGAATTTTAAAGACCTATCTAATAATCAGTAAGATGGGAAACCTAAAAGTCAACGAGGTTGAGTGACTCGCCCACAGTCACACAGGTAACGGGTGTTTTGGAAAGAGTTCTGGAGAGTCTGAACACGTGCATTCAAATCCCAGCTCTACTGGTGACCAGCTCTCAGGTTCATTAATCGCTTAACCGTCCGGGCCTCTTTGCCTCTTTTCTAAGTCGGTGTCTATCTACTTCTTTGGCGTCTGTACAGATTTTTCACTTACTCCCTGTCGGGGCCGTTCACTAGGGCATTAGGTCATCATAGTCTGTGTGAAGATCCACGTGGCTTCGCTTTTGCTTTCCCTCTTTTGTGTCTCATTATTTTCTATAAATCTTCTCGCCTTCCTATTCCTCGTTTGTTCTGGATCACGTTGTGATATTCTAGGCTCGGTATTCATCAGCTACCATTTTGTTTCCCCATTTGGCACTTGGACATTTAGATTGTTACTGGTTTGTCATAATTACAAAAATTACCAGCATCCTAAAAAACAGCCATGACATCATTGGTGTGGATACAGGTCATGCTGCTACAGTTACTGGAATGGAGTCTTCTCTTTCCCTTCCCCTTTGGTTGGAGGAAATTCCCAAGAATAATATGATTGGGGGAGAGCTGCTCATTATTTTTATAACTTGTGTGTGCATATATACACACGTGTGTGTGTGTGGGGATGTACTAGCAGGGATGTCCCCCTTATGCGTGTGTATGATAGCAGAGGGCTCCCCCTTACATGTGTATATATGTGATAGCAGGGGTCTCCCACTTACATATGTATGTGTTAGCAGAGGTCTCCCCCTTACATGTGTATGTGTATGATAGCAGAGGTCTCCCCCTAACCCTTACATGTGTATGTATGTGATAGCAAGGGTCTCCCTCTCCCCCTTACATGTGTATATATGTGATAGGGGTCTCCCCCTCCCTCTTGCCTGCGTGTGTGCTAGCAGAGGGCTTCCCTTCCCGTGTGTGGGGGCTCAGGCACCCGTGCTAAGCAGGGACCTCCTCCCATCCCCAGCAGTGCCCTGGGAGTCCAAGTTTTCCCAAAGCACTGTCCACATTGGACTTTGGTCCTTTTTCTGCTCTGGCTCGTGTGAAGGGGTCCTCAGAGTTGTTTCAGTTGGTGCTGGCTTTGTTATTAGGGAAGCTGAACGTTTTTCATTGGTAGATGTTTTTATAAATTACATTCCTTTCCTCCTTTATTTCTTTTATCGAAAGAATATTTTCTTTTTGCAAGATGTATTGATGAATTTTTCCATTTTTACATCAGTGTCGTGTGCTAGCCTCACCCCCCACACCACCCCAGTAGGAGCACAAAAGTCTTTTAGACAAGGCAAGCTGTTAACCTTGGCCGTGGAAATGTGGCCTCCTTTGGGGCCTGAGGACCAGAAACATGTCCCACCCCCACCCTCCTTTTCCTTTTTATCTTGTTTGTCTTCTTTGTATTGTGTAGAATCTTTTTTCAAAAAAAAAAATCTATGTTCTTGAATCCATCAACCTTGTTTTCTGGAGTTAGAATCCCAGAATGAGCTGGAAAGGATTTCAGAACATGAAATGTTAGGATCGGCAAGGACCTTAGAACACAGACTGTCAGAATGAGGAAATCTGTTAGAACACAGAACATCATGGATGGTGGGGCTCTTAGAACCCAGAAAGTCAGAGCTGGGAGGGCCTTTAGAACATAGAATGTTGGAAAAAAGAGGCATCAGTCTTATAGAACACCAGCTATCGCTAGGGAACCCAATCCCACAAAGCACCTGAGTTTTGTCATGTCTTGGGCCATCTATGAACAACACAATAGAAGTTCAAGGTAAGGAAGTTCCTGGGGGGGGAGGGGGGAGATGATATTTATAGCCGTGCACCACAATCAGCGTGTTCCTGCGGAATGTCAGGTTGCTGGGTGTTCTGAGGGACTTCTCAGGAGCTGGCAGTGCCCCCCCCCAGTCACTCTCTGACCCCAAAGCAGGACACAGGAGCCTTTTGTCCACAGCCTGGTTTCCTCACCTTTGTCGTGGAGGCGAGCCTGTCAGCCCACAGCTAGGGAATGCCATGGGGGTGATGCAACTAGCCACCCGGAGCCAAGGACAACAGTGGAGGGAAGCATTATTTGTGCCAGTGCTTGTTGATGCCCTTCTTTGCTGGCCTCTGTCCCCGTGCCCCAGATCACATGCGGGGGGGGGGGGAGCTCCTGGCCTCCCTAGTGGGCCCAGGGTAGAGGGCTCCTAGCTTGAGCACACTTCAGGCAGCGCCACAAAGAGCCTTTCCCCGGGACAGGAAACCGATTGGGCGTAGAGGAAACTGGGGCCATAGACTCCAAATTTTAGGCTAGAACAAAGCATCCTGATGAGCAAATCAATTTTTGGATATTGTAGAACGGAACCAGCTAGAACCCTCGACTGAGGGCTAGGAGAGCTGAGTGCCAGTGCCCCAGTGTGACCTGAGAAAACTACCCTCTCTGAGCCTTTGTTTACCTTCCTGTGAATGTCAGAGGATTTGGACTAAATGATCGCCAAGGTCCTTTCCAGCTCTGACGTTCTAAGGGCCCTCCCAGCTCTGACATCCTGTGTTCTAAGGGCCCTCCCAGCCCTGACTTTCAGTACTCTTGTCTGTCTTAGCCTTTATCCTCCCCGTCCTAAGGATCTGTCTGGTGCTAACATGCTGTGCTTCTATGACTCTTTGTCATTGGTAGAACACACTAGATCCTACTTCGTGACCTTGAGTATGTCACTTCTTTCCTTTATTCTGTTTTCTTTGTCTGTGTAATGGGCACAATGATTAGCAGTACAGCTGAAGCACCTGCCGTGTATCTAGCCACTTTATAGCTTTCAAAGAGCTTGGCTCCCATCTCCCTGGAGTCTTCCCGTAGCCCGACGAGGAAGGCAGGCCAGGCGTCCTCTCCATTTTACAGGTGAGGAAATTGCCCCATCGCCCCAGTTAGGGGTGGGTGGTGTCTAGCTCAAGTGAAATGGACTTAAAAATACTTAGAATGGCATAAGGCATGCCGAAAGCGGGAGCTGGCATTAGCTGCACAGTGGGTTTAGTGCTGGGACAGGACTGAGAGCAGGTCGTCCTGAGGCATCGTTAAGCCTAAGGAGGAGCGGCGTTACTCTGGTCGAGAAGGCACAGTTCTGCTCTTTGCCCATCATGACCTTGGGCCGGCCCCCTCCCCTCTCTGGGCCTCAGCTTCATGAGCACATTGAGAATCTTTAAGGTCCTTTCTGGCTCTTAACTCAGCCCCAAATACCAAAGCAATGCCCCCGACTCAGCCCCCCCGATTCACCTTCTGACCGTCTCCACGAGGCACCGCACGGCTGAGGTGACCTGGCCTCCGTCCCCTACGTAGGCCGATGATTCCGCTGCCCCGAGGGAGACCAGTGGGTTTCTGAGGCAGGGTATTTGGCTGGAAGGGCCATCTCCCTCCTCATCCCTGCCCCAACTTGAGTGCTACTGCCTCTGGGAAGCCTACTCTGCCCCGCCTGGACCCCCAGACAGCTAGCTGTCCTTTGGACTCCTCTGGCCCAGCACAGCCCAGCCTGAGTCTGTCTGAGCCATGCTGGCCTACGGTTATCTGTGTTTCCTCCAGCTAAAGCAGGGGTTTTTAATCTGGGGTCCACACCCTCCCAAGAAGTCTATAGAAAGATTTCAGGGCTTCTCTGAATTTGAATGGTGGAAAAATTGCAGCTTTATTTTTATTAATCTCACTGAAATTAAGCATTGTATTTTCTTCAGTCATTTCAAACCCAGATTCTGAGAAGAGGTCCGTAGACTGTGGCAGAGGTGTCCAAGACACCAAGGAAATAAAGAGGCCCTGAGCTAGACCCTGAGCTCCCTGAAGGCAGGCCCCTGCTAGCCTCCTAGCCTGGTATTTTACCAAGGCTTGCCATTAACTGACAGGGGAAGCAGTCACGGGAGAAACAATGTTTAAGCATGTGATTGTAGGAAGCTCATAGTATCATAGCGTAACTACTCGCTCGACCTGCCCTTTCTTCTCTGAGCCGGTGGGTCCCTCCCAAAGCCAGTGGTCAAAATGTTAACTTCGACACCTCTTGGCATGAAGCCCCTGCCCCAAATACACAGAGACTTCTCCCTCTAGAACTCTGGATCCTCTTGGGGAGAGAAAGGGACCTCCCGGGTATGTCATCTTTGAGGGCCTCTTCCAGCCTCTTCTTGGCCATTTCTAGTGATGTGGAGATTGCTGGCCATCACCTTGCTGTCTGTGTCTGGAGGTTCAGACCCTAGTGTGCAAGGCCAAAGGTCATTCTCTGTTCTCTGTGGGGATGCCCTTGCTTTCTTTCCTTCCCTGAGCTCTTCAGCAGAGACTCTGATTTTTTACAACATTGACCCCAGGGCTGGACATGTGGGTTAGGGAGGAAAGGGCGCAGGTTTGGGAGGACATTTCAAATCTGCTCAAGTTTTATCGCCTTAGTGGGGTGTCCTCCAGAGTCGGGGAGGAGAGGCATATACAAATCCTACAATTTCAGGTAGAGTCAGGCCTGGGGCTGGGCTGAGAAAGCTGTCTGTGTCTGGCAGGGCTTAAAAGAACACAGGATTTGGAGTTGGGACCCCCTTGTCCTATCTTAGCTACTTATTGGGTGGCCTTGGGCAAGTCACTTGTCTCTGATCCTTGGTTTCCTCTTTTGTAAAATGAGGGGGTTGGACTCGATCGGCTCTAAATCCTCTGACCCTAAAGTGTTTAATTACAAATCCTCCTTAACCTCATGGCGGGAGGGGGCAGCCTTGGTGGTCAGAGTGGATCAGAGCAGCAAATCGGCTTATTTGCTTACTTCATCAGGAAGCTTCCAGTGGGATCTAGGCAAGCCCCTGTATGTCTGTCATCCAGGAATCTGCAGGAGATGCTCCAGGAGGAGGGCATTCAGTACCTTGCACAGAGTGAGCCTTTAGCAGGCCTTTACTGTTGCTATGTGAGAGGGACCAGGTTTTTCCAGTTTCCTTTCTCTCCCAGAAAGAATCAGTGCTGGGAAAGGCCTTAAACCATTCATCTGGAAGAGTTCAGTCTACAATACCTACTCTGTGTGTGTTGGACCCTGGGCGTATGGAGACAAAAAAGAAACAGACCCTGCCTTCAAGGGGTTGACATTCTATTGGGAACATGGGAACATAGGCAAAATAAGCATGGGCTGAGTTTATGAAGGGGGAGACACTAGCAGGGTGGGGAGGAGAATCAGGGAAAGCCTCTTGTAGGGCTTTGTGGGAAACAGGAGTGAGGAGGGGAGGCGTTCTCGTCGTGCACAAAGGCTCTGAGGTGGGAGATGGAGCGTCATGTATGGGGAGCAACAATAAGCCTAGTTTGGCTGAAGGGGAGTGAGTAATGTCTAATAAATCAAGCTGGAAAGGTTGATTGAAGCCAGGTTGTGAAGGGTTTTAAACATCAATTGGAGGAATTTGGTTTTAATCCTAGAGGTAGCAGGGAGCCATTGGAGTTAATAGAGGAAGGGAGTGACAACATCAGACCTGTGATTTAGGAAAATCACTTTGGCAAATGTGCAGAAGATGGATAAGGGGAGAGGAGAGATTCAAGTCAGAGAAATCCATTAGGAAGCTAGTGTAACATCCAGGCAGGAAGTGATGAGGGCTTGATCCTAGTGCAGTTGTCTCATGAGTAGAGAGAACAGATGCCAATCTTCAAACATAGAATTCACTTACTAGCTGTATGAACTTGGGCAGGTCACTTAACGCCAATTGCCCTGCCTACCCTCCTCCAAAAAAAAATAGAATGTCATCACTCAGAAGGATCATAGAAAACAGAGCAAGACAAAATGAAGTATAAGGGCATTTAGAGCATAGACTGTCAGGAACCTTAGAGTCTAAAATATTAGAGCTAGGGGCTCTAGAACATGGAATGTCGGAGCTGGAAGAAAACAAGACAGCCGTTTCTCATCCAGCTCCTTTCTTTTAAAGAGGAGACAGAGGGCCCTGTGCCACTGCTTGAATCACAAGTGGGTACATTTGGAGCCCCTGGTAGCTGTTGGCCAGTTTCTGGGTAGATGCTAGCTGAAGGACCATTCCCAGACAGGGCTTCAAGGATCCGATGCTGAAGCCAGCCCGGCCAGTGCCCATATGGCTGGTCAGAGTGGGGTGGCATCTACCAGGCTCACAGCCAGACCAAAGTGGACCTTGATTTTGGCAGGCAAGGCGTTTGCTCATCTGGCATCTAGGAAACCTTAAAAAGAAAAATCGATTGCTCCGTAAGCATCGCTCTTTCTTCCTGTCCCTTCCTTGTCTCCTGCTTTTCCTTCTCTTGCCCCTCCCCCAAGCTAGAAGCTGTCAGCTTAGATACCAGGGACTTCTAGGCCCCTGTCACTCCACCATAGAGAGAGCCTAGCAGGCATCATGGCCAACCTGATGAGGTGAGAAGCCTTTAAACCAGTCCCCAGACTGAGCTGGACCCATTCTTTGTATCTAGTCTGGGCTGGGCTGTGCCAATCCAAGGATTATCATTTATCAGCTCTCCTTAGTGCTGGCATTTAAAAGAGAGAGAGTAAAAAAAAAATTCCACTCTGACAGCTACATCTTATTCTATTAGTACATTTTAATTAGAACATGAGCAAGAAACGCGTTATGAATATTCATGACCTGAGTTATTAAAATGCATAATTAATCTGTGGGGGTTTTGATTTTAATAACTGTATTAATGGGAGTGGGGGGAGGAAGTCCCTATTTTTGTACCATCTGAATAGGGAGGGAGGTCTGGAAAAGGGTTCTTTTTTTTTTTTTCTCCTTAAAATGCAAGTTGGGTCTTAGCCTCCCAGGACTATGGTTCAAGCTGATAGCACCTGCGGCAGGTGTGGGAGATGAGGGCCAGTCAGCCATCTTGCCCAGGCTGACAGCTAGGCCTTCCAGCAGAAGGTCTGGGGACCTCTAGCTCTGGTCCAGGGGCCTTAGCCTGGATCAGTAACAAGCTTGCTATCCCATTCACTCCCTCAGAGGAGAGAGTGGAGAACGTGCTGAAGAAAGCAGGCTGGGGGCAGGGAGGGCTGAACGGTTGGGAAGCCAGAGGCCAGGGAACTACAGGCAGAAAACTAGAGGTCAGGGAACAGAAGGAAGGTGCAGGATCTGAGAGCCAGCTCAGAAACCCGAAGTTTTACTCAGGAACCAGGACTGGGAGGAAAGGCAAGCAGGGCTCCTGGTGCTAAAGCCTGGGGTTGCAGAACCAGGAGCAGAGGCTTTTGTCTTCTTCCCGTGATGGGTGTTTGCTGGGTTTCTGAGGCTGAATTGCTTTAGAAAACACATAAGCAAAGCAAAAGTTGATTGTGGGAAGTCAGCGGTGGGAGAATTGGCAGCGTCCCCCAGTACCCGCGGTATTATTAGCGCCCCATCCTGCTCTGCACCATAATCACATTGGAAATTTTTGATTAGAAAACAAAATCTAAATGAGAAGTATGAATATTCATTAGGTGTGGAGATTAATATGCATAATTATGCAAATTAGACAGCAATTAAACACCGATTCTCTGGGGAAATGATTAACACAAAAGCACCGAAATAGAAGGATGTAATTTGAAAGAAGTTTCTGGTGAAATGAGCAGTGAGCAGCGCTGGGGAGACAGATCCAGCGTGTTTGCTCTGATAATCGGCCGCCAGGGAAGGAGAGGGCAGGGAGATTTCTCTCCTTTCCCCAAAGCCCTGCAGAAGCCCTGGCCTAGCTGAACCATCAAGATCTAGAAGGGTGCTTAAAGGGCCTGGCATCCTCAATTCGTAGATAAGGGACTGGGATCCCCAGCAGGGGTCGCAGGGCAATTCAGCGCGACCTTGGCCAGATCGCTTTTCCATTTCTTCATCTCTGAAATGGGCCTCTGATGCCCAAGCCATCACCTTAGAGCTAAGGATACATTTCCAAACGTAAAGGAAAGGGCCTGATGTGCATCACCTTGAACCCTGCAGCTAACTAAAATGCTTCTTTGGCTGCTTGGTCCTTTATTTCTTTCTCTAATCAGCCGTTACCATGTGTGCCGTGATAACAAGGGTTTGTCTCCCCAGCAATTCTGGACCTGGCAGGACTGCCCACAACCCCAACTATGTCCCCACCCTGGGAGAGTTTGGGAGGAGGGAGGGGGGCAGAGCCAGGCCCAGAACCACAAGAGATCCTTCTCCTTTCCAGTTCTGATGACAGTCTCTGTTCCCTGTTCTAAAGGTCCTTGCAGTTCTGATGTCCCTGTTCTCTTTGCTCAGGCCTCTTCCAGCTCTGACATTCAGGGATTGTAAAGGTGTCCTTAGGGAGAGAAATTGGGTGGAGGAGGAGGAAGAAAAATGCTCAGGAGGGTACTTTTCTGAAAACAGATTCTTCCAAGAAGAGTAAACTAGTCTACTCTAGGGTCTTGGGTGTCAGCCTCTGCCTTATCTTTGCTGAGGGCCGGGTGTGATGGTAGCTGAGGTAAATGGTGGTGGGAGGCTGGAGCCTGAAAGCAGATTCTGAGCCAGCCAGGAAAGAGAATTCTGCCCTCCCCCCACTCCAAACACACACATATGTGTGATATCTCTCTCTCTCCCCCTCCCTCCCCTTCCCTCTCTCTCTTTTCTCTTCCTGTCCGCCCCCCCCTTTCTCTCTTTCTTTCTCTCTCCCTCCCTCCCCCCCTCCCCTTCCTTCTCTCCCTCTCCCTCTCTCCCTACCTCCCTTCCTCCCCTTCTCTCTCTCTCTCTCCCCCTCCCTCTCTCTCTTCCTCTCCCTCTCCTTCCCCACCCCTGCCCACCTGCCATGGTTTCCCATTGCTCCAGAGCATGAATTGAAGTAGCACTTGAAGCCTCAAGACCAGTCAGGGGCCCATTTGTCTGACACTGGCACGGGCTGCCCCACCTCCACCAGGGGCAGAAACTCAAGAACTCTCGATCTGGAATTCTGTTGAAAATGTTCTTTAGCCTTTAGTCCTGGTTCACCTGACAAGCACAGGTACAGAGACACGTGTGGCTGTCGGGCAGCCTGGGTTTGGAGCCACCCTCTGCCCCTTACTGCTTCAGGACCTGCAGCAAACTACCTCCCCACTCTGGGCCACAATTTCTTCATCTCTAAAATGTGGATGACAAATTGTACTCGTGACCTCATTGGAAGGTTGTAATGAAATCTCTATAAAGTACTATGGTAGTGTCACCTGTCAGTATCTAAGCCTCAGTATCCTCATCTGTGAAATAGAATAAGCCTTGCCAGACTTCCTTACCAGCTGTTGTAATCAGAATTCTTTGAAATCGGTTAAGCACTATAGAAATGCAATCTGCCTTGAACCTCAGGGTCCTTATCTGTGAAATGGGGAGATTAATCCTTGCTTTACTGACCCAGATCTAGCAGGTTCTTAGAAGCACAGCTTACACAGTGCTTTCAAAAGTTGTGCAAATGTGAGCCATCATTCCTTTCATTTCTAAATATATATTCTTCCTGAAAAACTATCCCCTATATTATAACCAGAAAAAAAAACTAAAAAAGGGCAAGGAGGGAAAACGGGAATACTAACCAATTTCTCAAGCAAATTTAGTAATAGAAAGGATATTTCTCTTCTATAGTCTCACTTCTGCAAAGAAAGTTGACATAGCTCTTCTTTGGGACTAAACATGGCATTATAATTTCATCAAATTCTGTTGTTTTGTTCTGGGTTTTTTGTTTTTGTTTTTTTCTCTTTCCATTTCCAGTGTAATCATCGTGTATATATTTTTTCCCTTGGTTCTGCTTACTTGACTTTGCATCAGTTCATAGAAGTCTTCCTATGATTCTCTAATTTTCAGATTCATTGGTTCTTAAGTTGTGGTAATATTTCATTATATCCATATCCAACAAGTTGTTTAGCCATTCCACAGTGGTTGGGCATATACTTTGTTTCCATTTCTTTGCTACCATAGAAAATGGGAAGCTGTTGATTTCAATTTGGTTTTTCAAAATATTACTAAATAGCTACTGTGTACTAAGCACTGCATCAGACTCTAGAGTCCCAAAGACAAAAGACAGTCCTTGCCTTCAAGGTGCTTATGCTTTACTGGGAGGAAACAACAGTTATACAAATAAAGTATGGTGCCAAGAAAATGGAGGGGTGGCAGCTGAGAGTTGAGCCTCAAAAGAAGACAGTTGAGGCAGAAGAGTTTGGATGAACTTAGAGGGGTGATGGAGAGAGAGTATGGAGTCTGAGGAATGGCTGGTGGTCCAGTTGGATTGGACCTGTCCTGGACAACTAGTTCTGCTTGTCAGTGGCATGTTGGGGCGGATGAACTCAGGCCATATTAACAGTGGTAAAAGTGGGGAGGCAGTGCCTCAAGTCAGACCTTGATACTGAAGATAACTCTTTTTTATCTTCCCCTTGGTAGGTTTGGAGGAGAGATCAAGCTCTGGGTCATGGGGAACAGCAGGAGATCAAATCAATTCCTCATTCGACCAAGGAAGGGTAAGGCCCTATGTGATGTGACTCAGTTTCTCAGTACCAATGGCATTCATGTCAGCCAGCTGTCTCTTATCCTGACTTTGAAAGGACACGGACTGAAGATTATGAACCCCCATCCCTAAGGTCCCCTAAGGCTCTGATGGCTCATAACTTCCTGGCTCCTCTCACCTCAGCCCGTCTCTCACTGACATGCACCAGTCCACCTGGGTGTTGGTCTAATTCTAGCCCTGCTAAAGGTGTTGAGCATGGTCCCAAATGGAACACTTCTCTTGAGAGGTGGACAAAGGATTCTTCCATTCTTCTTTCTCAATAGGCAAAAGAAAAAGAGGTCAAAAGATGTTCAGTGACCTTACTCAAATCAAGGTCACTCAGCAAATCTATGGCCAATCTTATGGCTAGCTCAGTAGTCTTACAGACTTACTCCCCCATTTTCCTTCAAAAAGGGAACACATTTTTTAAAAGGCTTGGAAGATTTCCTCTAGTTAAACCAGGCAGACAGTCTGGTTTAGTGGTTGGTCACTCCCAGCTTCCCCAAGTGTTTTTGGGTCTGGTGTTTGATGTAGGAACCATACATGCATCTATCCATGTGAATCTCATGGAACCTTCCCTCTCTCTCCTACCCTTGTCTTCCCCATCCCAAACCAGGCTTACAGTGAAGGTTCTCACTACACAGAGCCCCGAGACCTTGCCTCTCACAATAGCGTATCTTCAACATCATTCCTGGGATCTGGACTCGTGGGTGAGTGGTCCACCAGAGGGTGGCTAGGAGGCACTGGGGCCAGGGAGTTGGTATGCTTTGGGGGAGAGGGGCAGCCTGTAGTTAGGAGTGGGAGTCTCTATCTTGACCAAGTTCATTTCAGAGGTGGCCTGTGAAGGGTTCTTGACTCTGGTCGGTCAATCATTTGCAGGGCACATACTCTAAGCCACTGAGGGTGAGGGAAGTAGCAGATGAGATGAGTAGAGTTCTATCCATTCCTACTCAGAGCTTTCAAGGTGGAGCCCTCTGATTTGTAGGCTAATTACTACCCCCAATCATTCATTCATTAACAAACATTTATTAAATGTCTGTTCTGTATAGAAAACTGTTCTGAACACTGGGGAAAATACAGAGTTAAAACAAGATGTAGTCTCTGTGTGTTCATGGAATTCACAGTTAGCAAACCTAGGGAACTGATCTGTACCAGCCTGTACCTGCTAAATGTACTGCAACAGGTAGAAAAAGAGTGTTGTTTGAAGTTTAAGGGAGGTTAATCCAATCAGAAAAGGCTTCTTGGAGGAGGTAACATTGGAGGTGCCCTTTCAAGAGAAAATAGAAATTCAACAGATGCAAGTTGGGGACAGGCATTCTAGGCATAGGAAATGCAACACCAAAGTAACTTGAGAAACATTAATTGCTCATGGGTAGGTCAAGCCAATATAATAAAAATGACAGTACTGCCTAAATTATATATACCTAAATTAAAATTTAAAACTATTTCTACTTAAAATTTACTCATTACTGTATTATACTCCCAAAAGATAATTTTATAGCTCTAGGAAAAATGGTAAAATCCACATGGGAAAATAAGAAACACTAAGACCAGGAGACTCCCATCCTAGGCTCCCTCCCTAGCCTGGGCTCCGCATATTTCTCCTTAGAAGGAAGTGGAGATGGGGCAACAATTTGGGGCCAGTTGCAACAGGCTAGACCCTGCACTGGGGATTGAACGCAGGAGCCCTGTCCTCTAGGCCTGGGTTTGACTTAGTTCTTTGTTAGAGGGGCTTTGTCATGCTGGGCAAGGATTTAATTTCACTGCCTCGGGGCTGTTGTGTTGACTTACTTTCTGTCTTGGTCTCCTTCCTCCCTCCTCTCTTCTTCCTTCTTCCCTCCCTTGCTAGTGTGCTCTTTCTAATTTGACTGAGCTGTTGGGGATGGGAGGGAACATTTGTAAAGCACTGACTGTGTGTCAGGCACTATATGAATATTATCTCATTTGATCCTCAGAACAACTCTGCAAGGTAGGTGCCATTATGATCCCCATTTTACAGATGAGGAAACTGAGACAGAGGTTGTGGCTTGTCTCGGGTCACACAGCTAGGAAGTGTCTGAGGTCAAATTTGAACTCAAGATCTTCTTGACTCCAGGCCCAGCGCTCTATCCACTGTGCCGCCAGCCACCTCCCACTGGGGATGTTGGCAAAGTGATATTTGCTCGGGTGTGGCGAGTTGGACTAGAGATAAACAAAAACCTCTTGTCAACCAGACTTCTCCAAAACTGTAATGGGTGACATCCTCAGGACATGGTGAGCCTCCTTTCATCGGAGGTGTCCGTGTCGAATCTGGGCAAGATGGTAGAAAGGACTGGTCCTCGGGAACGAACCCAATTCGACTTTCACTGAGGTTCTTGCCAGTTTCTGAGGGTCCCCGTGATTCACTTACCAAAGTCAGCTCCAGTTTCTGGTTTCTCCTCCCTTGGCCCTGGAAGCCCCACTGAGAAACAGCTTCTTTTCCCAAACTTTGCCTAAGGTCGGAGTGGGAGTGGAGGCTGTCTGTATAACAAGGGCCCTATAGCTGGAGAGAGCCCTGGGTAGGCTCAGGGGACAAAGGGTCGGGAAACAACAGGGACTGGCAAGCTGCTCTCAGAGTTTCCGCTGTCAGAATGTAGTCCTCATGGGCTTATCACTCACCCCTGGAGTATTCACATTTGCCCCACCTCTGCCCCCAGCCCTCCTAGTTCCCTCACATGTGGCTCCATCTCTCTTCCATAGGTGAACAGCTATTAATTCTGCCCTCCGTTAGAACTAAGGATGTCAAGACTGGGAGGCCCTTAGAACACAGGATGTCAGGGCCAGGAGGGCCTTAATAGGATGTCAGAGCTGGAAAGGTCCTTGAAACACAGGATGTTAGAGCTGGGGAGGGCTTTAGAACACAGGATGTCAGAGCTGGGAGGGTCCTTACAACACAAGATGTCAGGGCCAAGAGGGCCTTTAGAACACAGGATGTCAGGGCCCGGAGGGCCTTAGAACATGGGATGTTAGAGCTGGGGGGGGGCCTTAGAGGAATAGAATGTCAGAGCAGTGTGAAAAGACCAGCTCTTGAGTTAGATGACCTGGATTTAAGTATTGCCTCCTTGGACAAGTCACTTTAACCTATGTAGGCCTCAGTTTCCTCATCTGTAAAATAAAAGGGTTATAGGCCCAGCAGTCCCTTCACACCATAACTTGTATTATCCCCATCCCTCATATTAAAGATAAGGAGACCGAGGCATGGAGGGAACAGTGACTTTCCCAAGGTAACCAAAAGTCACCTGCAGAGCCGCGCTTAGACCACCAGGCCCTTTCCATTAAGGCTTCTTGGCCCTGTTGGGGTTCTCCTACTCTGAGCCTGAAACCTGGAGAAGGGGTAGAGCCACCGATTGGGCCCAAACAAGAGTTGAGCCAGCGGGGCCCCTGGGAAACAGTGGCTGTTGCTGCTGTGATGGCGACCAAGCTCCCAGGAGACCCCCTTGAGGGAGTGTATTAATAAGTATAACGCAGTAATGATAATCACATCTAATAACACCATCCGTTCCGCCCCTCCTGGGAACAGCTGGGGACTCATGGCGCCAGTGCAGAATTGAAGGCCTCTCAGGGAGCAGCACAGATAGAGGTCAGAGCCTGAAAGACCACAGCTCAGCGCCTGCTCCAGGCTCAGGGTCCCCTGCACCTTCTTAGGCCTGGCTTCATTCTCTGCTGCAATCGTGGATAGAATCCCTCCCATTTATGTAGCTCTTTTACATCCGTCTTCTCATCTGGCTGTCATCGCAGCCCCGCACCTGTTCCTGTCTTACAGAAGGGGAAACTGAGGTCTGCAGAAGGAGAAAAGAGTGTCAAGAGCACATTTTAAGTCAGTGACGGGCCAGGGACTCCTGTTTCCTGGTCTGAAACACTTGTTTGTCACAGTACACACCTCCTAGGTCTCCTGGGACAGGCGTATCACTATTCCTGGGCTGCTGTGAGCCCTGTGTGTTCTGGAAACAGCCCTTGCCTTGGAGCCAAGAGACCTGGGTTCAAACTCAAGCTCTGTCATTTGTCAGGGAAAGGGAAAGATGCCCAAAGTTTTCAAAGGATTTAAGCCTAGGGAGTCTTAGAGGTCATTTAAACCAAATTCTCCCGCCTTTATTTTACAGATAAGGAGACTGGGGAAGTGGCTTGACTAAGGGCTCACTGGATAGTGCGTGTCTGAGCCAGTGCTTGGTACCTCTTTGTCTATGAGCAGCCCACTTCCTCCCTGAATCTCAGGTTTCTCAGTCTCTAAAATGGCTCTCGCCCTACCTGCCTCACAGAGTCAGTTGTTATTAACTCAAAACTCGATAGAAGTTTTGGTCCTAAGGCTGCTCCAACTATAGTTGTCGTCCAGTTGTTTTTCAGTCGTGTCTGACTCTTCATGAGCTCATTTGGAGTTTTCTTGACAGGTACATTGCAGTGATTTGCCAGTTCCTTTTGCAGCTCATTTTATAAATGGGGAAACCGAAGTAAACAGGGTGAATTGACTTGCCCAAGGTCACACAGATAGTAAGTGTCTGAGACCAGATTTGAACTCAAGGAGAAGAGTCTTCTGACTTCAGGCCTGGCTCGCTATCCACTGCCCCACCTAGCCGCCATGCTCTAATTACAGCATCACTGATTTTAATGTCACCTATCTGGTCCCTGTCAGGGCAGACAGAGAGAGTTTGCTTCTTCCTTCTGAGCTCCCAGCTCACCCTCTGATCCCCGAAGTCTGCTTTCTTCCAGGGGTCCTGCTAGGAAACCTCAGTGTGGACTAATCAGAAAAGAACAGGTTATGCGGCCCAGAAGTTAGAACAAAGACAAGGGACCAGTTAGAGAGGTTTCTGCTGGCTCCTGAGCAGAGCCCGCTCTGGGTTTACAAGAGTCACTTGAACTGGATTGGATTCTGGGAGAGGGTAACAGCTCAGTTCTTACTTTGACAAGAATATTAACTCTCATGCTTTCCTCCTGTATAGCCCCGTGAGAGAGAGAGGGAGAGAGAACACTGATTGGTGACCCCATTTAACTGACTTGCATAAGGGGCAGTGGTTTGATTGAGATGCTTCAGCTAATACTTGTTAAGGCCACAATTTGAACCAAGCGGGGCTTGGGAGAGTCTTGGTAGGTCAGGGCTGCCTCATAGAAGCTCTCAGGACCCTAAATATTGCCTTCTTCCCCTCCATCTCCACTCCAGATTTCATCCCTATGAATGTAACGGGGTTGGATCAGGTGACGTCTTCAATACCCACGTGTGTATGAGCACACATGCTGACTTACGCAAGCCTTGGTCTCACTGTTCTCAAACACAGCCTGACCCAAACACACGTGTGCATGCACTGTGACGGGAATTTTCCTTCTTCAGAAAAAAACCTGAATCCTTGAAATCTGTCCCCCTGATGGCGTCCCCTCCCCAGCAGCGGCAGGAGGGCGGGGGGTGGGGAGGAGGGAATGGGACGCTTTAAACAGCAGGGAAACTGATAAACCATAACAGATTTCTTTCTAGTTAATTATTTCTAGTAATTAGCTTCTTTTCAGAGGCAGGTTTCTAATCTTGTGTGTATTGTGCACAGCAACGAATGGGGTGCATCCCGGACAATGGCTTAATCTGCCCGTGAAGCCTCTGTTGTCAATAGTCACATCTTTACATCCTTTTTAAAAAAAAATTATTAAGGAGAGTGGCTATTTCTATCTGGGTGTGCGTCCTAGGCACTTCCTCCCTCCCGCAGCCGGGCACCAGCTAATCGAATCCCTAAGCCCCTCTAAGCCTCTGCCGGTGCCACCTTTACAGGCCTGGGGGCTCCCTGGAGTGCTCTGCCCAGCTCCCAGTGTACAAGTTCAGCTTGTTGGAGTTCAGGACCCCAGGGAGCAGAAAGGGGAGGGAGGAGGAGCCTCCAGAGGCCCCCGTGGATGGAACAATTGGAGGCCATCCGTGTGTGGTATCCCTTCCCTCCTTCCCCAGAGCCGTGGCTGCACCTGCTCTCCTGTGGTGATGCGCTGGCAGATAGAGCCCACAAGTCAGAAACTGAGTCAAGGGGGTGTGGGAGAGAAGACCAGAAAAGGAGCATAACTATAGTTGAATTTAGAATTGGGAGGGATGGAGGAGGAAAAGGAAGCCCACAGAGTTTGGGGCCTCTGATACCAAGATCCACTGCTTGGTCCACTCCACTATCCTGCCCAAGCTCCAGGTTGTTTGGGAGTGTTTTCTTGGTATCCCTGACTATCCAATACATAGGCTCCATTTCCATGAAGTGGAAAGAGCCCAGGAATAAGAGAGAGGATAAACATACAGCATCTGCTGTGTGTGAGGCACTCTGCTAACTGCTTTAGACATATATCTCAAAACTACTGTGCAAGGTAGGTGCTATTATCCCCATTTTTACAGTTGAGGAAACTGAGGCAAACAGGTTAAGTGACTTACTCAGGGTCACCAAGCTAGTAAGTTGAGGTCACATTTGAACTCAGGTCTTCCTGACTTCAGGCCCAGCGTTCTCTCCACTGCTTCTCCTAGCAGCCTCAGAGTCAGAAGAGCTGGGTTCTAGTTCTGATTGGGCCGTCAGCTCGCTGTGTGACTGAGGAAAGGGGGCAGCTAGATGGTATGGTCCATAGACCTCTGGGCCTGGAGTCTGGAAGACTTGAGTTCACATTTAGCCTCGTGCTTCCTAGCTGTGTGATGCTGGAGCAAGTCACTTAACCCTGTTTGCTTCAGTTCTTCATCTGTAAAGTGAGCTGGAGAAGGAAATGGCAAACCACTCCAGTATCTTGGCGAAGAAAACCCCAAATGGGGTCACTGAAGGACCCCACGACTGAGTAATCCCTTCCCCGCTTTGGGTTTCTTCCTCTGTAAAATGGCTGGGACCGGAGGGAATTTTTGAGGTACCTCTCAAAGACTTGATCTTGGAACATCTGCATTTTTCTCACCCAGAGGTGCTTCATGGGATCATAGCTTGATTCCAAGTTGGAGGGGACCTCAGAGGCCAGGCCAGCCTTGTGTAGGGGAAGAAAGCCTAGACAGATTAAGTGACCTGCCCACGGTCACTCTAGCAAGGAGTTAGATGTGGGGTTTTGACCCTGGATTCAGAGCTCTTGCCTTTCTGAGGTGCGGTCACCTCACTACTGTTCTAGAGGGAGATGTAGGCGGGAAGTTAATCATTCTTCTGATGGAAAATCAGAGCCCAGGGAGTCAGACTGCTGTGGTGTTCCCAACCTGTGAGGATCTGTGGAGCTTTAGAAGTTGGGAGGAGGCCGTCATGGTGACAGTGTGGAGGAGAGAGCGTTGCATTTGGAGTCCGAAGCCTTGGGTTCAAATTCTGTCTCTTCTTACCTGTGTACCCACCTTCTCTGAGATGTAGGCATCTAGAGGGGAGGGACAAGCTCTCTGTCCAGCTCTAAGACTCTGTGTTGGAGCTCTGCCCCTGATTAATTACTCGTGTGACCTTGGGCAGGTCTCTCCCCTGGGCCTCAGTTTTCTCGTATAGAAAATGAGAGGGTGATGGATCAGACCCTCCTGCTTCCCTTTCACCACTGTCCAGCTCCCCTTTTTGTTTTGACTTTCCTTGTTAGAAAAGGGCAAAAGACGTCTTGTTTTCTTGAATTTATTTCTTATACCAAGCTTTATCCCCAGTGCCCGAGACATAGTAGATACTTAATGAATGGTGTGTTTATCCAGCCAGCCAGCCATCAGACCTCTATTTATCTACTTCTATCCTTTGGCTAAATGGTCAAGTGTCTCCAGGCACAAGGCCTGGAGTTGGGAAGACCTGAGTTCACATCTGTCCTCAGACACTCACTTTGCCTCAGTTTCCTCCTCTGTCAAATGAACCGGAAATGGCAAACTACCCAGTATCTTTGCCAAGAAAACCCCAAATGGGGTCATAGTTGGACATGACTAAACAAGAAAAATCCATATTTCTCCTTTCTCGCCTTCTATCCCTCCCAGCTCTTAGATCTTACCTTTCTTTTTTCCCTGCTCAGCAACTCTGAAGAAACAGCCAAGCCAGGCTTGATCATTTTCCTCTAGTCAATCAGTTGGGCAGCATTTATGGAGTGCCTACTCTGTGCCAGCCAGTTGTTGCAGGCTGCAACGATGTCAGGGGATACAAGCAAGGAATCCTGTAATGACCCCGAGATGAGGAAGAGAGTCTCGTTGTGTGTCTTGTTGCCCTAGGGGGAGGTTAGTTCACCCTCAAAGCCTTTTATACCACGGTATAAAAAGGGGATGCAGCTTATAGGAGAATTCTTGCTTCCTGGGACCCTTCCATTCTATAGCGTCCCTCCCCTTCTGAAAGCACAGAACCATAGAATGTCAGAGCTAGAAGAGATTTTGCAACCTAGAACATAGAATTCTGAGTTTGGAGAGACCTTGAATAACACAATGTCAGAGTTGGCAGGGACCGTAGAACACAGAAAATAGATGTGCAGCCTAATGGGTACCAGAGTTCAAATCGAACCTCGGATGCCCGCTAACTGGGCGGCGGTGATGGGCTTCTTTGATCTCAGAATCGGTTTCCTCCTCTATAAAATGGGGATGATACTTGGACTGTTTACTTCACAAAGGTGTTGTGAAGATGGTACTTTGCAAACCTTAGACAAAGATCTGTAAAAATGCGAATTATTGCTACCTGTGAGAATCCCTGTGGTGCATTGGCAAAATCAGAGGATCTGGGTTCAGCTTCCCCTTTTTGCCACTTCACTGCTGCTGGGACTTTGAACAGGGCACTTACTCTTTCTTGGTCTTAGTTTTCTTGTCTGTTAAAAAAGGGGAGGTGGGGGATGGACCAAAAGACCTTGGAGGTCCCCCTGAGCTCCAGTTTCTGATCTTTGGAGCATTTCTGCTGCTGCTCCTTGGGCCCAGTGTGGCCTGTCAGGGCTGCATGGAGCCCTGGGACATAGGGCCGGTCCTGGCGATGGTGGAAGGGTGGTGCCCCAGGAGCACATGGCAACCTGGGAAGTGCCTCTTACTCCTGTGATGTGTGACCTTGTCTCCGAGCGACCCTAAGCAACCCCCTTGGACAACCCTCTTGTGAAAGGTCACAATGGTCGACATCATCGGTTCCACACACTTCCAAAAACTGAGGCCCCACAAGATTAAACGGCTAGCCCATGGGGTCACACAGCAGAATGAGGATTGGAATTTTGTTCCCTTGACTCCTAGATACCCTGTTCTTTCCGCTCTAAGAGGATGGGGGCTGGGATCGGCTTTCAGAGAAAGGTCACATCAATAGGAGCGGTTTATGGGTGCCAGAACCTTGTATCTTGGCGTACGCACCAAACCCTAGCACCCCACCCAGGAACCAGGCCAGGCTCGGGTTCAGGGTACAGAGCTGTACAGTAAGGCTGTGGCGGCAGCATGTGTCTGACACCAGGTCAGCAGAGGAATCGTAAACCGAGTTCCCAGCAATCCATTCTGCACCCCACAACCCCCCCCCCACTTCCCCCAAGCACTTAAAAATGCAAATCTGCCCAGTCAGTTTTAAACACTCCATCGACTTCCAGCTTTCGAAACGGTAAAAACAAATTTGCTTCCCACACGGTATCAGGGGGTGTGCTATTGCTGAAGAAGTAGGTGATCAGTTCCTCTCCCCACCCCCTCCTTCTACCCCTTCCCCTTCCACCACCCCTGGCTAAGGCCCAGGCCCATTAGGCTCTTGGGAATAGAGATAAGATAAGGTCCCTGATGGCTTTATTTCTTTATTATTTTACTTGGGTTAGGTCCCTACTTCCTGATGGAGGCAGCTCTGTACCCTCCACAGAGTGCCTCTGTTATGGGGGGGTGGGGGCTGGGCAGAGGGGGATGGCTAGACAGAGACAGGTAGATGGACCAGAAGAGGAGGGAGGTGCATCGCTTCCCAAACGCCTTGGTTTTGAAAAACAAAACAAAAATACTGTATGGTATTGTCATTATCAGTATTAATTTGGGGGGGGGGGAGCAATCCTAGGATCTGATTGGTATAAAGAACTCCCAGTTAGGAAACTCCCTCCACCGGTGCAGGTTGGCACTAAATCAGCAGTTTAGTTGCCTGGGACAAGAGTCAGGATGGCCCAGAGTCTTAGGGCCGATGTCAGAGGACCTGGGTTCCTGTAACCTCTGACAACCTTGGTAATACTGAGCCATTTAGAGAACTGCTCTAGGCCTCGGTTTCCTTATCTGCAAAATGATGAAGTTGGCCAAGCGTGGTAGCAGCTGCTGGGATCGCTGCTGGTGTGCAGGCTGGTGGGATCCCTCAAATTGGGGAGTTCTGCCCTAGAATGAGCTGGGCTGAGGAGGGTTTCTGCTAGTATGGTAAAGCTCCCCCACCCTGAAGCTCCCTGGGGTGGGGATGGGCCAGGCTACCCAACAGCCCGCCCAGGTCAGAACTGGAGCAGCCCAAAGTAATGGGGTTGGGCCTGTGAATGGCACCTAACTTCCAGTCCGGGCAAGACAGGGAGGTTAATCTAGATGTCCTCTGAGACCCGGTTCTCTACCTCTGGGACTGCAGCCTGCCTAGGCTCACAGAGTATTCCTGACGCTGGCTCAAGCCACCCCTCATGCTGGTCTCTTGTTATTAATACTAATAATTCACATTAATGCATTTGACTCAAAACAGTGCTGTTGTATACGGTGTAGGTGTTGGTGTGTTCATTTTATAGATAGTCAATGTGAGGTTAGGGGCATCCGGGTGGTTCAGCGGATAGAGCACCAGGCCTGGAGTCAGAAATATCTGAGTTCAGATGTGGCCTCATTTCCTAGCTGTATAACCCTGCGCAAGTCACTTAACCTTTATTTGTCTCAGTTTCTCCTGTGTAAAATGGAGACACACTGGAGAAAAAAATGACCAACCACTCTAGTATCTTTGCCAAGAAAACCACGTAGAGTCAGAAACGACTGAGCAGCAACAAACCAAGGTTCAGAGAACAGCAATGTCTTGGCCAAATTAATCATCCGAGCTCATGGACTGATACTGGTGGACTTACTGACATTCAGATCTCTTGGCTCCTGCCTCTGTGGGCTGTGCTGGGAAGATAGGATCTTTCTTTGACTCATTCTGACAATGAGCGTAGGCTGCCTTCCCCGACGCCATACTGTATGAGCAGCTCCTTTGAGCATTACTTAGAAGGCAGTTGATGGCTGGCTCTGTCTCTCTTTGCCTCCCCCTCCCAAGTCTGAATCTTATCCCCTCTCTCAGCTCCAGCTGTCTTCCATCCGTATCTCCCTCACCCTACAGGGAGCAAGGAGACCGCACCTGATTCTGCAGTACAGCTAGGAATGTGGCTCAACCCCACCTCCAGGGGTCAGTGTGGCATGGAAGAAAGGGGTAAATCTGGGGTTGAATCCTGCCTGCCTTGAAGACTTTGGACAATCGCCAGACCTTTCTGGGTCCCTCTCATCTTCTCCTGCTTTCTCCCTCGTCCCTGTAAAATGATTCCTGTCCCACTGGGAAGGACAGGATGTTTGGCCGCCTTGTGAGGTAGTGAGCTTCCTGTCTTTGAAAGCCATCAGCCAGAAGCTGGGTGTCCACCTTTCAAGGGTGTTTTTGAAGGGATTCCTCCACTAAGTGGCAGGCTGGACAGCATGACTGCTCACACTGTTCTGTGGACTGACTTAGCCCATCTCTGACATGCTATTTTCCTGTTAGGGGTCCGAAGACCCCTGTGTTCTGAGGTTTATCAAAGACCACACAACTTCTTCCTCTTCTCTTAGAGGGAGCCTGTGGCTCTCCAGCACAGGTAAGGATTCAGAGCCTGGGCAGCTGGTCCCTGAACAGAAGTGACCAGACTTCAGCCGGTCAGTTCCTTTCCTCCATTGATAAGGGCTTGAGGGAGGCAGAAAGCTCTCCCTTGCCCCTCGCCTCCTAGGAAGACCTCAGGCCCCAGCTGGCTGAGCTAGCAACAGAGGGAGTAGGCAGGAACCAGGTGCTCAGGGCTGCTTTTGCAGCTCTATTTCCAACGTCCGTCAGACTCTGGACTAGGAAAGGAACCCCTTCTTCCAGCTCCTTTGGTTAATCAACTGGAGAATTAGGCCTGGTTTCACAGGGTCTGAGATGTTCTTGGGTCTAGTTTCAGGAGCCTCTTCCCTCCCCCCATGATGACACACCTGGGTATCCGTGAGAAGAGCTCAGAGTAAACTTGGGAGATACAGGAGCTGCCTCCCCACGCTCTTGCTTCCTTCCCTCTGTTGTCCCTGCCCCTCCCAGCTCTCCTATTCCCATCTTCCCTTTCTCATCAGTATCCTCTCCTCTCCCACATCTCCATCCTCTCTGACTTCCCTCCCTCTCTTCTTTCTGCTCCTGCTTTCTTCTCCCATCTCTCAGCTTCCGTTTCTCCCCTATCCCCCTACTTCTCCCCTTTTCCCTTCTCCCTCTCTACTCTTACAAGGCCTTGTCTTCCCCTTTTCCTTTTTAGCACCACCTTTCCCCACCCCAATTTTCTGAAGCCCATTCAAACTGAAAAGGGGAGATGAAACCATGTGGTGTAGATTGAAAACAGGAGTCCTGGCTGCCCTGTAAGGGGGTGGAGCTTCCCATCCCCCTCCAAGCACCACCCAGCACCAGAGGACTATCTACCAGTCCAGTATCCTACCACCCCAGGGGCCCCAGCCAGGAGGTTCTGTCCTAGGGGATGTGGTACAGGAGCCACAATTGGGGGTCTTGCCTCTCTCCCAAGGCAAGTCACCCAATCCCAAGTGGAAGGGCCTTCTGATGCCCCCATATCTGAGAAGACATTTCCCAATAAGAACCTGTCCACCTTTTGCTTCAGGCCCTGCGTTGAGGAATGGCCCTTCACCCTCCAAGGTAGCCCATTGGACTTTGAGGGAGCTGATTGTTAGGAAGCTTTTCTCTGTGCCAAGCTAAATTTCAGCCTCTGCCATTGCTCCTGGCCCTGCCTTCTGGGGTCATCTTTCCTCACTTCCATGTGACAGCTGTCATTCCCCTTCTCCCAAGCCACCCCTCTTCCAGGTGAAACTTCTCCAGTGTCTTCTATTGATCCTCCTATGTCCCGATCTCAGCCCATTCATCTGGGCTGCCTCCTTCTGGACAATCTCTAGCTTACAATGTCCATTCTAGAACGTGGTCTGACTGGGACAGAGGAGCCCAGGCCTGTTACCTCCCTAGTCCTAGATACCACCTTCCTTCGTTAACAAAAGCTAAGCTTGACTCACCAAGCTTACAGACTGCCAGACCCCCTGACCTTTGACATGGATGGTCTCTTATCTACCCAGGCTTCCATTTTCTGTGTCATGTCTTTGATGACCATCTTGGTTGGTGAGTCCCCTTGGTATCCACATTGGTCTTTTTAAATGCCTTTCCTTCTCATCTCAGTTGTTTCTCTCCACTCTGTTGCCTCAATGTCATTCTCTAGTTTCCCTCCCATTCCTTCTGCATTGACTTCCCCCCTCCAGAATTTTAGTCCATGTTGGATCCAGACTTTCATGGAACCTCCTAAAACCTGCTCTCCTCAAAACGAAGGTTCCTGTGAGATGGCCCCCAGCTTTCGTCTGATATTTGTCACTACAAACTCTTAAGAGACTGTGATCACATCCTCCCACTCCCAGGAGGCCCATCTTTTCCACCCCCAGCAACCAATTCTTTGTGGGCCAGAATCAGGTCCAAAATCCCAGTTCCCTTTTTTATTTCCTCCACCTTTTGAAGAGTGAAATTCTCATTAAGGTGAACCAAGAAGTCGTTAGCCACTCTGCTTTGAGCTCTAGCAAATGTCCGGGTAATTGAGGTCCTTTGCCAGGCTTGCAGTTGGGTACGTTGTAAACTGCTCATCTCTTCCTGTCTAAGTTGTCTGTAATCTATTCCAGGGGCAGGATTGCTTGTGAATCTGCCTCTGTCGGTCTTCATTAAGTGTGCTCTACCTTGCTCCTGTATTTGGGTCCTGGATGGCCTTATTTGGGTGCATCTTCTTATGGTGCAATGTTCGTCTTCCTCCATGTGCCTATCCCATCCTCCCTTACCTGTCTTGTACCTTCTGAAGAAGGTGATTTTGTGTGTGTGTGTATGTGTGCGTGCGTGTGTGTGTTCTGACCTGTTGCTGATGATTTTCTGCTTTGGTTTGTATCTTGAGATAATAGGTTGCCATGGCTACAAGTCCTCACTGACAGTTTGAAAAAACAAGGAAGTGGGCACAGGGGATATAGAGCAGGACCCCAGCTGGTTGTGCCCTTTCTCCAGCCTGTACCTTAAAACACAGAGTCCGTTGTAGAGCTGAGGGACCCTTAGAACACAGAGTGCTAGAGCTGGGAGAGTCCTTAGAACACAGAATGTCAGAGCTGGGAGAACCTTTAGAACACAGGATGTCAAAGCTGGGAGAGTCCTTAGAACACAGGATATCAGAACTGGGAGAACCCTCAGAACATAGGATGTTGGAGCTGGGAGGGTCCTTAGAACATAGAATGTTGGAGCTGGGAGGGCCCTTGGGACGTGGAAGAAGACTTTGAAGTTATCTTGTCCAATCTCCTTCGTTTGACAGATGGGGATACTTGAGGTCCAAGAAGGGACAGTGATTTGCAGTGACTCATGGGAGCATCAGTGGCAAATCTGAGACTAAAGCTGGGTGGGGGAGGGGGAGGGGTGTCTCCTGACTCCTGTTGGAAGGTGGCTTCTACTTCTTACCCTGGGCTTGAGGTGGTGGAGTAAAATCCATTTGTGTGACAGTGGAGAATCTCGACAGAGACTAGCCGCTGATGCTCCTTTAGGGTAGGAGGGCCTACCCAAGTGAGTCCTTATCCTGATCATCAACCTCCCCTAGAACTAAGAAGGATCATCCCTCCCTAGTCCTTGGACCAACCTGGCCTGCCTCGCCATCATCAGGTGGCCTAGTCCTGCCTGCTAATATTCACCTGGGAACTTGCTTTCTCTCCTTTAGGGAAGAACAGCGAGAGAACCTCATATACAGCCTTTGGGAGAGACCCTGGGATGCCAGTACTCAGTCAGGTAAGTGAGAAGAAACAGTAGAACGGAATAGTTTGTCTGATTGGTGCACACAGAAGGGCTTCTCTTAGGGGTAACCATAAAGGGGGCGTTCCTGAGGACTACCGATTCCCTGTATGTTGCGCCCTGCCCAGTATAGAATGAAAGGAAGACTGGAAATTGGGCTCAGGTCTCGTCCCCTTGAAATGGGCTGCTGACCCTGAGGCTATCAGTGTTGGGTGGTGAGACAGGTGGTGGCCTGGGACAATCCAAGAAGGACCCAGCAGGCCCTGCCTTCTTCAGGAAGTCCAGCTTCCTTCCTCTTTGGGGCTTGGACTAGTAGCCCTGGGCCTCTTGGCTTCAGTTTCTCAACCATCAGAAACAGCCTGGATTCAGATTTTCCAGGACTTTGGGAAGGAGGAGAATGGCCATTCCTCCTATTTTCTGGATTTTCCCCAGGAGTTGAGCAGTCCAACATGGAGCTTGGAATACAACCAAGTGAGTGGGGGTGAGGGGGTCACTGGGATTACTTGAGTGCTGCTCAGGCTGGGATTGGGAGCCAGTGGCTATGTTCCTCAAATCAAGGGCCCTTGGACAAGGAAGATGAGAGTTTGCCAGGCTTCTTAAATGGCCTCCATAAAGTGATTTGCCACACTTGGAATATGGAATGTGAAAGTGGAAAGGATATTAGCTCATGCACTGGGAGGGACCTGTCATTGGATGTAGAATGTCAGGACTGGGAAGGCACTTAGAACACAATGTTAAGTCTGAAAGGGCCTTTAGAATAGGAAATACTAGATCTGGGAGGGCCCTTAGAACACAGAATGTCAAAGCTGGGAGGGTCCTTAGATCACAGAATGTCAGAGCTGGGAGGTCCTTAAATCACAGAATGTTAGAACTGGGAGGGTCCTTAGAATATAGAGGGTCAGAGCTGAGAGGGTCCTTAGAACACAGGATGTCAGAGCTGGGAGGGCCCTTAGAATGTCAGAGTGGGGAGGGTTCTTAGGGGATGTCAGAGCTGGGAGGGATCTTAACTCCTAGAACAAAGAATGTTGGAGCTGGAAGGAACCTTATGTAAGAGAGAAACAAATATTAGAACTGAAAATGGCCACTGAACACCATGTGAGAGGAAGACAGGATTCTTGGAGATTTGAAAGTAGGCAGATGAGGGGGGAACGTAAGGGGCTTGTCCAAGCAACAGCAACCAGGGGCAGATCCTGGTGCCGTTCTCCTTGGCCCAGCCTCACTCCCCGTCTTGTCTGCTTAGGTCTTTGTAGGGTGTGGTTTGGGTAGCTCTTTCTCTCCCTCTTTCCCTTTTTTTAAGTCCTATGTTTTAATTTTGCACAAATTTGTCATAATTTCCTCTTCTCTGAACGGAGAATGTTTCCTTTTGCTACACCAGCTGCGCTGGCTCCAGGGCCGGCCGCGGTGAATTTAATTTACCACCGAAGCTGTGAAAATAGCAGCGGGACAGGTGCCAAAGGCCCACGAGGGGGGATTTTTTTATTTTTAATGTTGTCATTTGGCAGAGGTTTGAATTTGGGGGCTGGGGAAGGGCTGGATAGCAGGGAGATCTTCCCCCTCCCCCCAAAAAAAGCATGGAAAAGGACCTCGGTCCCACTTCAGAACCCAGAGCCGTGGGCTTTTGCATTCAGGATCCTTTACGGCTCTCCAGAACGTCATTCCTCATGTCATTATTTGTAGTAGTAGCAATAGTAATAGTAATTATTACTCTAAGGGTTAGTAGGTAGCTTGCCTTGAATCCCAAAAGACCTGGGTTCAAATCCTGCCTCTGACACATCCTGGCTGTGTGACCCCACCCAAGTCATTTAACCCCTCAGTGCTCTGGGCAACTAAGAGTCTGAGGTTCTTTCTGGTTTTGGTGGCTTTTTTCCCCAGTTACGTGTAAAAACATTTTTAACATTCTTTTTTCCAAATTTTGAGTTCCAAATTCTCTCCCTCCCTCCTGCACCTTTGAGAAGGCAAAGCAATTTGACACGGGTGTACATACACAATAAGAAGGTGCCAGCCAACATTGGTAGAGGGAATGTCCTCACCCTGGATTTCCTTGTGCTAAATGAAATCACGGTTCTGGTCCCTGTCCTTAACACTTATATTGATAAGTAAGTAAAGATGAGGCAGCAAAGTAAGTGCGTCCCCAAAGTCTGGACACATAGGCAATGTGGCGTTACTGCGTTGAGTTCACAGGAATCTTGCAAAGCGCGTCAACCTTTGCATCACAAATGATGGAAATCATATCGAAGATGTTATTTGTTAATATTCCAATTAAATGAAATGTTGAAAATTTCATTCATTTCATTTCTTGAAAATAGGCATTTTTGTTGGAGTTGGGAAGACCTAGAATCCTACCCCCTCCCCCAAATGACCTGGGTGCTTCAGGCAGGTCACTGTCCAGCCTCAGCAATTCCTTTGGTCCAGGAAAAAGAGAAGCCCGAACTTGGAGTTGGAGGATCTCTGTCCGCCTTTGCTCTTCCTGATGGAAGAGGTCATCGGTGTGACCTTGGGCTTCCATTCCCTCATCTTCAAGATGAGAGGAGTTGCATTTGTCCCGGAGCTATGAGCCAGGAACATGGATTTGCATCGTGGGAGTGGGCTCGAAATGATGAATCTTTCGTGTGTTCCCGTCACTAGGCAGTAGCAGCAGAGAGAATGTCAGAGTCAGAATTGGAGTCAGAAGGACCCCCAGCTTTACTGCTTATGCCTCTTTGGCCTTAGACAAATCCTTCTCTCTGGAGCCTCAGTTTGTCTGTCTGTAAAGTGAAGAGGTCGGGCTATATCAGGGCTTCTGCACCTTTTTTGATTGATAGACCCCTGAAGAAACCTACGAGCCTCTTTTCAGAATCCTGGTTTTGAATGCATAAAATCAAATAACAGTAGACTCCACTTCTGTAGCACTTCGAGAGAGGCTTTCTTCTTATCTCGTGTCCGTGGAGGGAGGCAGGGCAAGTGCGCTCTTACAGACTTGAAAGTGCTATGTAAGAGTTAATTATTATCATCAATAGCCCCATTATATGGATGAAGAAACTGAAGCTGGGGGAGGCTCTTAGGGCTCGGAAGTTTCAAGGGCCAGAATTCAAACCCCTACCTCCTGGCTTCCATTTCAGAATCCTTTCCAGTGTCTCCATCTATATCATCTCTTTCAGATGCTGGAGAAAATGGTACCTTCAGCTATTGCCAAAACAGGGCGCAGAAAGCATAAGCGACTAGCCATGTGACTGGCTATGAGGAAGCAGGTCTCCCACTTCCTGAGAGTGCTGTGTTCTGCTCTCCCCTCCAGAGTTTGGAATCCAGTCTTCTGGCTCCTCCCTGGGAGACCTCAGGCCTTTTAGCTTGCTCATAGGATTAGAACTGCTCTTGTTTCAGCTTACAGTATTCTCTTCAGCTTGCTGTTCAGTCATTTTCAGTCGTGTCTAACTCTTCATGACTCTCTTTTGAGGTTTCCTTGGCAAAGATAACTGGCATGGTTTGCCATTTCCTTCTCCAGCTTATTTTACAAATGAGGAAACTGAGGCAAACAGGGTTAAGTGACTTGCCCAGGGTCACGTAGCTAGTGTCTGAGGCTGGATTTGAACTTGGGTCTTCCTGACTACAGGCTGGTAAATGCATTGTGTCTACTGAGCCACCCACTGCCCCATCCCCACTTTAAAGGAAACCGTTCCATGGAGGAGGTCCATTGTAGAACATTCAAGCTGAGGGAACTGTAGGACAGAGATTATCAGAGCTGCTAATGATCTGCAAGCAGGTCTGGGCCAGGGGTTCCCAGACTTCCTTTTCTGCTCACAGCCCTGTGTTATTCTGACACTACGGGGAGAGTTGTCAGTTTGGGAGGAAGAGAACCAGGGGTCTGGCCTTTTGAGAGCAGGTCATGTGGTCCAAACCATCGTTTTCTGGATGAGAAAACCAAGCCCTGTTTTGGGGAAGGTGCTTGTCCAAAATCATACACTCAATCAGTGGCAGATTTCCCCGTTACCTTGCTTGGACATTGGCAGCCCCACCCAATTGCCTTTAGGGTGCTGCCCAGCCGTCCTGCTGGAGCCCTTGTATGCCACCAGATGACAGGCTCCTTGTGAGTGCTTAGCAAGAGGCCTTTTGCCATGGCCCGGGGGCTGGGGCTGCCCTGTGGAACGGGGGCTGGGCATCTGATGGCTCTTTTCCCTCGTAGGCTGGCTTCCTGCCCAGTGAGCTGGGAATCAACAGCCCGAGCACGCTGTCCCCCACGGGGGTCAAGGGAGGTTCACAGTATTACCCGTATCCCAACAACCCTCGACGGAGGGCGGCCGACAGCAACCTTGGTGAGTGGCGTCGTGGGGGGGAAATCATCTTACTTGCTAATCTCCCAGGCAACAAACGTTTCCTGAGTTCTCCTATATCTCCCAGACCTGTATTGGGCTGGGGGAAGAAAGAAGAGTCTCTTCTCTTTGAGAAGGATGTCAGAGCCAGGAGGGTCCTTAGGACTTATCAGATTGAATAGAAGAGCTGAGGGAGACCTCAGAACATACGACATAGAATAGCATGGCTACGTAGGCCCTCAGAACACACAACATAATATACAACATAGAATGGCATGGCTAGGTGCGCCCTCAGATCATACAACATGTAATAACATACATCATAGAATGGCACGGCTAGGTGGACCCTCAGAACACACACCAGAGACTGTCAGCTGGGAAGGGCCATAGACTGAGGGGTAGGGTCTGGACCTGAGATTTTGTCGTACAAGGGAACCCCCAGGTAAGAAAACTCCCACTGAGGTCCATACCTTCTTTGAAAGTTTTTGAACATCTTCTAGAATTTCCCAGAGAAGGTTCCCTACTCCTGGCCCAGAATGTCAAGGGGTTAAATGACTTGGCTAGGGTCATGCAGCCAGGCTGTGTCTGAGGCTGGATTTGAACCCTTCTTTCTGGCCCCAAGGCCAGCTCTTTGTCTGGTCTCTTGTAGCTGCCTTCTAGAACCCAGACTCAAGTCAGGGCATCAGTAAGCATTCATTAAGCTCCAACTGCCCATCACTGTGCTCATCGCTAGGAATGTAGAGACCAACTGTCCCTACTCTCAAAGAAATCACTAACAGGGGAGCCAACATGGATGTGTATAAGCACCTAGAAAACAAACCCAGGGTGGGAGGGGGCACTAGTGAATTTGAGGGGCAGACAAGGGAAGGCCTCTTGTTTAAGGTGGCTTGTGAGCTGAGTCTTAAAGGAAACCGAGGATTCTGGCAGGCAGAGGTGAAGAGGGAGCCAGGCATGGGGGAATGGCCAGTGCAAAAGTATGGAGGTGGGAGACGAGGGGACCCCTGTGAAGAACAGTAAGGAGACCAGCGTCCCTAGATTGTGGAGTGTGTGGAGAAGAATAAGGAAAGCTGGAAGGGTGGGATTGGGCAGGTTGTGAGACCTTTCAGTGCCCCAGGTACGTTTCTCTTTGATCCCAGAAGCTACAGGAAGCTGCTGGAGTTTGGTGAGTAGGGAGGTGGCCCGGTCGGCCCTGGGCTTCGGGAAAACCATTTCGTGTGGCAGTAGGCAGGCCAACCCAAAAGCTATTGCAAGAGTCCAAGTGAGACTCGCCAAGGTGGGTAGTGAGGAGGGAGAAATGACAAGGTTGGCCAGCCGATGGGATGTGTGGGGTGAGAATGAGCAGTAGGGGATGAGCTGAGCTTGTCAGCCTGCGTGACTCAGCACGGTGACAGGGAGGAGGTTCTGCAGGGGTCTGAAGGTGCTGAGCAGTAATTTGAACCCAGGATATTTGAGCTGGAATGTCCAGTCAGCGGTTGGTGAGATGGCAGGCAGCCTGGAGCAAAGCCAGAGCCGGAGCTATCGATTTGGGAATCGTTTGCACAGAGATCCTAAGTGGACCCCGATGAAGTCAGAATGTCGGAGCTAACTGCGACATCAGGACCTAAAACAGAGGATTTCAGTTGGGAGGGACTGTAGAAGCTGTCTTGTATGGTTTTGCCTTGTTTTACAGATGAGGAAACTGAGGCTTGGATAAGAGACTTGAGATCACGCAGAGGCGTTGTCAGGATCAGGCCCGATGAGAACGTCTGATGTTTCTATAGTGCTGTAAATTTTGCAAAAACGCCTTGTGCACATTCTAGTTTGAGCCTTGCCACAATTTTGTGAAGTCTTGGCATTCCAAGTGATGTTGTAATCAACCCATTTTACAAAGAAGAACATTGAGGCTCCTGGTGGTAAAATAACTTCCCCGAGGTCTCATAAGTGTCATAGGTGGGGTTCAAAGGGCCAAGTCCAGCCCTCTGCCTTTTGGGTTAGTCTGCTCAGAGTCTTTTGACTTCAGAATGAGGGTTTCCTCTGTCTCTGTATTCCTGAAGGGTAGGACTCACACAGAGGAAACAGACTCTAAGCTCCTTGAGGGCCACTCTGTTGGGGTTTTTTTTTTCTTTTTTAAACCACCCGTTTCTTTTTCATTTTCATTTAAAAATTTTATCTATAATTTTGTTTTTACATCACCAACTTTAGGCAGCCCAGGGGCTAGAGCTCTGAGCCTGGAGTTCATATCCAGACTCAGATACTTCCTGGGGCAAGTCGTCCAACCTTTGTCTTTGTTTCCTCATCTGTAAAATGGGGAGACCAGTAGCGCTTATGTCCCAGGGTTAATATGAGGACCCAACGGGACCACGTTGGCACAACTTAAAGCACTGCACCGATGATCTTATTGTTGGAATTGTTATCAGTATTCTAGAAAGCCATCCTTTTAAAGGAAGGAGGTAAAATGAAGAGATGAGGCCGAGAAAGGTGGTTTGACAAAACCTAACCCAACCACGAGCGTTCACTCAGTTCCTACCCTGTGCCGGGCACTGATCTACAAGTAAAAAGGAAATGGTTCCTGCCCTAAGGAAGCTTGTATTCGATCAGAGGAGACGCAAATAAAACATGCATGCACACACACACAGACACGCACTCATGCGCAGACACTCAGATACACTCATATATACTCTCACACACACACTCTTACACTCACATGTACACTCACTTTCACACACATGTACACTCTCACACACACATTGCAAGGTAATAGTGAGGAGGAAGGCAGATGCAGTAGAAACTGGGGAGGAATTAGAAAAGGCTTCTTGGAGAAGTCGGGTATGCAGTGATCCACACTCATAGTCCCTCGCCTCTGCAAAAAAAAAAAAAAGAGGAATTCCGTATTCACGCTCAGCCATACTAATTATACCACGTTCACTTTTGGGTTTTCTTTTTAGTCTATAACTTATTGATGGTAATAGCTGGCATTTGTAATTTATCTACAGATTTGCAAAGTTTGGTTTTTTTTTGTATACAAGTGTGGTTGTAAGAGCCTCACAACAATCTTTTGAGTTAGATATTACAGGTGGTATTAGCTCCCATTTTGTCGTTTTTATTTAGTCTATTTCCGTTGTGTCCAACCCTCTGTACCCTTTTGGGGTTTTCTTGGCAGAGACACTCGGATAGTTTTCCATGTCCTTCTCTAGCTCATTTTACAGATGAGGAAACTGAGGCAAACACAGTGGAGTGACTTGCCCAGAGTCACACATCTAGTAAGTGTCTGAGGCCAGAATTGAACCTTCAGGTCTTCTAACTCCAGGCCCGTGCTCCGTTCACTGAGCCACCAACTACCTCCAGATCTCATTTTACAGATGAGGAAACTGAGAGTCACATAGGCCAACTGACCTGTCCCTTGTGGTTCTCCTAGTAAATGGCCCCACCAACGAAATATGTGCTGGCCTCTGGAATAGAATAAAGAAATCCCTGCTTTCAATAGACGTTTATTAGTCTGTAATTGAGATGTAGTCCGTGCCCTCGTGGAGCTTACATCCTAGTGGGGAGACACAGAACAGTATAACTCGGTTTCCAGTGTGATTTCAGAGGCAGCTGATGTTTTGGAGAGAGGGCTGAATCCAGAGTCCCGAAAAGCTGCCTCTGTCACTCTTCCAGGGCCTAACCCTGGGCAAGTGACCCACCCCTCAGGGCCTCCTGGCTCCTTAGAACTTGATGGGTAATAGAATGGAAAAGTATTTAGCACTCTCCCATGTGCCAGGCATTCGAAATGCAGATAGAAAAGCCCAGGAGTCTGCATTCCAATCAGGGAAGACAAGACAATATAGGAAGGCTCAACTGTAGGGCAGGTGGGAAGGCCCAGCAGACCTTTGGATGGGGAACAAAGCCTAGGGGGCCTTGAGGTATAGCATTGAGTAGGATAACAATGCCAGGGGTTTCGGAGGGCATAGCGGTAGAGTAGGTGGTAAGATCCCATGGACCTTTAGGGGGCAGTACCAGGGTAGATGATAAGACCTGGTGGTCTTCTATCTTTAATAGAAGTGATCTCTGTTCATCCAAGGGGCACAAGCAGTAAGCAGGCTGACCAGTCAGAATGGAGCAGGGCTCTGGGTAAAGATGGAAGGGATGGTGTGAATCCGCCTCTGGCTAGGTAGGACCATCCAAGTTCAGCGCCAAGTGGGAGTGAGCAGTGAGGACTGGGGAAAGGCTCCCCTTGGTCATTACTCCTGATAGGTTAGAGACTAGCTTTTGCCATTTGTTTTTGGTGGAAGGAATTCCCATACAAGGAGCTCCCCATGCTCGTGAAACAGACCCTTCTCGTGTTTGTGACTAACAGGTAATTTCTGCAGAAATGGAGCACAGAGTGCCCCAAGAGCTGAGGCGGGAGAGAGATGATTTCCAGGTCACACAGAGTGGGTATGGTTCATGGAGCACAGTGACCAGCCTTAAAGGATTTCAACAGGTGGTGATATGAGACCATTATGTACCCTGAGCCGGAAAAAGAAAAGAAGGGGTCACGAGAATGATGGGGCGGTGTTCTGGGGAATATTAGTAATAACCCACGTGTATAGCGCGCTTTGAGGTTAGCTAAGTGCTTTCCATACCTTGTCCCATTAGAGCAAGATGACCACCCTACAAGGTGGGTGCTGTCCTTATCTGTATTTTAGAGACAAGGACACTCAGGGGAAGAGTTTTCTGTGACTTGCCTGGATCACATAGATAGGAAGTGTCAGAGGTGGGATCTAAATCCCAGTCTTCCTAATTTCCAACCTGAACCAGCGTAGATAGCCCAGGCCATGGCATAGCAAGCTCCCCCCAAACTCATAGACTGTGTGTCCAAGCGCCCAGAGCTCCCCTGTCCTTTGCATGGACCTGGGCCAATAATGCTTTACTCCTGTGTGCCAGCCGACCAATGGCCAGCCAGAAGTTCCTCGCCAATCAGATGGACAAGGCTGTGGGGTTGGTTGGCCTGGTTGCAGTCCACATTTTTCTGCCTCCTTGGTTCCCTCCCTCACCTTTAAAAATGGAACCAGTCCTTACACTGGCAGCCCGTTTCCTTAAGGAAACGTCCAGCTATGGCAATGGTGACTCCAACCGCCAACTGATGCTTATCGGCAGAGAGCAATAAACGTTCTTGCTCAGAACACTCTGATCTCGCCTTCCTGTCTGCCCGACCCAATGGGAAGATTAACTCCTGACCAAAATCAACACCCAAAGTAACAGCGCCCGAGAGTCACTTAGATGGGGGCTTCCTTACTCTGGTCACTCTTAGCAACAACTTGGGGAGAAGGCCAGAGGTGATTATCCCCCTTTAGCAGATAGAGAAATTGTGGCCAGAACTGGGGGCGCATTTCCCACCCAGCCCGTGAGTGTGAGTCCTGGCCAGAATCTCAGCTGAAAACGAGCATCTCATCCCACCTGGACTTGAACAGGATTCCCCTCCAGGGATAGAAAGTCCCATAGATCACTGTGCCTAGAGTCAGGAGGACCTGAGTTCCAATTCAGCCTCAGATTCTAGATACTTCCTAGTTAGGGGACCCTGGACAAGTCACATAACTACTCTCAGAGTCGGTTTCCTCATCTCTGAAATGGGAACAAGGATGACACCTGCCTGCAAAGAATCAGTTAAGATAAGAGCTCTATAAAGGCCTTTTCAGACCTTCAAACACTGTGTAAATGACCATCTCTGGCCTTTTCTCCAGGCTGCCATCAGAAGACACAGGCTTGGATCTAGCTCGCCAATGTACTTGCCTCATCCTCTGTTCAGTCTCGTCACACCCCTCCCCTTCTTTGAGCCAAGGAGTGTGTCTTGGGAAGATTCTTCCTTATTATTTACTTATTGGTAAATGAGCTCTCATAGTGGATTGGAGGCTGCCTTGGGAGATCACTGGAGCGGGATCGACCCCCTGCTAGAAGTAGCATGTTGTGTAGGTGCTTAATAAGTGTTTGCTGAGTTACCTTGTCCAAGAGATTCCTGTTCCCAGACAGGTTGGACGAGATACCTCCTGAGGCCCCTTCTGACTGCAGGATCTTCTGCCACTTACCTCTCAGGGCTAGATTCCTAATCTGTAAAATGAGGAATTTGGACTAGGTGACGTCTGAGGTTCCTTGGAAGATTCAGTGTGGCGATTCTAGAACCGAAGGTCTCCCCAGGACAGCCCAGGACTCGGGGAAACCTGGTAGCTGGGGGATTTTCCTTTCCGTTGGGCTGGAGAATCTGCCCCATCAGCAACGGCTTCCATTCTTAGTTCTTCCCTCTGGAGCCTAGAAGAACAGTCTCATTCTAACACTGGGAGACAGAAATCATGTATGGTTTACCCTGCCACCCCCCATCCCCAGCCCAGGCTGAGCATGCCCAGTTCCTTCAGCTGGTCCAGTCTTCAGAGTCCCAGCCCAAAGCTCTTCCCATTCCCCTCCCTGAAGAGCGGTCCCATCGTTTGTTCCCCAGAGAGAGCCCCTTCTCGAGACTCCCAGCTTCCCCACCTTCCCCAAACATAGCATGGTAGACAATGCGCTCAGCCTGGAGTCACCCTAGTCGAGTGACCCTGTGGTAAGACATTTAACCACACTCAGTCTTCGGGTTTCCTCATCTATAAAATGGGGGTCATAATAGCATCTACCTCCCAGGGATGTTGTGAGGATCCCCAAAGGAGATAATATACATGTGAAGTGCTCTGACCCCCAACCTTCCAGCTCTTTATAGGTATCAGCTTTTGTTCTTTTTCCTAGTAACCACCCGCCCAGCCTAGCCCAGGAGATGAGTAAAGCACGTGGAGCTGGGACAGGTGTGTCCTAGAGGCCCCAGGATATCAGGTGCTGCCCGGCGGGCGTTGCTCCAGTGGCAGGGATGGTACAGTCTTCTCTGATCCTCCCAGAGAAAGCTCCCGGGGAAACCACACCCCTCACCCCTCGGAAATTACTTTACTTCCCTGCTCCTGCAAATGAAGCTGGATTTAAATTCCTGTCTCCCAGAGATCTGGCCAATGAGCAGCAAAGGGACCGTATTGTAGAATACTTCTCTCCTCTCTGCACCCCAAAATGTGCTTGGAGTCGGCATTTGGGGAATGCTTTACAGGAAGACCTGAGAAAAGTGGGGTCAAAGGACAAGTTCCCTTTCTGGAGACTTTCTCCCCCCTCCTTCCCTGACCTTGTGCACTCATTGCTTCAGAAACTAGAGTAGTAACAACAGAACTTCCATTTCAAGGCACATCAATTTACAAAGTGCTTTCCTCACGTTAACTCTGGGGGAGATAGTTGTGGTGGTAATGGTCGTGATAGTAAACTACTACTGTTATCACTACCACTGCTACCAGTGATAATGATTAATATAGTGCTTTAAGATTTGCAAAGTGCTTTACAAATATTATGTCATCGGTCCCTGAGAGGGAGGTGCTGTTATTGCCCCAGTTTTCAGGCACAGCTTAAGTGACCTGTCTAGGGTCACACAGCTAGTAAGTGTCTGAGGCTGGATTAGAACTCAGATCTTCTTGACTCCAGGCCCAGAGCTCTATCCACTGCTCCACCTCGATGCCTTGAGTGTGAAATTTACTGTCTCCATTTTTATAGATGAGGAAGCTGGCCACATGAGTCTTACTCAAGGCCACACAGCTAGCAGCTGAAGGAGCCGGGTCCTGACTCTTGAGAGTTGCGGCCTTTCTGTCAGGCTGCCTGCCCTCAGCCAATGTGGGACCTCCCTAAGGATGGGAGCCTAGGACTTCCCCCTCCCTCTCTCACAGCCCTGAATGTAGAGCTGGTCTATACTGTGGGTCAGTGAGTGAATGGCAGATTGGACCACCAGCTGGTTGAGCATCTGTGGTGGCTTTGCAGTTATGACGCTGGGCTGAGCGGACCAAGGGTATGTGGGGCAGTGAGGCTTGCTCTGACCTTGGCCCCGTACTGGGTCTCCACCCTAGGAGGCATGTGGTCCAATGGAAAGTGCTGGCTTTAGAGTTACTAGGCCTGAGTTTGAATTCCAGTTCATCTTGCCACCAGGAAGATGTGAGTTCAAATCCAGCCTTAGGCCCTTATTACCGGGGGGGTGGGGGTGGCGGGGGGTGTCACTTCATCTCTGGCTTTCTGTTCCCTCGCCTATAAAACAAGGGATATAGTCTGGATTCCCTTGAATTTTCCTTTTTGCTCTAAATCTAACTCCCTCAGGTCTGAGGAGATAAGGGCACCCTTGTTATGTGCGCTAATGTTCTTTATCTCACCTCTGCACACCCAGACTCCCACCTCTCTGTCTCCAGCCTTCTGCTGGGCACTATGGGTGAGAAAGGAGGCCCCTTGGACCATGCTTCTGGGGAGCTCCCAGTCTGGCCATAGAGATAGGATTGATGATGACTAGGGTAACACTTCCTCTTCTGTAGCACTTGAAGGTATTTCGAAAGCCCTTTCTTCCCCCACAGTGAGTAGTACAAATATCGTGATCTCCATTTTATATATGACCAAGCTAAGGTCACTAGTTCACTTTACATGATAGTGAGGGTGAAACTAAGTGGTTTCTAAGCCTTGAAATAACTAGAAAGCAATAGAAGGTTATACATCAACCAAGTCCCAGACACATGGTACCACCCTGAGTGTTGTCTGAGGCCACGTGATGGGATGGCTCGTGGCTTCCTGTGAGGAGGGGCATCTCGAGCTGGGCATCGAGGGACAGAGGGAAGTTCGGCTGGTGGGGAGGGAGGGAGGGAGGATGCGTGCTCCAGATCATGACTGGCAGGCATCGGCAGAGGGGTTTGAAATCCTATTTGCTTTGCACAAGCAAAGATGAACATTTCCTGTGGTTTCACGGTTTTTTGTTTGTTTGTTTTCCCCTTCTCCTGCCTCTGCCCGGCTAGATGGGCAACCTAAGAAGGTCCGGAAGGTGCCTCCAGGACTCCCCTCCTCGGTGAGTAGGCTGGTCTTGATGGATGTGGGAAGGAGATCACTAGACGTGGGTATCTGTTACATAGGAGGTCCGTATTGGGTGGGGGAGGGGCCCTGCCACCATGCTCCCACACCAGGAGATGCCCACACAGGTCCCTACTCCCAGGCCTTAAATGTAGAACTGGAGTGTTAAAGTAACACTTCCACCTGAGAACCCTAACACTCAAAGAATCGTAACGTCATAGAATATCCTATCAGAACATCCAGGGAAGAACCCTAGAACCCAGGATGCCAGAGCCCTTAGAATGCATAGCATGCATTATTAGAGCTAAGACCTTAGAAATCACCCACTCCATTTCACAGATGAGAAAACTGAGGCCCAGAGAGGAGGAATAGCTATAGTAGTTTAGTCTTCCTTGTTGAGATTCCCTCCCGCTTCACATCTGGCCGTAACAGAGCCTCTCCTCGCCCCTCTGGTCAGGGCGCTGCCTAAAAGTCAGCTGCTTCCGGAGCCCAGGAGCTTTTCCCAGCTCTCTGTGGGGGCCTCCCTCCTGAAGGGGATCCCTGGGACATCTGATAGCCATGTACATGGGAGCCCCACTAACGGGAGCAAAGACAAGGACCAGTAAATGATCCCACTATGATATGCCCATCCCCATTCTCCATGACCGAGTTGAGCTTGTGTGACTGGTGCCAAGGTTACACTTTTTCTTGAGATCTTCCTGCCATGTTTATTAGCTTGTACAGATATGTCTACCGGAGCATGTGACTGTGGTCCCTTGGCATTAGTCACAGCCCACAGCACCAGCTTGGGGCTCCAAGTAGTTGTCTCAGGACGGGTGGGGGACCTCTGTCCTGTTCCTAAAGACTGTGGTGTAATGGAAAGATGGCTGGGCTTGGGGTTAGATGATCAGAGGTCAAATCCGGGCTCTCCCCCTAGCCCTAAATGACTACGTGACCACAAGGAAATGCCATGGCCATCTGTCAGACCAATGGCTGATTGCTCAGGTGCCTTCCAGCTCGGATGGTTCATGAGCCTCGTTCTTAGGGTGGGGTTGCCATAGTCTCTTGCCATGTTCACACTCCAGTGTTTGACCTCACACACACACACACACACACACACACACATACTACCATTTAACAGATAAGGAAATGGAGTCTCAGAGATCTAGAGTGGCTTGTCAAGGTGACAGCAAATCATGGGCATGGCCAGGTATGAAACCTGGGCTCTCTTGTCTCTAATCAGGGCCTCTCACTGCCGTTCCAGAGAACCAAGGAGGATCTGAGAATCTCTTCTCTGGGAGTGTCCCCCACCATCTAGTCTAACATCAGTTTCAGTCTCGGGGTGGGGAGTGGTACATGAGTTGAGTCCCAGACAAAAGAACAGGTCTTATCCTGTGGTACACTGAAGGGCCAGTTTGTTATTTGGGGAAAGAGGGGATGATAGTTTGCCTGGGACTTTGGGGAGCGGGCTAAGGCACAGAACAGAAGGATTGGGAGGGGTGGGAGGGGAGAATGTATTAGGGAGAGCGGCCAGGGCCTGAAACCTGACTCCTCTACCCCCCATTGACACCCTTTCCCCCCACCCCCACCCCAGAGTAGTCACTGGGCTTTGGAGGGAGGGAAGGAAGCATTGATGGTGGGGGAGAGGGGCTCTCCCCTGCCTCCCCCACATCTGCACATCAAGGAGCTTCCCAGTAGCACCACCAGCACACACACACACGCGCACACACACAAACACATGCTCTCTCCCCTTGTCCCCTCCCCAACCCCCCCCCCCTCCCTTGCAGCACAGCTGCATGAAGCCTTGGCGGGGGGCCAGGGCCCGACAGATGGCACGGAGCTCTTAGACAGGCTCGGCTCTCCCAGCTCCCGCTATTTAATCAAATTATAGAAAAAGTCAATTTGCTGAATTCTTGTTCATTGTAGCCCTTCTCATTCCCTTCGTTTCTGGGCTCCCTGGCACCACATATTCCCACCCCCACCCCACCTCTCTGCCAGAGGGAAAGAGGCTTCATTTCCCCCATCCACCCAAACTGGCCCAGGCCTACAGTACACCACCCACCTGAGGTCTTTTCTTCCCTCTTCTTAGATCCCCAAGTTTTGTGTTTTCCCCTTGCCAGCCACCTTGGAGAATCAGCTCATTTTAAAGCCGTATTGGTCCTTAGAACACAGGATGTCAGAGCTGGGAGGGCCCTTAGAACATGAAATGTCAGAGCTGGCAGGATCCCTAGAACCCAGGATGTCAGTTGGTTGGGAGGGCCCCTAGAACACAGATTGTCATCTGGGGGGCCCTGAGAACAGAGAAAGTAGTGCCTGAAAGAGACCTTAGAACGCTGAGTGGCAGAACTGGAAGGAACTGTAGCAGTCACTTAGTCCAATCTCATTTTACAGAGGGGTAAATTGAACCCCCAGAAATGCAGTCGGGACCACCCGGGGCATATATCTAGTCAGGGCTGTAACCAGACTCAAACCCAGGTTTCCTGACTACCAGCCTCACTTTTCGTCCATTGCAAAAAAGATAAGAATGGTGGCTTCAATTGGGTCAAGAGCTGGGGTGGCCTGGTTCCAGTTTGTGGAGGGAGAATGGGAATGTCTTGATTTCCTCATCTCTAAAGTGGAGGCGATACTTCACAATGGACCTAACAGGTTTATGAGGAAAGGATCTTTTAGAGAAAAATGGGCATTACCGTCATCATTCATTGGGTCAAGAGCAGGAGAAGGGATCCCAGGCCCAATCCATGGGGTTGGATTTCAGAAATTCCACAGGCACAGACCCAGCTGGCCAAGGTTGTCCTGACCCCATTGCCTCCCTTGGCCCTGGCCCAGCCTAGCTTCCTCTCTGCATCTAGCTGAGCCCAGGGGGAGTCCCAGGTCCAGTGGGTTGGCCAATTCACTTTCACAGCCTTCGTCAAAGGAGGAAGGAAAGAGAAACTTTGTGAATGGTTGGGCTAGAGGGTGGGGGGAGGGGTCCCCAGGTCCTAGACTGATCCTGAGCATTCTTGAGGAAGGTGTCCTCAAAAAAAAGGGGGGGGGAGAAATCCCATTCCCTTTCCCACCCCAACCCCCACCCTTTTCAAACAGAGACCAAAAAAAGCCCCACTATTAGCTTGCCCTTGCTGGGGCCTCTAAAACCTAAGTTACCATCTGCCGAAAATGTAACTGAATCTCGGTGTAAGGGATCTGGGCCACCCCAGCGCCCCCCCCCACCCCACACACAGCAGAAGGAGGCCCATGCGGGGGACTCACTCCCCTTCTCCCAAACTGGAGGGGCCTGGAGATGGGGGAGGGGCAGCAAAGGAAACAAAGATCCTGGGCCCCACCCAGGGCCTGCTTCTGTTCCCTGCCTAGGCACTTGAAGGCAAGGCGCAGCAGGGGGCCTAGCCAGGGGGTTTTATGGAGGTCTTTATTCCTAACTCTCCTTGATCACCGGTCCCCTCTGGCTCAGTCAGCCCCAGGGAAGGAAGGCAGACCACAAAGGAAGCTGTTTGGAGAACACTCTTGGGGCTTCAGGCCAAGCACCCCATCCTTCCTCCCTCCTCTTTCACGACTGGGGCTTGCAGGGGGCTTCAGAGAGGAATCCTCATTGCTGTTTCTACTGGCATTTTAACACTCCCAGAGTGCTTTATCACTATTAAACCTTCACAAGAGGTGCAACAGGTGCTATTGGCCCATTTTACATCTGAGAAACTGTAGACCAGGGAGGGGGGTGGGGAATCGTGCCTGAGAACCTAGGAGGGGCCTTAGAACTCAGGATGTCAGAGCTGAGGGAGACCTTAGAACATAGAATGTCAGAGCTGGGAGGGCCCTTAGAACACAGGATGTCAGGGCCTGGAAGACCCTTAGAACAGGAAATGTCACGTTAGGAAACTGAAATTTGGAGTGGAAAAGTGACTTACAGCCATCCAGTGGGTTTTGCCACTGCCAGGACTGGAACCTAGGCTCCTGACTCCAATCTCAGCAAATTTCTGCCACAACACACTATCCTTTTTTGATATCTCTTCTTCCATTTTTTTTTCTTTGCTTCTTTGCCATCTTCCTTCTCCCTTCCTTCCCGTTTCTTTCCTAAGGAGGTAAGGCCCTGTGTCGCCCTCTCTCCAACAATCTTCCGCGCTCCTGAGGAACTTGTGGAAAAATCGAGAAGTCTCCTGCTTGGGCCAAGCAGGTGCCAGGGGGTGGGAGGAAGCACAGTAGCCCTGTCCAGTGGATGGCAGGTGTGTTGGCAGCAGGGGCAGTTATATGGACCTTTAAGGTTCAAGCCTCTTAACAGCCCAGTGAAGTGGAGGTGCTGTTATTATCCTAATTTTTCAGAAGAGGAACCTGAGGCCAAGAACTTGACTGGTGTCACAGTAAGGATCTCAGGCAAGATTCCAGCCTGGCTCCTCCAGTCCCCAGGTCCAGCGCTCTGCCCACCGCACCTGCTGCTGCTGCCTCCCGACTAGGAGGGCTGGACATTTGGTAGTTTTCCTTCTGACTGATTCTCTTCCTTGGCAGGTATATCCCTCCAACTCAGGTGATGACTACAGCCGAGACCCCACGGGATACACTTCCTCCAAACCTGCCAGTACTGTGTACCCTGCAGCCTTCTACATGCCAGGTATGGTTCATGGGGTAGAGAGAGGAAGATGCCCTGGCTTCCTACCTCTGCCAGCCATATGTAAGGTCAGGCCTAGATGCCCATCATGTGGGCTGGGATGCCTGGGAGCCATCTGTACTGCCTAGGGGATCAGGGCTTGCCTTTTGGGGGAACCTATGGGGGTCAGACTTCCTTTTGGGACTGTGTAACACTCAGTCCACGGTCCAAGTCAAAGTTCCACTGGGGATCAGGGCTCAGTCTAGTGCCAAGATCTACATGCTCCTGAGGTGGCATGTGAATCTCCAGGTAAAAAGTGTTGGAAAAGTAGGTAGATAAAAACATCTGGGAGCACCTTTGTATCCCTATAACCCTAATTCTACATACTGCTCCCTCGACTTTGACCCTGTGCTCCCTACAGATGGACTACACAACTCAGTGGACCTATGGAGCCCATCAGGCACCATGAACCAGTCCAACTATGCCCCCTCCATGCTGGGCAGCTCCCCTTCCCCTCTCCCTCAGAGCGGCGGCTTCAGTAATTTACACCAGCATGAACGAATGGTAAGAGAAAACCCTTTGGAAAGCTCTCCCTTCCCTGTGGTACCTGCCTGAAGCAAGGCAGTGTTGAAGGGAGGTGGGGGCAGAATGGTGGAAAAAGAAAACATCTTCCCCTCTCCCAGGGAGCTCCCAAGGAGATTAGAAAACGGCCACTAAGGGTTAGTAGCTCGGCCCATGTGTGGCTGCAGTCATCTGACCCCTCTCTCCTTTTCCCTCTGCTTCTGCGGGGTCTTCCTAAGAACTACCAGATGCATTCAGGGGAGGTCAATGGTGGAATCCCATCAGTGTCCGGATTCTCCTCTGCCACCACTCCCTATGGCGTCTCAAGCCACACACCACCAATCAGTGGCACAGACAGCATCATGGGTAGGTACCACTTTGTTCCTACTGGATTTTCCTTGCTCTTCAGGGTTCTCCCACCGGTTTCACCCTTACGTTCCCCAGCCTCAGTGGAGCCAGGATAGAGCAGAATGTTTGAAATGTCTGGTGGCAGGGGTGGGAGCCGGGGCATCCATCAGGATCTAGGTGCTAGTCTCAGCTGCACCTCTGGCTGGCTCCCTTTAAGCTGAATCAGCAGAGCAGAGGAAGGCACACTTGAGCTGGGTGTTAAGGGACTGAGTTCCTCTTCCATCTTGGTCATGGCTGTTTGATAGTGGACCCTCTAACACTTGAGATCCTATGTCTGGTAGGAGGTTTCTCTCCTCCTGTGGGATGGAAACAGGTTGGGTGACTTGGACCTCTTTTCTTCTTCTATCACAGGTAACAGGGGGACTACAGCTGGTAGCTCTGGAGATGCACTTGGGAAGGCACTGGCTTCGGTAAGAGCTGCTCCTGCCAGTTTTTCTCTCCCTGGGATGTTGATGGGCAGGATTAGGGAATTGAAGAGAGATTTGCCTAAGCCTAGGAAGAGTACTTCAGGCTCTAGGCTTCCCTTTGCCTCCTAGGAGGGTTCCTCATGTGTTGGAAGGGGAGAGGGCTACCAAGGGTGCTCCCCAGCCCTGGGCAGGGAGAGTGCTACCAAGGATGCTCCCCAGCCCTGTGGCAGGGAACTGGCCCAGAGTTTCCCTCCTCAGACCCTTCATTCAGACGGTGGGAGAAGGGGGAATGCTGGCATGATAAAAGGGGATCAGGCTCCTCCCGTGTATCTCCTCATTGTTCTCTTGGGCCCCTCGGCCATTATTCCATGCCCCAGCTCCCAGAGTCCACTGACCGAAAGAGGAGACAGTGGCAGAAGCTCGCCCTCCTGCTCCCCCCGACTGAGCTGGGGAGCCCATATTCCCAGCAGCTCACTCAGGCTGCCCTTGAGCTCTGCTATGCTGTAGGTAGTCCCGTTTTCTTCTCCCCCCGACACTGCTTCCCCCCCACAGCCTCACCACAGTCGCCCCAAGGTGGCTGAAACTGAGAGCACCGGGTGTATGTGCCAGGAAGCGAAAGGCATGGTGGGAACAGCGGCACTGGGGGGCCTCACATTCGACAACTATACCCATACCTCCCCTCACCATCGTCCTCTCCCTTGGGCCACCCCTTCCCACTGCCTGCCCAGACCACATCTGCCCCCTGGCCCAAGGACTTCCATCTGACCAGAGTATGGGGGTGGGGGCAAGGCTGCTCATAGAATCATACCTCTGGAGGCATTCTACAGAGGGGGAAACTGAGACCCAGGGGAGTTATCACTTCCCCAAGGTCACCTGGGTAGCCAGGAGTTGAACCCAGATCCTCCAGCTCGGAGACAGCGTACCTTCTCTCTGGAGCTAACTTCCCGAGCCCACATCCAGGATGCTCTTCTGGGAGCATCCTCCGGGCCACACTGCCCCAGTCCACCATGGTAACCAGGCTTCTCAGAGCCTCCGCTCATTCCCTCTGCCGTGGTTTTGTTAGCCGTCTGACTGGGGACAGACAGGTCAGGGCTGAAAACTTAACCGTCCAGGGCAGTAGTTCTGAAGTCATGCCAGAAGCCAGGAAATGCTCCCATCTCTTTACGTGCCTCTGCTTTCCAGAGCAGCCCCGGCAGGGACTTTTGTATCAGATAGAGGCCACATTCTCACTATTAGGAGACTCCTGGTCCCGCATCAGCAGATGTCCAGAATCTAGTTTGAACCCAGGCCTCCCGACTCCCAAGTGTCCACTCGCATCTTACGGCCTTGGATTCAATTACTCTGACAATAGGACCAGAGATCTTAGGGGTTATCCGTTCACAGAAGAAATGAGTCCTCTAAGGTCACACTGTGAAAACTAGAATTTATCAGTAACTACAAAAAAAGAAATCTGCAATAATGGTGGCATTTCTTTATTTTATTTTTTTGTTTGGAGATAGTTAAGATTAAGTGACTTGCCCAGGGTCACAGTGACCCTGAGTCTGGATTTGAACTCAGGTCCTCCTGAGTCCAGGGCCAGCGCGCCACCTAGCTGCCCCAATAATGGTGGCATTTCAAAGGCCAGCTCTACCGCTTTAGCCCAGTCATCAGTGAGAGGCTACCTGGTTGCTTTTGTTTTGTAATCCAACATTGGGGGAAATGACAGTCCACCAGCCCCCGGATGTCTCACCAGTTCAGGGGTCCCACCTGAATGATGCGTCTCTCTCTCTCTCTCCTCTCTAGATTTATTCCCCAGACCACTCAAGCAATAACTTCCCTTCTAACCCCTCGACCCCGGTGGGTTCCCCTCAGGGACTTGCAGGTATGTGGTCTAGAGGAATGGGAGGAGGGGCAGGAGGGATTGGGACCCACCAGCATCCGCCCTTCTGGGGCATCCCATTCCATATCTGGCCTACTGGATAGGTTTTTGTTGTTCGGTCATTTCGTTCATATCCAGCTGTTCCTGACCCCACTTGGGGTTTTCTTGGCAAAGATACTGAAGTGGTTTACCATTTCCTTCTCTGGCTCATGAGGAAACTGAGGCAAAGAGGGTTAAGTGACTTGCCTAAGGTCACATAGCTGCCTGAGGCCAGATTTGAACTCTCAAAGACGAGTCTTCCTGGCCTGGCGCTCTATCTGTTGCACCACCTGGCTGCCCCCTGGAAAGGTGGCTGTGTGGGAAATTTGCCTGTTGAATTCAAAGCACAGGCAGTTATGGCATACCTGAGTCCTGTTCTCGCCTGCCATCTCACAGGTGATGGTGTCTGAGTCTGGGTTCAAACCCGGGTCTTCTGACCCAGCGAGAGTTAATTCCACTGCACCAATACACCTCTCCTTAAACCCCTAGTGTCTAGCACAAGTACATGGGAGGCGCTTAATAAATGCTGTTGAGCTGGCCATGGCAGAGCAGTCACCCCCCCCCTTCTCCACCCCCAAACACCAGGCAGCAAAGCATGGAAGGATGAGTTTCCCCAGCCATAGCCAGTGCCTCTGGCCCCCTCCCTGAGCCCTGGTGCTAGACTTGAGAGCTGAGGTCATGTCTTAGCCAAGGGAGAAAACAGAGGAGAAGGCCCCTACGAAGCCAGGAATGGGGGGGGGGGGGGGTGTGAAGCCCACTGTGCTGCCAGACAAGCAGGGAATGGGACAGCTTCGAGGGTTCTGCCCTAGGAAGGTTCCTTGGGGCTCAGACATGGCAGGGCTGGTTCCGAAGTATCCTGGCGTTGGTGGGTTTGTGGCCTGTACATCACACACTTCTCTGAGCCTGGGAGTGTCGCCATGTTCAGCACGCCTCAATAAGACGAAGTGTGCAGGGTTTTATGTCAGCAGCCATCCCAGAACAAGCTGAAGGCTGTTTGTGGGGGTCTGTGTCATGCACACACACCTCTCCATCCTCACACTTGGCTCAGCTCCACCCTCCCTCACCTCCCCACTATATACCTTTCCTCTCTATGCACATAGAACTCTTTTTTTTTTTCTTTTGGAGAGGAGAAGACAGGGTTATTGGGGTTAAGCGACTCACCCAAGGTTGCACAGCTAGTAAGTGTGTCAAGTGTCGGAGGCAGAATTTGAAGTCAGGTCCTCCTGACTCCAGGGCCGGTGCTCTTCTCACTGTGCCACCTGGCTGCCCCACACATAGAACTCCTGCTCGTATTTTTAGAACACCTAAAGGGTTCTTCAGGTACACTAGGGGAAGTAGGTAGTGCTAGTAGTGTTAGCCTCATTTTGACAGAAGAGGAAACTGAGTCTCTGGGTTAAGTGATTTGCCCAGAGTCACACATCAGATAAGTGAGATGTTTGAATCTGGATGTCCTGGCCTGACACCCACCTCCTCATGTCCACATGGACATTTCTCTGTGAACAACCTCACTCATCCACAGATAAGCTCACACCTGTACTCCCCGTGTGTACACACCTCCCCCACCACCGCAATCTAATGTCATTATACTCATAGATACCTCCCCACATACATACCCAGTAATGAACGAGCAACCCCCTGAAGGGGTGGCCTGTTGGTGAGAGCCCACCATATCTAGTCGGCTGTCTTCCTCCTCTTCCTCTGCCACACTCAGTCACTCCTTTTTATTTCTTACTTTGAAAACAAGTCAGAATCATAATACTGTTGCCTCTGGCCCTCACAGCAAAGTCCCTACTCATCCCTCTGGATGAAATGTCTCACCGTTTAAAGAGTAAGCTTCCTGTCGTCAGGGCCTTTCTCCCTCTTAGATTTGTGTCCCTGGTGTTTAACACAGTCTGGTACGTTTCACGAGTGCTTGAAAAATTCATTCTTTCCCTCTCCCATATGCATCCCTGTCTGTGCTCACAGCCATGTTCTCTGACACACGGATACATGGGATCCCACCCGCACGTGAACCCCTCAGCTCTAAAGCACATACACCCAAACCTGCCTACCCTGCTGCACCCTCACGGCCCTGGAATATCACTTGACCATGGTGGGGAGGAGGTGAGGAAAGGAGCGTGCAGGTCAGGAAAGTGAACCCGGACGAGGCCAAGTGATGTGTCCAGGTGGACATGGCAAGTGAACGGCAAAACAGGGATGAGACCCAAGTTCCTGGGTTCCAGGCCTAGAGGCTTTTTGCTTGATGTCGCCACCCATCCTGGTCTTCATGCACGGACCTACCATATTGTAACATACGTGTACACGCTCATCCCCTACCATGCCAGCAGCACAGATGGACACGTATGCTCCTAAATGGTCATGTTGCTAGCTTTCAACAATGGACCACTTTCCCTCTCCTTTCTTCCTCCCTTCCTTTCTCTCTACCCTTTTCCATCCCTCTCCTCTCTCCATCCTCCCTTTCTCTCTTCCCTCCCTCTCTTCCTTGCCCTCTTCTTCCTTTCCTTTCTTTCTCTCCTCCCTCTATCTTTCTTCCTTTTCTCTCTCATTTCCCCTTCCCATTTCTCTTGCTCCCCACTCCCTTTTCTCTCCCTCCCCATCCCTCTTCCTCTTTCCTGTCCCCTCCTTCTCTCCCCTCCCTTTCCCTGTTTCCCTTCCTACCTCCCTCTTCACCTCTGCCCCCCCACACACACACATCCAGATAACAGGAGCATATAGGTGTGCGCTCACTCCCATGCTTTGTTCACATCCCCCTCCCACCCAGGATCAGCTGGAGGGAGAGGGAAGTGAAATCTCTGGGTTTCTGGAAGGCCTGGCAGTTGGGTTAAAAATACTTCTGGTCCCCCAGTAGGTGGGGTTGCCATCAGCCATCTCAGGGCCACCTCCCGCTCTCACTACAAGCCTTACTGACTCTCACTTCACTAAATGGGCCCAGAAGCTCTCTCCCCTGTAGCCCCAAGAACCACTAGACGGGATAAGGGAGAGTGTTGGGTGGCTATCCAAGCAACTGTCCCTCTAGGCTAAACTGCTGGCCGACGGGGAGTGTTGGGGTGGGGGGCCCGCTCTCATCCTGGGGCCGCTATCTTCCTGACTTCTCTTAGAGTGAGCTAGCAGGGGAATTGATTTCTCTGACCCTCTAGAAGCCAGGCTCTGCTCCCAGACTGCCTGCCCCTCTTCCCCTATACCCCCCTGGGAAATGGCTGCCTGCACACAGCCCCCTGAGATGGCTCTGTGGTTGGAGGCAAAAGGGACAGTAATGCTTCTTCATCCCATTCCTGAGTTTTAGCACTGAATCATAGGACTTGGATCAAGACCGACTCCCTCATTTTACAAGTGGGTAAACTGAGTCCCAGAGAGGTCCAAGTGCTTTGCCAAAGGGTCAGGAGCAGGGTCTGACTCCAGATTTCCTATGCTGTGTTGGCTTTGGCACATATGCCCCGATCCCCCACTCTCTCCCCTTCAGATTTTTCCAGTCTCCCATTCTAATCTTTCTTGTTAGCGGAGGCATTGCTTTTGGTATTTGATTCTTGCCATGATGAACTGGAGACCTAAATGGGGAGGGCTTTAGGAGAGAGATACAAGGGTAGGTCTCCCAGTGCCCTAAAAACCCTCCCACATGCCATTAGCACTCTCTGGGCTGCACTGAATTTTTTGGTCTGCACTGAATTTTGTTGTGTGGATGGATGGTGCCCCCCTGTGGCATGAGTCAGCACTGCAGGTGTCTCAAGGTCATAATGATAAATGATCAGAAATTCTACACCCCATCGGGTTTTACAACACCAGGCACTTTCTTCAAAACAGATCTGGGGCTAGGTAGCACAGGTGCTGATATCCCCATCTTATGGAGGAGAAAACAGTGAGGGGGGGTGAGGGGGAAGTGGTTTGCTGCCATGTGACCCAGTTAGTAAGTGTTGGAGCCAGGCTTTGAACCCAAACTCTTAGACTATGAATCAGCCCGTTCCTGTTGTAAATGCTGGGCCTCTGGATCGCAGGTTGTCAGGCTTTAGAACGTTGTTGGTCAAAGCCAGAAGGAACCTTTGGGTGAACAGATGGAAAAGAAACAAAACCTAACATAACAGCCTTTATTAAGTGCTTACAATGTGCTAAGAACTGTAAAAATCATCTGATCTAACCCTCTTATTGTACAGGTGAGCAAACTGAGGCCCAGAGACTGGAAGTGACTTGTCCAGGGTCTTACGGCTTAGCGGCAATAGAGTCTGGGGTTGAACCCAAGTCTTGTATTTCAGGCACATCCCAGTGGCCCCGACCAGGAGCACCCGGTGCCTTATCTCCCAGCTACGAAGGAACTCTTCACAATTTAGTGAGTGTCCCTGCTTCTTCCTCTTCTCCCATCCCCTGGACAAACATGTCCGCCCATCCAGCAGGGGAGACTCCTGGAGGATTCAGAGGGACTCCCCTGGGTTCCCTCTTACCTCTCCTCCAAATTGGGTTGGCTTTGGTGTCCACAGAAAAAGACCCTCTCCCACTCCGGTGCCTGTGTGTATAGAGGTACTCGGGCAGGTGGGGAATGGGTGTACTTGAGTGTAAGACAGAGGGACCACCTTTTGAATGCCAGTCCCTTAGAAGGGATTTTTCCTTTGTTCTCTTGGCTTCTCAGAGGGGGAGAAGGATTGCCCTTCCACAACCTGGGGAAATGACACCCCCTCCCCCAGAGGGTTGGTTATAGGGTTCCCTTTCTCAGAGCCACAATAAGCCACACTGGCCAGTCAGCCCAATCCCCTCACGGGTTTTGGCAGGACAGCAGGGGCCACAGGGAAAATGCTAATCCCACCTCATCTTTTCTTCCTCATCTTCACCCCCAACAGCAAAACAAGATGGAAGACCACTTAGACGAAGCCATCCACGTGCTGAGGAGTCATGCCGTGGGGCAGACGGGAGACATGCATGGCATTCTTGGGGGCACGCCAGGGCACAGTGGGACTGTAGGCGCCCTTAGCCAGGCCTTCTCCTCCTCCGTCATGCCCCTGGTGGGGCGACACTCAAGCTTGGTGAGCAGGGGCCAGATGAGGCAGGGTGGATACCCACCCCAGAGCTGGCTGGGGACATGCCCTGAATCTGGGGTCTCAGGGAAATTACCTCTAGAAAAGGACACAATAAAGAGTGTGACTTGCCCCTTCCTTTGATAGAAGAAGCAACAGTGAGAGGCCTTATTAAAGAGGGGATGTAGCACAGTGGCCACTGGGATTCAAATTCCAATTTTCTCATCTAATCCTCTGTGCCCTGCTATGGCTTTTAACCTTCTTCCCAGATTAGGAAAAGTGGAGGACAGAGAAGCGGGCCTGGGCCTTCCCCCACAGTGGAGGAAGTGTCTCGAGTCTTTGTCCCTTGCTCCGTTTGGAATGGGTGGGGGAGGGGTTTTGCCTGGTCCTCAAAGTGTTTGGACATAGGTAAGAGGGTGGGGTTGCAGGGAGACCACATTCGTGGGCCCATTCCTCTGACTGCCCTATAGGTAGGGAGCAGTCACACTGAAGATGGCCTCCCCAGCAACTCCAGTCTCCTTCACAATCATGTGTCACTTCCCTCCCAGCCCGGCTCACTACCCGACCTCACTCGACAGCAGGATGCCTATAGTGGTAAGGATATGGGTGCTGGAAAGGGTGGGGGAAGGGAAGAGTGGAAGGGGAGAGGAAAGACCTTCTGTCTCCCAAGCCAGAAAATTAGCTGGAGATGCTAACACCACCAGGTGAATTGGTCCCTGCCTTCAGGGAGCTTCCACTTGAATTGGGGGGAGGGGGGTGGGAGCAGAACATGTCCATATAAGAGAACATATGGGCACATACTTAAGTGAATATCAGGGAGGGAGGGAGGGAATGAGTAGCTGCCAGGCGGGAGGTGGGGGTGGGAGGGTCCAGGAAGGGGTTCATGCAGAAGGTGAGTGGACCTTGAACTGATTCTTGAAGAAAACCAGGAATTCCAAGAGATGGAAGTGAGGAAGGGGGGCATTCTGGGCATAGGGGACAACCAGCCTGAAGGTAGAGAGATGGGAAATGGTGGTCCAGATGGAGGAAAGAAGCGTCAGATTTGGCGATTCCGAAATCATTGGCAGCTTTGGAGAGAGCGATTTTACTCTAATGGAAGTTAGAAGCCAAGTTTCAAAGGGTTTGAGAGAGAGGAGAGGAAGTGATGGCATTTTGAACACAGAGAGCAGTTTGGTGGAATTTGGCTGAGAAAAGGAGGGTGGTAGAGTAAGGAGGGGTGAGGGTTTTCTCTGTAAAGCACAAAGTGAGGTTCTCAACTGAGGGAGGAGTGTGGGGAGGACTTGGGGAGTTTGGGGCACTGACCTCCTGGCTGTTCCACACACACACACTCCCCCATCCCTGGAGCCATTCTCTCTGCTCATCCCCCAGGTCCGGGATGCTCATCTCCCTGGCTTCCTTTAAATCCTGGCTAAAAATCTTAATTCTTGTTAATTATCTCCTGTGGAGATCTTGCTTGGTATTGTTTCCCCTATTAGATTGTAAGCCCCTTGAGGACAGGGACTGCCCTTTGCTGCTTGTGTCCTCAGGGCTCAGCAGCTGCCTGACACATAGTAGACACTTAACGTTTGCTGATTGATATGTGCCCATAGGCACCCGCGTTGGCAGGCCAGTTCTCCAAGTCCGAGGCACTTTCTCTTCTCTGGGCTGTTGTCTCAGGCGGGTAGGACACGGAAGCAGCGTCTCTCACTGGGTCTCTGCCCTCTGCCGCAGGCTTAGCGTCGGGGCTGGGGAGAGCCGGTGCTTCTTCAGGAACTAGTGAGATCAAGAGGGAAGAGAAGGAAGATGAGGAGAACACATCCGTGGCGGACAACTCGGAGGAGGAGAAGAAGGAGATGAAGCCCTCCCGGACTAGAACAAGGTGCCCCCTGGAAGTCAATCCCTCTCTGCCTGATTTCCCTGCCCCTCCTCCCCACCCCTTCCTTCCTAGCTACGTTCCACAGCCCACATGGGAGGGTGGCAGCCCAGCCCTTCCTCGGCCATGGGCCGAGGGCCAGTGCGTCAGAGGGATCCTGTCTTAACTTCCTCCCGCCCTGTCTCGACTCCCTTCAGCCTCAAGCCCCCTCTGCCCTACCTCAGGCCTTTGGGTAGAAGAGGCAGTATAGGGCACCATGCCCTACTTCCCTACACAAGCATCACTGGCTGCCTGCCCAGTGCCCTCAGACACATGCACACATTCCTCCATAGGTCAGATGGGTGTCCCTGGTTACCTGTACTGGTGCCCTCCCCCCCATGCATACGTACACACTCACACACATGCACATGCATGTACATACACACATGCACATACACGTACATACACACACACACACACACACACACACGCTCCCATAGCAAGATGGCAGGAGGCACTCAGAAGGTGGGGAGGACAACAGGGCTGGGGTTTGGAGTCCCAGCAAGCCGGGTGCCAGGACAGGATGCCAGGGGTCACCCGCCCTAAGCCCAAAGGGCACCCACGGAGAATGTTCCCTGTCTCGTTCTCTCATTTCGGAACCCCCTAGTCAAGATGAGGATGAGGAGGACGAACTTCTCCCCCCAGAGCAGAAAGCGGAGAGAGAGAAGGAGAGGCGGGTGGCCAATAACGCCCGTGAGCGCCTCCGTGTCCGCGACATCAACGAGGCCTTTAAAGAGCTCGGCCGCATGTGCCAACTCCACCTTAACAGTGAAAAACCGCAGACCAAACTGCTAATTCTCCACCAGGCCGTGTCGGTTATTTTGAACCTGGAACAGCAAGTGCGAGGTCAGTGAGAGGCCCGCGGTGCTGGGGGGGCCCAGCGTTGGGACAGAGCCGGCCGGCGTGGGCTGTCTGTCTGTCTGTCCGTCAGTCTGGCTGTCTGTCTGTCTGTCTGTCTTGCGGCTCCTGGGCCCACCCTGGGGGCCTCCCCAGCCCCTTCATCGCTTCCCATCTCTTTTCCCTCCCCCTCCCACCCCCGCTTCTCTCCCTGTCCTCCCTCACTAAGTCTTACACACATACCCCACCAGACTCTCGATAGAATGCATAGAATAAGGTCCTTGACATCACGAGAGACCTTAGATGAGTGTCTGAGCTGGGGCCCCTCACATGCACACGTCTGCCCAGAGAAGCTGGCATAGCTGGGGTGGGGGGCGGTCAGTCTGAATTTAAAACCGTACTCACGTGTTTTGGGACTTAGACCGTAGCCCTGGGTTCTCTAGGCTTGCCAGCTTTTGACAGCTGATGATAGGGCAGCCCCAGCTGGAGCCCTGGGATTGGCCTGAAGGATATTCCACTTCCTTCTGCTGGGGTGGGTGGTCAGGTGGTGGAGACTGTGGAACATACCTCACACACACGCACGTGTGCACACACACTGTAGCAGAATCTAGACAGGACTCGTGCCCAGACCACAAGGTGTCGTTTCCTGGATGGCCTCTTTCCCGCCAGTCGGCGTATTGTGGGAGCCCATCCAAAATCTTACTCCTGGTCATGGAGATGCCACTTTCCTCCCCTGAGTTATCACTCAGAAGATAGGGATCATCTGGGTTTTAAAGCCCACCTCCCCAACCTCTCCTAGCCTCCGGCAGAGATCATGATAGAAAACTTAGCGATCATCTCATCAATATTCTCCTCCCCATCCCCCATTTTACAGATGGGGAAAACTGAGGTGCAAAGCAGGGAAGGGGCCCATTCAGAGTGACCCAGCTACTAAGGGGCAGAGCCTAGGATTCACACTGTCTGTCCTATGACTCCAAATCGAGGGCTTTCCCCCACTCTGCCCCGCTGCCTCTCCCCAGCATTATTATCTCCATTTTACAGATGGAGGAAACTGAGGCGCAGAGGTGAAATTGCTTGACCAGGCCCACTGAGTAAGCGTCAGAACTAAGACTTGAACCCAGGACTCTTGACTGTAGGACTAGAATTCTTTCTACCATGCCCATGCCACCTCTTGGAGCAATTACCTCTCTGTCTCTGTCTTCCCCTGCCTTTCAAGTCTGGAACCTATGCGCTTCCTCATTAACCCCTTCCTCTCCTTTTGGGTTCTGCCCCCAAAAAACAAATCCCTTCTGCCACATTAACTCTTTATTCCCTGCAGCACTTTTGCTTGAATTGGAATGTCAGGCCTGGGGCCTGAGCCTCCCTCCCTTCTGCCTGCCCTCCGCTGTCCCGTCATGGCATTTGGACTTTACCCATGCCTCTCTTGTTCCGTAATATTTTGCGTCTTGTCGCAATGTGTGCTTGATAATCCCCTCCCCTCCCTTGCTCATTCACCTTCTCTCTCTTTCTCATCTTCTCTCTCTCTCCCACTCTTTTTCCTTTCCCCTCCCCCGTTGATTTCTTTCCAATCTCCCACAGACAGTCCCCAGCCGACCCCCAGTGGCCCACTCCCTACCTTGTACTTGCTGTTGGAGACGGAGCCCGGGCTGGGGCAGGATCGAAGTTGAGGGCCAGGCATCCAAACCTAAATTCTCCTCCAAAGCAAGGGATGGTGGGAGAGGGGCAGAGAGAACCAATCCAGACGGGACAAATCACCATTGGTCGTGATCACTTTGGTCTTCTGCTGTTGTCCTATTTTATGCCTACTTCCCAAGATGGCATTCGGAAGGGTTAGAGCTCAGGGTGCCGGCTGGGACACGGGTGCATTGCCATCCCCTACCCCCGTCTTAACAGCTAGAGGCTGGCAGGTATGGGGGTTCCCCACCCCACCCCATCTGCATCATGTATCTCCACTTAAGACAATTCTCAGGTTCGGAGGTTGACTCGGAAGGCCCCAGGTTCCCTCGTGGTGCGTCCTGGAGTTAGCGTCCCTGGACGGTTTGCAGATAAGAACAGGTAGATGGCCGTCAGCCAGTGGTGTGGAGCTGTCCAGTTGATCTTGGGAGGTACCCCCTACAGACTGCGGGCCGTGTTCCATAAGCTCTGTGGTTTGTGATTTGGGGCTGCATGACTGGCTGACTCCATCATTTCTGATGCCCAGTTCTGCATTCTTAATTCTGTGCCTGTCCCGGGATCTCTGGTCCTGGGATCTGTTATTTGCATAATCTCAGGTGTGAGCTACAAAGCAGACCCTGCAATAATTTATAGCAATTCGTATTAATAATAATGATAAGGATACCCTCTTCTCTCGCACTTTTAAGATCCACAGAGCAGCCAGGGAGTAAGCCCTGACATTAACAGACCAGTCGAGTGCACCTTCCTGCTAGGCAGAGACCTCCCTCCCCCTACCATATATAGCACACCTTCAGATTGTGAAGGCTGTGCCATCCCAGGCATGAAGCCACCAAAGAAGGCATGCTTTACTCCATTTGGTTAGAAAAATGACCCATAGCCCATGCCTAGACTGGGAATCGTAGCAAGAATTTTGCTCTGGGAGGAAAAAGTTGTCCGGGGAAAAAGGAAGTTAGTAGTCGGGTTAGAAGGCTGCACACCCACTACCCCTTGATCCTGTAGCTGAGTCTCCCTCAGGAGGTGGCACCCCCAAAGGTGGGCCTCTGCCAGACGTGTTCAGTTAACCTAGAGCTGAGAAGAAAGAGGCTCAGAGTTGGCCATGTTCATGCAAATGGGTCATGTCTTAGTTGAGGCCAGCCTCCCTGCCTCTTGCCTCCCTTAACAGTGCTGTGGGCGCCAACCCTGGTTTAAATCTTCACTTATTCATATGTACAGAAGCACTCACATGGGGACAAGCACCTTCTACCCATACACGTGTGGGCTATACACATGTCTATGGGCATGCACATACACCAACCCACTGTTCTTTGAAACTGCAGGTGGGAATCTACTTTATAGGCCCGATTCTAATCTCCCAGGCCCTATGCCCAGCCTAGCCGGGTCCTTGCCAAAGGTCTTGACCGCCCCATAGCTGACACCAAGGCAGGGATGCTGACCAGATGGGATGCTAACAGTCTGGGCCCCATCTCCCACCATGTCCTGTTATGCTTCATCCCATCCTGCCAAGCCAGCCCCTCAGAGAGAGCCTGCCCTCCCTGACTAATGCCTGTGGTGCTGTGAACCCAGCAGTACCGACGAGGCCCTGTCACTGGAAGAGAAGGATCTGAGGGACCGGGAGAGGAGGATGGCCAATAACGCCAGGGAAAGGGTGCGCGTGCGGGACATTAACGAGGCTTTCAAAGAACTGGGACGCATGTGTCAGATGCACTTAAAATCGGACAAAGCACAGACCAAACTGATCATCCTTCAGCAAGCCGTCCAGGTCATTCTGGGCCTTGAACAGCAAGTGCGAGGTACGGTACAAGGCGAGTGCCGCCCCTCGCCGCCAAGAGCCCTCCCTGCCCGGAGACACTTACCTGCCTGTCTGTGTGCACCCATGTCTGTGTATCAGGGTGTGTGTGTATGTGTGCGTGCATGTATGTGTGTCTGTGCACGTGGGCATTCCCTTTCAGGCGCTGGTCCATCATCCGTCTCTAGCCTGCTAAGCACGGGCATCCCCCAAGGCTCCATCCTGAGCCTTCTTCCTCTTCTCTTTCTCTCCCCTTCCATGATCTCGTTTGCTCCCTCGTCTCAGTTAACACCCTTCCTCAGTGACTCAGATCTCTCTGGCCAGCCCCATTCTTTCTTCTGAGCTCCAGCCTCAAGCTGGGACATCTTTATCTGGCCGATGCTGGTGGGAGCCCAGATTCAGTGTTAAAACATTGAACTTATTTTCTTCTCTCTCTCCTCCACCTCACTCCCATACCCCTTGTCCTTCCACCCTGCCCAGACTCTCCTGTTTCTGTTAATTGTGTCACTGTCCCTTCTCGTCAGTCAGACATTTATTAAACAACTCCTTATGTGCCAGGCACTGTGCCACATGTCAGAACTACAAAGACAGAAAGATGGTCTCTCTGTTCTCCCAGAACTCAACGTCTAATGGGAGAGATGACGGGCAGCTCAGCAGAGGGAAGCCACCGGCATTAAGGGGGAGTCTTGCAGAAGGTGGAACTTTAGCCAAGATTTGAGGAAAAGCAGGGGGGAGAAAATTCCAGGCATGAGCTGAAAATGTCCAGAGTCAGGAGGTGGAGGGTCTGATTCTGGGAAAAGGAAGGGAGCCAGAGCCTGGTCACCAAGGTGTGAGATCCAGCAACATCTTTCTAAGGCATGGGTTTTTAAATGTTCTTTCTCCTCCTGCTCACAAAACTTTGAGAGCTTCCTATGGCATCTGGGATTGAATACAAACGTGAGGCCTCCATGATCTTCCAAGCTTTATGTCCAATGATTCACTTTGTGGACAACTGTATTCTAGACAAACTAGGGTAATACCGACTCTCCCTCTGGCCTCCCTATAAGTCTCCACATCTGTAAAATGTGGGGATTGCCTTAATGAGCCCTGAAGGCCCTCACCCCTCTGTGCTTTCTTACAGGCCATCCATGCCTGTAGCCAGAGGTGTTCCATCCTGGTCTTCGTATGTCAATCTTCCTTCATTTCCCATCTCTTCCTGGAGCTCCCTCCTCCAAGAAACCTCTTCCGATTCCCTGTACCCTTAGTGTCTGCCTTTCCCTTCGCTCTCCTTTCTACACAGACAGTCCAGAAGCACTCTGGACAGGGGGCTCTGTCCCCTTCTCTTTCCGTGTATGTCTTATGTTTGTATTCCTGCCTGGTAGAAATGTAAACTCCCTGAGGTCAGGGATGGCTTTTCTCCCTTTGTCACTCCATAAGTACCCGGTTTGTGATGTCTTAACACAGAGTAATGGAGGCTGAGCTGAAGTGAATTTGAACATCCTTCCTAAGTTTTGTCTTCCCCAGACTAAACAGCCCCACTTTCTTCACCTATAGGCTAGGCTTCATTTCGTTCACCCTCTGGACCCCCATCCCCTGGGCGCATTCCAGCTTCCCTGGCCTCACCAGATGTGAAAATCTTGCTCCTGATGGGGTCTGAGCAGAACAACTGACCCCAGAACATTTACCTGCCTCAGGGGGGGATGGTAGCATTCTCCTCAGACCTTGTGATTTCACCAGGGTATATAGCACGGTGCCTGGCACATAGTAGGCACTTAAATGCCTGTTGGCCAGGCCGTGCCGCATGATACAGTGGAGAGACCGTTGGTTCTGGAGTTAGAGGACATGGGTTTGAATCCCAGATCTGCCCTTTGCTCCTTAGGGGTCTTCAGGGCCTCGGTGGCCTTGTCTAAAATGAGTCAGACTCAATGATCTCTGAGGGCCCCACTCTAGACGATGATTCCTTGGCAAAGAAATCACTTCTGTCTCCTTCCCCACCAAGGTTAACTCCCCCTGGGGCAGAGCGAGCCACACCCTTGTGGGGGGATGGGAGGGAGAGAGAGAGCCCCTCCCCCAGAGGGAATAGCCCAAAGAAGAAATTCCTTTGGGGCCCCTTCCTTCCTTCCTTGCTGCCTACCTTCCCTCCTCATTTGGAGGCACAGCCCCCAGCCCCACCTCATCTCTAACTTACTCTGTCCTCTTCTCATTTTCTCATCCGCTTGTCAGTCTTGGCCTTCCTGCCAAGCTCTTAACTCCCTACTGCTTCCTCAGGCATCTCCCCATTGGGTCTGTGTTCTTGCTCCCCTGTCTCAACAGAGCGCAATCTGAACCCCAAAGCTGCCTGCTTGAAGCGTCGAGAAGAAGAGAAAGTGTCCGGAGTGGTCGGTGATCCTCAGATGACGCTTTCAGCCGGTCATCCGGGCCTGAGCGATGGTCATAACCCCGTTGGACACATGTAAAGGTATAGCATCTGCCCTATCTCCTGAAGCCAGCTGGGCCTAGTCTCATGTCTTCAGCTTCCTACGTTGTTTGGAGACGTTCTACAGTTGGCCATGGAGCTCGTCCGCTTTAGAGTTGACCATCTTTTAGTAGTGCATCTGCTTATTTGGATAGCCACTGGGTGAGATGACTCAGAGTGGCCTCTCTAGGTGCCAAGGTCAGGCTCCCCGAAAGGCTGGAGCACTGAACCAAATCTATTGAGCTGTGATTTGATAGGGGTGAGTGGAAATCCTCGCACTCAGGTGCAAAAAATCAACTTCTTGGGTACCAGAGGGCAGTGACATGGCAGGCTGGAAATGAGTTTGAGTGGACCAAAAGCATGGTGTGATTCATTGTTGTGTGTGTATGTGCCTACATGACATATGTAGTGTATATGCTTGTGTGTGGTGTATATGTATGCATGCATGCACATGCCCAAATGTGTGGGGATATGCCCTAAAAGCTCATACCGTCTCAGGTTGCGTTAAGAGATATTAGGAATAGGGAAGTGATGGTCCCACTGACCTCTGCCCTGCCCACCAGACCACATCTGTAATACCGTGTTCACTACATTTTAGGACATTAATGGCTGCAATGTCCATAGGAGAGTAACCAGCATGGTGAAAGACCTTGAGTATAGGTCACATGGGGATCATTGGAAGGAAGCAAGAGTGTTTAAAATAGAGAGGAGAGGATTCAGGACGCATGGGGACTGTCTTTCCAGTATCTGAAGGGCAGTCAGGATAAAGAAGGATTAGAACCAGGAGCAATGAGTAGATTTTTTTTTTTTTTAAGGCAAATTTAGGCTTGACATTAGGGAAAACTTCCTAACAATTCAAGTTACCCAGGAGGAGAATGGACTGCCTCAGAAAGTCGTGGATTCCCTGGCCCTTATTGGGGGTCTTCAAGTAGGGGCTGGATGACTGTTGGTCGAGGTGTGGAGAGTGTGATAGTGTAAGAGAGCCTTGTTGAGTGGCAGGTTGGACTTGAGAGACTCTGGGGTTGCTTTCAACTTGGATTCTGTGATTTTGCTCAGACCCCTTTGTGAGTCCTATCCTAGAAGGCCTTCCTCAGCCAGCCCTACCTTGGAGCAGCTTTGTCTTGCTCTCAGCAGGAGCAGGACAGCCTCATTGCAACGGAGGATGTGATCATGTGGCTGCCTTAAAGTCAGGAAAGGCCATGTTCCAGTCTCACTTTTGGTGCTGACAGTAAGAATACCAGTCTTGCCCACTTCCAGGCTGTGAGGCTATGATGAAAAAATGCAAGTAAAGCGCTTTGTACATTTTCAAATACAGCTTTGTCAGATCAGGAAAGGTATTATGTCTCTATCAGATTCTAAGAAAAATGAGGCGTGTGGACGGCAAAGCTCTTGGGGTTGAGCCGAGTAAACCACAGTCATCTATTTGTATGAAGACTTTGAAGTCAGCATGGAGGGCCTCCTAGCCCCCGCCCCCCCCCCCAAACCTTGCCCTTATTATATTGATTTCCCTGATTATGAGTAATAAACTAATGTTTCGCTCATTTGGGGACTTCTCATATCTTGTAACCCACTGGAAATCCTTGTGGGGAGCCAAAGTAGTGGGTGTAAGGCCATGCACCAAAGTGCAGACACTCGCAAGAGAAAACCAGATCTTCCGTTCAGGGACATATTTACTCTACTTTGCATAGAGATGTAACCAGCTGGGTTATCTTGTTACCAAGCCCACAGTCAATTAAGAAAGGAGGTATGGGGGAACTATGCCAGAAGTTAAACTGATAACAGTCTGAGGTAGGAGGCAGAAGAATGTATGATATTTAGTAGTAGTGGTGGTTGTGGTGGTGGGCGGTGGTGGTGGTAGTGGTAGTGGTAGTGGTTGTTATAACCCTGAATGGTAACTGATGTTGAGAGTGACATGGCACAGTGGATAGTGCTGGGCCTTGAATCAGGAAGACCTGAGTTCAAATCTGATGTCAGACACTTACCTAGCTAGGTGGCCCTGAACAAGTCACTTAACATCTGTCTACCTCAGTTTACTCATCTGCAAAAGAGGGACAATAATAGCACCTGCCTTCCAGGGGTATCATGAGGATCAGATGACATAATGTTTTTAAAACGCTATATAAACACTCCCGGTTATTATTAATGTGATTTCTGTGCCATCCAGTAAAGACTAACCTATGTTCAGTCATTCCTGATACTGAGGTGAAGGAGTATAATCAACGGGCTGCACTTATTAAGTGCCTGCTGTGTAGCAGACACGAGTGCTGAGGAGAGAAGGACAGGAGGGCGGTAGTCCTGGTCCCCAAGAAACTTGCCTTGTATAAAAAAACCTGACTTTCTTTGCTCTTATTTTGTACTTGTGTTCTGGCCCTTTACTGATGACTAATGGGCTTCTGGAGCCGGCAGTGGTGTGTTAGAAGGAGCCTTGCACTTAATGCCCTGAGCAAGCCGCTTACCCTTTCTCAGCCTCAGTTTCCCTATCAGTAAAATGAAAGGGTTGGACTGGATAACCTCTCAAAGCCCAGCTAGAACTGACATTTTGTGAGCTTAGATTGCCTTATCCATACCATTACTTTAGATCCTTGAGTATTTGGGATTATCTGTATCTGCCCACCCCCTGCAGATAATTGAAGATTGTCTGTATGTGGTAAGAGATAACACACCATCATTTGAAAACATGGCCCCAGAAAGCACCTGGGCCTTACACATCCTTGTGGTATGTAGAAGGCACCCAGCCCCTTAGAGCAACAGCCTGCAGCTCCAGCTGGGGTGTGTCTCTTCCTCCCTCAGGGATGGTACAGCTTGTTTGTTTGGTCAGCTGCTAGATGAAACGACAGATACCTGCTGGCCTCCCCCTCCTTCAGAGCCCCCAAATTTTCTCCTCATAATTCATGGCCGTTTGCCACCCCCAAAATGACTCTTGAGACTCCACCCTCAGATGGCTGTCCGTCTTCTCTCCTGTGGATTGAGTAAAAGGAGATGAGTTCAATTTATAATTGAGTCCGTAAATACTAGAACCCATCTAATGAACTGGGCTGAGCTGTGTCTGACCCTTCCCAACAATGCTGCTAACCCCGTATCTGGAGCGTTTTCCGCTTTACATACTCTTCCTCCTTCCCCCCTCCCCAGGAGGGAGGTACAAGTTTTCTAATCTACATTTTATGTAAATGAGGAAATAGAGGCTTGGGAGATAAAGGATGGACTCCCATCTGTTAAATACCAGAGCCAAGACTCAAACTCAGGGCTCCTCCTGTTCCATCCATGCCAATGTAGCCTTAGTGAGGGTAGATGTAATGATGAATAGTTGTTGTGTGGTTGTTTTCAGTTGTTTCTGACTCTTCTTGACCTCATGTAGGATCTTTTTGGCAAAGATACCGGAGTGGTTTGCCATTCCCTTCTCCAGCTCATTTTACAGATGAGGAAAATGAGGCAAACAGGATTAAGGGATTTGCCCAGGGTCACACAGCCAGTAAATGTCTGAGAATGGATTTGAACTCAAGTCTTACTGACTCCGGGCCTGGTGCTCTACATACTGACCCCATTTTAGAGAAGGGGGATTGAGGTTTAGAGAGAGATGACTTCCTCAAAATTACATGGTCAGGACATAACAGGCTGGACCTAGATCTTCCAGCTTTTTTCCTCCTCTGAAAAAGTGGACAGGACAGTCTGGTGTGGTAGAAGGATGCCAGAAGGAGTCTGGAGTCCCAAGTTCTGGGGTTTGAATTGAAGCGTGCTGCCTGGGGGCTTCAGAGGCCACCCCGATACTCCACCATCCCAGACCTTTGAGTTTCCTTATCTGTAGAATATGGATGATTTGTAAAGGTCCCTGCAGATCTAAATGTTACAATCCCAGAACAGTCATCCATGGAGGCTGGGCCACTAGGGCAGGTGGATCCCTTTCACCACAGAATCTGAGAATCAGAAGCCTCATTAAACATCTGGCCAGCCTGTACCGGAGGAGTGTGGATCATCTCCTAATAAGAAACAACAACTTCTATAGTGCTTGAAGGTTTGCAAAGCCCTTTACAAACATTATTTCACTTTATCCTCACAGCAGTCCCAGGAAGTAAAGGTCCTATTTATTTTTGCAGTTTTTATAGTTTTTTTCTATCGTTGAGGAAATTGAGGCAGATGAGTTAAGTGACTTGTCCAGGGTGACACAGCTCGAATGACCAAGCTCAGATTTGAACTCAGGTCTTCCTGACTCCAGGTCCAGAGAGGTCTGTCTGCTGCACCACCCAGCCACCTGTATAATGTGTAAGACAGGTGATTGTGCCACCACCACTTGGTCTTCAGTGACAGTCAGTTTGCTGCCCCTCAGCCCAGACCATTTTACTTTTGGACATCTTCTGTTACTAGGAAATTTTTCTTATTGAACCAAATGTCTGTGCGCACACATATGCATTCATGTTCACAAGCCCCCACTCCCACACAGCCACCTTCTCTCTTCCCTCTCTGGTCTGAATTCATGACCTCACGGTTGTCAGAGTCAAGCCCAGCAGAGATTGGGCAATTGAAACCTGCTGGGCCCTTTGTACCCCTTGCCCATGACACAGCCAGCTCTTGGTCTGGGGCCAAAGCAAAAGCTGTCTCTGTCCCAATACACCCACCTCCATCCCTACCATCCCTGTCCCCTGGGGCAGCTGTCATCCTGCACTCCTGAATCATTCTCTGGGAGGAGAGGTTAGCCCCACCCTCTGACCACCCCCAGAGGCCCTGCACTAAAGTTCAGAGCCAAGAGGGTTCGGGTAGGTGAGCCAGAGTACAAAAAGGAAATGGAAATGTGGCATGGGAGCTGTTATGTTGTGCAAAACATAGTCCAGAAATGCTAGTTACTGAGTTTCTCCAGTGGGGTCCAGTACCCATTCACGTACAGGGCCTCTGGGCTCACTTGTACATCTATCTCCACGGCTCTAAAGCTAGAAGGGCTCCCAAAGGTTATCTAGTCCCTCACTCTCCCCAACCCCCACCACTTTTATAGATGAGGAAACCGAGACCCAGAGAGGTTAAATAACTTGCCCAAAGTCACACAACTAGTAAGGGTTGCAAATTGAAGTTTGAACCCAGGTGCTCCAACTCCGAATACAGCACTGGCCTTACTTCCTGACATTCTGCATTCTCAAGGATCCCAGAACCACAGGGTTGGGGGGAACCTCCAAGATCATGGAGCCGTACCTTACTAAGAGACCTTCTCTGCAACAGTCTTGACAAGTGGCAACCAGCCTTGGCTTGTAGACCTCCCAAGGGGGTCCAGCATTCCATATGTGGAGAGCCTAGATTGGCCTTGGTTCTGCTCCTTAGATCATTCCCTCCACGTGCAGCCCACCCAATACACAGGTACCATGTTTCCTTAGAGTCTTCTCTTGGGAATGAACACCATCCTCACACACACCATCCCCCGAGTTCCTTTCTTTGATTTTCATACAACCCTACAGTCAAGGTTCTTCATCACCTCTACCGTATCTGTAAAATCAGGGCCTTGGACTAGCCTCTTCTCAAGTCTCTGCAGTCTAAATCCGTGATCCTAAGACTGTTCTGGTTGCCCTCCTCCGGGCTCCCTCCAGCTTATCACTGCCCTTTCTAAACAACGGCCTCCAGATCTGAATACCATTCTCCAAATGTTGTCTGACTGGGGCTGAGTACAACAGAATGGCCTGTCAGCCTTCACTTCTGACATTCTATGCCCTAAGATCCTTCTCAGCTCTGAAATTCTGTGTTGTAAAGACCTTCCCACTGCTGTTACTTGGTTATTCTGACTTGCCAACCTTCCCATCTCACCGAGCTCTTTGGCCCTTTCTTTGTCTCTTAGGTCCGCCACCCCAGGAAGCCTTGTGACTCGCCCATCTTCCTAAAGCAGAAAATCCTGGCCCTCCTCCCACCGACGCCTGCCCCCAAGATGGGAGACCCTGGCACACGCCGTAAGGAGCAATGTTTTGGTTTTGGTTTTTGGTTTTTTTTTTTTAAAAGAAAGGGGGGAAAAAGGAAAGAAGGAAAGAAAATAAACACTTCGTCAAAAAATTGCCTTAAGTATAAAGAATGGAAGAGTCAATACATATCATTCAGTTAAGAAGGGGAGACGCTGTGTTAAACTTGGCTTGTTCACAGCCAGCAGCAAATTGTGCCTAAGCCTAATATTTCTGTTTGCTGTTTTTTTTAAAGGAGAATAAAAGAACATTAGTTATGAGATTTTTTATGTAGAAGAAAATAGCGATACCTTTGGGATTTTTTTTTAAAGCTTCTTTTGCGTATGTTTTGTAAGCGACAAAATTTTTTTGTATAAAAAAAAACCAATTCTTGTGTCCCATGCTTTTCTGCTGCTGTTTCTATAGTTAAATGTTGCCTCTCTACGATCAACCAGATTATTAAAAGTTGTATTAAAAAGAGACTGGGTTAAAAAGCAAGGTTGACTCCTTGGGAAGCCGCTCAGTGTGAATGGAGCCATGTGAGTGTTTCTCGGTTTCATCTTGTTTTTGTTTTTTTTTTTCTGTTTGGGCTTGATTTTTTTTTAGTGGTTTTATTTAGGGGACTTTTTCTTGTGTTATTTTTTAAATCTGTTCCAAGGCTCCCTTCTGCTCCCCCCCCCCCCACCCCAGCTGTCCAAGTCTTGTGTTTCCTATGTCTTATATAGATCTTCCATATAGAGTTCATGGACTGAACACACCTTGTTGCTCTGAGCCACCTCGGATTGGGAGGAATTGGGCAGAGGGAGCACTTCTCCCTGCTCCCTCCCCTGGATTCCCAGAGGATGAGCTTTCTGAGGTTCCCCATTTCCCTGGTTTCTTGGTGTAGGGAGTTTTTCAGGACTACAGATGAGGCTGGGAGGGGGGACCACAAACATTGCTGCTCTTTCTCTCCCCCTCCTCCCTCCCCCACCAAAAAGTATAAACTGGCATAGTCCTCCCTATGTCCACCACACCTGGCTGCCTCTCTCCCCACCTCTACCCTATCCTGGCTTGTGTGTCCTGGGGCAAGTCACTTAAATGATGTGGCAGTTCTGACTGAGACTCAGAAAAGGAAGAGGCCTGCCTGCCTCAGTAGTGGTTTCCCTAAATCAGTGAAATCATAGATCCAGTCACAATCTAGAGGCCATTTCAGCCAATTCCATGTTGGGTTCTAAGACTACAAGATGCCAAAAAGATACCAGCGCCCAGTGGCAGAGGGAGTTTGCTCAATCAGTGAAATCTTAGGTCTAGGACCCTGTCCATATCCTATAAAAAGGAGACTCTGACTTCAGATAGAAAAAAGCCTTGCTGAGGACATGGACACAGATCAGGCAGGAGGGTCACCCAGCTGAGTGAGGAAGAATGGCAAGGGCAAGATTATACCCCAGGAATCTGGGTGGTACCCACCAGAAAAACTTGGCCCCCTTGTTTCTGCCAGAAGAATGTTACATTCGGGCTTCAGGGGAGAACCTCAGGCTCAATTCTTGGCTGGAAAGCTTCACTTCCTGTTGTTCTCTCCCAGCGTGACCTACCCCAAGCCATGTCAGAAAATTTGCTTCCAGAATTGATCCTGTGAAGGACGGTCTACTGGGAATCTCCATGTCACTGATGGCTGTCTTCTCTGCCCTCTCTCCCCTACCACTGATCTCTCAGAATAGTAGTATAGCCTTCTCCCCATTGCCTCTTTCCCCTCAAGAAGGCCATCAAAAAGAGCTTGGATTCCATGACCCAGGGATGTAGGTGGGATGCCAGATGCCAGAAAAACAGTTCATTATTACAGCTTTCCCAAGAAGGGACCAGTCATCAGGACCCTTGAAACATCTCTTGCTTGAGGGAACACTTAGAGCCTGGCTCTTTCCCTGTGGTTGGGTTAGGGAGAAAAGAATCTTGGAAGACACCAATCCTACACCCTCACCCCTAATAAAGAATGAATCCTTGCCTGGCACTGCCAGCCAAGGCACGTAATGCCATGTGGAGCTAACCTGCATGAGGCACACCCCATCTCCCATGGCTGACCCTGCTTGGTCATCTCTGCTGAGAACACCCAATAGAGACACCACAGGATATGTCCAACCAGCACAGTCCCCCTTTCCCCACCCCCACACACACTCATGACCCTCATTCCCTGACAGCCAAGAGCACTGAAGCAACTGGTCCTTGTTCCCACACATAACACTCAAAAAAACCAGGAACCCCAAGTTCTCAAGTCCCAGGCATGCCAAAGCCCAACCTGGTCTGGTTCTTAGAATGGGACTTTACTTTATGGATTAGGTCAGGCCCTGCCAGAAATCCATCGAGAGATAAGTAATACTGTTCTCTGGCCTTTCAGAAACTACCAAGCCCACCCTGAAATATGCCCCAGGATAGTATCTTCTTGCCAAGTGGGAGAGAACTGCACTGGGAAGTCACTGGGTTTGTGATGTGACTCTAGCATTAATACCTCCCCATTTCCCCCCACTTACCCAGACAGAAGTCACTCGGATCTCTTAATGAGCATGACCTCATGGCCAGGATGGCTGTGCCTGCAGTCCTAAATGAAAAACAAGCCCCTTCCATATCCCTTCTTAGGCTTTGTTCTCTGGGCCAAGTGGGAGCACACATGCATCTGGCTTAGAAGGACTTCATGACTGTCCCATGGTCAGGAAGGGAGGAGGAACCAGGCCCTGTTCTAGGAAAGACAGGCCAGTTCTCACCCTCTACTATCTGAGATGGACAACTACCCCTGTCCCCATGTGAGCCAGGAAATCGCGAGCAAGCCCAAACTCTTCTCCACTTTAGACAACTTGGAGATAAGTCCAGTCATGGAATTAAGCTATTCCCTATGGAAGGAACCAACCTTCCATTTTCATCTTGACTCCCAAGGGTCAGGATTGAATGGGAATGTCCCACTTTATGGACAGTTAGCACTAGGCCAATCCTTAAGTCCCAGGGGTATAGCTCTGGAGATAGAAAGATTCTCAGAGGCCCATCAGTCTACAGGTAAAGGAACCGAAGCCCAGAGAAAGTGACTTGTCCTAAGATCACAAAGCTAGTACGTAACAAGCAAGATATTCCCTGGGAATCTGTCTCCCCATGGGTGAACTTAATGGCTTACCATCAGAGGAGAGCTGATAGGGGAACTCAGGTCACTGAGCAGTTTCAGGTATAGGAGAATGTTTGGGACTAAACAGTGGAAAAGTCAAAAGTCTTGGTGGGACTGGGAGAGGAGAGAGGAATGTTCATTCCCTTGCCACCTGTGGTCTTGGGAAGCACGGAGATGCTGGCATCTCCTCTATTTTCACATAGCTAGAACAAGGGGCTCCTACTTAATGGGGTCAGAGAAGATGTCATCCGACTGCCAGTGTCTCCCAACTGTGTCCACCCTGCTAGAAAAGCAGATCGATCCCCTCTGGCTACCCCCCACACCTCCCTTCGAGGAGCTGCCCTCAACACTGCTTGGCCTCATTTTTCAGTGTATCAAGACAAAATGGATAATCTCTCTTCAAACCCTACCGCTTTCCCTCCCTCCTCCCCAGTAGCCAGGCAGTGGAGGCCATCAGCAGAGAACAAAACTTCCCCAATTTCTGCCCTCCGACACCCATGCTCTTTTCCCCTCCAGTCACTCAGCCTATGAATTCTTGGGAGCCCTAAGTCCTAGGGGGAGAAACTGGGAGGAGGAAGACTGAGAAACCAGTGGTGTTTCTTCTTTGGTTTTGTTTGTGGGTTTCCCCCCATAATCATTTGTTGGGAAGGGGAGCATGTATTTTTGTTCAGTGTCCTCTTTGGACCCCAGTTGTGGCGTCGATGTTGCCTGCCTGTAAATCCAGATGTGCTTCATGACTGAGGAACCTTGTGCTTAAATCAAATAACACATTATTATAGTTTTGAACTATCCAATATATATGTGCATATGTATGCATATATGTGTGTGTATATGTATGCATACACACGCACGTAGATATTCCTAACCCAGCAAAAAGGAAAAAAATTATTGGGGTGGGATGGGGAGGGGAATTCACAATTAGGGGGAAATTGTGTCTCTGAGTGCCTCAAGATGACTGGTTTTTGTTTTGTTTCTCATTTTTAAAAAAAGTAATTTTATACAAGTGTCCAAACAGCTGGCTGGATTATTTGGAATTTTTAAATAATCCTAACTTTTTTAAGTAGATTTTGAGAACTGTCTTGTATATAACAGTAATGTAGCAATAAATGTGACATTTTATAATAATATCCCTTCCCTTCCCCTCCTCCATATCTGTCTCTCAGATGTTGTATACCTTGAATGAAAATTTTAAAAAAAAAGTTGTAATAAAGGTTCTACCTTGTACTTTAAAAAAAAAAAGCCCTCGTGTCCCCTTGGAAGCTGGCGTTGGATTGGTTTGTGCTAACTAGGGGGCTTTGAGGCTTCAGCAAGCTCCTCAGTTGTGGTCGAGATCATCCAGAGCACCACAGCTGCCTCATGGAGGAGAAGCTGACAAGCTCCACTGGCCCGCCGAAGCCAGGGTTCCTGGTTGTCTCTGTTTCACCTTGTTCTGTGCTTAGGTCACACGCTGTGTCCCTGCTGCCAGCTGGCTCCTAAGAAATTATAAGGCCATCAAATTGGGGGCTGGAAGAGACCTTTGAGACCCCCTCATACATTCTCTCATGTTACAGATAGGAAAAGAGCAACTCAAAGAAAGGGAGGTGACAGGGACAGGACATATATCCCCGAATGAGATGGAGCAATGTTCAGACTCCAGATCTACCACTCTCTCCACTGCTTCGCAGTATTGGGGGATGCTGAAGAAGGAATGGGGGGCATTTTTCACAATCTTTTTTTAAATTATTATTTTGGATACATTTTGTTCTTTTTTGAGGTTTTGTAAGAAGGGGGAAATTTTCATCCTTTTTTAAAAATTATTTTTGATACACTTTGTTTTCCCATTCTGTTCATTTCTCTCTCTATATATATATATATTATATGTCACACACACATACACCCAGTAAGTCTTCCCTTATATGATGGGGATCTGCATACTTGTGCTTGTAACAAAGATTTCTTTAAGAGAGAGAGAAGTGATTCAGGAAAACCAAGCATGATATAAGCATGTTTCCTGGTATTGCAGTTTTCTACACCCACACTCCTCCACCATAGGACATTTTTCAAGAACGTGGATAATCTGTTTAGGGTAGCTTCAAACGCATATGTCTCTATATCACTTTCCTGACAAAAGGAATTTCCTCAATTTATGGATGGAAAAACAGGTCCAGATAGAGTGAAAATAAGCTGAGGTCATGCACAAGGGATTCTTCACATGGAGTTTGGAGGACCTAAATCCACAGGTCCTGTGTGCACCAAAATATTTTGTAGTGGCAAAGACCTGAGAACAAAGTAGATGCCCATGCATTGGGAAACAGCTGAACACATTGTGGTATGGAATGGAATGGAGTGTTGCTACAGCGTAGGAGACTATGAAAAATACAGAGACGTGTGGGAAGATTTAAATGAGTTGATGCAAAGGGAAGTGAGCAGAACCAGGGAAACCACATAGACAATGACTACAACAATGTTAATGGAAAGAAAAACCAAAAATAAATCAAAACTGAATGCTATACAGTTATAATAATGAAGTTTGGGCTTGAAAAAGATACAAAACACCTCTCCCTCTTCTTTTTTTTAATAATTTATTTTTAGTTTCAATATTGACTTCCATAAGATTTTGAGTTTTTAATTTTCTCCCCCTCCCCCCCAGATGGTGTGCAATCTGATATAAAGTCTACTTACACATTCATATTAAACAAAATTTCATATTAGTCGTGATGTAAAAGAAGAATTAGAACTAACGGGAGGTGGGGCAGTTAGGTGGTGCAGTGGGTAGAGCACCAGCCCTGCAGTCAGGAGGACCTGAGTTCAAATCCAGCCTCAGACACTTGACACAGTTATTAGCTGTGTGACCTTGGTCAAGTCACTTAACCCCAATTGCCCTGCCCCCCCCAAAAAAACCAAAACTAATGGGAGGAACTATGAGAAAGAAGAAACAAAACCAAAAAAGTATAAAATAGTCTGCTTCTCTCTGCATTCAGACTCCATAGTTCTTTTTCTGGATGTAGATAGCATTTTCCATCATGAGTCTTTTGGAGTTATCTTAGGTTCTTGCATTGCTGAGAAGAGCCAGGTCTATGAAAGTTAGTCATCGCACACTGTGGCTGTAACTTTGTACAATGTTTCCTGGTTCTGCTCACTTCACTCAGCATCAGTTCATGCAAGTCTTTCCAGGTTTTTCTGAAGTCTGCCTGTTTATCATCTCTTGTGGAACAATAGTATTACCTCCCTTCCTTCTTCCCATGTATATGGGACCTTGTATGTAACCCCGCGTGATTGTCGCACTTGTTTGATATGTTGGTTAGTTTTGCTAAACTGCTTTTTTTCCCTTTTTTTTCTTTGTTATAAGGAATTGACTCTCCAGGCCAGGAAAGGAGAAAGATTTGGAAATAGGTGGTATGGAAACAAATATGCCAATGTGTAACACAGTTTCTGGGAACTCCTCCCTTCCCCCTTATAAATGTTCGTGTTTTAGATGATCTGGGTTCAAATTCCTTACTTCCTGTGTGAAACCTGGGCAAGTCACTTGTGTCTCTGATAGTTTCTTTATCTGTAAAAGGATGGAATTAGGCTAAGGTCTGTACCCACTCTAAATCTGTACTCTAGACTGTTCAAGAATTGGGAGGTTGAGGCTGATAACTCATTGCGTATCTTAGTCTTGACTATCCTTTACCTCCCCTTCTTTTTCCACCGCAAATTCCCACAATGGAGAGTCGTTGCCTGTAGGAAAACTCCCTTCCCCTGCTACCAGTCTCTCGCTCATCACCACCTTTCCTTGGCCTTGCCTCTAGCCTGGATAAATTTACCATTTGCCTTTTCCATTCTTGCTTCAAGGACTGGAGGGTCATACAACAGTTCAGTCTGGGACCATCCAAATGTCTGTTGTCTAATCACTGCTGGGGCCCAGGCCTTTTAGTCTTTCCTGGTTCTGCCTGTTCTTCTTCCCATAGAAACTTATTCTGTCCTCAAGACGCCTTGACCTTGTCCTCACAATTGAAGACCACTCAGATTTTACTGAGAAAATAGAGACCATCCATTTCAAGTGCCTTCTCCCCAAAATTCCCCTTTCTTTCCTGTCTGCCCCAGGCTTAAAAGAAGAGGTGAACCTTCCAGCGGCCAACCTCTCTACATGTGTCGGTCCCATTCTCCTGCCCACCCCCATTATTAATTTTTTACAACCTGGAGGTGGGGGAGGGGTGGAGATGACATTTTGGCAAAATGAATCACAAAAAGGGAACGCTTCCGTTTCTTTACAATTTTACTGTGTTGAACAAACCATGGAACTATGGAAAAGCCGGCTCCTGTAATATTAATCTAGAGAAGAGAGAATGAACTAGCCTTTACCCCAGAGTGGAAATGGGGACTCTAATGTCATAAACTGTCCAATTTCTCAGCTGCTAGGCAGTAGCATTGTCTGTGCCCTGTGTTCATTCATCACCTAGATCAGTGAATATTTCTTTCCTTCTAGGCTTTTTCAAGCTTATAGCTTGTCCAGGGGTGGGCTGCCTGGATAATCTTTGGTGGGATGGTGGGTAGTGCCACCTGGTGGGCAATATTATAATTACATTCCCATTTCTGGTTAATGTTAAAATGGTACCACCATCTTTCTGCAGACCAAGAGAAGGCAGTTCAAAAGCTGGTGTAGGTTGCCAGTATTACTCCAATACAGAGAGCTAGAGAGACTCAGATACCCAGGAGTGGCCCATAGATGACTGGAAATCCCAACTCCCAATCTGAAGAGAGCTCTATCAGTTCTTTGCTCTGGTTCAAATAAAATGGAACCTTTGAGCCTGGAGTAAAGTTTTAGGTAGTGCAGTGCAATGGATAGAGTACTGAATTTGTTGAAAAAGATCTGGCTTGGAATAAACCTGCCTCAGCTACTAGCTTTGTGACCCTACTAGGGCAAGTCACAGGTGGGTTGTTGTGAGGATCAAGCTGATAGGAATGTGTATAAAGTGACCCTGTCAGTCGTTACTGTCTCTACTCCAATAGCCTTTACCCCATTTCGCAGATGAGGGATGTGAGACCTGAGGGAGGGCTGGCGACATGTCCAGAGGCACATGGGAAGGATTTGAAGTCGGGTTCTCTGACTCCAAAGCAGCGGAAATGGGATATTGGTTCAGGTCCCAGCCCTGATGCTTCACAGCGGTGAGACTATCCTTGACTTCTGGCAATTCAGCCAGCATGCATCAAGTACCTACTGTGCAGAAGGAACCGTGCTAGATGGTGGGATACAAAAACAAACAGGAAATAGCCTTCTTCCTTAGAGTGCTTACATTTTTAAAAATTAATGTTTATTGATGCTTTTTGGGTTGTATCACATCCACTTCTAAATATATCCTTCCTCTTTCCCTACACAGCAAGCTATCTCTTATAAATCAGTTCAGCAAAAACCAAGCAGCACACCACCAGCTGGAAAAAGTGGGGCGGGGGGAGAGAAGAGTCTTTAGCCCAGCCTCAGTTTAGGGCTTGGTCTCTTGTTTCCTCTCACCCTGGCCGTAGGTTCTGATGGGAGAGTGTCACAGACTTTGGGGTACCACATGCGGAGGAGGAAGAAGCACCCAGTAGGGGATCATGGGATATAGCATTAGAAAGATATACTCCAAATGACTCATGGTACCCCTGGAACCCCAAGGACATGTGTAACTAAGTTCTGAGGTCCCAACATACCAGTGCACGTAGAGGTGAGAGGGGCCTAACAAAGCTTGTGCTCTACTGGAATCACCTTTATGAACCCCAAATCACCCCCATGCCCTGATAATACACCTGAAGGGGACTTCAGCAGAAGTCAAAGCTAATACCCAAAATACATCCATTAAAGATTAAAATAGAGCGGCACTACACAGTAGAATGGAAACTTTTCCAGGGCAGGGGACTAATTTTTTTTTTGTCTTTGTATACATAACTCAAAGAGCCCCACAGAACAGTTGCCTAATAAAAGCTTATTGACACCGTGGTACTGTGGATAGAGTGCAAGGCTTGGAGTCAGGAGAACCTGAGTTCAAATTTGACCTAAGACTTAACTAGCTGTATGACCCTGGGCAAGTCATTTAACCCTGTTTGCCTCTGTTTCCTCATCTGTAAAATGAGCTGGAGAAGGAAATGGCAAACCACCCCAGCATCACAGTACCTTTGCCAAGAAAACCCCAAATGGGGTCACAGAAATGACACAACAATGCTTATTGAGTTGAACTGAACAGAAATAGAAGTCTTAAGCACCTGTTATGAATTAGCCATTGCAGATATAGAGGTGATAGCATTTAAATAGCGCTTCAAGGTTTGCAAGGCACTTTACAAATATTATCTTATTTGATCCTCATAACAACCCTGGGGTTTAAGCGCTGTTATCCTCGTTTCACAGAGAAGAAAAGCGAGGTAAACAGGGTAAGTGACTTGCCCAGGAACACATAGCTAGTAGGTGTCTGAGGTCAGATTTGAACTCAAACCTTACTGCCCCCTGGTTCATTATCCATTGAGCCATCTAGCTGTCCAGTAGGTATGCACTATGTTTAGCCCTAAGCTTATCAGAGACGGCAAGGGAAGACAGTGGGGTATCTACTTCTTGTTTGACAAAATGAAGCAAACAAGGCCACCAGCAAAGACAGAATTTTCCTGCCACTGAATGCTGAGAATTTATGAAATGTATCCTCATATGATACCGGCACTGTTCTTCCCTGCCATTTGTATGCCATCCTTGCTCTCCAGCTTCCACCTCCATCCAGTACCAAAGGCACTAGCCCTGTGACCCTGGACTCTCACCAGTGAGTATTTTACCTTATTCTGTCTGGCCTCAAGCCATCCTCCTTTCTCTAACTTCACGTTACCTTATGGTTAATAACCAAATCCACAACTTCTGTGATCTGATCGATTATATTTGTCGCATGTCATAAAATAGTCTTCATGTCAAAGACGACAAAAAAGAAAAATGACAGATGTTGGAGGGGCTGCAGGAAAATAGGCACTGTTTGTAGAGCTGTGAATTGGTCGAGCCATTCTGGAAAGCAAATTGAAACCATGCCCAAAAAGTTACTATGCTGCATATCCTCTCAACCAACAATACAACCATTGGCCCGTTCCCCAAGAAGAGCAAAGAAAGAGGGAAAGGACTTATATGTGCAAAAAATTTTATAACAGTTTTGCTTATACTTGCAACAAACTGGGAACTAATGCAGTATCCATCAGTTAAGAAATCACTGAATAAATTATGGTTTATAAATGAAATGGAATACCCTTGTGCAGTAAGAAATGAGAAAAGGGGTTGTTTTAGGGAAACTCAAGACTTGTATGAACTGATGCAGTGACATGAGTAAAAACAGAACAACTTATACAAAAACATCGTAAAGAAAAACAACTTTGAAAGATCTAAGAACTTTGATCAGTGAACTGATTAATCTCAATTCCAAAGGACCAATGGAAAAGTATGCTTACCCAACTTCTGACAGAAAGAAGACAGACTCCAAGATGTAGAATGAGACATATTTTTGGACATGGCAATTGTGGAAATTTGTTTTGACTGTGTATATTTGGTACAAAGGCTTTGTTTCTCTCTTTTTCCCCAGTAGTGAGAATGGGGGAGAACATAAATGCTTATTAATTATTTTTTTAAATTTTTAAAAAATTTTAAAAAAAATTTTAAATCATTCTAATGTAGTTCCAATATGCTGCAGCTTGCTCATTTAAAAATAGGTCGCATCTGTCTTAGAATTCTGAGTAACTGTTTCAGAAAGTGTTTCTCTCAGAATTCTGAGCAGGCTTACCTCATCCATACACACTGTCCTGTATAAAGGGACGGTACTTACATTAGCAGGACTAGGTCTTGATGAAGCCACGCTGACCATCATCTCAGTTTCCTTTCCCAGATATTCACTAGGAATTCCATTAATAATTCTTTCCAGCAACTGAATTCAAGCTTACTGGCCTACAGTAGTTAATTATCACCTCTGTACGGATGACTCAGAGCTCTATATCCAATCCCAGTCTCTCTCTTGAGCTTCAGTTCTCCCCACCCCACCCCCCATCGGACATTTCAAGCTGGATGTCCCAGAGACATCTTAAACTCAACATGTCCATACCTGAACTCATTCTCTTCCTCCTCCCAGCCCTGCCCTCTTCCAAACTGCCTTGTTTCTGTCAAAGCGCCATGGTCCTTCCAGTCTCCCCAGGTTTATAAGCTTGGCAGCATTCTTGATTCTCCATCCTGTCTCACCTTCCATATCCCAGCAGTTGCCAACAAATCTTGTTGTTTCTACCTCTACAACACCTCTCTCATTGGTACCCTTCTGTCCATTCAGCCACCACCTTAGTCCAGGCCCTAATCACTTCTGGCCTACATTATTGCAGTGGAATTGGTCTCCTTGCCTCAAGCTTCTCAGCACTCTACTCCATCCTTCACACTTCTGCCAAAGCCCAAATCTGGCCATGTGACTCCCCTACTCAGTCAACTCTAGTGGCTTACTATTGCCCCTAGGATAAAGTATAAACTTCTCCATTTAGCTTTTAAAACTCTTCTACAAATGCCCCCCACCTTATCATTCCTGCCTCAATGGACATTATTTTCCCATTCCACACTCTGTGACCCAGCCAAATTGACCTTATGTCTGTTCCTCACACGTGACATTTCATCTTCCATCTCTATGAATTTGCACTGGCCATCCCCATGCCCCAGATGGGAGAGCCCCACTCCCCCAAACTCCACATCATAGAGTACTACTCTCCCTTGAAGACAAAGTTCAAGTATCATTCTGCATGAAACCTTTCCTGAGTCCCTCCCCTACAGCTAGTGTCCTCCCTCTCCAACTACCTTGTATTTAACTACTTTGTATATATTTGTATTTATTTACTTTATGTTTTCTAGATAAATGGATAGATAGATGGATAGATGGATGGATGGATGGATGGATGGATGGATGGATGGATGGATGGATGGATGGATGGATGGATAGAGATAGTTACAATAGTAGACCGGCCACTGAGCCCAATGAGTGTTTAAAAAATGCATCTGATGTAGTTCTTCATATGGAATAGGCTGTGAAGCCTGCTTCCTGGAGAGTTGGGGTAATGTATAATGGAAGAATCTTGGAGATGCTTTGGAGCATGCATAGATGTTCAATACCTGCTTCAGGTCCACTTACCATATGATTAGCCATATAAACAGAACTGAGAATGCATTCAAGAGTCACAGGTGGACTAGTGCTTCCCTTCTTTTCAGGTGACTTCTTCCCACCTGATGTCATCCAGTGAGAGAAGAGAGCCCATCTGAAGCCAAAATGTAGCAAGTACTTTCTGGCTTCATTCTCCCAGAGGAAGTCTGGCTAAATCTCCCTCTCAGGTTCTCGGGGTATCCCTTAGGGCTTGAGGTCTCTAATACTATTGACCCGAGCCAGTATGATCCTCCTCTCCACCATTAATGTCCAATTACTGGCACCCTTGTTTCATTTAATCAATTGACATCAATTAGCTTTTATAAAGGGGTATTACTTTGCAGATGTAACAAGAACAAAAGCACAACCACCACCATAGGGGTACACTGTCCCCTGTTGCATTTCAGCTTCTGGAGGAGAATGGGCTCAAACTTAACAGTTTCATTGGCCATTTCACAGTAGCATTGGTCCCCCAAATTCACTTCCAAATGTAAGGATGCTACTAGATGAACCCATGACTCACCACTGGGCTGTATCCTGAAAGATTGCTCCTCAATTCTTAGGGCCTCAAAATTAAACTGGTTGACTATAGACTGTGGCATGGACTTCACTCTCAGACCTCCTGGTGGCCCACCCTCGTGACTTTTTTGAAACTTACAAGATCTTCATTTCCAGTCCATTCACCTAAAATGAAAGATGCAGCCAAAGAAACAAGACCCATATTTACAGGCTATAGGTAATGAATGGGAAAGGCCCAAGACATTTCCCCTTATGACATTGTCTCTTCCCACACAAAATGCCATCAGGCAAGAAGTCAAGGGGACTGCAGAGAAGGGGACCAAGACTCCAGTCTGCTAGTGACTTTCGAATGAACTCCCAGTTCCAGCTATACAGTCAATCAAATAGGTCCCTTTTCATGACATAGGAAGCGGACCAGAACCAGTCATGGAGCATGCTCTGCATGCTCCAAAGTCTCTCGAAGGTACTTGCATTACACACTATCACATCTCTCCCTGAATCAGGCTCCCCAACTTCTTCCACATGAGGAATTGCATCAGAGACTTTCAGCAAATGTTTATAAGGATGGGCTCTGGGACCAGTCCACCATCACGTTTACATATTTACTTGTCTTCTCCATTAAAATGTAAATTTGTGAGTAGGGATTGTTTCATTTTGTGCAAGTATCCCCAGCACCTAACAAAACACCTGGAATATTTTTGTTGTTCAGTCACGTCCAACTGTTCATGACCCCATTTGGGGTTTTCTTGGCAAAGATACTGGAGCAGTTTGCCATTTCTTTCTCCAGCTCATTTTACAGATGAGGAAACTGAGGCAAACAGTTAAATGACTTGCCCGGGGTCACGTATCTCTATTAAGTGTCTGAGGCCAGATTTGAACTTGGGACCTTTTGACTCCAGGCCTGGCGTTCTACCCATTGCACCACCTAGCTGCCTGGAATATAGCAGGTGTTTAATAAATACTTAATGATTGATTTGAAGGCTTGGCTCTCTTCCCTTCTTTGTGAAAATCACATTTGCCCTTATCTGTTTGAACAGTACTTCTCCCGTTCTCCTTGATCTATCAAAGATGGTGATCATATCCACCAGTTCCTTCAGCGCATAGGACCTGGCAACCTGAACTCATCAAGGACAGCCAGGTACTCTCTTACTCCCTTCCTATTTATCTTGGGCTTCAATTCCGTATGTGATTTCCGAGTCCTATTTGCCCTGTTCTTTGCAGTACAAGGTTGTTTTTCTTGGCAGTGATGAGAGAGCATATTAAGAATTGAGTAGTTTTGTTTTGATCATTCTTCTTTTCTCATTATCTTTTTTTTTTTTGGAGGGGAGAAGAAAGGACAATTTGGGGTTAAGTGACTTGCCCAAGGTCACACAGCTAGTAAGTGTGTCAAGTGTCCGAGGCCACGTTTGAACTCAGGTCCTCCTGACTCCAGGGCCGGTGCTTTACTCGCTGTGCCACCTAGCTGCCCCTCTTTTCTCATTGTTTTATGTGCCTCTAACTCTTCTTTGAACCCTACCTTCCCTCCCCCAATATTTCTTAAAAAACAAACAAAAACACCAAACACCTTTTTGTTGTCCTTAGCCTTCCTTGCAACATTCTACTCATTCTGAATTTTCACACTCCTTTACATTGTTCTTACAGAGCCTTGCTACACTCCTGCATTTATTCACCATTACATGACGTTGCCACCAACTTCTGTGCATGTCTGTTAAAAGATTGATATCTCTAAATCAGTCCCTTTAGACAATTTCCACTTCTCCTTATCAGAACTCTGTCTTTAAAATTTCATTCTTGAGAGTTTCCCCTTCCCTCTAGGCTGATTTTCCCTGCAGAATTTTAGCCCCGGGATCCTACCCGTGCTTTCTCTGAACCTTCTGAAATCTGGTCTCACCAACTATGGATATATATTCAATCAAGCTTTCCTCTCCATCTGCATCACAAATTCTAAGCTGGTAACTTCCCTCCAAGGCTCTCATCATTTCTATTTTTCAGCAATCAGTATCTCCTAGCTGGTGAGAATCAGGTCTGGAATAACAGCTCCCTTTGTTACTTTCTCCAGCTCTGAGAGGAGGAAATTATCATGAAGCCCACAAGAAAACATGCTGCACCATCACATGCAGTAAGAGAAACAAAAATTAAAGTCACTCTTAGGTTTCATCTTAATCCGTGCAAATCAGCAAAAGATGGCAGCCATCAACGTTGGAGGGACTGTGGGAAGAAAGGCACAATGTAGGTGGTGTTCTGCAGTGGTTCAACAGTTCTAGATTTCAATATGGAATTATACCAGAAAAATTATTATCCTGTCCATACCCTTCCAGTTCAAGATCTATGAACTTTTGACCCATAAATCCTACTACTGAGCATATCCTCAGGGAAGTCAAAGACAGAAATAATGTTTCAACATATGCCAGAATATTTATAGCAGTATTTTTTTCTTATCGAAGAACTAGAAGCGAAGTTCATCAACCAGACAACAGATTAAAAAAAACCCACATGACTGAATAGGAATAGAATATTATTATGCCATAAGAAGTGATGAATAGGAGAAATTCCATCAACCAACAAGCATTTATTAACTACCTATTATATGCACGGCACTATGTAAAATAAAACAAGCCTTGTCCTTAAAGAGTTTATAATCTATCATGGGATATGATATGTACCTATGCCTGTGTGTACAAAAAAACTATGTACGGAATAAATAAACGTAGGGAGAGAGCACTCACAGTTAGGGGTCAAAGCTTCATTTGTAGGGTGGTGTTAAAGCTATTGGGGGATGGCGCTGGAGTGAGAGATTCTAAGAGACTGAGATGAAGGAGTGCATTCCACTTGTGGTGGGGTGGTCATTGCTAGTAGGAGATGGAGTGCCTGGCATGCCATCTGGGGACCAGGGATTGGACCAATTTAGCTAGATTATAAAGGAGAAGAGCCAAGGAGCCCAGCGTAATGGCCTGCCCAGTAGAGATGCTACACTCAGGATATAGCATGAGAACACCACCGGAAGGGACAAGACATCGGGGCACTGCTGTACAACACATGAGTTGCCTTGGCTGTTTGTGGTCCCTCGCTATCAGTATAATCCAAGTTTGCACCCCCTCTCTTCCCACTGACACCGTCACCCTGCCTCCTGGGCTCCCAAGGCCTGCCTTCAGGTTTTTGCCCAAGATTTCATCATCTTCAGCCATGTTTTCTGGCTTCCTTCAGGCAGTACTATGAAGCACAGGGGTGAATAGTAATCATCAGATCTGACAGGCCTTTGAAGGCTCTTTGTGACATGACAGGGTCAAGCCCTGGCAAGATGGTGGACCTCTCTTGTTTTATTGAGGTGGATTATGTTTGGCTGCCCCAGTCCCCGCTCAGCAGGGAAGAGCCAACCACATGACACACCAACACCACGGCTTCTCCTTCTGCCCGTTGCCAGATGTTCCCTCTTCTGACAGCACCTCCGCGTCTTCGTCATTATCCCACAGGGGACAAGCAACTGCTTCCTCCTCAGAGGCTTCTTGTTTCTTTTCTCCTGAGTGCCACATCCTCCTGGCACAGGGCTGAGTTCCTTCTGATCCTTTTCTTTCTCTGTTTACGTTGAAGCTTTTTTTTTAAAAAGAGCTTTTCATTCTTCTTGATAATCCAGGAGGTTCTTTAAGCTCCCCCCTTCCTTCACTTTTAGCAGAGAAATCAGCCTGTGCTTTGAACACAGATAAGCAGTTACAGGAACTGGGGATGGTTAGGCTAGGGAAGAGAAGACTGAGGGAGGTGCGTTATCACTGTCTTTAACTATTAGAAGGGCTCTCATGGAGGGGAGGGATTTGTCCTGTTTGACTCCAAAGGCAAGAATGAGGAGCAATGTGTAGAACAGGGGTGGGGAACCTTCTAGGTCCTTGGGTGCAGCCTTTTGACTGAGTCCATGTTTTACAGAACAAATCCTTTTATTAAGAGGAATTTGTCCTGTGAAGTTTGGATTCAGTCAAAGGGCCACACCTGAGGACCTAAAGAACCACATATGTGGCCTCAAGGCCAAAGGTTCCCCACCCCTGGTAGAAGTTCCGCTAAGGCAGCTAGGAAGCTCAGTGGATAGATCACAGGGCCTGGAGTCAGGGACGCCTGAGTTCAAATCTTCCCTTAGATACTTACTAGCTGGGTGACCTTGGGCAAGTCACTTAACCTTTAGTAGCCTCAGTTTCTTCAAGGAAAATGGGGGTAATAATAGGCCCTTCCTGCCAGGGCTGTTTCGAGGATTGCATGAGATAGTATTTGTAAAGTGCTCTCCAAATCTATACTCTCTAAGTACCAGATATTATTATTTATTTCCCTTTTCTCATGAGTGCTGAGCACAAATAGAATGAATTCCCTCGGAAGGCACTTAGTTCCTTATTATTAGAGGTGTTCGGTGGATAACAACTTTGGAGGGAGAACATGAGCAAAGAATGATAGTAACAACCACAAGAGACGTCTAGATCTCACTTTAAAGTCTCCAGAGTGCTTCTCTCATTCCAACCTGACAACAACTCTTCGAGGTTGGTCTGGCAGGCATTATTATCCCCACGTTCTAGAAGTTCAGTGACCCACCTGTGGCCACATAGATAATTGGTTTCAGAGGTGGAATTTGAACCCAGGTCTTCTCGATACTTAATACAGAAGCTCCCTGAGAAGCCTTCTGGTTCTGACAAGATTCTGGCCCTTCTACAACAATCCCTCAGTCAACAAGCATTTGTTTTTTGTTTCTTTTCTTTTTTTCTTTTGGAGGCAAACAAGGGTTAAGTGACTTGCCCAGGGTCACACAGCTGGTAAGTGTCTGAGGTCACGTTTGAACTCCTGTCCTCCTGACTCCAAGGCTCTATCTACTGCACCATCCAGCTGCCCCTTCAACAAGTTTTTTTTTAACATGTAAAGACAATTTCCAACATTCATTTTTTTTAAAAAGATTTTGAGTTCCAAATTTTTCCTCCCCCTCCTTATCCCCTCTCCGAGATGGCAATCTGATATAGGTTATATATGTGCAATCATGTAAAACATTCCCACATTAGTCATGTTGTGAAAGAAGAAACAGAACAAAAGGGGGGAAAAAAAATAAAGTGAAAATAGGATGCTTCCATCTGCATTCAGACTCCATAGTTCTTTCTCGGCACTCAGATAGCATTTGCCATCATGAGTCTTTTGGAATTGTCTTAACAAGCATTAATTAAGCACCTCCTAATTAGGCACTGTGCTGAGCACCAAGCATAAAAAGACAAAAACTAACTCCTTTTCTAAAATGCTTCACAGTTCAGAAAGCACTTTGTTCACAATAGCCACTTGAAGTAGGCAGTCTTGTCCCCCATTCTTCAGATAGGAAAACTGAGGCTCAGAGGAGTTAAGAGGCATAGCTAGACTGATGGAATGGGAGGTTAAAGGACGCAGGAATCTAGACCCTAAATCCAGTGATCTTTCTACTGTAGCATGTTGACTTGGAGCAAATCAAGAACCTGCAGGATTACATATGTTAGTGGTAGTAACTTCCACATCCCAATGATTGCCTCATGCATCAAATGAAGGCCTTGAACTAGATGGCCTCGGACATTCCTTCCAGCTCCAGGTCTATGACCTAGTAATTCCTTCCTATCTAAGGACAGAGTCTCTCAGGCTAAAATTTTTCATTCTCCTCTCACTATGGTTTGTTGAGCACTTCTCTCGTAACAGTCCTGCCAGGGAAGAAGTACAAAATACAAATGTACCCATTTAACAGAATAGGAAACCAGCTCAGAGTGATCAAGTGACTTCCCCAAGGCCACATAGCTAGTAAATGGCAGAGCCAAAAATCAAACCATGTCTCCTAACTCCTAACCTAACCTTAAGTCCTATCCGCTGCTTTCATTCTTAAGTAAGGGGAAGGAGCAGGGCTGCACAGATAGCATATGGAAGGGTGGATGGGGAGTGAAACCAATGAGAAGGAAGCTTCATTTCTATTTTGTGCAGAAAGAGAAGGGAAGGCATTGCTCAGCCACCTTCCCTTTTCTGGACCTAGTGATTTCCAGCCTAGCCTAGTGTAAGACTAGAAATACTGGAATAGATACTGGAAGCACCGGATTAAAAGTCAGGAAACCTGAATTTGAATCCCAGCTCTTCCTGTTATCACCTGTATGACTTTGGGGAAATCCTCAGGACCTTGAACTAAATTTCAGGGTCTTTTCTAAATTCTAAGTCAGGCTGCACCCTCTTTGTGCATGATAAAAGGAGCTAGAGTGCCCTCTACGGTTATGATCTGGAATTACACCTCCATTGGAATCCAGGTGCCTTCTCTATTTTGTGGAATTTATGTATAATTCAACTTGATGAAGTAAACTTTTTTGAGCACCTAGTATATGCAAAGCACTATGCTTGGAGCTGGAAACACAAACAAAGGCAAGAGCATCCATCCATTCTTCTAGAAGCTTACCTTTTCCTAGGGAAGCTACTCCATCTCTGTTCAAAGTCACGGAGGCAGTAAGCAGCAAGTTCAGGGAACGGCTAGGAGTCTAGTCCACTTTGGCTAGAAGAGAGAAGATATAAAATGAGGCTAGTATAGCAGCCTTCACACAGACCCAGGGAGTTATATTTCTTCCCACCTTGGGCCTGGAGGTAGGGGCTCCTCCCAGTTTAACTGGAGACTTTAGGATCTTGTGAGAAAAATAAGGGAAAAAGAGGAAGGTAACAAGGATCGCTGATGTGTGTAGAACAGTGAGACTGTGGTCACGTCTGCGGGCTTCTCAGTCAAGCCCACACCTCCCGGGGAGACCGTGAGAAGTGATCTCTAAACAGAAAAGCGGAGAGGTATGTGACCATGGTTTTTATCATAGATGCTCAGCCTACTTGCCTTTGAAACTCCCAGGGTTGGGGACTCTGATCTCTGCACCTAGAATGAAAAAGAATGAATGGAAAGGACAAAGAGGCCCACTGGGCTATTAAGGAGCTGCTTCCAAGAGAATTGTGATAATTGGTTTTTAGTTGGCCAATGGTTGGAAGAAGCCTTTTTCAGTTGGCTAAGTAGCTGGAACTCTAGGCTCTTCTGTAGGACCTGGGTCAGCTCCAGCCATTTCTCTTTGCTGCATCCAGATCTAGGGTTTGAGTGATGCCTTCACTGGCAGAATCTGATGAGATCACATCATAGGGTGTGTGTAGGGGAAGGGTGGGGAGGTACTTAGGGCCTCCTCCGCCCTCTAAAGCTATATGGTCCCTGAAAAATAAGGCCACCTCATCCTTTTCACTCATTCTTTTCCATTCTAGATGCAGGGAATATAGTCTCCAGCCCTGTAGTTTCAAAGGCCTGGCTACCCACCGCTCCAATAAAACAACATTGTCATATAACTCTTTTCTTAGAGGTCACTTCTCATGATCTCCCCCAGAGGTTTGGGTTTGAGAAGGAGGACTATGGGAAGATAGAGCCCAGATGGTAGAGTAGGAGGAAGTAATACAGTGCATGTCCCTACGCAAAACTCTGAACAGATACAGAAAAGATTCCAGACCTAACCTTGATGGGGAAATCTAAAAAGTCACAGTGAGCCATTTTTCTAGCCCAGATTTGCATAGGGAGACAGAAAGATAGGTCTGTGGACACTGGGGATGGAGTCTGTCTGAAAGCTGGCCTTGTGGAACATTCTAGCCCCAGAGATTGAAAGAAGACCAAGCAAGATGAGGTCCTAGACCATGGTGGAGAACTAATAGCCTCAAGGCCACATGTAGCCTTCTAGGTCCTCAAATGTGGCCCTTTAACTGAATTCAAACTTCACAGAACAAATGACCTTAATAAAAGGATTTGTTCTATAAAATTTGGCCTCAGTCAAAAGGCCATATCCCAGGACCTAGAAGGCCACAGGTTCCCCACCCTGGTCCTAGACCCACAGCAGGCCAGAATGCAGAAACAGATGCCAATAGGCAGTTTTGTTGCTCGCTACCAAGTTCCAGGTTACAGATCCATGGCAGACTTAGAAGAAGGTCTGAGCCCAGAGGTGGCCTCCCAGAACAAGGAGTGGTTGAGGGCAATATACCAAGCTATGAACAAGTTTGGAAGCAAAGAATAGCTTTGTGACTCTGACCAGGAGTAGAGCAGGATTTCAGTTCCAACTTGTAGCCCAGTCTGAAGCCTGTAGAGGAATAACTAGTCACTAATGCTGGACCAAAGGGAAGACTACTGTTCTGTCACTGTGAATGAGCGGAGCTTCCAGTTGGCTGATAATGACTGAGTCCAGGTGCAGTCTACTGAACTGACTGTTGCTCAGACCCTAGACCAGGTCAGGGACTTGCAGAGCCCAGAACCATGTTAAGGGAGCCGCAATCAGACTCTGCTCTGGATCAGACCACTGTGGGAATCCTAAAACTTGCAGGTCCCCAGCCTGAATCATCCCTAAGATCCTAAAATAGTAACACTCAATACTCAAGAAAAAAGCAGCAGGACCAGCCCAGACATTGCCTCCAGAAAGACGCAAGCTCTGGGCCTAACATGAAGTGTGAAGTCAGGAAGTAGGTTGGAAAAAGAGGCAAAGAAAAAAAAAAGCATGCCACCATTGAAAACTATCATGGTGGCAGGAATGCTCAAGACACAACAGAAGAAGTAAACGAGTCCAAAACATCTATAAACAAAGTTTCAAATAAAAAACTCATCTTGGGCACAAATTCAACTAGAATTCCTAGAAGAGATGAAGCAGTAGGTTTTTTAAAGAGTTTAATTAATAAAACGAGGACACTTTAGGAAGTAATTAGAAAAGAAATAAGAGTTTTGACAGAAAGAATTGCAAAAGGAATTAACAGTTTGGCCCAAGAAGTATAAAACCTTGTCCAAGCAACAAACTCCCTGAATATTAGAATAGACCAAACAGAAGTCAATGGCCCCTTAAGACAAGTAATATTAAAACAAAGTTAAAATATTGAAAAATAGAGAAAAAAAATATAAGGTCCTTCATGGGAAAAATAACTGACCTGGAAAACAGATCAAGGAGAGAAAATTTGAGGATCATCGAACTACCTAAAAGACATAACTAAAAAAAAGTCTAGACATCTTATTTCAAGAAATCATAAAAGAAAAAGAAAAGACTTCTTACAGCTAGAGGAAAAAATTGAAATTGAAAAAATCCATGAGTCATCTTCTGAAAGAAACCCCACAATGAAAACGCCAAGGAACATGATAACCAAAATCCTGAGCATCCATGTCAAAGAAAAAATTCTATAAGCAGCCAGAAAGAAATAATTCAAGTATTCAGGTGTTTCAACAATCTACTAGCGGCTGCTGAAGGGGTATAAGACCCATCAACAACCAACACACAGAAAGCTGCCAACACAGGTTCTTTTGATCTGCTTTACTAAGGAAAGTAGCATTAAGGGGGTTAACAATCTTAATTCAATCCAACATACAAATATCATTCACTTAGTTTGGGGGAAAAAGCCAACACCTTGAACTTCGGAGACAAACAAATTACAAACATACATTTATAAACAGACCAAATACAATTCATAGTTACCAACATCTGAGTTCAGCCAGGAGGCCCTTAGAGTGGCTGTCCAGAGTCCTGCACCTCCAGGAGTGAGAGCCTCTGCAAATAGCTCTGTTCTGTCTTTTCATACCCTCTTTAGCCATCATCAAACTTAGGCTCCTACTATTGGCTCTGGTCTTAGCAACTCCCCTTAGGACCCTGAGGGCTTCACGCCCACATAGGCTTAGCACCTAGTAGATAGGGGTTTGGGCCTGGGGTTTAGCATCTAGTAAGACTCAATCAAAGACACTTAATTAATCATTTTAAGACAGTAAGCAAGTCCACCTTAATTGATATTAGAGGAGGAAGCACAGTAAGGTTACATGTGATTTAGCAGCCACCACTATTAAGGAAGAGAAAACTTGGAGTATAATGTTGCTAAAGGAAAAAGATATGGGCTTACAAGCGAGAATAACTTACAAAGCAAAACTAAGTAAAACTACAAGAGATAAATGGACCATTAATGAAATAGAAGATTTCCAAGCATCTTTGATTAAAAAAAAAAAGACTAGAGCTATGCAGAAACTTTGAAATGAGAACGCGGGAGTCAAGAGAAACATAAAAAGGCAAACATGAATGAACAGCCATACAGGATTAAACAAAGATAAACTGCTTATAGTCTAATATATGGAAATAATACGTATATCTCCTTTGAACTATCAGGGATCATAAAGGGAGTATAATTAGGCAGAGAGCCTGGAACTGCTTCTTGATGTCATGTTAAAGGAGGAATGGAAAGAGAGGAGAAAGAAATACACTAGAGGGTGAAGACAGAGGAAGGTTAGAGGAAATTATCTCGCATAATCAGAGTGCGCAAGTAAATAAGTTTATACAAACAAGGAGGAAAGGGAAAGGGAGTGGGCGATATTTGAACTTCATTCATCTGAACTGGTGAAAGGAAGGAAAAGTATACACACACACACATACAGAGAGACAGAGAGAGAGGGAGGGAGAGAAGGAGGGAGAGAGAAAGAGAGATTGGCTACAGAAATGCATTCCACTCAAGAGGGAAATAGGAGTAAAAGGGAAGACTGGAGAACTGGGAATTAAAGTAGCTCATGTTAAAGGAGTGATTAATCCTAAGCAAGGCAAACTCTAAATAAGGATGTACAGGAAGATTTATAACTCTTGTGTTGGCAAAGAACTGGAAACCCAGAGGATGCCCATCCATTGGGAAATGGTTGAATGGTGGGATACTATTGCCCTATAAGAAATTAAGAAGGAAATAGTTTCAGAGAAATCTGAGAAGACCAATGAACTGACACAGAATGAAGTAAACAATACTGGGAGAATGTTTTACAAAGACAACAATATTTCAAGTCAAACAACTTGAAAAGACTTAAAAATTCTGATCAGCATGCTTATCTACCACAATTAACAGAAGACTAATAAAGAAACATGCTGCCTACCTCCTGAGAGAGGTAACTGGGAGTACAAATGAGACTTTAAAAAAAAATATGGAAATATGTTCTGGTTAACTGTACATGTTTGAAACAAGTTTTGTTTTTTTTTTTTCATTTGGGAGTGAGTGAGAGAGAGAGAAGATAGTTTTGCTGATAAAGAAAATAAAATTTAATTTAAAAAAAGAGGACTGCAGATGTTGCCATTAGGATCTCATTTTTGCACTGTATCTTTTCTCCCCTCTGCACTGTTCTTTTCTTCTCTCTTTCCTCTTTCTTCTCTTTTTCTCTCAATATACTGGAGGAAACTTTGCCCTCCAGTCCTGATTTTGTATTACCTACTTCTATTACCAACCTAGGAAGAAACACAACTCCCAGGATCTTTGAGAGGGTTATTATACTAGAAAAGTAAGTGGGAACCAGTTTGTGAAGGACTTGAAAGACCAAATGAAAACGTTTGTATTTTATCCTAAAGGCAACAGGAAAGCCCAGTCAGTCCTACACCTTAGGAAGATGTTTGGTAGCCATGTGAAAAATGATTTGGAGAGAGAAGTTACTAGAAGCAAGAAGACTGATTAGGGCACAGTTGGTGGAGTGGTGAGTTGATCCAGCCATTCTGGAAAGGATTTTGGAACTATGCCCAAAGGGCAACCAAACCGTGCATTCCCTTTGATCCAGCAATAGCACTACTAGGTCTGTATCCCAAAGAGATAATTAAAAAAAGGGGAAAAAGACCTACCTGTGCAAAAATATTTATAGCAGCTCTTTTCATGGTGGCAAATTATTGGAAACTGAGGGGATGCCCATCAATTGGGGAATGGCTGAAAGAGTTGTGGCATATGAATATAATGGAATACTATTGTGCTATAAGAAATGATAGGCAGCTGGATTTCAGAAAAACCTGGAAAGACTTATATGAATTGATGCCGAGTGAAATGAGCAGAACCAGGAGAACACTGTACACAGTAACAGCAACATTGTCTGATAATCAACTATGAATGACTTAGTTCTTCTCAGCAACACAGTGATCCAAGACAATTACAAAGGACTCATGATGGAAAATGCTATCCACATCCAGATAAAGAACTGATGGACTTTGATTTCAGATTGAAGTATACTTTTTTCACTTAATTGTGTGTGTGTGTGTGTGTGTGTTTCCCTTTTGGTCTGTTTCTTCTTTCACAACTGTGACTAATATGGAAAGATGTTTTACATGATTGCACATATATAAACTATATGAAATTGCTTGCCATTTTAGGAAGAGGGGAGGGAGAAATATTTGGAACTCAAAATATTGTGAAAATGAATGCTAAAAATTGTCTTTACATATAATTGGGGGAGAAATAAAATACTATTAAAAACATGTAATTGGGAGAAAATAAAATGGTATTTTTAAAAAGAAGACTAATTAGGAGACTATTTTGATAATCTAGGCAAAAGGTTATGAAGGTCTGAAATAGGGTAATGGCTACGTGAATGGAGAAAAGGGGATAGATATGAGAAATATTACAGAAATAGACTTGGCAACTGATTGGAAATGGTTGAGTCAGGTTATAAACCTGGGTGACTAGAAGAATGGTAGTACCCTAAACAGAAATAGGAGTGTTTGGAGGAGGGGAAAGCTTACCAAGAAAGATAAATTGAGGTGGTGAGGATAACACCACCACCATCACCAGCTGCTCTTTATATAACACTTTGAGGTTTGCAAAGAACTCCACGTATATGTGTGTGTGTGTGTGTGTGTATCTTATTTGTTATATGCTTGGGATGTTGAATTTGAGGACATTCAGGAGGAAATATTCACAGGCAGCTGATGATATAAAACTAAACCCCAGGAGAGAAATTAGGGATGGATATAGAGATTCGGGAGTAATTTATGTAGACGTAATACTTGAATAAAGGAGCTCAATAAGGTAAAGAGAAGAAAGCCAAGGCAGAATCTTGGGGAATATCCATGCTAACATCAATGACGATCCAACCGAGGAAGCTGAGGAGCAGGCAGGAGGGTACAGTAGGAGAAGAACCAAGAGAAGGTCGTGTCACAGAATCCAAGGGAAGAAAGAGTGACCAACAATACCAAAAGCTGTGAGAGTTTGGAGTGGGTGAGGGCTGAGGCAAGGCCATTGGTTTGGGCAGGTCAGAAATCTTGGAGAAGAGTTTCGAGGCATGGAGTAAGGAAGAGGAGGAAGCTAATGTCAGATGGCATCTATTTTCTCAGCAAAGTAGGAGGCAATCCGCTGAGAGAATTAAAAAGTATTTATTAAGTGCTTAATATATGCCAGGCACTGTGCTAAGTGTTGGAGATAGAAATACAAAATTGGAGACTGTTTCTGCTCTCAAGTGGGGGAAGACAATTATTTAAGGGAGTAGTAACCAGGGAGGAGTATTGTGGTTTGGAAAGTTAGAGGGAACTGAGTAGAGTGGTAAGGAATAGAGGACAGCTAGGTGGTGCACCAGATGGAGGGCTGGACCTGGAGTCAGAAAGACCTGAGTTCAAATGTGGCCTCAGACACTGGCTGTGTGACCCTGGGCAAGTCACTTAACCCTGTTGGTCTCAGTTTCCTCATCTGTAAAATGAGCTGGAGAAGGAAACAGCAAATCATTCCAGTAATCTTTGCAAAACATAACCAAAAAAAAACAAACAAAAAAAAACCAAATCAACCCCAAAACCGAAAATGGGCTCATAAAGAGCAGGTCACAACTGAAATGGTTGGAGAACAATAGAGAATAGCTCTCAGGAGAGAGGTCAGATTCAGTAGAGACAGACCTTTCCATGAAGTAATAACAATACTGATTTTATTATGGTTCCAGAACTGGACTTCAGGGATGTGGGGACAGAGGAACAGGCAAAGGGAATGTGGGGAGCTGCAGGGCAATGGATAAAAACGTGGCCAGGGAATAAAGTAAAAAAATGGCTGGGACCACCTAGATATTATGGGCACCTGTGGCCCTGGCTCACCAATTAGGACAGTGAGGGCCCTAGGGAGGGTATGGTCTCTAGGGAGAGGAGTGAGGAGGAGGCACTGGGGGCTTATGGAGAGAAGAGGTTTGGAAAATCCAGTGAGGGGAGTGGTATAGAGAATTGACCAAGAATGAATAAAAGTTTTTGCTTGCAGTTGAGATAAGATTACAAGAATTTCTAGAGGACTCGGCCATGATGTTGGCATGGCTTCCTCCAGGAACAGTCAACAGCCAGCAGAGATGGCATGTGGGGGTGATACACGACTGAGGATCAGCAGAGCATGAGCATTCGTCGTCGTGGAGTGAGAAGGCAAGGAGAGAAAGATGGATGACAATGTGGAATTAGATGAGTCAAGTGTGAAAAGAGGAAAGTGAAGTCGGAGCAGCGTTGATGACTTGGAAGAAGTGACAGAGGAAAATTAGGAGGTCAGAGCAGCTGTTTAACATGTGCAAAAATATTTACAGCCACATTTTTGTAATGGTGAAGAACTGGAAACTAAGAGGATGCCCATCGAATGAGGAATGACTCAATAAAGTATGCTATTCGAATGTCGTGAAATGTTATTGCGCCAAAAGAAATGACAAGAGGGACAGCTTCCGAACAACCCGGGATGACTTGTGGGAACTGATGCATAATGCAGTGAGCAGAACCAGAAATCATCACACATAGTAAGAACAACATCGTAAAGAAAACCAACTTTGAAAGACTTAAGAGCTCTCATCAATAGCGCGACCAACCATTTTTCCAGAGAACTGAGGAAACATGCTCCCCACCTCCCGATAGAAAAATGATGAATTCGAGGTGAAGAATAAGACGTATTTTGGACATAGGCAAGGTGCAAATTTGTTTTGCTTGATTATACATATTTTAACAAGGGCCTTGTTTTTCTTTTTTTTCAATTTTTGGAAGGGGGGGGTAGGAGGAGAAATGGGGCAAATGATATTGTGGACAATGAAAAGAAATAAAAGAGGGTAATTGAAGAATTTTTTTTTAATGCACAAAAGAGAACAGAAAGAAACAGACAAGCAGGACATCTTTAAAAACTGTGTGTCGGGGGCAGCTAGGTGACGCAGTGATTAGAGCACTGGCCCTGGAGTCAGGAGGACCTGAGTTCAAATCTGGCCTCAGACACTTGGCACACTTACTAGCTGTGTGACCTTAGGCAAGTTACTTAACCCCAATTGCCCTGACCAAAAAAAAAAAAAATTATGTTGGATATATTACACCCTTAAAAGGCAAAACAAGCTGTACTTAAGACTTGCTGCTTTCACGTAAAATCCTCTTTTTTGGTTCTACCCTATATATGAAAGCGCTTATTTCCTTTGATGTTAAGTTCACAATAACCTTTTTTTTTAAGTCAATGGTGTCATTATGGCTGATTTCCTATAAATGAGAAGCACGCAGGTAGGAACTAGCGTGGCAAGCCGTTGTGACGTATTTCCTCTACAGCAGGGTTTGCCGTAGGACTCAGAGGCTAGCTGTAGCCATGTGGCCACTGCTGGGAAAATCATCCCAGTCTATTGAACTGAGTGCAAATGGGGCGAGTGAGTCAGACCCAGGCCAGGCAGCGAACCTGGAGAAACTTTGGGTCAGTGCCATACCCAGACCATATAAGGATACTTCTAACTACAGGTGCCATCTTTCTTCTGTGAATATGACCTGTAGTTCTCAAACATTTTTGCTCAGAGTACATTATTATTCTTTGCAAGAGGAACTGCAGAACATTTCTGGAGATCCTGTAGACTCTTACAGAGGACTACAATTGCAAAAATAAGTTCCATATAATTGGGGGCCATGTGTGAATGCCTATGTGATTACAAGGTTAAGTCCCATACAATTCAGGGCACAACTGGGAAAAACTCAAGGCACTTTTAGCACCTTTTAAGCAGATTGATATTGCTTACTGAAGAACCAAGACAAGAAATCACATTCTCTATATGTAGCTATATAGGTAACTTGGAGTTTTGTCCTTAATATTTAGGTCCTACCTCCACACCCATCCAGGTCAGCATTGGTAAGTAAAATCTTAAGGGAAAGTTGTAAACTCTTCTGAGGAAGGGCTCTATTGTTCCCTTCCAAGAAACATACCTCAAGGCCATTTCTCTAGGTTAGCGAAAAAGCTACTTTAGAAGATAAAACAAATTAGCAAACAAAATCCTTTGGATACTTTCCCCCTGATTAGGAGCTGGGAAGATCTCTCCCAGTTTCCAGAATTGCAACAATGCTTATCTCAGCCCAAAGGAAGTTGTTTTTTTTTTTTTGTTTTTTTTTTGTTTTTTTTTTTGCAGCACCCTGTTTCCCAGGGCTATAAATAACAGATTTCTACAGTTTTCTGATTTTATACCAGCCATCAAATCCAGCCAATTGCTGCCAGATGGGACGTTTTCTGTTTATAAAGAAAAATGAACCAAGTGAGCTCTCTCTGGTGTTGGTACTCCAGTCTTCCTAAGACTTACTGGAGTTGCTATCCCACCCCCACTCTGCCTCAGTTCGCTCATCTATAAAATGAGCTGGAGAAGGAAATGGCAAACCACCCTAGTATCTTTGCCAAGAAAACCCCAAATGGGGTCACGAAGAGTTGGACACAACTGAAACAACTGAACAACAACAACTCCGACCCTGAAACTTGAGCTTGAATGGAAGGCTAATGTCAACTTAACCCAAGGAGCATCCCATATCCTCCCTCATTCTCCAAGATCTCTACTAGCTACAGATAACATCCTTCAATAAAACTCATTAGGATTCATAAGTGCTAGATTGGCGGTGTTTATCACGATATCATTTATTTAGACGGCAGGCTGCCAAATGTCAAAAGTCATATGCATAGGAGAAGTTGATCAGTCCTCCTCTTCATATATTTCCTGTGAACCTCAAAGTAACCCTGATTCTTGGGGAAAGGAGTAGAGCATCAATCTGGGGTTGGACCAGATGATCGTAATTCAATTTATATGAATGAGCATTTATTAAATATCTGCTCTGTGCCAGGGGCTCCATCCAATAGCCCAGATTTAGAGCTGGGATGGACCTCAGAGATCATTTCATTCAAATCTTCAATTTACAGAGGTGAAAACTGAGGCCCTGACACCTAGAGGGAGGAGGTTTGCCCTGGGTCACAGGGCTCGTCCGTGCCAGAGCAAGGATGAGAACCTAAGGTCTCCAGGCTCCCAGGCCAGGACTCAGTGGGAGAAATGCCGGATTTTGAGACGGAGGATCTGAATACAGTTTCTAATAGTGCCATTTACTGCTTGCATGACTCTGGTAGCCAACTGACATCAGTTTCTTCATCCATAAAGGGAAAGGGTTGAACTATGCACCCCTTAGGGTCCATTCCAACTACGAATCTATGATCCACTTCTGTCCTGGATGTGGCTAGAGACGAGGCTCAGTGGTGGGTGAAGCAGACTTCCTGTAGGGGATGGCATCATGTTTGCTAGGCTGGGACTGAGGGGATTTGTAGGAAATACATGCAGAGAAATCCCAGTGACTAAACGAGAGGAGTCACTGAAAACATCACTTCACAGCTAAGCCATTGCAATAGCTACTGCTTAGTCTCCCTGCCTCGTCTCTCCTTGCTCCAGTCCACCCTCCACTTGGCTGTCAAACTGATCTTGTTACAGTTCAGATCTGACCATGTCTCTCTCTCTCTCTCTCTCTCTCTCTCTCTCTCTCTCTCTCTCTCTCTCTCCCTCTC